>JADMNL010000022.1:4645000-5245000 GCA_016271365.2 Neoceratodus forsteri | reverse complement strand
CTGTTGCTACTCCTCAGACCATTTCTCAAGCCTGCCTAGGTCCTTTCTCATTTTCTCCACCCCTATCCACCCTGCTGCAGATCTTGGTGTCATCTGCAAACAGGCAGACCTTTCCTTCCAGCCCCTCTGCAACATCAGTAATGAAGACATTCAACACTACTGTCACAAGTACTGATTCCTGCAGTACCCCGCTGGTCACCCCCTCTCCCCAGATCGTGCCCTATTTACCACCACCCTCTGTCTCCTGTCTGTTAGCCAGTTCCTAACCCAGTTCATTACCTTGTCTACCATGCCCAGACTACCAATCTTGTTAACAAGCCTCTTACGTGAGTAGATGTCAAAGACATTGCTGAAATTGAGGTAGGCAACATCCAGCCCCCTTCCCCGATTAACTTCCTTCATCACCCAGTCAAAGAAATCTATCAGATTCGTCTTACACAACCTACTCACTGTTACGCCTGATCAGGGTTTTATATAATGGCATCACCACCTCCCTTCTTCCTTCTGCTAGTGACACCCCTGCCTATGCACCTCTTGTAACTTTTTTCACATTTTGACCCCAAATGTTCAACATAGTCTTCTTATCACCGTACCTCATAAACCCCATAGGTGAAAATTAATACTTGGCAAAATGTCATTCTGAGCCACAGGTGTAGAAACTCATTTTGGGCAGGATGTGTGAAATGACAGCTGTAGTGTACATGAGGTTGTGTGAAGAAATGGCTAGGTTGAACATCTGGAGTCAAAATATAAAAAAATTGGCAAAGTTACACTTGTGCATAGGCAATTTCAACGAGCATGCATAACTCTGTCGTTTGTTGGTATTTTGCTCCAAATTTTCAACCTTGGCTTTTTTGGGATCCAGCCTCATGATCAGTGGTGCTATCATTTTGTTACTCAATCCCAAAATGGGGTTTTGTGCAGTGACTGCGCCATTCCATGCCACAGGTGTGAGAACATGTTTTGGGCAGGATGTAAGAAATGGCGGCTGTACTGTTCATGCGGTAGTGTGGAAAAATGGTTATGTTGAGAATGTGGAGTAATAATATTAAAAATTGACCAAGTTACGCTCATGCGTAGGAATATTTAAATGAGCTCACATAATTTGGGCGTTTGTTGGTATTTTTGCTCCAGATTTTAAACATGGGCTTTTTGCAACCCCACCTCATTAACAGTAGCTTGATTGGCATGATGGTCCAGGATGGAGCGGATGAATATTGTTTGTTATGTTTATAGAATTAACCATTTGTTTTGATTCATGCTGATTTCTCAATGGACACAACTTTATTAACCTTACCCAACCTCAACATGCATAAACTAAATCTGCTACTCACCAAGGTGTGTAAAGAGTGACTTCTGATTGACAATGTGGATAGTTGTTGAATTCAGAGGAACTGTTAAAAAGGTAACATATTCTGCAATGACAAGAAGTGGCCAATTAAAAGAGATCATAGCTCACTGCATGTTAAGATGTACCTATGTACATTTGACCTGTTCACTACTGTATTGCAACCACTGTACTATACATGGTACTAATTTGCCAGCAAGTACAATACACAAATACATTTTTAAAAATACAATAGAAGACATTATGTAGTATATGGTAGAATGTTTCTTTGCATTGAAATCCATGCCTAGAATAGGGCTGTTGTGTTGCAGCAGTGACATTAATATGTTGTTGTGCAGCAGCAGTGATGTCACTTCTGCGGCACAATAAAAAATGCTGCCACACAGCTGCTTTCCTCTAGATAATAGAGCTGGAAGCAGTTTTTTTTTCTAAACTTTGACTTACAGATACAGCTTCAGCTGTAGTCACTAGCTGCACTTTGAGTCAGTAATTTGAGCCCAACTCCAAACTTCAAGTGCTTCCCTCAATCGTCAGTTCTCCGAAAGAAAGTGGCATGTCTGAAATGGGCAAGGATAGCCATACACTATAAAAGATAATCTATGGGCAGCCATACACTAATATGTTTGTGCCTCATCTCAAGTTTTTCTATGACAACCAGGGAACCTCTTGAGCTTTGCTCTCAGGGTTCATCTTTTTTTGTATGCTTTATGCACCCTACTCACACTGGACTCGCTCCAGCGAGGTCGGGGGACTTACCGGCTGATCTCGTCTGCCTGAAGCCTGATGCTCTCCCAGTCCAGGGCACTCCCCATGCCACATCTCCACCCCCCCCCCCCAGAAGCAAGGACCGCCAACTCCAACCGGCGTTCTATCTAAGTGTCTGGTGGAGACGGATGAGGGGAGACCAGGAAGACACCTCGGCCCGGCATTGGACATGGTGCCAGCACCACTAGACCGGCCTTTGCCTTCCAATAGGAAGGGGGTATTTTCATGTTTTCTGTCCCTCCATTGGTCCGGTGGTGCAATGCACTCCAGCGCAGCATATGAACTCTCCCAAACATGCCCGCAGAAGCACCACCATGGCCAATCCCCTACAATCTGGTTCCCGACTGCTAAAAGCCCCAGTCACCACTAGGAGATGCTCAATCCTTTCCTCCCCTGCCAACTCCCAACAACTCAGGTTCACTACTGAACCTAGGCTGCCAGTGTGGCACAAGGTGTGGCATCCAGCACTTCAACCCTCAGTGCCACTGGCCGGCTCAAGCTCTCACGGTCCTTGGTTACCAAAGAAACCACTTGATGCAGGCACCGGGCTTGATTCACAAAAGGGGCTTTGACAGCAGCTTGCACCAAAGCCTGGCATGCCAGGGACCCTGTACCAGATTCAGGTACAGGAGGGGTCCCCATGCCAAAGTCTCCATTCTTGCAACAACCACTCCTGTGTAAAAAACAGCTGCCGTATGGGAGGGGTATGCCACAAGCTCCTGCGGCAAAGGCAAGCATCCTTGCCCCCTTTCCTGATGGTCTAGCATCTCTCTCTCTCCCAGGTCCCCAATATCACACATGTTGATAATAATTATACAGTTGTCCTGCCCTTTTTTATTCATTTATTCATCACAAATCGGGTTTACAACCTTTGAGTCAGAGACTCATTTACAAAGGCACCTCGTTGCGGGGGGGGGGGCAGACATCAAAACAGTTATTACAGTGCAGATTAAAACAGAGGATAACATTACAAGTACAGTAAAAGGAACATTTAACATAGATACACTTAGGTTACATAATGTAGTAGTTTGTATGTTACTTAGGTTACATAATGTTACAAAATTGTGAGTTACACTCATGGATATAGTAGGTCCTCAGAGAAGACAGTGGGTCCTGGTGGTCTAGTGGCCCCCTCTCCCCCCTCCCCAATCCCCAATATCACCCGAGATTATAATAATATTTAATTTGACCTGTCCTGGTGGTCTAGTAGCCCCCCGCCCGATCCCCATATTGCCGGTATTTACAGTAACAATGTAGTCACTCTGTCCTGGTGGTCTAGTAGCCCCCCACCCGATCCCTGTAATGCCTGTATTTACAGTAACAATGTAGTCACCCTGTCCTGGTGGTTTAGTGGCCCCCCACCCTAGCAGGCAGTGCCCACCACCATGCTCCCCCACCCCATAATGCAGCTGGTGACTGGCACAGACTACCTCTCACCTCTGCCGCCGGCTGCCAGACTGACCTGTCAGTCAGTGGCTACTGTATAGTGTATGCACTCATGATTATTCATGAGCTCGTACACTATACTGTAGATGCACACTGACACAAAGTCTGGTGGCCAGCTGCAGAGGTAAGAGGTGGTCTGTGCCAGAACTGCGTGCAGAGTGGGGAGTGGGGTGGTGGGCGAGTACCCTCTAGAGTGGGGCCCTTACTCCCTGGGACAGATGATTGCATACTTACTGTAAATATTGGTGATATTGGGATTGGGGCAGGAAGCCACTAGACCACCAGGACAGGGCAAATTAAATATTACTATAATCTGGGGGTGATATTAGGGAGGTGGGGCCACTATACCACCAGGACAGGGCAATTGTATAATTATCAATACAGGTGATATCAGGGATCGGGACGGGGGCCACTAGATCACCAGGACAGGGCAAATTATATTTCATCATAGCAACTAGTGATATCGGGGATCGGGGGACAGTGGCACATTGTCGCAACTTGCCCAGCTGTCCCAGAGGGGCATATTCTAAGTACCCTTAGACCAGCCCTGGCTGGTCTAATGGTATTTAGAAATGTGCCCTCGGGAGCAGTTTTGTGAATCAAATTTTAGGGAATGTGGTAGCTTGTGTCAGCTGCGTGCCCCTAGCACCATGCCTGACCCAGTTTAGTGGTGCAAGGCTGGTGCTAGTCCCCTTTGGTGCAGGCAGCCTGTGTTTGATGCAGGCTGCCTTTCTGTATGGCTCCAGGGGCATTGTTTGGCGCAAGGTGTCACTTGCATCATTTCTGTTTAACGCAGGCACCTTGCGTCCTTCTGGGGGCTTTGTGAATGGAGCCCACAACCTTGTTGTGTATGACTGCCCGTGCATTATCCTATATGTGATACAAACACTTTGTAAATTCTGTTCTATTACTGTGCATTACTGTTCTGCAGTGAATTAACTTATAACCTGGTGAGAAAAATGTAACCATTCTGATTGGCCGAGACCAGTAAAGGTGTGTAACTATGAGACTATATTGTAATTGCACTCCTGTACATCTTTCAGTCAAGAGCCTGTGCACCACAACAAATCACTACACTCTACAGTGCCGAAGGTGACAGAATGCCAGTTAATATTTACAGTTCTGGGATTCCCTTACTGTTGAAAGGGACTACTTTGTCAGTCTTGCAATAAATTTACATGTTTTTTGTATTGACAGAGTGTATCATATTTCTTGCATAAAAATTAAAAATACATGTTTCACTCCCTGTGATAAGTGTAATAAGATACTCCAGGGAAGTGTTATGGGGGAATGACTGCACTTTGCTCTTGGGTGTTTATCGGCACTCGGTGTAAGCATCTCGCCTCTAATACCCTCAAACCATGAAATTATTCTCCCATAATTATACACCCTGGTGTGTCTTACTGCATACTTCAGCACAGAAACATAGACAGTGTCAGCAGAAAAAGCCCATAGGGACATCCAGTCTGCCCTCCTACCCTGTGGCCTACTGTCTAGATGTTTTTTTGCCTTCAACTCCCCTCTTACCCTCTGCCTTACTGCAACCCCCCCGCCGCGAGTATCTATTAAGCCCTTACTCTGTCCCAGCTGTGTTTGAACCCATTCATGGATTTTGCACCCGCCACCTCAGCTGGTAGGCCGTTCCACAGTTCACCCACTCTCTCCAGTAACATTTTCTCACATCCCTACTGAATGCACCCCCACCCCTCAACTTCCATTCCTGCACCCTTGTTTTTGGATTGCCATTCCTGCTAAATAGCTCCTCACAGTTTACCTTCTTTATTCCTTTCAGGAACTTGATGGTCTTTATCGTGTTCCCATTTCCCTTCTGGCCTCCAGTGAGTACATGTTCACAGCCCTAAGTCAGTCCTTATAGGCTCTGTCCTGTTGGCCCTGAATTATTTTGGTTATTCTGTGCTGCACTGTATCCAGTCTGTCTCTGTCTTTCCTCGAGTGAGGACTCCAGAACAGGGCAAAGTGTTCCAGATGGGGTCTCACCAGTGATCTATACAGAAGCATATTACCTTTTTCCTCCTGCTAGTAAAACCCCACTCAATATACCCCAATATTCTGGTTACCTTGCTGTAGGCCTTGTTACACTGCCTAGTATGTTTTAAGGAGTCACTTATGGTGACTTCCAGGTCTCTTTCCTCTGAATTAGTGAGCAGTAACCCCTCTCATCCAGTATTCCATCCTCAGATTCTTGTCCCCTATGTGCATTACCTTGCACATTTTGGTGCTGAATTTCAACTGCCAAACCCTGGACCACCTCTCTAACCTTTGTAGGTCCCTCTGTAGCATCTTTACCTCCTCCTCACTGTCTACAGTGCCACAGAACTTAGAGTCATCCATGAAGAGACACATCTTGCCCTGTATTCCTTCTCTTATGTTGCTGATTAACATACCGAAAAGGACTGGTCCCAGGACTTACCCCTGCGTCACCCCACTCATGACCTCCCTCGCTCACAATTGGACCCCATTTACTTACTCACTTAACCAGGTCCTTGGCTGCTCCAAGATCCTCTAACTTCTTCAGCAACTTCCTGTTTGCCAGTGAGTCAAATGGCTTGCTGAAGTCGAAGTGGTGTAAATCACCTGCTTGTCCCTTCCACTGTCCTTGTTACCCAGTCAAAGAATACTATCAGGTTGATCTGACAAGATCTTTTTCCATGAACCCTGCTGCCTATTATCCTGGAGCTAATTTCTCTCCAGGCAGTACACCAGGTCCTCCTTGACTAGTGTCTCCATCAGTTTACCCACAATGGAGGTAAGATTGATGGCCCTGTAATTTCCTGGTTCCTCCCTGGCCCCTCCCTTGTGGAGCAGAACCACATCTGATATCAGCCAGTCTCTCAGAAACGCCCTTGAACTATTAAATGGCCCTGCCGGGGGTTCAGCCAGTTCTAATGTCAATTCCCTGAACACCCTTAGGTGCATCCCATCTAGCCCTTGGGCCTTATCTATTTGCAGGGCTGCAATCCTTTTTCTAACCCTTTCTCCTGTAATTACCAGCTACCCATTTCAGGGATCCCCCTGCAGCTGCCTTTATGCTGTTTTCTGGCAAAGGTCCACTATTCTCCACTGCAAAGACTTAAGCAATAGACCATGACAGGGTGTGGGTTATGCTGGGATTTACCACCGCTGGTGTGGTTTGGCCACAAGGCCGCAGGCCAAGTGGTCAAATCCTGGCCAGCCATGGTAAATCCCAGCATAACCCACACACTGGAGTGGTTTATTGCAAATATGCAATGTTGCTTTTTTTTTTTTAGACGGAAAAAAATAACAGTCATTTTCCCCCAATTTTTATTGAGTTTTCTTTCATTTGTTAGTCTGCCAGGAAAAAAATAGTCCAGGGTTGGTATGGCTGTGTGCATACTAACAGAGCCCCAGACAGATCGTGATATAGTAAGATTTATTTATTTTTTGTTTTAAAGTAACGTCATCTGAGTTGTGGGCTAGTCAGTCACTTCCCGGGTCTATTTTAACATAAATGTGCTGTTTTTAACTGGACTCCAACTTGTTGAGGCTGGCACCGTTACGTTGGTTGAATCGGAAATTAGGTTACTACAGTTCTGGTTTCACTGCCTGAGGAATAAAAGTAATGATTTTAAGTTTTAAGAGAAATTTGGCAACAAAAGAGCAGGTTTATTGGTAGTACAGCGCTACAATGGACAGTTAAGAATTTACAGAATATGCAGCAGCAAGTGCTCATTTCGCTTCTCGCCATGCGGGGGTCAAAGATCAGAGTGAACTGCTGTCTGCAATGTGTACATGTCTACGAGGCTCTCTTTTGCCAATGATAGGGTCTGTGTGCAGGTTGGAAGTTACAGGATTTCAAGCAGCAACGATGAGGAGTGATGGATTTCAGTGGCTCTGATGGTGTCAGGATTGTGGCAACGGAGCTGATCTGATCGTTTAAACGGTAGTGAGGTGAGCTGGGTGAAAGCGGTTATGAGGGAACAATTTTAGAAACTATAATTTGGTGCTCGTTTGTGTTTTGCCACTTTTTTGTGGAAGCGGTTATGGGGGAACAATTTTAGAAAGTGTAACTTGGTGCTCATTTGTGTTTTGCCACTATTTTTCCTTTTTTTTTTTCCTTGAAGTGTTTGAGTGGGAGTTGTTTGTTTACTGACGGGGGTTGGGAGACAGCGTTTTACTTGGCTTGCCACCCATTGCCATGCTTGACGGTCCTGGATTTCTACCGCTCGGGGTGATTTGTGCAGAGTTCCTGATGTGGCTGACTGGCGGCTGGCACCCTTTCCCGTTGGTATATCGTACAATTTACAAAGGGAAAAAGGTGCCAATTAGCCAATCAGCTTCCAGGATTCTTGGAGCCCAGTGTATAATGAGAAATAGCAGTCATTTATAATGGCTGTTGTCTGCTTGTCCTCATCTATCTCACTGCTTCCCCTCTGCCAGTCTTACAATTCCCCCTCTTGTCTTCCCTTTTCCCTGATATATCTGAAGATATGGTTTTCCATTTCTTTGACCCCTTCATAATATGCAGCTCAGTGTCTGCCTTAACATTCCTGTCCGCCATCTTGTCTCCTTCATCTTTACCTGGTATTTGCTCCATTACTCATTCCACCTTTCCTCCTGCAGCTAATGAGGCCCCTGTTCTTGACCCTCACTGCTCCCTGGCCTTCTTAGGGAACCAGACAGTTCTCTTGTGCCTGTTGACCATGGTACCCATTCTTAAGCATGATTCAGTGGCTTTGAGAAGGACCACTATTTCTCCCCACCTCTCATCCACCCCTCTAATTTTGTCCACTCCAGACAATTTACTCTTGACTAATTCCCACATCCAGCCAAAGTCTAGTCATCTGATATTCAGAACCACAGCATTTGATAAGAGTATACTGGTACCCAGAGCCACTTCACACCATATGGTATTATGGTCACTGGACCCCAGGGATTCCTTAGCCTGCACTCCACCTGCCATTTACGAGTTGATGAGCAAAATGTGGAAAATAGCAGCCTGTTTCGTGGGTTCCCTGACGAGCTACACCAGCAGTCAGTCCTACAATGTATCTAGCAGGGCCCAAAGTCTGGTGCTCTTAGGTGCTGGAATAGTCCAATCTATGTCTGGTAGAGTAATGACTCCCCTATCACTACTACCTCCTCCTATGCAGCCCCTTCTCAGTTTCTGCCCCATGTCACTATCCTCCTTGTCCAGGCAGTCTATAGACCATCCCCTGCACAACTTCTTCCCTGATGCTGTCATGAGTTGAATCCTTAGTGGCTACAAGATCTAATCTGCATCTGCCACCATCACCAGGAGATCACTAATTTTATTTCCTAGGCTCCTGGAATTAGGTAGATTGCCTTTCAGCTTGTGTCTACATTCCCCCCTTTCATTTCAGCCTCCTTTCCTTTGTCCTTCCCTTCCCTTCCCTCCTTAACGTCCCAGTTTCCCTGTTACCTGCTGACTTTCTGATCTCCTCTGGCACCCTTCTCCTAACCTGCCACGGACCCTTGTCTTCCTGCTTGCATGCCCAATGCTCCTAGCCTCCATTTCTGAGGGGATCCTAGCTAGTGTCCCCTTTTGCTCTGCAACAAGTCTCGCTCCAATGAGAATTTTTGTGCCCGGTTAACAACAATTATACTGTGCTGTATGACATGCTTGTTCAGTTGTTGCAAAGACTTCAACACAGCTCACCATACCACCAAGGAAGGTCAGGATACCAACAAAACCCAACTGGTGTTGCACCTTAGTTGGGTTTTGTTGGCATTTGTTCTCCATTCTCCATTATCTGTGGATCCCCAGCCTTAGTCCTCCCTCAGTATAAATGTCAGCCTTAAAAGAGAGTAACACTCCAAAATTTTTGATGAATAAAACTCTGATTTCTAGGTGCAAGTGTAGTACATAGCCTAATGCCCATGCTGACGTTTTAGCATTACAAATATCAGCTGTTACCATTAAAGACGCAATATTCTTTTAAGGAAAAAAAGTCATGAAATAAAATATAAATATTGCATAATAAAAGTTCTCTTTAGTAGTTCTGCTATACCTCCTGCTTTTCCTTTGTTAAAAAAGTCTTTTTGTTCCAAACAGGTTGTGTTATCTCCTCCACAGACTCCACACTGGTCCATCATTTTCCCATAATTCATCTTACCATCACATCCAAAGATCTATGGGGGACATAAAAGAAAATGAAGCAGAGAACCTTTGGTGTTTTTTTTTAGAATAACCATTAACAACAGGACAACAGGACACAGAGGGTAATAGTAAATGGAGCCCACTCCAAAGAAAGGGGGGTTACTAGAGGGGTAGCGCAGGGTTCAGTATTGGGACCAGTCCTCTTTAATGTCTTTATAAGTGACATTGTGGAGGGAATGGAAGGAAAAGTATGCCTCTTTGCAGATGACACAAATATCTGCAACAGAGTTGATACACGGGGTGGAAAGGATGAGAAGGGACTTGGCAAGGTTGGAGAAATTGTCAAAAGTATGGCAGCTTATATTCAGTGCAAAGAAGTACAAAGTAATGCACCTGGGAAACAAAAACCCAGGGAAAGAGTACACAATGGGGGTGGTACAAACAACAACAAAAATGGAAAGGGACCTGGGGATAGTCATATCAGATGACCTAAAGGTAGGCAGGCAATGTGAGAAGACAGTAAGGAGAGCTGGGGGATACTGGGATGCGTAGGAACAGGAAGTTGTTATCCCTCTGTACAGACAGTTGGTGAGACCCCATCTGGAGTACTGCGTGCAGTTCTGGAGACCCCATCTTCGCAAGGACATAGACAGGATGGAGGCAGTCCAGAGGAGGGCAACTAAAATGGTGCAGGGTCTGCACCAAGAGCCATATGAAGAGCGACTAAAGGAGCTTAATATGTATACCCTTGAGGAAAGGAGGGAGAGGGGGGGACATGATAGAAACTTCAAGGGAATCAACAAAGTCCAAAAGGGTAGCATCTTTCAGAAAAAGAGATATGCGTATATCTGATGTCCAGGTTCTATCAGACTGTCTCAGCAATCACTCCCCAGTCACTTGCAGTTGGTCCAACAGCTGGAAACCACCCCCTCCCCATATCTTCAGACAGCAACTCCTCAAGAAAGGCTCTCTAGGGCACTTCCATAACTATCTTCTTTACTTTGACTGGACCCCACTTGACTACTGTACATCTATCAATGATGCCCTGTCCTTCTTTATTAGCTCCTTTAATACCACCTGTGATCTCTTTGCCACCTTTTTCAAATGGGTGGTGAAAGATCATTTCACTCCCTGGATCAACCAGTCTATACTGGACCAAATGGCTATTCATGGCAACCTATGGTGCCGAGCCCTGGAATCTGGCCTCCCCGCGGACCAACAGCTGTATAGTACTGCCTGAAACTCCTGCACCTGGGCGATTTGCCAGGCCAAGGCAGCCTATTACCAAGCCAGTCTCACCGCCTCCTGGAGGCAGGGATATAACTTTCTGGGAGAACATCAAGGAATGCAGTAGTAAATCCTGCCCCCCCCTTACTGAACATTAACGGGGTCCCTACTCAAGATCCTAAACAGATTGCCAACACTTTCAATGCTGCTTTTATTGACCTTAGCTCAGTTTTCCACCCCCCCCCACCATTTCTTCTCCTCCTCCCCCGGTCAGAAATTGCTTTTCCCCCATTCCCCCACTGGTGTCCCACCTTTTCGCTTCAAAACCATCTACCCGAGAACTGCCTACTCCTACATCTCATAGTTCCTTGGCAAATCCAGAAACAGCGGTGATACACTAGTCCTAAAACTGCTCAACCTGTCTTTTGACACAGTCCTACCCCCCTGACTAAGATTCAAAATATGTTGTTATGCCTTGGTCAGTTCCCTTCCCAGTGGAAACGAGTGGTGGTCACCCCCATCCACAAGAGTGGTGACTGGACATCCCATAATAACTACAGGCCTATTTCTATTCTGCCCCCCTATCTAAAGCTCTCGAAAAAAAATCATCTCTGACCAACTTACTGAGTTCCTGGAATCTCATAACCTCCTTTGCCAGCAACAGCATGGCTTCAGAAAGGGCCACAGTACCACTACGGCCCTTCTGAAGTACATCTCCTTCATCCATGATGCCCTAGATCAAGAAGCCTTGGTTGGGTCTGTTTACATAGACCTAACCGAGGCCTTTGATATGGTCAATCCCTCCCTATTAGCAGACTCCCTCCATTCCACCAACCTATCTCACAAAGCCACGGTCTGGTTTGTTCATTACCTTTGTGGGAGATCCCAGCAAGTGAAGATAAATGGCACCCTATCCTCCAGTCTACAGGTCTGCTCTGGGGTTCCCCAGGGCTCCATTCTTAGCCCACTCCTTTTTATCCTATACTTGAACTCACTCCCCTTGGCATGCTCCAGACGTCTTCTCCTTTATGTGGATGATACCATAATTTTCTGTCACCAACCGGACCCCGCCCAGCTACAACAGGACTGGCAGCATTCTTTCGTTGAAGTTGAATCCTGGTTTGCAACCCATAAACTCATTCTCAATTACAAAAAGACCAAAGTAATGCTATTCTCTCATCGCCAAAAAAAGCATAAATCAACCACTCTCTCCATCCTTAATTCTCATGCCACCCCCTTGAATCCATTCCCTACTTCAAATACTTTGGTGTCTTTTTCGATCCCACACTCTCCTTCCATGAACACATTACCGCTATTGTGAAGTGGGTGGGGCCTACAGTGATTGTCCCAGCATTTTTACACAAAAATTTGTGTAGCACATATTCCTTGTTAAACTACATATACAACTGCAAGAGTATTACAAAAAAAATATAGGAATCCATGCAAACCACGTCATAGTTCTAGCTGTTGTGTTAAATAAATGCTGTGTGACAAAATGTCACTTCAAAATATATAGCTAGATTCCATAAGAATACAAGAAAGAACAAAAATATATATATATAGGGATAACACTGCCCTTCTTCCTTCGGTGTCATGATCGCTCCTTTTGAATTTATTACCAGAAACTCCTGAAGAGCTACAGAAACAGTAACCTCCAGGTAAGGTGATATGGAGAGTGGGCAGGACAGAGCTAATACAAGAACCAGGAACACATCTGGGGAGAGAAACAAACTGAAATTAGTATTATCAAATCCATGGTATTGTCATTAAAATTCACAATGGGAAACTTAGTTACGTAATCAGAAATCATATAAAGATACACAGCATAGAAACAGAAACCTGCTGATAATTGTTACCCCCTATAATACGTTGGGGGGGTATTTTCTTTGGGTTTGGGCAATTCTGCTAGCCTTATAGCATCCCTCTAGGAAAGGCTTCAAGACAAGATTGTCATTCAAACCCCTTAGGTTGACTGTAATTTGAAAATCCATAAGATTTCCCTTCTTAATTGGTGGTTTAGCCTGTCTCCAGCCTGTTTTGGGGGGTTGACAACCTTCAGTCCCATAAGTTTGAGATACCTCTGCTCCCCCTCATGATGCTCACAAAAACATTTTTGTGTCCAAAAACTCAAATGGAGAATGAGATTAGGGACCAAAAATCTGGTACCACAAAATGTTATAGTTTATATATTATGGTGCCCGTGCAATCTGTGTTATATGGGCAGGCCTCTCTGAATGCTGAGAGAAAGAACACAAACGCACATCAGTTCCACAATAAATACAATAATGGACACTCCAAGATGCAAGAATTTTTGTGGGCAGCATGAGGGGGACCCCAGGTATCTCAGTTTTATGGGACTGAAGGTTGTCAACCCCCCGAAATGGGGTGGAGACAGGCTAAACCACCAATTAAGAAGGGAACGCTTCTGGATTTTCAAATTACAAACAGTCAACAAAGGAGTTTGAATGAAAATCTTAACTTAAAGCATGTCCTAGAGAGCTGCTATATAGCTAGCAGACTAGCCCAACTTCCCCCAAGAAAAGTACCCTCGCCCACCCACCAACACATACTAGAGGGGGTACCAATTATCAGCAGGTTTCTGTTTCTATGCTGTGTATCATTTTATAATTTCTAATATCTGAGTTTCCTATTGTGAATTTCAATGACTGTACCATGGATTTGACATTATTAGTTTCAATATTCCCTCCCCAGATATGTTCCTGGTCCTTATGTTTACTCTGTCTTGTCTTGCCTACTCTCCATTCCACCTTTCCTGGAGGTTACTGTTCAGTTTCTGCTAATAAATTCAATAGGGTCGATCACGGTACTGAAGGAAGAAGGGCAGCAGCATCCCTATATATATATATATATATTTTTCTTATATTCTAATGCAGCTATATATCTCAAATTGGCAATTTGTCCCACAGTATTTATTTAACATAACTGCTAGAATTGTAATGTGGCTTGCAATATGGAGATGTATAGTTCTTCTGTAATAGTCTGGCAGTTATATATTATAGTTTAACAAGGAATGTGTGATGCACACACTTTAGTGTTAAAGTACGGCGTGTATGATGGAACTTCATGCTGAATCTTGTACAGCCTGTCAGTCTTACGACAGTACCAGCTTGAGGCTATTCAAAATGATGAATCTCTTGTTTACCATCCCCCTGAAGAAGTCAATTCTGGCAACGCGCTAGGGTAGTGAACCTCTGGATTGTGACTAGCAATTGTCTGCACCTATTTTCATTATATGCCTGTGAGGCAAATGGAAATTACATACTCACTGTAATTCTTCATCTTCCAAGATATCTTCACCACTCATTACTAGTGGGTTCAAGTCAGAGGTGCAGGACCCCACAGAAGCATATAGCTTTAAAAGATCTTGAGGAGGGGAGCTGACGTTGGGGCGGCACCTCCCTCGAGCACGACATAGAACATGATGCTCGCGGGTTGGCCAGCAACCAACGCCAACTCCACAGCCTGCTCAGTTTTGCTCTCCAGAGAGGGAGAAACAAAGAAGAGAAAGTGAAAGGGTGGGGCAAGGAGCCCAAGGGACAGGAAAAGGAAAGGATATAAACTAAAACTCTAAGGCCGACTGCAGAAGGGGAGGCAAGGACTCTAGCCTGGTTCTGGGCAGAGGTGACTTAAGCCACTGGGCAGGCCAAACAGAGAGCAAAAGAAGAGAAAGAGAGAGAGAGAAACAGAGAGACAGAGAGAGAGAGAGAGAGAGAGAGAGAGAGAGAGAGAGAGATGAACCGCAAACAAGGATGAGTTGCAACATCCCATATTTGGGCAGGCAGGAAGGCTTTCCTATACAATGTAGACAAGAAGACATGTACTGCTACTGAATGTAGAACAGAAACTAGGTCTTAAGCTGTACACAGGAAGGACTTTAAGGAGTGGCAGATGGAAGAATTGCCCAGGAGCCCCTTTACAGACAGGGTGCTAATAAGGAGTTAAAGAGACAGAGTTGGCTATCTGCCAGGGAGAAGTAGAAAATGTGTTCTCTGCTCCTTTACTGTCCCATTTACTTTATTTATTTATTTTGGAAAGACTCAGCCAGAAACCGGGGAAAAGAATTCCACTGAGGAAGTTCCTCTCCCTCTCCTTCTCTCCCTCTGGAAGAGACACACCTAGCCCAGCAGGTTACAAGTAAGCTTTCTAGCCACACGGATGTATCCCATCAGAAAACTTCATCACCACTATGTAAAAGTGGTGGGAGGCTAAGAAAGAAGTCTCAGCCCTCCAAAATTATGAAGGGAGCAGAGCATCTCTGGATGAGGGAGGTCCATGGAGACTTTGTCCATATCGATAGCCCAGGGTACCTGGGATACCAAGGAGAAGAAAAATGAAGGAAAGGGTCCTAGAAGGCACCACCTGAAGAGGTGAAGATATGAAGGCCCCCAGGGTTTGGGAAGTCAGAGACAGAGAGAGAGAGAAAGCAGCCAAAGCTTCCTTAAATCAAGGAGGTTGTTTTCTGGACTACGCTGAATTGAATTATTACTTTTTGGACCTGTGTAAGTAACTAGTATTCAGTCTCTGTTTTTGGGGTTGACTTTTCTTAACTTAACTTTAATTTGCCAGGGAGGAACTGTAGCTGGGAGATATTTGCAGCCATTTGTGACTAGACCTGTTACTTAACCTATGTGAAATAGGTGTCTGAAAGGAAGGACGGCACTCTCCGGGGTGGAGGGTCAGAGTTGTAGTTGATAATTTCTGGAGGGCATAGATTTACTCCCACCCACCTTCCCTCACCCCATCTGCCCCATTTACTAGTGGGGTACCGCAGGGTTCAGTACTGGGGCCGGTCCTTTTTAATGTCTTTATAAGTGACATTGCAGAGGGACTGGAAGGAGAAGTATGCCTCTTGCAGATCACACAAAGATCTGCAACAGGGTTGATACGCAAGGTGGGGTGGAAAGGATGAAAAGGGACTTGGCAAGGTTGGAGGAATGATGAAATGTATGGCAGCTTAGAGTCAATGCAAAGAAGTGCAACGTAATGCACCTGGGAAGCAGAAATCCAGGGGAAGAGTACACAATGGGGGGTGAGATACTGACAACAACAAAAATGGAAAGGGACCTAGGGGTAGTCATACCAGATGACCTAAAGGTGGGTCAGCAATGTAAGAAGGCAGTAAGGAGGGCTGGGGGGATACTGGGATGCATAGGGAGAGGCATCACCAGTAGAAAACAGGAAGTTGTTGGCCCTCTGTACAGACAGTTGATAAGACCACATCTGGAGTACTGTGTACAGTTCTGGAGACCCCATCTCCGCAAAGACATAGACAGGGAGTTGCTCACAACAGGGTGTGGCAGAACTGCATTCTGCCAGTCCGATAACCCCGGTGGAGGGATACCTTTTCTATCTTCTTCTTTTCCATGCTGAAATCTGTTGCATAACAGTATCTCCCTTTGCTATACTTTAACTTTTTCCGCCCCTGGCATAGGTTGGCCACCTATGTCATTCTTTTCTATTTCTCACTAAAACCTTTTTCCTACTACTTTTATTTCCAGTTTCCATATATCCATCCCTCACCAAGAACTCCCCAAAATAATGCACCAGGCTAAGGCCAGCTGGCAGGAATGAAATAAGGCGCATTCATGGCATTTAATGCCAAAGATATAACGTGCCTTTATGTATATAAGATACCGGTTAACTAAAGCGCTTGACTAAACATCTCAATGGGCATCAAGAGCAAGATCAGTTGTTTGCAGATGACACCAAGATGGGAGCAGCAGTAGGTGACCTGGGAGGGTGGCTTGGGTTGCAGGATGATCTGTCAAAATTGGAGACCTGGTCGGACACCTGGCAGTTAGGGTTCAATGCCAAAAAGTACAAGGTGCTACATTTCGGGCCAAAAAACCCAAGGAGGAGCTGCCAGCTGGGGCCGGGGGTCAGCTAGCCGTGACAGAGGAGGAGAAGGATCTGGGGGTGATTATAACGGGCTCAATGAACAACTCAGCACAATGCAGGAAGGCAGCTGCAAAGGGCAACAAAATGCTGGGTTTTATTGCCAGGGGTATATCTTCAAGGAGAGGGGAGGTGATCCTGCTGTTGCATAGGTCACTGGTTAGGCCACACCTGGAGTACTGCGTGCAGTACTGGCACCCATACCTGAAGAGGGACATTAAGCTACTGGTGGGGGTGCAGCGCAGGGCAACAAAGATGATCCAGGAACTAGGGGACTTACCCTACATAACTAGGCTAAGGGAGTTGAACATGTACTCAGTGGAGGAGAGGAGAGATGGGAGGATATAGTTGAAACATTCAAGTACATATACATATATAAAGGGCTAGTGTCCATAATAAAAACAATACATCACCTGTATAAACTATAGAAGTGTTTTCACTGTTTGCACAGAGAGCAAATAGGTGCTGACCTGTTAGCAAGACCTCAGGAGTGGACATTCTATAGGGGGAAAGCGGCCCATAGAGGGCTGTATTTATCCTCTGTGAGCTAAAACTTTATTATGTAATACAGATGGAGTTTCCCTATATAGGAACAATTAATGTTTCTAGCCTTATAAAAGCACATTGATATATTTTGGTTCTAAGGAATGGTAGGCGATACATACAGGCTTAGAAGTAACCCTTTTTCTTTTGTATAGGATGTGTTACGAGCCTTTAGGGACCATTCTAGAGCTAATTGGATGTTATGGGCGGGGCTTCCTATAAGTGGGAGGGCTATATAAGCTCTCCTCAAACACCAAGAGTCAGATCAGCTGTATAGCCAGCCTCACTTACCTGGAGGAGAGTTAGCCGAAGGACCTGTGCCTGAACAGGAATTTATCTCTAACATCAGGAAAGCTGATAAATTGTTTTGAGATACCTGATGTAAGGTGACATAGACTTAAGCTAGTGTTTATTTTCTTGTTCTGTTTGAACTGTTATATTTATATTTATGTTTTCTACTTTTGTATAAAATAAAACACACTGTGGGTGTGTTGTACCTTATTACTGTATCCAGTGTTATCTTTATACCCATGTACCTGCGACACAGAATGCACATAAAAGGCTGGCAAGATGGTAACAGCAGAATGCTGATCTAAATTTGAGGAATTGGGGAACAAAAACAGCCACAGGCCACTAACCAAGAGGATTGTAGGAGTCCTCTGTTTCACAGACAATGGGTGCCTACACTAGAGAAGGCAATATGGCCCTGCTCGCCTTCTTCCTAGAAGCAAACAATAAGACATTTCTAGAGAAGGACTCAGGGTGCTTAGGAAGTGCCAGCAAGAATGACTACAGAGAAGGGAGAAAGCTAACAGGGAGGCAGCACTGCTGAGAGGTCTGACCATGAGGGGAAGGTGGGTGAGAAGCAGTAATGAATGGTGAAGATATCGTGTAAGATCAAGAATTATGCTGAGTATGTAATTTTCACATCTTCCAGAGATTGATCTTCACCATTCATTACTGGTGGGTGAGTACCAAACACCACCTAGGTGGCTTTGGCGCCTCCCTGAGGGAAGAAAGCCTCCCTCAGCCTCCTGTGGGGGAGAACACAAGGAGATGGGGGCCCAAAACTGGTCAGGGTGAGGTGGAGACTGCTGATGCCAGGGAGATGGAAGGTGCCCCACTAACTCATGCCTCACCATCCAGGAGAAAAAGTGGGCCCCCTGGAATGGAGAGGTGATCACGGTTCGCCGGGCCAGGGGCGACAACCTTGAAAGTCAAAGCCATGCCATCTGCAGTTCCTACCAGTCTGAAAGCTACTTCATTGGCATCATAAGATGCCCTTGATTGGGGCCTCATCTGCTCCAGACCACGGGCAGAAAGGCTGATGGCCTGCCTGATAGACTCTGAATCAGGCATAGATACCAGGAGTTGTCCTAGCATTGTCCACAGGTGCCTGGCATAGGCAGCCTGGTGGACCTTGTGTGCTGAGCTGCACAGGAGAAGGCGCACTGTTGAGAAGACTCTTCTATCCCAGTGGTCAAATGCAGCCAAGTAGGACTCTGGAGGGCAGTTGTGCCTTGGGCGACGATACCAGAAGGGGTGTCCAGGAGCTCCATTCTCAAAAAGGGTTAGGGCACAGCACCTGGAGACCCCAGAGGTGCACAACACTTGTGCTGACAGTCCCTCACAGCTGAAGACAGGGCAGAGGGATGATGCCAGACCCTGTGCAATGCTTCCATGAATGGTTGAGGCCACAGAGGGATGACAAGATTGCCAGTGCTGTATTCCCCAAGGAATGCACGTTGCATGCTTAGGATTGCAGCTGGCAAAATGAGAAATGTGGAGCTCCTCCAGCGTCTGTGAAAAGGAAACCCTGATAACTGGTGAGATCAGCGTCAGATGACAGGTGGATGGAGGAGTCCTCGTCCTCAGAGGAGGAAGATGAAGAAGCAGAGGAGCTCAGTTCAGGGATCGACAAAGCTGGCAGTTTGGATCTAAAGATGACCTCATCCAGAGCCCTCAGGTATCCAGGGAAAGCAACTGCTGATGCCCTGAACTGTTCCCAGGTCATGGGCCCCTCAAGGGCAAAGGAAGAGGAGGGGGAGAAGAACCCTGATGGGCAAGAGTAGGTCCTCTGCTTTGGCTGTGGGAACAAGCAGGAGACCCTTCCTGGAGGAGGTGGCTGTGCAACTCACCCACCGATGAGTGCCCAACCTGGCAAGGGGAGAACAGGGTGGTGCCCTTGGGGGGAAACCCCCAGGTGAGATTATCAGAGTTGGTCTGGCCCTTGGCAGCCCCTGTCCCCACAACTGCAGGACCTGCTGGTTCCGGTGAGCAGAAGAGGGTCAGATCAGCACTTCAGTTCCTCCCAGACCCCCCAGCTGCTCTTAAAATGAGCCCACACTGACCTTGATTTCCCACCCCACCCCACCCCACCTCACCTGACAGGGACCTGCTCCTGGAAGGACCATAGAACCCAAAGTCAGAGGTACCGAAGCAGCCCTGGCACCATGAGCGATGTCAGAAACTCCCCTGAGACCTGTCCCGGTGCTGGGGTCCATCCTGGCACAGCCAATGGTGCCAGAATCAAACCCAGCACTGGAGCTGGCACTGGACCCAAACCCAGCACCACCCTCAGCACCCATCTACTCTCCAGCATTGAGACTGGCATTGGAAAGATCCCTGGCACCGCAGGTGGTGCCGGAGGACCTGGAGGAAGCAGCTCCAAGGATGGCCTTGAGAAGTGTGGCGATTGACTCCACGGTACTGGAAGGCCTAAGGCTGAGTGGAGGAGAGTCCAAGGTCTCCAAGGAGCTGGGCAGCCAGTCGGGATCATCCTGATTGTCCTCCTCCATAAAGGAGGAGATCAAGGAGATCTCCAAGGAAGCTACCTCAGAGACCCTCCCTCTCTCGGCACTGTGAACAGTGTCAGAAGGGGACCCAGCACCAACGCTGGCACTGCTTGGCTCACTGATAATGAGGGTGGCGGGGGCCAAAGCAGTGCCAGAAGGCAGCACCGAGGGCTCCGCTGGCTCGGGCCCAGTGTATACCTGCGACTGCGACACTGGGGATGTCTGTGCCCACAAGGGAGTGACGGACTGTGAGGGGTGCTCAACCAACCCCCTAGAGGAGGCCAACTGTCCCACTGACCCCTCGCTCAGGACTCCCATCTCAGCAAGGCTAGCAGCAGCAGAGGCTGCTCTCCCTTTGTACGTACAGTAGCAGGGAAAAACCCAGGGGAAGGGTCCAGTGACCTGACCTTGGCATCCCAAGAATGGCATCACCTTCCAAAGATGGGAGGTTTCCAACCCACCTTCAACGAATGGATTTTGAGGATATGGTGATCCATGGAGAAGCAGGTGACACAGGAATCCATGTCGTGAGACAGACTCAGGCAGGTGAGACAACAGTCATGGTGGTCCGTTACGGTAATCAGCTTGCCATGGGGACAGCAATGCATAGGGGCATGCCCCACCTTAGATTTAGTAGAACTAGGCCACGAACCAGACATGACTGCATAAACAAACTAAAACAAAACAAAGGGAAAGAACTCGACACTGCACTGTAGAAATAAAAGGAAAAGGAAAAAGGAAAATATTACCGGGTCCAGCTGAGGGACGCCGTTGATGAACTGAGGTACAGCGTTGAGTAAACGTGGCAGTGACAGAACTGACACAGCTAGTTTTCAGATTTTCAGCTTCTGGCTCCCACAAGATCCGACCTCAACAGAGGGAAAAGCAGAACTGAGGAAGCTGGGAAGTCAGCATCGGTTACTGGCCAACCCATGAGTGCCACATTCTACACTGCACTCAAGGGTGGTGCCGCTCCAACATTGGCTCCCCTCCTCAAGATTTCTTAAAGGTATATGCTCCCGCTGGGTCTTGCACCTCTGGCTTGAACCAAACAGTAATGAATGGTGAAGACGGATCTCTGGAAGATCAAAGTATTTTTGCAGTGATTCTAAAGTGTGCAGACACTTTATTCTAGCTCTTACCAAGTGCAACTGACCTGTTTGTATTTCACTGTAAGTAAAAAAGTGGGCTTCATTCATACAGACTATGAGTAATATGCAATTAAGGGGTTGGTAGCTGGTAGTTCACTTTAAAAAGGGGATTAAAATGGAAATTTAGTATAATTAATTTTTGAAACAATTCACATTAAAGGGACAATAGTTTGTAATGTGAAATTAAAGATGCATTACTGCTGAGGTGCATAAAAACACATTTTTATTGTAAACTTTTCTAATATAAGTTATCTAATGTCAATAAATTGGAAGTGTGCTAAAATAATGAAGGGGAGCCAATGCTAAATAAAGTTGGGTAGAATCCAATCTAGTAGGACTTCAATGGCTATCTGCAGTATGCCTGTGGAAGCGGTATAAGTTGGAGCTACAGTTACTCCCCATCTCTCAGTGTCAGCAGAGGTTGAAAAGTTACTTAATCCCTATCTGGGGTGGCCTATAAAGGCAAATTAAAATAGCTAGGGTAGGCTAACAAAGGAAATAAAGAGGTTGCAACTACATCCTCTCTGGGGTAGGCCCACAAAAGGTGTGGTAAAGGTACTTTTGCTAGGTACACAAGAGGAGAAGTTGCCATATACTAAAACAAAAATTTGATCAGACATACGTAACAGATGTCTCAGTGGGAAGGCCACTGGAAGCTAGTCATCACTGTACAGTGTGAATCAGTATCAAGACAGGCACACAAGCAAACCACACAAAGACGACGGTCCTGAACTTTAGAAGTGCAGATTTTAAAGTAATGATAAATTGCCTAAGAAACAGTCTAGCAAAGGTGGGTGTCCACGGTAGGGTAGAGGAGCAATGGAGACACATTAAGGCAGGTAGAGTGAATGCAACCAACCTTTGTGTGAAAGATGTAAATAAAAACAGGAGGAAAAAAAAGCCCATTATGGTATTCTAGGGAGATGGCCAAGGAAGGGAGGGAAAAAAGATGGCCTTTAGGAGGGACAAAGAAACACAGAAGGAGGAGGATAGTGAGAAGTACAAGGTAAAACAGAGGAAAGCAGGGAGGGCAGTGAAGCAAGCAAAAGTGCAAAGAGAGGAGAGAAGTGATATGATCGAAACATTCAAACTCCTTAAGGGCATTAACAAAGTGAAAGAGTCTAACATGTTTAAATATAAGAAAAATATCAGGACAAGAGGACACAGCATGAGACTAGAGGGAGGCCAATTAAGGGGTATTGTGAGGAAGTTCTTTTTCACAGAAAGGGTGGTGGATGCATGGAACGGCCTACCTCAGGAAGTGGTGACTATGAATACAGTGCAGGGCTTCAAACAGGCATGGGATAGGCATAAGGGAGCAATACAGATGAATATGACTAGATAGGCCACTGCCAGAGCAAAGGCCGATGGCACATTTATAAGGTAGAAAAATAAATGGGCAGACTGGATGGGCCTTGCGATCCTTATCTGCCATCAACTTCTATGTTTCTATGATATCCATAGAAGCAGCAATAGGAGGTAAGACTTTCTTCAGGTGTATAAATGAGAATAGGAAGTCAGGAGTACGGAAAGTGAGGATAAGGAAGTCAGTAGATGGTGACTGCACAGAGGATGATCAGGAAAAAGATGACATCCTGAACAGATATTTCTGTCTGGTCTTCACATTGGAGAAGGAAGGGGACATACCACCAAGGAGCAGCAAGAAAACAGAAGGGGAAAAGTTAATACAAGTCTATTTATAGATGAAAGAGTCTTGAAGGGACTTGCAAACCTGAAAATGGAGAAGGGCCATGGGACAATGTAAAATACTCCTAGTGGTGCCAAGGGAACTCAGAGAGAAGCTATCTGCACCACTGGCATCCTTATTCAACATATCACTGGAAACAGTAGAGGTTCCAGGTGGCTGGAGGAGAGCGGATGTTGTTCCGCTCCTTAATTTGAGGTAGCAGGGAGGAGGTTAGCAACTACAGTTCGGTTAGTCTCACTTCAGATGTAGGTAAACTAATGGAAAACCTGTTAAAAGAAAGGCAAGTGAAATACCTTGAATTCAGGGGGGTTGCAAGACCAAAGGCCACACAGATTTATGAGGAGGAGGTTGTGTCACTCAAATTTGATACATTTCTTTGACTGGGTGACCAGGGAAATAGATCAGGAAAGAACAGTAGATATGGCCTATTTGGACTTTAGCGAAGTCTTAAATACTGCACCACATAGGAGATTGATAAAGAAGCTGGATGGTCTAGGAGTGGGAGTCAGAGTTGTAAATTGCGCAAAAAACTGGTCAATGGATAAGCAGCAGAGGGTGGAGGTAAATGGTATTCACTCTCATAAGGGGAGAGTGACCAGTAAGGTGCCTCAGGGTTCGGGACTGGGGATGGTCCTGTTCAACATTTTCATAAGCAGCATTGCAGAACAGGTTGAGAGAAGGTATGCCTTTTTGCAAACGACACTAAGATCTGCAACGGGGTGGATACTCAGGAGGAAGTGGATAAAATCATAAGAGACTTTGGGAAACTTGAGGAGTGGTGAAGGGTATGGCAGCTGGAGTTCAATGCCAATAAGCGTAAAATCATGCACCTGGGGCATAGCAATCTAGGAGTTGAGAATAAAATGGGGGGGGGAGTACTGATGGTCACTAAAAAGAAAGGGGACCAATGATTATAATGTTGATGACCTGAAAGTCGCAGGGCACTATGACAAGGCAGTGGGCTGGGTCAGTAGAATGCTGGAGTGCACAGAGAGGCATCATAAACAGGAGGAGCAAGGTGATATTACCACTGTATATCTCACTGAAGGGAGTGCACCTTGAATATTGTGTACAGTTCTGGAGACCGCGTCTCAGAAAAGATAGGGACAGGGTAGAGGCAGGCCAGAGGAGGGCAACTAAAATGGTACATGGGTTGCATAAGAAACCATATGATGAGGGACTGATGGAGTTCAATATGTACACCCTGGAGGAGGGCAGGGAGAGAAGGGAAATGATACAGACCTACAAGTACCTCACGGGATTGAACAGGGTACAGGTGGGGAGCCTGTTTCAAATGAAAAAGTGCAATAGAATAAGAGGGTATGCAAGAAAGCTAGAAGGGGAGATCTAAGAGGGATGCAAGGAAATACTACTCATCGAAAGAGTGGTGGATGGCTGGAAGAGCCTGCCACAAGCGGTAGTAGGGGCAAAAACTGTGGGGTTTCCAATATGCATGGGATAGACATGGGGAATACAAGTGAATAAAGGTGGGGGGAGTCACTGAAGACTGGGACACAATAGGCAAGAAAAAAACTGGATAGACGGTGGGCCAAGCAATTCTTTTCTGCTGTTTTTATCTAATAGGGTTGAGTAAGCACTTCTGTGTTAAACCTCAATTTTTGCACCTTAATAACTCTGCCCCATTCAACCCATTTGCTCAAATTTTCGTATGCATGAAGTCTGGGGGGCTATGCTCTCTGGGTCCTGAAAATGTTAAGTCAATCAGTTCAGGGAGGGGCAAAGTTACAGAGGTGCAAGTACGCTAAAATTCAACGAATTAAGACTTTTTTCTGCTGTGAACTTAAAACTTTAAAAAAATGGAAACATACAGGTTTGCTAGAGTCTGGTCACAGGGTCACCCTTTTGCAAGACTCTAGTTTTTATCTTATATAGTTTTTTAAAATATAAGTTAAATACTGTGCTGTTCTCTGAGCATGCTCAGTTCAGAAAATGAATGTTCTAAGGACAGATAGATTTGTGTCAGCAGTTTAACCGAAAGTGATTGCCGTCACACTGCTTTTGTCAGCCAGCTGATGAAAGCAGTGAGAAAGAAACCACTTTTAATCACATTGCTAATGCACTAAACACACCATCTGAATGCTTCCACACCACAAGGATTCCCCATCTCTGTTGACCACTTATGTTACAATTTCCAGGTGGGGGGGGTTACCCAATCCCACCACCAGTATCCCCCTTGCTCTCAACCCAGGCTTTCACGAAAAACTGCTAGTGGGGACCCAATATCACTGCCCATTACAGATTTATTAAATACTGACAGTGGGGTGCCCACCGACTAACATCAACCCCCTCCCGAATTGGAAGCAGACCGTGTTCACCCCCAGTATCACTCTATGCAAAGGCCCCCTCCACTCCACCTGCCCCAACACGGGAGGGGGGGGGCTGCATTACTCTGGTGAATAATTAATTACATTTGAAGTAGAAAATGTGTAATTGAATGCTTAATGAATGTGCTTTTACATAGTTCATCTTAAAGTAACAGTTGCTAGCCTACACTGGTGGTGTTAAAACAGGCTGAGTAAGTGGGTAATGTGGTACAGTAATTGTAATAACTGAATGAAGTAAAAAAGCAGTTTATAAAATGCTACACTGTCTTTGTAGTGGAACCAACATCAAAAGGATTACCTTACAGCTTCCTCCAACACAGAGGCGGTAAGCAGCAGCTGGGTCAGGACCGCTCTGTGTGCATCTTGTTCCATCTGTAAAGCTTTCCCCACGGCTCACCATGAAATTCTTCCCCTCTGCCTTGCAGGTGTACTTACATAAGGCATCCCCTAGTAGAGATATAATGCGTGATCATGTTCATACTCATTAGGAATAGTATAGTACGCCGTCTGTCCAGAAACAAATACATCGGTGCTCTGTTTTTCATGCTTAAGAGCCCACTGCCAGTGTGTTAGGGATGTCTTTGACTCAAAGAAATACGGCACACTGGAAAAACTGGGAGGGGTGCAGTTCAACACATCTATGTAAAACAAAACACTACAAAGCACTCCAAAAAGTCCTTCTTTGCAAAAAAAACAAGAGATACAAAGAACTCACAGGATACATGCCAGTCTCTTTATTTCGGAGCCCGGGGAAACCCTCTCAGTCTCGGCCTTGGCAAGGTGCGGAGAAGATGGTGAAAGCTGAGGGGCTGAGAATCAAGGGCACTAATGAGGATACAAAGGGCACTTTTTATATTAGTTTTACCATGAGAATAAAAAGTGGAGGGCTACGCCTTCCACCCCGGTTCCGCACTCTATGCGCTTGGCGTCTATCACAACGCTCGGTTAGGAGGTAGAGTTTTGCCATAGGCTATCTATATTTAGATTCAACATTTAAAGTGACAGTGTGCAATTTACCAGTGCATACTACAAACTCCATATTAAAGTGCCAGACAAAAAATACAAACCAATTTTGCCTAATATGTTATAAAAACCTTAAAGTGTAGTGGAAATTAAAAGAAAGACCAAGAGTCTACAGAATGATTATTACACATTGTACATCATTTAAAGAGATAATATGTTTTAATTGTTCATATTTACTTATTTTGTAGACTCTCAAACATCCCTCCCACAACAGATGATGGTGGTGAGTAAGTAAAAGGTTAAGGAAGAAAGAAGGGAGGGTAGAAGAGAGGGGAGAAAAAGGAGGTTAAGGGGGTTAAGGAGGCTAGAAGGGGAGAAGGGAAAATGGAGGAAAGGTTGGGAAGGAGAATGTGGGGGAGGGAGGAGAAGGAAAAATAACATTGAATTTAGGCTTCATTTTGTGAGACCCTAATGTAAACGAGACCACTCACAGTTCTTATGCTTACTACCATATACAGTAAATATTTACTTTTACACCAGATTCATCATATGGAGAAGGGGAGTCTGAACTGATTTCATAGATGAGGTGAAATATTAACATTGTTGCTATTAAGCCCCAGGGCAGAATGTACCCTCAGGGTGAAAATCCATTTTGCTTCTTGTTGTAAAAGTTTATTTTTCTTATCCCCCGGTGTACCAGAATGTGTTCAAGACCAAGAAATGTAAACCCCTCTGTGCTGCTGTTATGATTTTTTGCAAAGTGTAGACCCATGGGGCTATCAAGTTCTGCACCAAAAATGCAATGGAGCTCCCATTGCGTCATACAGATGTGGAAGATGCAATATATGCCGCTGTTGTATACAAACTAAGTTTTTTTGAACATCCAGTGATAAGTCAAAGGGTGACCATTAATCAGTTTACTAACTGTACTACACCCTTTGTCATCTATGTCTTGACTTGCCCCTGTCCGAGAATCTACGTAGGATGCACAATGAGACCCTTAAAAGAGCAGGTCCAGGAGCACATGCGCTCCATTATCAGTGTAGAACTTGATAGCCCCATGGCTCTACACTTTGCAGAAACGCATAACAGCAGCACAGAGGGGTTCAAAATTTCTTGCTCTTGAACACATTCTGGTGCAAACTTTTATAACAAGAAGCAAAATGGATTTTCACCCTGAGGGTACATTCTGCCCTGGGGCTTAATAGCAACAATGTTGATATTTCACCTTATTTATAAAATCAAATCAGACTCCCCTTCTCCATATGATGAATCTGGTGTAAACGTATACACTTATATGGTAGTAAGCATAAGAACTGTGAGTGGTCTCGTTTACTTTAGGGTCTCAGAATATGAAGCCTAAATTCAATGTTGTTTTTTGAAGAGAAAGGCATATATTTATATGGGAACAAGCACAAGTTCTGAGCGGTCTTGTTGACATTAGGATCTCAGAAAATGAAGTCTGTATTGAATGATGTTATTAGGATAAACATTAACTACGTGTTGATTTTTTGTGCTCACTATTTATAGTCACTATATTACTAACTGGTCTTGTTGCCGTCAATATCCTTTCCAACTGATGTACCAGGGTGGCAATATGTTAATTAAAAATGAGTGATTTTACCCTGAAAATAGTAATTTTTGGCGCTTACATTAGCAGCCATAAGGGATTTTCCTTCTCCTCCCTCCCAACACTCCAACCCCCACATTCTCCTTCCCAAACTTTCCTCCATTTTCTCCTTCTCCCCTTTCCATCTCCCTTAACCCCCCTTTTTTCTCCCCCCTCTTTCTTCTCCCCTTCTTTCTTTCTTCTTTTTCCTTACTAACCACCACCATCTGTTGTGGAAGGGATGATTGAGAGTCTACGAAATAAGTACGTTTGAACAATTAAAACATGTAAAACCTATACGTTTAAATGATGCACAATATTTAATAATTATTCTGTAGACTCTTAGTCTTTCTTTTAATTTACATTTCACTTTAAGGTTTTTTATAACATATTAGGCAAAATTGGTTTGTATTTTTTGTCTGGCACTTTAATATGAAGTTTGCAGTATGCACTAGTAAATTGCACACTGTCACTTTAAATGTTGAATTTAAATATAGATAGCCTATGACCAAAACTCTACCTCCTGATGAAGCGTCACATGTTAGACGCCAAGCGGCAAGGTTGAGAGTGCTCTCCCGGGCTCCCAAATAAAGACATTGGCATATATCCTGAGAGTTCTCTGTATTTCTTGTATTTTTTGCAAAGAATGGCTTTATGGAGTGCTTGGTAGGGTTTTGTTGTCAGGCATGTTTACCTGATTGCATCAACAAGGATATCTACCTGACAGCATCAACAGTATGTCTCTATAATTTAATTTAGTTCTTTAGTTGCCAAAAATATAAATGATGCCTAATAGCACGCTTCCAGCTAGCTTTAACATAAAAGAGTGTAGGCATGTTGGTTTTTGCAAAACCTAGAGGCATGTTAGATAGTGAGATTTCTTAATTAGACCAATGCACAGTTCTCTTTGCAAGAAGCTTTAACAGTCTTACCAGTTACGTGAAATCGATAAACTGTACTAACAGTTACACTGTCAAATGACAGATTAATCAAACATCTTGAATTTGTTGTGTACTGTGAACAAAATGTAGGCTTTAATTGCGTTATGCTCAAATAATTTTGGCTAGCAGCAGGCAGCTGTTTATTTGACCATAGATCTACTAGCACCTCCTTCGCCCATGAATTCAGACTGTCTTAATTTAGAGTCATTGTATCACACATGCTACTGGAGAAAACTGCAACAATACTGCCCACAATGGGAGACAGTGCTGAAAGACTGTCCCACTGTTGGAAATCACTTATCAGCAGCAGTCATCTGCAGGGCACTAGGACATTGTGGACAAAGTTCCCTACAATGTAGAGATTTTTTCCAAGCAATTGGGCCCTATGTACATAAGTGTGAATTACCTATGTGCCATGTATCCGTAGCACGTAGGCAACCCTAAGTTAGTGAGCCATGGATGGGGGTCCCATGAACCCTTGCAGCATGCACCAAATGGGTGAGCACTCCTACTGCACTTGATCCTATGGTCTTTCATGCAGTTACATGCACGGACAGTCCAGAGGAGTGGCCTGGGGGCTTGCCCACACCCTGCGCCATTCACTAAGGTACAGAGTGCTGTTCGGGAGGGGGCGCAGGCTATATGAGCAGGTACCCTGCTGCAGCTGTTGTGCGCCACCTTGAGAAATCACCCACCAGTTGCGGCAGGACTGTACATCCCCCCGACATACTGCCCCAGCACCCCGGTCTAGCAGCATGGCATGGGTGGGGTACAGCCACTGAGGTGATCGCCCACTGAAATTAATTCCTGGGACTAGCAGTTTCCCATAATCCTTTGCTGTGGATCCACTCATGGATCAGGATGAGTCTGTCAATCCACCCCCCATGCACCTGCATGCCTGGGTGTGAAGCTGCGGACAGGAGCCCTGCAGTGGCCTGCAGTTGTAAATGCAGTGCCCCGCACACTTGTCCATGGGCACAGACCTGCAGAGGTGGGGTACATGCCAATTGTGCATACCCAGTCCACACTGGTGCATAGGCACCATGGGGGGTGTGGAACTTGTACTATTCATCCCCAGTGCTCCACAATAAATCTGTTATTGTTTTCTGAAGCACATATTGGCCAGACTAAATTATTAAACAGAAATGTCGTTACTTCTGTATGCTTACAACTTCAAGAAAGGTTTGTGATATTGAAATTTGCAGTGTCAGTGGCTCAGCAGGTTGCACACTCGCCTCTGAGCCCAGAAGAACAGAAGGCTGTGGGTTCTAGCCCCACTTTAGCCATTTGGGTTAAATCCCAATACTAACACTGTGGTGCAACATGAGAGGGGTGCTGCACTCCTGAGGTGCTGTCTTTCAGATGAGATGTTAAACTGAGGTCCCATCTGCCTGTTCTGGTGGTAGTTCAGGTGGATGTTAAAGATCCCATGGCACTTCTTGAAAAGAGCAGAGGAATCTCCCCGGTGCCCTGGCCAAATTTCCCCCTTTCATTAAAAATACCGCCAACAGCTTAATCTGATTTAGTGTCAGTTGGCATCCATCTGTATCCCCCTCCCCGGGACGAGACTGAAAATAGGCTGAACTGTCCAGTCCTCCTTTCCCAGTCAACAAAAACTAAATAAATATAAATAAAATGAAATTCATCAATTTGTAGCATATCTACTAAAATCTAAAAACATAAACCTCATGCAGGGCTTACTAGGTTTTAATCGGTAATACACAGCTCATCAGCAGTGGTGTGCAAAATTAGCTAACTTCGCTTTGTGGATTAATTTATGAATTTCCCCACAGTTCACAAAGTTAATCCACCCTGTGAAGTTCCAATTCACAGTATAGGACTAACTTCATGAATGGCAAATTTGGTAACTTCGCTGGCGAAGTGGGACCCCCAGGTGAAATCTGCAATGTACCATGGGACTGGAGGTCACATGATACTGAAACAAGCTGTATGCTTTGTGGAGGCTATGTTCAGTGCAGTCTTATGAACAGAGAGCAGGAAAGAAGACTGTCCCTGCTTGCCTGAGCAAACAACCTTTAAAATCACTCCAAAATGGAATATTCTAAACCAAACCACTCACAAAAAATATCTAGAGTGCCTTGCGCTGCTAGATTACTATTATTTGTAGTTTTGCTGATTCATTTACTTGAAAGTAACGTTTTGTTCCGTCTCGTGAAGCAGCACTGTATAGCAGAAGAGAGGTGTTTCAGCTAGCAAGCAAGATAGCCCTGTGAGCACGAGATGGATTTATTTCCTCAGCCTTTCTTCTTAATTATTTTTGTCTGTGGTATGTGATTTGTCATTTTATGCCTGTAGTATAGTTTTGTGTGGTTAAGTGAATTATTTTTGTCACTCATTTTCTATGTTGATAGAAGTTATTTATTTCTTGTTCTTGAAATAACGGTGTTACTTACAGTAATTTGTGTTGAATTACCCATCATATGTGTCTTGTTGATCACCCTTGTGTTAAAATAAAAAAAATAAATAAAGCAACCAAATAAAAAATCTTTTTCTTTCTTTTTTTTTTTGTTGTTGTTTTGGTGGTGGTGGTGTTTTTACTGCCGCTACCGTTAGCTCAGTAAACTGTTCTGTTCTGATTCCGATCACACTGCTAATCCCTCTGGTGAGGTGTCATCTGCTGGTGATGATAGTTTTACTGCAGTGTTTATTTAAATTTTTCCCTTGCAATATTAAAAATCACAATATATTTAAATTGACTGGAAAGAGATTCTCAAGTAAAGCGAGAGGTGCCAGGGAGGTGGGCAAGAAATGTGTAGGTTCTGTGGGGCAAAAGGTTGTTGCACAAAAAAAATGACTTCTGCAGCAGCTTCGTCCATGGCTCCAGGGCCAGTAGTAGCAAAGCAATAGTTGGTGGAAATTGCGGTGGCTTAGCAGTGCCAAATTATTGTCTGCCACATCTGTGGCATCTGTGCTGGTGGCCACCAGCAGTGGGGGCCTGACAACAGGTGACAAAATCGCTGGCTGAGGAACCGTGGTTGAGGAAAAGGTTGCTGGCGTTCCAGGAACTGCTGGTGGTGGGGTGCTGAGCCTGAGCTGGATGCTAGCTTCCCAAATCCTGATGAGAGTGTTGAGCCTGACCATGAGTCAGAGTCTGAGGAGGGAGATCTGGCTGGTGCACAGTCCGAGAAGATGAAGTTTAAAAGTCTTTCTTTCACTAAGGATGCTGAGAAGGGAAGAGAGTGTAGAGAAAGTGAAGATGAGGAGAACAGAGCTCGGGAGGAAGATGTTATCAGCTTCGGTGGAGATGAGGATTTGGTCCCCCTATGGGAACCCGAAAAGAAGAAAAGTAAGGGTGATGCTGCTGAACCTGTGGTGTGTTGCACCCCCCCCCATATTACAATTGTTGTTCCTATTTCCACTGTTTACGCTATAACTCTGTGTGATTCACTCACTGTCATAGTGCAAAAATCATCACAAAAAACACCCATTACCCCCTTCTCTGTCTCAGTACCACAACCATGTAAAATTAAGGGTTAAAAAATCCCTCATTTGGGATTTTTACATGCAGGACCCAGCTGATAAAACAGTTGCTCTCTGCCAGCTGTGCCAAGCATGAGTTAGTCATGGAGAAAGCAGAGCCACATAGGCAGTGCAGGGAGCCCTCCCCCTTATCAGCTTCGCTTGCTAAGGTTTCTAGAAATGGTAGGGAAACAGTCCCTGTGGAGCCAGGGATGACTGAGGAGGACTACTTCAGGGATGCGAAGTCTGCAGTATTGCCTAGTAGTCATCACAGTGGCAGTGGGGAGTTGCGTACCAGAGGCACCAAAGCACATCAACCCCAGTTACAAAAAGATCCAGAATCGTGGCTTTCATTCAAGCAGCATCTGTGAAGCCCTCTGAGTCAAACGCTACCCCACCAGCCATGCTGCTATGCCGAGTCTAGCTGTTTGACAGCCTAACTCCCAGAAAGGTCCAGCCTACACTGCATAGCATAGCATAGCATAGCACAGCACAGCACAGCATAGCATAGCGTAGCGTAGCACTGCACAGCACAGCATAGCACAGCACAGCACAACACAGCACAGCATAGCACAGCATAGCACAGCATAGCACAGCATAGCATAGAATAGCACAGCATAGATGGATAGATGGATGGATAGAAATTTTATCTATATAGCGCCCCTTCCCTGGGGCTCAGAGCGCTTCACAAACATATAACACCAACATCACATCAAAAGAACTCTATACAGTACGTAACAAGCAAACATGCAGCAGAAAATAATATGAATGGGAACTGAATACAGCAACCACTGAAATGCTGGCAACTGATGTACTGCAATCTTTTGTGGAAAATGTGAGATCTAGAAAGTTGATGCTGCATGCCCATCCTGAATGAGATTCCCTCACAAATGTACTTCTCCACCTGTGCCATTCCTGAACTTTATGGGCCTTTGTCACGCACAGTAATCCATGCCCTGCTGCATTCAGCATCCCTATACATATATCACAGTATGGATATATGGACCAGTAGCCAAACAGCCAATAGCTCCTATCAGTGCATTACAGTATTTTGGGCACTGGTACCTGAGGTAGTATTTGACTCTGGCCAGGGTAAAAATTGTACTAAGCCCACTTGTGAGGTAGCAGCACTCTGTGTATTAATCAGCTTGCCACACTGGCATTCAAGTAAACGGTTCAGAGACAGGCAACCAAAAGAGTCGAAAACATGCAATACCATGATATTGTGAAAGGTTATGCACGCTCGGGCTATACTCTGTGGATTATAGAAGACTAAGGGGAGACATGTGTCTAACCTTCAAAGCCTTACAGGAAGACTCCATCAGGGAGACAACAGGTCTGATCAGACACAAGAACAATAACAATACTAGATCCCGTGGGTTCAAACTGATGGTCGAAATAAATAAAACATCTAAAAGAAGCTAGTGGTATACTAAAAAAATAATCACTACTTGGAATACTCTCCCAAAGAATATAGTTGAGAGCAACAATATGAAAAAAAAAAGACTAGCTGAATATATGGGTATCAGAAAATGTTCTTTCCACCATTATAAATCTGAATGGTGGCGAGTTCTCAAAAGGTCCATGGCCTCCTGAATTTGTATTTCCCCTATGAACCTATAAGAGCGTAACTGGATCACACTCAGGTCAGAAGATATTAGAATTGTTCCTGACTGAGACTGATGAGTGAATCCAGCCTGTGGTGGTGGTGGTGGTACCACGGGGGGGGGGGAGCAGAGGGCTTTGAACTGCTGCAATGCTGGGGGCTGATGACTTTGAGATACTTGTTTACCAGTAGCATCATTTTGACCAATCTTTGCCTTTGTGTACCTCAAGGGCAAAGTTACAGGTGAAGTTGCCAGGCAAAGTTCCTATTAAACAGAAAAATCCAAGCCAGCCCAGTGGCGCTGAGGGTTGAGGCACTGAATGCCACACTTTATGCTATGCCAGCGACCCAGGTTCGAAAGCGAGCTCGGGCCACCAGGGGTCAGCAGGAGAGGACAGGACTGAGCATCCAGAGGACTGCACTCTCTTGTCCTGGGAGGGACGGGTGTGTCGATCACGGGCTCCAGTGGATCTTGGTGGTGGCTAGGGGCACAACAGGCTTGCAATCCAGCAACCTCGGGGAATGGCTGCGGCAGTGATCCTGTAGATGCGCATGGGAGCGTGCATGCCCGCACTGGGCGCATTGCATGTCCGAGCTTTGGGGGATGGAATTACAGGCAAAATACCCTGATCATCAGTAGGCAAAGGTGGGGACCAATGGCTGACCTCCACTCCCAATGCCAGGTCTACAGCCTACCCTCATGCTCCATTTGCTCCTCAGGCGGCCTGTCTAGATTTCAGAAGTCGCCGGAGGAGTTATGGTCCCACCCCGGGGGGCTTAGATCTGGGGGGCCGGGGTTGTTGGAGGATACGAGGAGGAGCTTCAGGTCCAAGAGGTAGGGACTGGGACTTCAAGCAGGAGGGACCAGATTGTGCCAAGTTTCCCACACTGGAGAGAGGCCGATGATCAGTGATAAAGAGAGATGTAAAAAAAAAAAAAAACTGAAAAATCCATGAATTTATTCATGAAGGCATTTGCCAGCAGATTAACACTTCACAACGTCTGTACTTATCAGTATTGAGTAAATTCAAAAGTACTATATTTTGTGCCTAGTTGTAAAATGTTTATCAAAAAATACATCCCTTCACTGCACCACACAGTGGTTTGTAATGCACTTTTGTTTTACTCTGGCTGCAAATATTTTTGTCGACGTCCAGTAAAATGCTCAAGTGCATTTCACTTGTTTTATTAGATTGTTGTTAGTCATGTGATTCTCGCAGGTTTTGTCCAAAAACAGGCATCTGCATTCTTAGAACCCTTACCTGGTGAGTAAAATAAGTAAGTGTTTTCATCACAGTCTTAACATGATCATGTAAGTGGCAGATTCTCAAAGGAGAGGCCACTGTCATTAACTCCCTCAGCAGGGCCATCTTAAGTCCTCAGCTGTTTGCATCAACACCCATTCAGAATGAAATGTGTACAAAGAAAAAACAATACATTTCCACTTGTACAAGGAATTGTAAATTGCACCCTATTTAACTGAACTGCACAATATTGTTTCGGTTGTGGTAACAACTAAGACACGCTGCTTCAACACAGATGTAAAGAGGATTTTGAAACCAAGCCAGACCGTGAATCAGATGAAAGCAGCATTACACAGAACCTCTTAAAAAACTTCCCTAACTCAGTGTATTGTTTGGGCCAGCCCCACACCTGTAAGCTACACTATCAATATATGTGTCAGTATAATTTGAGTTTTTTTCAGGAATTACATAACCAAGGCTTTTGATACTGTTAATCGCTCCCTCCTTCTAAACTCCCTCCTTTCCCTGGGCCTTTCCTCCGCCATGGCCAGCTGGTTCAAAAGCTACCTCAAAATCAGAACGCAACAGGTCAAAACTGTTGATTCCTCTATCGAGTAGTCTCCCAGTCTGCTCTGGAGTCCCACAAGGATTCATCCTCGGGCCCTTATTGTTCAGCTTTTTCCTGAAAACCCTACCCAAAGCCTGTGACAGCAACCTAGTCCTTTACACTAATGATGTCATTCACTTCTCCAGCCACACTGACCTATTCCCCCCCTTGACAAATGACCTCCAGCTTAATTTTACAAAAGTCAAATCCTTGTTTGCCAATCACAAACTTTTAATGAACTACAAAAAGACAAAAACAGTGCACTTTGCAAGCCATCATAATAAATTCAAATCTGCCCACCTATCTGTAATAACCTCAACCAACCCCTGGAGACGGTTCATGAATTTAAAAACCTAGGAATTACGCTTGATAGCTCACTGTCATATGCCCTGCATGTCAATCATATATCCGAGATGGTAAACAGTCGACTGGGGGCCCTTTAGCAACAGAGGCACTGCCTCACTCCTGTGGCCTTAGAATTAGCAATCACCAGCTCAATCCTGTCCACCATAGATTACAGCCTGATAATTTACAGTGCTACCACTGATACCACTCTCAAATGGTTGACGATCTTGCTAAATAAGGCTTGTAGGCTGATAGCGGGGCAAATAAGCGCACTCATACCTGTGACCTCTGTATGTAAACTGAATGGCTCCACCTCCAGAGTAGAATTCAATATTAAACTTGCCTTTTAGCAAAACAAATATACCTGGCCTTAACTCCTCCAGACACCCAGTCACTGCTGCTACTGCCAATGGCAAACCAACATTTATTTATTTATTTCAAATTCGGATTAATACCTTTGAGCCGGGGGCTCGTTTACAAAGGCTCCAAGTCAACAAGGAATACAAGACATTTACGGTGATGAAACATTGCAGAACAGAAAGACATCAACTAACAAGTGGTATTAGTGTGCAGTTACAACATTTAGCAGGGTACAAGAAGTAAGGAGAAACAGGACCACACTTCCAGAGAAACATATTAATGCAGCACTAATTAAGTGCAGTACAGTGTTTAACAATCATGTTACAGCTCAGACGGGGTGCTCCCAGTCTGCAGAAATGCATGTTTTAGCAGCCAAGGTGAGGCTTTGTCAAGGGGAGGTAGTAGGTGGCGGAAGGTGGGAGGGAGAAGTGGGCAGTTGTGGAACAGGAGGGTGGGAGTGAGAGGGGGTAGCATTTGATGGGTGTGAGAACCACTATCAGAGAACATGGGTTAACAGAAACACTGGCAGTCAGATTTGCTGGCAAGAAGAGATCGAAGCCCATTTTTAAAGTAACCAAGTCTGGGGGAGTTGGCAAGGTCTGCAGACAGATCATTGAACCATTTAGGCCCACAGTAGGAGAGGGATCTTTGGCCAAGGGTCGTTCGTTTGAAGGGAACAGTTAGAACAGCCCTGAAGGCACTCCTTGTGCATTTAGATGGCTGTGCAGGCTCAAAGAGGGCTGAAGTAGCCCTAGGCATGGACCCCATCAGGGACTTTTTTGCAAGGAGGCAGGCCTGGTATTGGAGTCTGTGGTGGAGTGAGAGCCAGCCAGTTTCCTTGTATAGGTCACAAGATCACCCATGTCACCACATCACACATGTAGTGCAACAAAGCCAGCGGCAACTTGGCTAAATGACCTGCCCTCTGTAGTCCTTTCAGAATCCAAATCGGGCACCTTTAAAACCAATCTCCGCCAACACCTCGCAACCCTGAGTCAATGTGAGTGAGCCCTCTAGATTCTATCTGCCACTCACTTGGTTTTTCAGGCCTACCTAGTGTTCCCCTCCCCTTTCTCCATTTTCCCACTGTCCTGCCCCCAGTTGATATCTTCAGCTTTCTACCTCTTCATTCCCACTTCTCTCTCTCTGCTCCCCCTGCTGCATCTCTTCCATTCCTATATTTATCCTCGTTAGCACTTAGATGGACAAAGTCTACCATTCTGGACTGCTTCCTGTCCGCTTATTTGACTATATGTTTTTAAGACAAAGAGCATTGGATGGGAAGCCAGGTTTCAAAGAAATACAAAATCACACATACCCCTCATAATGCAAAGCATCATGGGATGTATATGCAAATCACCACAGAATATTGTGCTGGTTGAACTTTAAGCAGAAATGCATGGTGCGGAAAGGCCTCTCACACAGTTTCCAAAGGGTGCCAACAGGAGACACTGCCATGTGTTTTATCCTACCAGGACTCAGTGTGTTTTTAAGCTGTTTTACCAGCTGTAACATTTTCTGTATCATGGAATGTCACTGTAACCCTACTCTGTTACCTCCCTACTGTTAATTTTACATCTGCGTGTACACTGTTTGTTTTTCCTTGACGTGGAAGCTTTGTAAAAGAACCCCTGGTTCAAAGGTATTTGTAAACGTAGTTATGAATGAATGAATGAATAAATGAATGAACAAATAAATAAATAAATAAAAATGTTAACATGTTTTACACAATTCTGGAACAACTCCAAAAATTGAAAGAAATTGCAGAAATATTGTGAAGAGTGATGAAAATTGCAGATTTTGCAATAAAATTGCAGGTACAATTTTTCAATGTCCCGAGTCCTTAGGGAAAGCCATTCTCATGCCATTCATCTCATCAGAAGCTGAAATCAGTAATCCTGAAAAATGAGGTATCTCTGGCTGCCCAGTGAAAGAGTCAGAGATTATGGGCCCGATTTTAGAAGGTGGACGCAGGGCTTGCATTAAGCATGTGTTAACCGCAAAGTTTGGCACAGCTGCGCCAAACCCCTTTGCTGCAACGCAACCCAATTTTAAAAGGGTTGTTGTAATTGTGACATTTTCCACAGTTTAAGGCAGCTTACGCCAAAAGCTTTGGTGCAAGCCCTGCAATCGGGGTCCCCGCATGGCACAAAGTTAGACCGGGGGGGGGGTGCTCTAACTTTTCTGCGTTCCCCAGGATTTGCTGCTGCTGGCTTTGTAAAACTGCAAATTCCCCACTGTTTAAACTCCCTGATGCAAGTCTCTTGCATCCCTCTTATCTCATTTTAAAATCAGGTCCCATGTTTTTTTCCCCAGACTCAGTCGTCTGGACTACCACGTAAATATCATGCCTCCTATTCAACCACTCATTTTAGATGTTATTGTATAAACCTTAGAGCACAGAAAACCGATTTAGACAATAGGATTATTAATATCACAATTGTTTAGTCCAAGAACTCTGCTGGACTGGTAGAAAATCCTAAAAGTTTTACCTGGTCAGCCCTTCTGTAGAGCACTCACATACAAACATCCATGCAATACCAAACTGTTCTTTTCAACCCAACAGAGTTAATCATAACATTGTGAACCAGAAGTCTCTAGATAATAGAAGCACTGTCTCCACAGGGTGTCACAAGAGGTGAAATCTATATGACCTTTTAAAACAATCTTAAACTCTCCTCTCCCTTTTTGCATGTTTTGAAACAGTGATTCATATCTGGACTATTGAATCGCCATGTCAGTTACAGGTCTGTCGTGACACACTAGGAATGAACTTGTACTACATAAATTTCTATTTACAATTTGTTTACTGAGAGTAGTCCAGCTAAGATGTAATGTCTTGTCTTCTGTGTGGTGTTGTTATTACCATTTTTACAGTTAGGCGCACTGAAACATTGCAAGGTTTAAGTGGACTGGCAAGAATGTACAGGACCAAACTGCCACTCTCGCATAACTTAAACTGGCAGCACAACACTCCAAAAACATATCTGCATGATTCATGTTCTGCTTTTCTGCTTTTCTGCCAGTGCTGTGAACGTTACCGAGTGCAGAATATGATGCTCAAGGAAGTAGCAGCAAAGGGTTCTGGGAAATGTGGTCAAATTAGTGACCAACCCCTGCTGGGACTGAACCAACAGTGTGCAGAAATTAAAGCATTTTAATGGTTTCAGAGGGGATATCAATGTTTAAAATAATACTCACAGCAACTTATATCTAGACGTTACTGTAAGTATTGTTTTAAATATTAATATAGTCATCAAGAAGGGTGGGGCCTCGGTGCAGTGGGAGTTCTGCCACTTGCAATGCTGGCAATCTTGCTTTGGGAATGAGCCCACACTGGCAGAGGGCTGGCACGGAGGGCAAGCTTAAGTGTCCCAGTAGATGCTTGCCTCTACCAGGCTAGGTTGCTGTTCATAGTCTGCCATGTATGTGCCCTCTTGGGATCTATGGGTGTTGCTGTGACAACTCAGCTAAAGGGAAAGATGAGTCACATGGACAGCCCTGTGCATGCTTGTGCATGTGCTATTGAGAGGGGTGGTATACTGCGCTCCTGACTTGTGGAAGGGCTTGTAAAAAACACTTCACCCATGTGTGCATATCTATTTTCATTTTCTCCAGAAGACCTGTCTCCTCTCTCCCCCGTCACCTTTTAGCCTTCTTACAATGCCCTGTTAAGCAGTCCCCACTTGAGGATCCTCCACTCATTCTCTCCTGCTATGTCTCTCCATCCCCGTCGTCACCTTTTTGTTTTCCAGCTTCTACTCTTATATTGCCTATTATCACTTTTTCTCCTAGACCCATGCCCCATTTTTGTTCCTCATACATGCAGTATATCCCTCATTTCCCCTTGTCTCTCCACTTACTTTACTTTTTTTCTCTTTTAGATAAGTCCTGAAGAAGACCTATGGTTAAAACATCGATTTTAACACTTTTTCTATTTTTAGCATGTATTCAATAGTACCTTTTTGTTTTGTTTTCAATGAATTTAATGTTCTCAAATATTGCATATCGTGTTATATTAAATGATATACATTATTACCCAGTGATTCCAGAAAAGTTAAGATTTTGTTACCAGCTCTTTCACACACATTTATTTGCAGAGCTGATGTCATGTCTGCAAACAACAGTGTCTGCACTATGTTAATCAATAACGTGATATCGCTTTCTGAATAACAGAATGCTGACCATTACTGACGTCCATGTACTCCTGCCTGGAAAACCAGTCTAAAACAGACCCCCACCCCATCCCATATACCACCACTGCTACCACCACCACAGCTTAACACAGCAAAACGTAATGAAAGAAGGACATTACTTTAAGAACAGAAATACAAATGTACAATGAAAAAACTGATAGAAACCTACTAATAATTTCCAGGAGAAGATACAAGAAAGCAGAGAAACATAGAAACATAGAATCCTAGAGTTTGACAGCAGATAAGGACTACCTGGCCCACCTAGTCTGCTCATTTTCCCTACCTACTGTAACACCGCAGACCCTACTTGATCTTTCACCCTAACTGCCCCCTTTCCCCTACCACTAAGGTTCCCTTTCGCCTATCCCATACCTTCTTGAATCCCATTACAGTTTTTGCCCTCACCACTTCTGCTGGGAGGCTGTTCCAGGCATCCATCACTCTTTCTGTGAAGAAATACTTCCTTACATCTCCCCTCCAGCTTCATAGCATGACCCCTTGTTCTTGAGCACCTTTTACTCTGAAAAAGGCTTCCTTCTCGAACCCCATTTATACTCTTGAGGTACCTGAAAGTCTCTATCATAGCCCCCCCCCCCTTCCTCCAGGGTATACATATTGAACTTCATAAAGTATCAATGCCTGAAACATACCCATCCAGTCTTCAAACACACTGCCTGAAATAGACTTTTCTAAAACAATCCAGATAAGTACTAACCCTGTAAATAAAAAAAAAACCTAACTGTAGCACATCAGTCGCTCCCACTGACATTTTTCCTTCAAGTAAATGGTTACAGTAAGTTGAAATCTTTAAAACTTACACGATTGTGTGAAGACTATGCACACCTACTTCCACTTTTGCTAGCACAGTAGCACAGAAATTATGGACCAGATTTAACAATAAACTAGTGATGTGCTGGAGGGGGGTCTCATCAGATCTATAGAGGTGGTTGTTATAAATGTGTCTCCCAATAAACTGAATGGGAACGGAGGGGTACAGATCCACTTGATACATTCTGAGAGCCTGTTAAATATTTGGCAGCACATCATCGCAATAGACACAGAATCCACTACACCCAGGGTTGCCTCCTGTCCAGTTTTTGACAGGCTCACACAGTTTATAAGGTCCCCACTCAGCCATCCGATTTCCCACAGAAGTATTTCTGATTCTGAGCTAGGCTTGGCTGGCTACATGCTCTTCCTCTTCCTACAGATGCAGCCAAATGATTAAAAGCAAAGCTATTAAAGCCCTTTTCCATTCTGCATCTTAAGCATGGTCCTTTACAGTCTGCTCCATGAATGTCTTTTCAGAGGTAAAAAAATGGCATTGGAGGAGATGCAATATACTGGTAAGTTGTGAAAAGGGGTAGAGCTAAGGGTGGAGTTTCGTTTGTGGTTTAGTAGCCAGGTTTAGCCTCTTACAACAAAGATATCCTTTTCTACGCCTAATGCTCTAGACCAAACCAGGACTGGATTCTGTAAAACAGCTAAATGCTACTGTACGTTACACTGATCACCTGCACTCGGTATTCTAAAAGAACTTCCTCCTAGCCATGTGATATACAGTAACTCCTGAACCTTAAATGCCTGGTTAGCTGGTCAACTTAGCACAGGAATAATTGCCCAACAAAAACTGCACCATGAAAGCAGCATCAAGAAAAACAGCAAGCGGGACAGAATGAGCATCGGGATGTTATTGCACCCCCACCCACTGTAACCCTCCCGAGGTTAGTACTACTAAATCCTGCCCTCCGACTGTCACACCCCCAACTGTCTCCTACCGGGTTAGTAATGGTAAATCCCCCATCTCCCTCCCAGTTGTGTCCCCTGGAGTTTGTAATAGTAAATCCCCACCTTCTCTCCCCCAGAGTTTGTAATAGTAAATCCCCCACCTTCTCTCCCCAGAGTTTGTAATAGTAAATCCCCCCACCTTCTCTCCCCAGAGTTTGTAATAGTAAATCCCCCAGAGTTTGTAATAGTAAATCCCCTTCTCTCCCCCAGAGTTTGTAATAGTAAATCCCCACCTTCTCTCCCCAGAGTTTGTAATAGTAAATCCTCCCACCTTCTCTCCCCAGGTTTGTAATAGTAAATCCCCCACCTTCTTTCCCCAGAGTTTGTAATAGTAAATCCCCACCTTCTCTCCCCAGAGTTTGTAATAGTAAATCCCCACCTTCTCTCCCCAAGAGTTTGTAATAGTAAATCCCCCACCTTCTCTCCCCAGAGTTTGTAATAGTAAATCCCCCACCTTCTCTCCCCAGAGTTTGTAATAGTAAATCCCCCAGAGTTTGTAATAGTAAATCCCCACCTTCTCTCCCCAGAGTTTGTAATAGTAAATCCCCCACCTTCTCTCCCCAGAGTTTGTAATAGTAAATCCTCCACCTTCTCCCCCAGAGTTTGTAATAGTAAATCCCCCACCTTCTTTCCCAGAGTTTGTAATAGTAACCCCCACCTTCTCTCCCCAGAGTTTGTAATAGTAAATCCCCCACCTTCTCTCCCCAGAGTTTGTAATAGTAAATCCCCCACCTTCTCTCCCCCAGAGTTTGTAATAGTAAATCCCCCACCTTCTCTCCCCAGAGTTTGTATAATAGTAAATCCCCCACCTTCTCTCCCAGAGTTTGTAATAGTAAATCCACCACCTTCTCTCCCCAGAGTTTGTAATAGTAAATCCTCCCCTCCAACTCGTCCCCTGGAGTTTCTAATATTAAATACCCCCAAGTTCTGTCCCCGGGCACTTGAGCATGCAATAGCTCTGTATTTCCGATGCACAGTTTTTCATGTTGGCATTTTGTCTACATGACAATTGACTGCGCATTTTTGTTGGCACGGTATTGACCTGGACCCAAATGCCTGCACTCAGAACTCATGGCAATCTCATCGTGTGAAGATGAAGGGGTTGGCCATAAGGCACTCCGTCTTCATCTGTGTGGTTTATTCTACCCACACTTTCCAATGACAAAGTTACCACTTTGTTCTTCACAGTAACCCATGCATTACACTCTAACTATTTGCATTTAGCATTATATATTTTCTGTTATAGTTCCAAAACATGTCTACAGCATATCCTTGATTGTTTATATTCTAATTTTTACTTTTTCGTAAGTTTCACAAGTAGGAATATGAGTCCATAGCTTGCGCCAATATTAGACTCACCATTTAAACAATGGTTCATTTATCTCCAATGTAATCATCTAATTTAAGTTTAAATGTTGCAATGGTATCAATATTTACGATATCCATAGGGAGTGTATTCTAGGTTATTACAACTCTCTGGTTGATCCACGATCCTTTCCTATTTGTCTTGTAATTTTCCCATTTTAATTGATAAGTATGTGCTCTAGTAGTTTTAACAGTCTCCTTCTTTTGCAGACTACACATTCCCAGAGATCCTCGTTTCTGAAAGCTGCATACACTAGGCAGAGATCTCCTCCAAATCTACAGTATTCTAGACTGAATAGTCCCAATCTGTTCTGTCTTTCATTATAAGTTAGACTGTGAATATCTTGGATTTTTTTTTGTTATTATTTTCCTCTGTATACTCTCAAGTTGTTTACTATCTCTCGTATGGTAAGGGCTCCAGAACTGTACACAATACTCCATCAGGGGTCTAACAAATGATGTGTATAGTGGTGGTATTACAGTACTGTCGCTAATCTTTATATTTCTTAATATACTGTTTGTTATCCTAGTAGCTTTGTTAACAACTTTGGAAGTGTGCTTAGCAAAGGTTAAGTCATTTGTAACTAGGATATCAAGGTCCCTCTCAGAATCTGTACTCCTTAGTTCTTTACCATTTAACTTGTACCTTGCAAGTAAATTGTTCTTTTCAAAATGTATTACACTGCACTTTTCTATACTAAAACTAATTTACTGGCCAGCCCGGTGGCGCTGAGGGTTGAGGCGCTAGACGCCACACCTCGCGCTACGCCGGCGGCCTGGGTTCTGGAACGGACTCAGGCAGCCGGGGTGCGGTGAGGTCGGGAGGATCGGCGTCCCAGCGGATGCTCTCCTCCCTCAGGGTGGAGTGACCAAGAGCGGCTCCTGCGTTCTGCATCCCTTCCATAGCCCGGTGGAAGCTTGCGGCAGTAGGAAGGATGAGTGCTTCACTCGTCGGGCCGGGAGGGGACGTCGGCGGCGATGAGGGCTGGCGTGCATCAGCACATAGCCACTCGGGACATACGTCCCAAGCGCAACGGCGTCCCAGGGGGCGTGGTCGTAAGGGGAGAAAACCGGAAAGAACACCTCCGGCTGCCCTAGATGAAGTCCACCCTAAGTCTACCCGGACCACCTACAGGGACAGACCCCAATGTGCCAGGAGAGGAGGAAGGGCACTCTAGGGGCAGATCCCTAAGGTAGGTGTCGGGGGACATGAGCGGACGGAAGGAGGGGGCACCGGGGGTAGGGAAGGAGGATAAAGATGAAAATAAAAATTAAATAATAATAATTTACTGGTGTATTGCCCAGTTGCTGACGTTACCTAAATTATTTTGGAAATGTATAATATCCTGTCGGGTACTAACCATAGCTCCCAGTTTGCTATCACCAGCAAACTTGCCAATCCAGGTGTTGTTTGATATTTTGAGTGATGACACGAAGATGTTAAACAAGGTGGGCCCCAATACTGAGCCCTGAGGGACACCACTAGACACTTCCCACAATCCAAAATAAAGCATCTACTATACGCTTGTTGTTTTCTATTCTCAAGCCATGATTCTATCCACTTCTTAATGTATGGTTCAACTTTAAGTTCTACTAGGCAGTTGATTAATTCATCATGTGGAACCAAATCAAAAGCTTTAGAGAAATCCAAGTATATTACATCGACTGGGAGACCCAGATCCAGTACGCTGCTAACATGCTCGAAGAAATATATTAAATTAGTTTGGCATGATCTTTTTTGTGTAAACCCATGCTGTGAATACTCTGAGAATCCCATGCTTTTTATATGATTTTCCAGAAACTCCTTTATATGTTCTTCCATTACTTTACTCATGATACATGTCCGGCTCATTGTTCTGTAGTTCTTAACTTCGGTCTTTGCTCCCTTTTTGTGTATATGCATAACATTCGCTGCTACCCAATCGTTTGGTACCTCACCTGTTTTCAATGTTTCTGTCAGTAATTTGGACAAAGGGTCTGCAAGTTCTTCAGTTAACTCCTTAAGCAAACATGGGTGTATCCCAACAGGTCCCAGGGATTTGTCTATTTTTAATTTCTTTAATTTATTCAATACACTGGGGGACGGATATTCAAACTGCGCCGTTCTGTGGCGCAAGCCCTTGCGCTGCTCAAAAAAGTTGTGCTGGGGTGAGGCCAGAGTGATATTCAATGGAGTTGCGTTATTGAGCAACTCCTTTGAATATCACCCCACGGCCACAGCCACTGTGCATGGCGCAGTGGAACTTACCACCGCAAAGTGGTCAGGTGGAGCATTCAAGATGCGGTGGCGCAAGTTCCATTACGCCATGCGCAAATTTCCGATATTCAAAAGGTGACATGCAAATGGGGCCATAATTCATGCAAGGCACAGAGGGGGCCATTTGCATCTACTTATGGTCCCATTTGCATGCCATTAGCATGCAGGTGCGCCGATCCCTGACGACTTGCACCTGGCGCCCTGCCAGGCAGCAGCCGGGGACTGACACCCCCTGCAGCCGATCGCGGGCATGAAGTAAATCCCTCCCAACTGGCCCGATCGTGGGCAAACTGTAGTAATCCCCACCCCCCCCCGACTGGCCCGATCTCAGGAAAAACTGTAGTAATCCCCCGACTGGCCCGATCATGGGCAAAACTGTAGTAATTCCCACCCCGACTGGCCTGATCGCGGGCAAAACCGTAGTAATCCCCACCCCCGACTGGTCAGATCGCAGAGCAAAACTGTAGTAATCCCCTGACTGGCCGATTGCGGGCAAAACAGTAGTAATTCCCACCCCACTAGCCCGATCGTGGGCAAAACAGTAGTAATTCCACCCCACTAGCTAAATCGCGGGCAAAACAGTAGTAATTCCCACCCCACTAGCCCGATAGCGGGCAAAACAGTAGTAATTCCCACCCCCACTAGCCCGATCGCAGGCAAAACAGTAGTAATTCCACCCCTCACTAGCCGATCGTGGGCAAACCAGTAGTAATTCCCACCCTCACTAGCCCGATCGTGGGCAAACCAGTAATAATTCCCACCCCCACTAGCCCAATGCAGGCAGAACAGAGTTCAACCCCAAGAACAATATCCTTGGTAGTCAGTGGACCCGAGCTCGATCACGGGCATTAGAGTCAACCCCGAGGTCCAAGTACCCTGGTGATCTAGTGGCCTCCCACCCCACCCACCCATTCATTCACATATCTGGACTGCCTTGTACGGTATGGGCTGCATGCCCATTGGCTCTTGCTCTGAACCAATGGCGCGGCCCTGCTAGCAGTCAGCCAGCGGGCGGCGGCTGGCGGGTGAAGTGCTGCCGCCCGCCGGCTGATGGGGGAGTGGGGTGGTGGGGCTCCGTGGTGGGTGGGGACCACTAGATCACCAGGGTACTTGGACCTGGGGGTTGACTCTAATGTCCGCGATCAGGCTTCGCGGTCCACTGGACCACCAGGGATATTGTTCTTGGGGGTTGAACTCTGTTCTGCCCGCGATCGGGCTAGCTGAGTGAAATGTACTGTTTCTGCGCGATCGGGCTAGTGGGGTGGGAATTACTACTGTTTTGCCCATGATTGGGCTGGTGGGGTGGAATTATTACTGTTTTGCCCATGATTGGGCTAGTGGGTGTGGGAATTATTACTGTTTTGCCCGCGATCGGGCTAGTGGTGGGGGTGGGAATTACTACAGTTTTGCCCGTGATCGGGCCAGTCAGAAGGGGATTACTACAGTTTTGCCCACGATCGGGCCAGTCGGGGGGAGTTTCATTGATGTTATGCCCGCGATCGGGCCAGTCGGGGGGGTTCATTGATGTTATGCCCGCAATCGGGCCAGTCGGGGGGGAGATTTCACATTATGCCCGTGATCGGGCTGCACAGGGGGCACAGGGAAGAAGTGGAGGGCCACCCACAGGTGGCAGCTGCTGTGTTGCACCCTGCAATGCGGCAGCTCACCTGTGGGTGGCCCTCGACTTACTCTTTTTTGGTTCAAAGTTGTGCAGGCACAGGTTGGGGGTTGCGCCTGCACAACTCTGCACAGCCCAGCTGAATATCGGGCTATGCAGTTTATGCATGGTTCCTCCCCCTCCTGTTGAGCATGCCTTCATTAGCATTGTGCTGTTGCTCAGCATGACTTGCAGGGCGTAACTGCCTCCTGCTGAATATGGCAGAATGGCGCAATTTCAGACTTGCGCATGGCGCAACCCTTTTGAATATCCAGCCCTATTTCTATTGAAGCTTATAAGATTTTCAGTTTGTTGTTAAGTTATTTCTACAGGGCTTACATATTTAGGCTTATTCTGAAAGATACTTAGAAAATAGGTATTAAAAGTATTTGCCATATTTTGTTCATCCGATATAACTTTATCAGTAACATGTAATGGACCTATCCTATGCGATTCTTGTCTTTGGCTATTTATGTAATTGAAAAAAACGTTTCTTATTATCCATTGTTTTAGTTGCTGTTCTTTCTTCTTCATTTTTCTTTGCATTTTTGACCAGTGATTTGCATTGCTTGGCTATACCTTTGAATCTCAACAATCTATCTAATGTTGGATTCTTTTCATATTTTTTGTATGCTCTTTTTTTATGTATCTTTCAATCTCTCTAGTAAGCAAAGATGGAATTTTCCCTTTGTTATTACACTTTATTTTTTATGGATATATTGTTTTGAACAGTGTTCCATTTGGTTTTTAATAATGTTCCATGTTTCTTGTACACCCTTTTCTTTTAAATCAGCTTCCTAGTCCCAATTACAAAGGTAGGTATTCATTCTTGTATAGTCTGCTTTGCCCCAGCGTTTAACTCTAATAACACCCTTACCTTTGTCTGTACTGTTTGTTTTCTTGAACTCTACCAGATTATGATCACTTAACCCTAATGGTTCTCTAACTATGCAGTTTTTAATGTTATTATTCATATTGCTAAGAACCAAGTCGAGGATATTGTGTCCTCGAGTACCATGACAAACATGATGTTCAAAGTCATTTCGAACCATCATCTTAATAAATTGTTTTTCATAGTCAGTAGATTCTATATACTCATTCCATTTAATATTTGGGCAATAGAAATCTCCTAGAATTAGCACTCTGCCACTTAAATCAATGCTTTTAATGGCATTTAAGAAACTGCCATTTTCCTCAGTATTTAATCCTGGTGCTCTATAGCATACCCCATTGTATTTTTTTAATTTTTGGGTTGTAATAAATTTACCCAGACTTGTTTGACATTGCATTAGTTTTCAAATTACTCTTTATTTCATATGCTTCATATGTGTCTCTAACCAATAGGGCAATACCACCTCCTCTTTTCCCTGTTCTGTTTGTATAAAAAGTCTTGTAACCAGGTATATTTTCTGTCAATTTTCATCCTGCCACCACGTCTCAGTTATAGCACATAGATGTATGCCCTCATTATATAGCAACATATTTAGTTCATCCATCTTATTTTTGACACTCCTAGCATTGACAACTATTGCTTTCATTTCATTCTCCCGACCTGTATTGGTTTGTTTGTTGTTTTTAGTTTTGTCATTTGTAGTTTTACTTGTTGTATTGGAGACACAGTTTTCCCCTCTCCCCTGTTTTCTTACTTTAAACTTCTATTGTCAATTGCATTATAGAAAATCTTCCCTGGCAATCTACTGCCTTTTCTACTAAAATGCAGTCCATCATATGCAAATAAGTCATAATTCCCATCAAATAATTCCCATGTTTTGATGATTATATTTTTTGTAGGCACCATTGTCTCAACCGATTATTGATATGTTTCAATTTTTTTGCCTATTTATAACTTGCCTTTGATACAGGTAAAATCTCAGAAATAATTAGCTCTGCATTTCTCTCTTCTACTTGTTTTTTAAATTCTTTATATTCTTCATGTATTTGTTCTACTGTCTGATTTCTGGTGTTATTTGTCCCTGCATGTAATAATACCAATGGTTTCTCCCCAGCTGGTTTCAAGATACTTGGTACCATTTTACTAATATCATTCATTGTTGTGCCCGAAAAACTGCAATTAGCAACATTTTCTTTATTACCCCAGGTTGTATATTGATCCACATATTTGACAACAGAATCTCCTAATATTAATGTTTTCCTTACTTCATCCCTTTGTATTTCCTTTTCTTCCTGCGCTGTTTCCATACCTACTTCAGTGTTTACAGTGTTTTCTCCTTGTGTTATATCCTGTTCTGTTATAAGTGACATCAATTCATTAGACTGCTCTTCTATATTGCCCATAAGATTTATTAAAGGTGTGTATCTATTTTCTAAATCTGGGGTAAATTCATGTTCACTTCTCTCTTTTCTCTTCTTTTTGTATGATTTGTTTCCATCTACAAAGCACAGTCTTCTAAATTATCCCCCTTCCTTCTGCATTTATACAATATGTGGAATCATTTTTATTCTGTGCCTGTAAAGGTTCCTTTTCTACACCAATGTTTACATCTACAAATTGTTTCAAGCTTTTAATTTGTAGTTCCAGTTCAAATATCTTTACATTTAAGTCCTTTTTTTCTTTGCACTGTTGACATGTGTAAGGGACTAGTTTCTCTCTGGATTCCACAGTACATTTACCACAAATACCACACCTTATACCCAAGGTGTCATCTTTCAACAATGCTATTGTGTTGTCCATTATTTAATTAATCGTACACACCAAGAGAAACTAAAGTCACCAAAGCAGCTTTATTTAGTTTTCTTGTTTGAACTTACTGAGCTGCTGTCCTTGCTGTACCCTGCAGATACCTGCTGACATACACTGACATGCTTGTCTTGGCGTATGTCTCAGCATGCATAGACGAGCGCTTGCCCCTCTCGCAGAGGGGTGAGTATATAGTCAGTGACCCGGAAGTTCAATACCAGGCTCACAAAACGCATGCAACTCTGTGGCAATAAAATGTACACAGAAACTCCCAATGGATTCCCACTCAGTTAAAACTCTGTGTTTTTACACCTATGTCAGTTTAAAATGTAGCCCAGAAAGTGTTTTGTAGTCGCGAAGAGCAACACAGACTACAAGGCCCCTCCCTGTCCTGTGTTTCCCTTCAGTGAGCCAATCATGAGCCCCTATTGGCTCTTCCCACTGTCACTCAAAAGCTACACTACCGGCCTGTAGACAGGTTTCAAGGTTCCACACAAAATGTTCCAAAGTGAAGCAATTACACATTGCAACACCTCTCCTTCTGTCCCCACAGCGATGAAGGCTGTCTCACAGCTTGAGAGGATTGCTCAGTTTAATCTCTTTCCTTTCCTTTAAAGCAGTTTGAAATGCTTTTGTATAAAATACACCACAAGAATTCTACTGCATTGTATTGTAAAGCATGTTGAGATACAGTACTCTGTGTATATGAAGAATGCTGTATTAATGCTATTTTATACAATTCTAGTCTCATTTATTTTGTTCTCTTTATAGTTGCATGCCCCTAGGATCAATCAGTTAAATTCATGAGATGGCCTCCAGCTGTTCTAGTGTATCTCTCCTGGCATTTCTACACAGTGTGGATTGTTATATAACAAAACACAAAAGCCCCAAACTTTGCTTGTTATTAGGAGGAAATGATTTTTCCTTACCTTGTGCATGGCTAATGGCTGGGGTCCACTTGTAAAAAGATGGCACCTTTGGGCTAAGAAACAACGGTTGTGTACTGGTGACTGCACACTGCTCCGCCATAAAACCCAGCTGTGTTGTCAGACAGACCTTCAATCAAACAGACAGCAAGAACAGCGTAAAATGAAAACACGATTTATTTTTGTAGATGTTAGGAATTTGTCATTGAACACTTAAAAAATTTATACAACATTTTCATTCCGTGAATTCATTTTTATTAAAGTGCAACCAGGTCAAGAAAATAAAGTTTTCCCTTGTAGAGGCTTTGTCAGCCTTTACAAGCTCCCAAACCATTATCATCCCAGTTTAAAGGGAACCAGTAGAAATCCTGCTGGATTTAAACTGAAACCAACAAGGAGAACAATTATACTGAGAAGCAACAAAGGACTGGATACGGATATTGTTCTCTCAATATTGCATGAAAATGTCTTTCAGTAGCTGACAGACATACTGTATAGTTACTGTATTAAATCCTCTTGTGAGAGCCGGCTCAAGGTGCACCAGCTGTAACTGTGGGCAGACTGGGAGAGATTATGACTGCAATACAAAGAACTGTTCTACTACTAATAAGAACGGACATGTGGAACTTCCATACCCATTCATATTAGTAATCAGCCAGCTCTTCGTGTTGCATCCATAAACTCTCCAAATCTCCCTACAGAATCACATCCAGTCTTGTAATAATTAGTACAGCCAGATATAATAAATATCTTTCTCTATGGTGTTCTGTATACATCAATTTCTTATTTAGATTTTGCTAAATGTTTGCTGGTTAGGGTCATCTAATAATATTTTTTGCATTAGTTGCCCATGAATAAACAATTTAACATATTTCCTCTACATTCACCCTTATCTGGGCCAGATGAATCCAGATCACCTTTGCCTCCCACCTCAGTATCCCCATTCCACCTGACTGCAGAAAGTATCTGCATCATCATCATCAGTGATGCAGCACAGCAAGTGGTGGGAGAAAATTCATGAGCACTGATAGGAATGAAGAGAGGAGATGGGATCACAGGAACAAGGGTAAGATGAGCACAGCACTGTGAAAAGGAGAGCACTGTCCACAACTCATGGTGACAGGACATGGGGCTACAGGTACACTGAGCACAGCGCAGTGAAAGGGCAAGCACTACAACCCAGGAAGAGGTGAGACAGGATCAGATGAATGCAGGTAAAATGAGTACAGTACATTAGACGTTCAGCACTACAACCCAGAAAGAGAAGGCATGGAGTTACAGGTACACAGGCACAAAGAGCACAGCAGAGTAAAAGGGAGAATGTTCTAAGCCATTGACAGATGAGATGTGGCCCCATTTATACAGGTACATCAAGCACATGACAGTGAAAGGGACAGCACTGTGGCCCATGACAAGAAGACATGGGACCCCAGGTACATTGAGTATAGCACAATAAAAGGCAGAATACTGCAACCCATGAACAGGGGAGACATAGCCTCAGGTTCACAGGGTACATGGAGCACAGTACAAAGAAATAGACAACACTGCAACCCATGAAGAGAGGCAATGGAGGCATATGTACACAGGGTACAGTGAACATAGTACAGTGCAAGAGATGGACTGCAACTAATAGAAGGAGGTGTTGGAGGCACATGTACACAGGGTACAGTGAGCACAGTACAGTGCTAGAGATGGACTACAACCCTTGAAGAGAGGCAATGGAGGTACATGTACACAGGGTACAGTGAACACAGTACAGTACTAGAGATGGACTGCAACCCACAAAGAGAGGCAATGGAGGTGCATGTACACGGGGTATAGTGAACACAGTACAGTGCTAGAGATGGGCTACAACCCACAAAGAGAGACAATGGAGGTGCATGTACACAGGGTACAGTGAGCACAGTACAGTGCTAGAGATTGACTACAACCCATGAAGAGAGGCAATGGAGGTGCATGTACACAGGGTACAGTGAGCACAGTACTGTGCTAGAGATGGACTGCAACTCACAAAGACAGGCAATGGAGGTGCATGTACACGGGGTATAGTGAGAACAGTACAGTGCTAGAGATGGACTACAACCCACAAAGACAGGCAATGGAGGTACATGTACACAGGGTACAGTGAGCACAGTACAGTGCTAGAGATGGACTACAACCCACAAAGACAGGCAATGGAGGTACATGTACACAGGGTATAGTGAACACAGTACAGTGCTAGAGATGGACTACAACCCATGAAGAGAAGCAATGGAGGTGCATGTACACAGGGTACAGTGAGCACAGTACAGTGCTAGAGATGGACTACAACCCATGAAGAGAGGCAATGGAGGTACATGTACACAGGGTACAGTGAGCACAGTACAGTGCTAGAGATTGACTACAACCCATGAAGAGTGGCAATGGAGGTACATGTACACAGGGTACAATGAACACAGTACAGTGAACTAGAGAACACTGCAGCCCATGAAGAGATGCAATGAAGGTGCATGTACACAGGGCACGGTGAGCACAGTACAGTGAAAAAGAGGACACTGCAGCCCATGAAAAGAGGCTATGGAGGTACATGTACACAGGGTACAGTGAGCACAGTACAGTGCTAGAGATGGACTGCAACCCATGAAGAGAGACAATGGAGGTACATGTACACAGGGTACAGTGAACACAGTACACTGCTAGACAACACTGCAACCCATGAAGAGAGGCAATGGAGGTGCATGTACACAGGGTACAGTAAGCACAGTACAGTGCTAGAGATTGACTATAACCCATGAAGAGTGGCAATGGAGGTACATGTACACAGGGTACAGTGAGCACAGTACAGTGCTAGAGATTGACTACAACCCATGAAGACAGGCAATGGAGGTGCATGTACACAGGGTACAGTGAGCACAGTACAGTGCTAGAGATGGGCTACAACCCATGAAGAGAGGCAATGGAGGTGCATGTACACAGGGTACAGTGAGCACAGTACAGTGCTAGAGATGGACTACAACCCACAAAGAGTGGCAATGGAGGCACATGTACACAGGGTACAGTGAGCACAGTACAGTGCTAGAGATTGACTGCAACTAATGAGAAGGAGGTGTTGGAGGCACATGTACACAGGGTACAGTGAGTACAGTACAGTGCTAGAGATGGACTACAACCCATGAAGAGAGGCAATGGAGGTACATGTACACAGGGTACAGTGAGCACAGTACAGTGCTAGAGATTGACTACAACCCATGAAGACAGGCAATGGAGGTGCATGTACACAGGGTACAGTGAGCACAGTACAGTGCTAGAGATTGACTACAACCCATGAAGACAGGCAATGGAGGTGCATGTACACAGGGTACAGTGAGCACAGTACAGTGCTAGAGATGGGCTACAACCCATGAAGAGAGGCAATGGAGGTGCATGTACACAGGGTACAGTGAGCACAGTACAGTGCTAGAGATGGACTACAACCCACAAAGAGTGGCAATGGAGGCACATGTACACAGGGTACAGTGAGCACAGTACAGTGCTAGAGATTGACTGCAACTAATGAGAAGGAGGTGTTGGAGGCACATGTACACAGGGTACAGTGAGTACAGTACAGTGCTAGAGATGGACTACAACCCATGAAGAGAGGCAATGGAGGTACATGTACACAGGGTACAGTGAGCACAGTACAGTGCTAGAGATTGACTACAACCCATGAAGAGTGGCAATGGAGGTACATGTATACAGGGTACAGTGAACACAGTACAATGCTAGACAACACTGCAACCCATGAACAGAGGCAATGGAGGCACATGTACACAGGGTACAGTGAACACAGTACAGTGCTAGACAACACTGCAACCCAGGAAGAGAGGCAATGGAGGTACATGTACACAGGGTACAGTGAGTACAGTACTGTGCTAGAGATAGACTGCAACTAATGAAAGGAGGTGTTGGAGGCGCATGTACACAGGGTACAGTGAGTACAGTACAGTGTTAGAGATGGACTGCAACCCACAAAGAGAGGCAATGGAGGTACATTTACACAGGGTACAGTGAACACAATACAGTGCTTGAGATGGACTAAAAACCCATGAAGACAGGCAATGGAGGCGCATGTACACAGGGTACAGTGAGCACAGTACAGTGCTAGAGATGGACTACAACCCATGAAGAGAGGCAATGGAGGCACATGTACACGGGGTACAGTGAGTACAGTACAGTGCTAGAGATGGACTACAACCCATGAAGAGAGGCAATGGAGGTGCATGTACACAGGGTACACTGAACACAGTACAATGCTAAACAACACTGCAACCCATGAAGAGAGGCAATGGAGGCACATGTACACAGGGTACAGTGAACACAGTACAGTGCTAGACAACAGTGCAACCCAGGAAGAGAGGCAATGGAGGTACATGTACACAGGGTACAGCGCTAGAGATTGACTACAACCCATGAAGAGAGGCAATGGAGGTACATGTACATGGGGTACAGTGAGCACAGTACAGTGCTAGAGATGGACTACAACCCATGAAGAGAGGCAATGGAGGTGCATGTACACAGGGTACACTGAACACAGTACAATGCTAGACAACACTGCAACCCATGAAGAGAGGCAATGGAGGCACATGTACACAGGGTACAGTGAACACAGTATAGTGCTAGACAACAGTGCAACCCAGGAAGAGAGGCAATGGAGGTACATGTACATGGGGTACAGTGAGCACAGTACAGTGCTAGAGATGGACTACAACCCATGAAGAGAGGCAATGGAGGTGCATGTACACAGGGTACAGTGAGCACAGTACAGTGCTAGAGATGGACTACAACCCATGAAGAGAGGCAATGGAGGCGCATGTACACAGGGTACAATGAGCACAGTACAGTGCTAGAGATGGACTACAACCCATGAAGAGAGGCAATGGAGGTACATGTACATGGGGTACAGTGAGCACAGTACAGTGCTAGAGATGGACTACAACCCATGAAGAGAGGCAATGGAGGTGCATGTACATGGGGTACAGTGAGCACAGTACAGTGCTAGAGATGGACTACAACCCATGAAGAGAGGCAATGGAGGTACATGTACATGGGGTACAGTGAGCACAGTACAGTGCTAGAGATGGACTACAACCCATGAAGAGAGGCAATGGAGGTACATGTACACAGGGTACAGTGAGCACAGTACAGTGCTAGAGATGGACTACAACCCATGAAGAGAGGCAATGGAGGTGCATGTACACAGGGTACAGTGAACACAGTACAGTGAACTAGAGAACACTGCAGCCCATGAAGAGATGCAATGAAGGCGCATGTACACAGGGTATGGTGAGCACAGTACAGTGAAAAAGAGGACACTGCAGCCCATGAAAAGAGGCTATGGAGGTACATGTACACAGGGTACAGTGAGCACAGTACAGTGCTAGAGATGGACTGCAACCCATGAAGAGAGGCAATGGAGGTACATGTACACGGGGTACAGTGAACACAGTACAGTGCTAGACAACACTGCAACCCATGAAGAGAGGCAATGGAGGTGCATACACACAGGGTACAGTGAACACAGTTCAGTGCTAGAGAACACTGCAACCCATGAAGAGAGGCAATGGAAGTGCATGTACACAGGGTACAGTGAGTATAGTACTGTGCTAGAGATGGACTACAACCTACAAAGAGAGGCAATGGAGGTACATGTACACGGGGTACAGTGAACACAGTACAGTGCTAGAGATTGACTACAACCCATGAAAAGAGGCAATGGAGGTGCATGTACACAGGGTACAGTGAACACAGTACAGTGCTAGAGAACACTGCAACCCATGAAGTGAAACAATGGAGGCGCATGTACACAGGGTAGAGTGAACACAGTGCAGTGAACTAGAGAACACTGCAGCCCATGAAGAGTTGTGATGAAGGTGCATGTACACAGGGTACAGTGAACACAGTACAGTGAAAAAGAGGACACTAGAGCCCATGAAGAGAGGCAATGGAGGCATATGTAAACAGAACAGTGACAGAGCATTCACTGCAGCACATGAAAATAGAAGATCAAGCCACTGGTACAGTGTGCACAGCGCAGTGAAAGGGAGAGTACTGCTTGCAACCCATAAGGAAAGATGAATCCTCGGGTACAGAGAGCACATAGAAACATAGACTTTGTTGGCAGGAAAGGACCTTTATACCCATCCATTCTTCCCCTTGTCCCTGCCTATTCCATAACCACTGGCCCTAGCTGGTCATAGGTGTCACTCCCTCCCCTGTTCCTCTGTGTACTATGCCCCCGTGCCTATCCCGCACATGCTTGAAGCTCCTCACCGCCTTGGCCCCCACTGCTTCCTTTGGCAGGATGTTACAGTCATCCAACACTCTTTCCATGAACAAGTATTTCCACACATCTCTCCTAAGCTTCCCCTTCTTCGCTTCAGTGCATGCTCCCTTGTTCTAGAGTGTTCCTTTCTCTGAAACAGACCCACCACATGCATCTTGTTTGCTCCCCTGAGGTACTTGTAGGTTTCCATCATGTCCCCTCTCGTTCCCCTCTCTTCCAGGGAGTACACGTTACGTTCCTGCAGCCTTTCCTCATATGACTTCTCGTGCAACCTTCTCACCATTTTGGTTGCCCTTCTCTGTACCACCTCCACCCTTTCAATGTTTTTGTGGAGGTGCAGCCTCCAGAACTGGACACAATACTCCAGGTGGGGCCTCACCAGTAAGCAATACAACGGCAGCACCACCGCCATCCTCCTGCTAGAAACCCCTCTCCCAGTGCACCCCCGGCATCCTGCTAGTCTTCCCCACTGCTCTGTCCCACTGCCCAGCCACCTTGAGGTCATCAGATATGATTACCCCATGGTCTCATTCTTGCTTGGTAACTCCTCCCATCTTATACACAGTCCTTGGGTTCTGTAGCTCTAGGTGCATAACTTTGTACTTTTTGGCATTGAAACCCAGTGGCCACCCCAGACCATTCCTCTAGTTTACTCAGGTCCTTTTGTATTCTCTTCACCCCTTCCTGAGTGTCAACCCTGTTACAGATTTTTGTATCATCTGCAAAGAGACTCACCTTAACTGCAGTGTTGCTTATGAAGGCATTGAAGAGGATCAATCCCAGCATCGAACCCTTTGGCACCCCACTAGGCACTTTCCTGTTGCCTGAGTGGTTGCCATTTACCACCAGCCTACCACGACAGTGAAAGGGAGAGCACAGCAACCCATTAAGAGAAAAGGTGGAGGCTCAGTTACACAGATACAGTGAGTACAACACAGGGAAAGAGAGTAATGTGCGATATGGTAACAGGAGATAGAATCAGAGGTACAGTGCACACAGCACAGTAAAAGAGAGAGAACTGCTACCCATGAAGAGATGAGATGGAGCCTCAGGTACTGTGAGCACACAGCAGTGAAAGGGAAAGCACTGCCGCTCATTAAGAGAGGCAATGGAGCCTCAGATATATGGGTACAGAAATGCAGTGAGTACAATGCAGTGAAAGAGAACAATGTGCAACAGGACAAGAGGAGATGGAATCACAGGTACACAGGTACCGTGACTGCAAGTGAGAGAGCACTTCTTCATGAAAAGAGGAGACAGCCACCTGCAGTGATGAAACTGCACTATAGTAGAGACAGCACTGCAGTGTGTGAGGTAATGAGATGGTGCTGAAGGCCAGATACACATATTAAATCAGTAGCGACAGTACGTCAGTGTCTGATAGGAGGAGATTAAGCTGAAGGTCAGATAAGCTTAGAAAATAGGCTAGTAAATCCTAGCATTCTGATTGGCTAGGATGGTAAGTTTAGCGGGCGGGTACTTTTCAATAGAGCCCACTAAAAACCGAGTGCCAATTCGGGGTGCCCTATTACTTGGTATATTATTTGGCACCCCGAGTTTTCAAACTCCGTAGCCACCATTGTTTCCCTGATTGCTTAGCAAGCTATTTGTGACCCGCCACTCAACCGGTCGATGTAGCACAAGAACAGAGCCAGCAGTGCATCTCCATACCTGAGCAGAAAAGCTCACCAAACTGCCACCGGTACTGCTCCTTGGATGATCATCCTGGCAGTACCACAATAGTAAAGTGAAAGCCTTGCTTGAGTTCAGCTTCACAGTTGTCCATACGGCACCAACAGTCTCCGCATGCCAAACATCCCAAATGCCAGCAGTACACCGTTTCATTTGTATTTATTAAAAAAAAACTTACCGACTGTTAAAGCTGTCAGATCAGCTTATTTATTTATTATTCACAGAGCCCGCAGCGCTATGCAGAATCCCTGTGTAAAATAAAAGCCATCAGTATGACTGGCTTTGAGGTAGTCTCTCCCCATGTGCTCGCACTCCCGACAGTGCTTCACACCAATGGCCATTCTCTGCCTTCAATCCTGAGCTTCCATGGCAATAGTGGAGGTCTGTATCCCCGAAACATAGCCACATTAGTGAGGGGGCCATCAACTTACTGGTGCCAGCCTGCCGCAAGGACCGCAACTGTGAGAGCGGGAGGGCATTGCATTTCACGCGGCAGCAGCATGAGGATGGAATCAAGGTAAACATAGACAAATACAAAATCCAAGAAGGTTTTAAAATTCAAGCCCAGTGTTTGTGTGTGTGTGGGGAGGGGACAGGTAACCATGATAACCAGGTCAAGAAGTTAAAAACTATGGAGGTTCGAACTGAAAACAGGAACAAAAGCCTTCTTTAAAACAGAAATGTACCCGGAACAGGGCATGCAGTGCAAGCTCATTTTTTTCCATCCACTTTTGGTTTTTTTGAAAAATTTGGTAGGATATCCATAGTCCATCATTACGAGGAGTCAGCCTGCCCACACGCGCACCTCTAACTGCAGCTTAAAATAAAATAAAAAAAAACAGTCCTCTGAGGTACAATTGCGCTCCTGCTGCCATTCCATCAGGATTGTTGCCTTCCAGCTGCACTTATCCACCCTATTGCTTGCCTGTGAATGATGATCCAGTTTATCTTTTTTACAATAAAGTAAAATGCATTCTGTGTATTCCAGCAGTGACAGTGTTGGGGGGGGGGTCTTCTACTACCTGTGTTGACAGCAAACAAATTATCTGTGTGTGTGTGTGTGTGTGGTTTGGGGGAACAACAGAGACACTGCAAAAGACAAGCAATTTAATTAATGTGTGTGTGTGGCAACCATGACAACCATCTCTAATGAAGGCAGAGGAACTATTTTATTGCAGAACCACAGTTTTTACATTTTTAAAACAATTAACGTTTAAAAAATATATATATTGTTTCAAACACCAATAATATAGTGGCCCTTTTTCTAAGCACAATAATACCCTCCAGGGTGGACTGTATTGTGCTATACTGGACCTTCCAGAGGCTATAAGGCCCTCCGCCTGTGGCATCGGGCATCATTACGCCCCTGGGCAGGCGGTCCCATATAGCACAATACCGCCCACCCTGTCAGGTATTACTGCTTACATATTACAGTGATAGGGACAGGACTACATTGTGTGATGAGAGGAGATGGAGCTGGAGGCCAGATATGCACAGTTCATCAGTAGGGACCACACTGCAATGTGTGAATGGAGGAGATAGAGCTGGTAGTCAAAAAGGCATAGTACATCAGTAGAGACTGTGACGTGGACAGCCAGTTCTGAGTGCTGTATGATCATTTTTTGTAAATATAAAAATGTGTATGGACTGTCTCCCATGAGAAAAGGCTGAAACAGCATGTGAGATCACACACACACTCACACAGGTCTTACAAACCAGGTGTTACATGGCAGGCCTGAAGCTAATGACAGAGTAGAACAGACCTTGATCAAGGATATCCTGTTTTATCTAAAGTTAATTACAGGCTGGAAGAGGCCTGAGTTGAGCATATCCATTTTATGACATTAGGAGAGGAAACCAGGTTTAGTAAACTAGTGCGAAATCATAAAGATGCTTTCATGTCCTGGAAGGGGGAAGCTTATCATGAGATCAAAGAAATGTCATTTGGAGGACATGAGTTATGCTGAGGTTGCAGAATTTAATACTTGGAAAAGACATTTTGTTTTTTATGTAAATATTTCTTTATATATATTTGGACAGGGAGGAACTAGGTGACCTCACGCAAGTAGGTGAGGAAAACCAGATTTTAAACATTATTCTGTTTGACTTCACAGAGACACTTTTATCTAGACTCTGACAAAGAAACATCTGTGAGCACTTTTAAGCAGGTATTTAGAGACTAAATACTGTAGTAAGAATTGCACCATTTAAAACCTTGTTCTTTTAATAGATGTGCATGTCTTGTGATATAATAGTTCTGTATTGTATGTTTTACATATTATTATCTATTTTAGTAAAAACACTTTTTAGAGCTTACTTGGTCTGTCTTTGAATTTCTTTCATTTGTAAGAAAAGTATATATGGTTATAGCAGACACTAGGCACAAGCTTAAATGGTGATACCAAACTGGAAAGAGAAGTGTTTTAAATCTGAGGTCTTTATTACAGTTTTAATTGGGTTCATTTCTGTACACCTGGTTAGGTGCCCATAGGCAAAGATATCTGGCCCCATGAAGACAGAAATATCTGAGCCTGTGCATTGGGTACGCTAGCAAGAGGTTCACAGTTTGAATCCCTCGAAGACTGGAGACCAAAGGTTGATTCAAACTCACAAAACAAACAAGAGGGTTACCTTGTTCTATTAAACTGTTCACAAGACTGTGCTCGGAGGTTGGCACTTTGGGAGTACAGGGCCTGACCTGCTAAGTGGGTTTGTGACAGGGACAACACTGCAATGTGTGAATTGAGGAGATGAACCAGAGGTTAGATAAGCACATTACATCGATAGGGACAGCACTGCAGTGTGTGATGCGAGGAGCTGGAGGCCAGATAAGTATATTACAGCAGTAGGGACAGCCCTGCAGTGTGTGATGCGAGGAGCTGGAGGCCAGATAAGTATATTACAGCAGTAGGGACAGCCCTGCAGCGTGTGAGGTAATGTGATGGAGCTGGAGGCCAGATAGTTAGTCAGTCAGTCAGTTAGTTAGTTAGTTACTTAGTTAGTTAGTTAGTTCATCAGTTCACTCAAACGTTTTACCAGGAGAGCCATACTGAGCTGGTATCAGCTGATTCCTAGATGTATTCTGGGTGAAGGGGAGATGATGCTGGAGGTCAGATATGCATATTACAGCAGTAGGGACAGCCCTGCAGTGTTTGATGGGAGGAGATGAAGCCTGATATCAGAAAAGCATATTACAGCAGCAGAGACAGCACTGCAGTGTGTGAGAAGAGGATGGAGCTGGAGACCAGACACAGGATGAAAGGAGGAGCCAAGTTGGAGACCTGATAAAGTTGGAAGCCTGATAAGCACAGAACAAGAATTGGGAGAGCACGCTACGCGGAGGAAGAAGATGGAGACAGAAGCCAAGGGCAAAATATTCAAAACCTTTACATATACAATTTGGTTGCTTTAGAAATGTTAACGCTTCTGTGACAGACAAATCCCTGTCCAAAATGCCTTGGCCATCACTAGAATTTGCATAGATGTGAATGTCTGGAACCAAATGAGCACAGCAGTAAGGTGAACACTGCATTGTGGGTAGGGTGTAGATGGAGGTGATGCTGGGAAAGCTGAGCACACTGGGAGGCAGAGAGCTGTAATGTGCGAAGGGAGGCCATGGAGATGGATGCTGAGTGGCCACAGTACTGGGGAGGGCGCTGTAGTGTGTGAAAGGAGGAGACGGAATAGGGTAAAGTGAGACAGCACGATGAGGAAAGTGTTGCAGAGCATGAAGCTCGGAGGAGGAATAAGCCAGCGTGAGATGTCACAGTGGGAAGCAGAGTGCTGCAGTGTGTCTATAGAGAGGATGGACACAGAGGCAGAATGAGCACTACGTAATGTGATGGACAGCAACGTGTAGGGAGGATAATTAAGAACCAGTGTCAGCACTGTGAGAGGGGCGACAACACTGCAGTTCATTTAAGGAGGAGATGATGCGGAGGAGGACAGAGCCCTGCACAGTGGGAGGAAGAGCATTGTAGTGCACGTGGTAAGGAGAAGGAGCTGGAGCCAGGAAAAGAGGATCAGAAGTTCTGCAAGTTCTGCCAGATCTAGTTGTCCCCCCCCCCCCCACTGGATTCTACCTTCACATCTTGGTATACCCAATGCTGCACTTTTCACCCACTTGCCACCCTTCCTACGTTCCTTCAACCCTCTACCTTCTTCCCTCTCCCTATGACTCCAGCACTTCTTATCTGTTGTCTATTTTCTCTGACAAATGCCGCTGGCTGCCTTGTTACAATGCTACCCTTGAACTGTATTAATCTGTACTCTGCTTGCAATGTCCACATTGTTGTATTGCCTGTCTTGATGTTCCCCATAATTTGTATTTCTCTGATGTGGAACCTTTGTAAAAGAGCCATGGCTCAAAGGTATTTGTAATCCTAGACTTGATTAAAAAAAAAAAAAAATAGAAGCAAAAACCAGAGAGAGCTATGTGAGATGGAGAGAGAAGCAGGAGAAAGAAACAGAGAGACAGAGAGAGAGAGCTATGTGAGAAAGAGAGAGCACAGCAGTGCATGTTGTGAACAGATGAAGCTTGGAAGCAACTGAACACAGCAAAGTTGGAGGGGGATCACTTCACTGCATGTGGGGAGGAGTGGAGCTGGAGCCGTGGTGAACACAGTGAAGGAAGGGACTACAATATGTGGAAGCAGGAGATGGACAGTGATGGAAAAGAGAGGTGTGAGATTTCCAAAATCTGGCCAATGGAAAATCTTGTACACAAATGCCCACAGCCTGGGAAACAAGATCCAGACCTGCAGGCAATAATGTCAGAGGCTAAACTGGACATAGTAGCAATTAGTGAGACGTGGTTTACCAGTAACCACACTTGGGAGACTTCAGTACCTGGCTATGTACTGTTCAGAAGAGACCGAGGTGCAAAAAGTGGGGGGAGGAGTGGCCCTGTATGTTAATGAAAATATCAAAGTTACAGAAATTCAGAATACACATAAGGAGCCAGAAGAACTGTGGGTCACCCTGGAAACAGGAAATAGGACAGCCATAAGAACTGGGGTTGTCTACAGGCCCCCAGACCAGAGGAGGACATAGACACATTACTGTTAGAAGATATACAAAACATGACAGCTAAAGGGAGGTTCTGATAATGGGAGACTTCAACATGCCAGATACAGATTGGTCAATACTAGCAGGAACATCTGCCAGAACTAGACTCATAGTGGATTCCTGCAGGGGAGGGCCTCAAACAACTGGTACAGCAACCCACAAGAGACAGGGCTATCCTAGATCTAGTACCGACTAACAAAGAAGGGATCACAGATCTCCAGGTAGAAGGTCACCTGGGGCCAGTGACCATCACATGGTATGGTTCAATTTGGCTACTACATCTAAATCATCCCATTCCAAGGCAAAAATATGAGACTTCAGAGGAGCTGACTTTGATAAGGTGGCCAACAGAGTTAAGCTAGCCCTGGCAAAGAAACACAGGTGAGGGGTACAGGCAAAGTGGGCAAGCATTAAGGATGCAATACTTGAAGAAACATCCCATTGTGTTAGACAGAAAGGAAGTGCAAAAGAAGAAGGAAACCACTTTGGTTCTCAAATACAGTAGCAGAAAGGTCAGAGCCAAAGCTGGCCTTCAGGAAATATAAGGAACACAGCGGATGAAGATAGGGAGGCACACCAAACTGCCCTAAGGGAAGCAGGTAAGGCAGTAAGGCAGGCAAAGTCCCAAACTGAGGAAACACTAGCACAAACAGTAAAAGAAGGTGACAAGACTTTCTATAGATAAATTAGTGAAAGGAGAAAGTCCAGAGGGGGTATTGCTAAGCTTAATGGAGAAAAGGGAGCATGTGAGGAGGAGCACCCTGTAAAGGCATCTATCCTAAATAGATACTTTTGCTCAGTATTTACTGAAGAGAAGGTAGGGCAGGGCCCTGCTCAACATCATGGACACAGGGGAGGGAGTGAGCACTACTCCTCACAAAGAAAGGGTCCTACAAGAGCTTGCTAAGCTCAGGGGGGATAAGGCCATGGGACCTGATGGCATACATCCCAGGGTACTTAAGGAGCTAAAGGAGGAACTAGCAGAGCCATTAGCAGAATTGTTTAGTGAGTCTCTGAGCACAGGAGAGGTCCCAGAAGACTGGAGAAGGGCTCATGTGATCCCCGCTCTACAAGAATGGTAGCAGGGAGGAGGCGGGGAACTACAGACCGGTCAGTCTTACCTCAGCAGTGGGCAAGATTATGGAGGCACTCCTTAAGGAAAGGATAGTGCAACACCTGGAATCCATAGGGGCACAGGATCCAAGACAGCATGGGTTTACAAAAGGAAGGTCCTGTTAAACTAATCTCATAGATTTCTTTGACTGGGTAACCAGAGTGGTGGACCAAGGGGGAGCAGTTGATGTCGCCTACCTTGACTTCAGCAAAGCTTTTGACACTGTTCCACATAGAAGATTGATAAATAAGCTGGGTAGGCTCGGGGTGGGTCAGAAGTTGGTCAACTGGGTGGCAAACTGGTTGATGGGCAGAAAACAGAGAGTGGTGGTAAATGGTATACAGTCAGAAGAGATGCAAGTCACAAGTGGGGTACCTCAGGGATCAGTCCTGGGGCCAGTCCTCTTCAACATCTTCATTAGTGACCTTGCAGATGGACTAGAGGGTAAGGCTTGTCTGTTTGCAGATGACACCAAGATCTGCAACAGAGTAGATGATCCAGATGGGGTGGGCAGAATGAGAAGAGATCTGGATAAACTAGCAGAATGGTCAGAAGAGTGGCAACTGGGATTTAATGCAAAGAAGTGCAAAATCATGCACATAGGAAGAGAAACCCTGAAGCCACCTATAGGCTGGGAGGAAGTTGCTAGCAGTCACAAAGGAAGAAAGAGACTTGGGCATCATCATCACTGATGACCTAAAATCATCAAGCAGACCTCTAAAGCAGTAGGTAAGGCTAGGGGGTGTTAGGGTGTATTAGTAGGGTATCACAAGTCGTAAGAGGGAGGTAATAATCCTCTGTACAAGACACTGGTTAGGCCCCATCTGGAGTACTGCATGCAGTATTGAGGCCACACCTTCACAAGGACATTAACCAAATTGAGGCAGTCCAGAGAGGGCAACCAAAATGGTGCAGGGACTGCATCAGAAGACATATGAGGACAGATTAACGGGCTCAATATGTATACCCTTGAGCAAAGGAGGAGAGAGGTGATATGATCGAGGCATTCAAACACCTTAAGGGCATAAACAAGGTGAAAGAGTCTAACATGTTTAAATATAAGAAAAATAGCAGGACAAGAGGACACAGCATGAGATTAGAGGAGGCGATTAAGAGGGAATGTGAGAAATTCTTTTCACAGAAAGGGTGGTGGATGCATGGAATGGCTTACCACAAGAAGTGGTGGCTATGAATACAGTGCAGGGCTTCAAACAGGCATGGGATAGGCATAAGGGAGCAATACAAATGACAATGAATAGATAGGCCACTGACAGAGCAAAGGCCGATGGCACATTTATAAGGTAGAAAAAGAAATGGGCAGACTGGATGGGCCTTGCGGTCCTTATCTGCCGTCAACTTCTATGTTTCTATGTTTCTAGATCACAGCAAAATGGGGGGAAAAATACCTTTAATGGCAACAAATTTTAAAAATACCAGTGGTGAGCAAAACATGTTTTTGTAAGTCCCCCTTCCCCTCGGTTTAGCACTGAACTTTAAAAATATTCTCAACCCCAGCCAGAGATGAGGCCCAGGCAGTCCCATGGAACCAGAATACTTGTATTTGGCTTGGAAAGCTACAGTGCCACATCTGGGGCCAGATTCTCAAAACTTTGCCCTGGCACAAACCGGGTTTGCATTGGGGCAAAGTGTGGAGGGGGCTGCAGTGCAAATGAGGAGGTGGGGACATGAAGCTGCCTGATTCAAAAATTATTTGTCCCATGCAAGGGCCTCTTGAGTTGTCTCCTTGTGTGAAGCAAATACTGACTACCATGACCTGGTGGAATCTCATGCAGCCTTAGTGGCTGGCAGAGGTACTGTGGCACCACCACTGGTCGCCATTCCGAGAAATAAACAGTCCATGGTAGCTAGTGGTCCCTCCATCACCAATCGTTGGCCCCATGAAGAATAAAACAACATCTCCTTGGTGGTATAGTGGTCCTTCCCTTTCCCTGATCACTAATCGCCATTCCATAGATAAATAAAAATATGACCCTGGTGGTATAGTGGTCCCTCCCACTCAGTCCCTCTCCCCACATCTAAATCTCTATTCCCTGGTGTTCAGTGGTCCCTCCATCATTGATTGCTGGCCCAATATCTAACAGAAAAGAGGTCCTTGGTTTTCAGTGCCCCCCTACCCGAAGCTGTGCCTGACATACAAGTACAATGCCTTGGTAGCTAGCAGTCCTTCCCCTCACCAAACCAACCACCCTATATATTCCAATGTTGTCCCTGGTGTCCAGCGTCCCTCCTGCCACCCAATCACATGCCCGGAATATATACATGTTGTCCCTGATGTCCAGCAGTCCCTCCCTCCACCCGATCACATGCCCGGAATATATACATGTTGTCCCCCCTGGTGTCAAACGGCCCTTCCCTCCACCCGATCACACGCCCAGAATATATACATGTTGTCCCTTATGTCCAGCAGTCCCTCTCTCCACCCGATCACATGCCCAGAATTATACATATTGTCCCCCCTGGTGTCAAACGGCCCTCCCTCCACCCGATCACATGCCCGGAATATATACATGTTGTCCCTGGTGGCTAGTGGTCCCTTCCCCCACCTGAGCACCTGCCCAGTATATTTCAGTATTGTCCCTGGTATCCAGTGGCTCTTTCCCACACTGAAGCTGTGCCCAACATAGAAATACAAATATCTGGTGGCTAGCAGTCCCTTGCCCACCTGATCACCCACCCAGTATATTTCAATGTTGTCCCTGGTGTCCAATGTAAACCCCGCATCCTGATCTCCTGTATAGGTAATATTACCGTATCCATGGTGATCTACTGAACCCTCCCGATCCCAGAGCCCCAGTAAGTTGAAGAACATCACTTCCCTGGTGGCCTAGTGCACCCCCACCCAGACAGGTAGTGTCCGACCACCTCCCGCTCACCCCATCCCAAACCCAAGCTGACGAGTAGCATATCCCTCCTCTCTCCACCATGGTTGGCCACAGACTGAGCTCTCAAGGAGTGCATAATGTTCTCACTGAATGACAGCTCACCCTGAGCTGTCAATCAACGTCAATGAGAGCACACTGTGTACAGTATGCACTCCTTGAGAGCTCAGTCGGTGGCCAGCTATGGTGGAGAGAAGAGGACTGTGCTGGTTACTGGCTGGGTTCGGGATGGGGGGAGTAGAGTGGTGGAACACTATCTGCTGGGGTGGGGGGGGTGCACTAGACCACCAGGGAAGTGATGTTCTTCAACTTACTGGGGCTCAGGGATAGGAAGGGAGGGTTCACTAGACCACCAGTGATATGGTAATATTGCCTATAAAGGGGATCGAGGGGGGTTACAGTGGACATCGGGGACAATACAGAAATATACCAGGCAGGTGACTGGGTGGGGGAGAGAATGCTAGCCACCAAGGCACGTATTTCTATGTTGGGTATGGCTTCAGGTGGGGGGAACCACTGGGCACCAGGGACATCTTTTCTGTTTGATATCAGGCCATCAATCAGTAAGGGAGGTGACCACTGTACACCAAGGAATAGTAATTTAGATGTGGGGAGAGGGATCAGGTGGGGGAGGGACCACTATACCACCAGGAACATATTATAATCTATGGGATGACTATTGGCAATCATGGACGTGGGGGAATCGCTATACCACCAGAGATACATTTTTTCGGATTACCAGGATGGTAATCGGCAATCAGGGAAAGGAAGGGACCACTGGACCACCATGGAGATTTTATTTATCATGGAACCAGAGATCGGCAATTGAGGGAGGGGCATGCTACACTTGCCACAGCCTATGCAAATGGGCCCATACTGGACATGCAAATGGCCACCTAGCCCCTTGCATGCCGATAGGGCTAATTTGCATGGCTTCCTTTGTGAATAGGAAGTAGCACCCCTGTGCTATTCCCTGCAGTGCCATGCTCCTGCCTGCATGTAGGGGTGACGTTACTGGGGTAGCACTGGTGGTACTGGGGTTACTGCTGCCTCAGACTACCCCTATTCACAATTGGATAGTGCAGAGTGCTATCCAACTGTGAATAACAATTTTGGACACCTAGGCAACCACAAACCCAAAGCTAAATTTTGCCTTGCCTTTGTGATTTCTGATGAATCAGGACCCAGATCTTATTTAGTGATCCCCAGGGAAAAAGAGTATGAGGACAGGGCCAAATGAAAAGGGACAGGAAAAAGATGAAAATTCATTTGAATTCCTTGGAGCAAGGAAAAATGTGACAAAAAAGCAGAAAAGACAAAACTGGGTCAGAGAAAGCAAGAAACAGAAATACTCCCAGTTTGAAAATATTTTAGTTTTTTGATAATTTAATACTATTACTATTGACTTGCCAAAATGCTCACACATAATCCAAACCCTGGCCTGCATCCAAGTCCTGATAAGAGTCAAAATCATTACAGATTATTCCATCTCTAATGACAGACATGTCTTATGTGTCTGTGTCAGTTGACAAAGTCACTGAAACAAAATTTTAGACTAGCAAATAGCTTAGGGGTTAGAGTAATGAGCTTGGTACATCCAGCAGACCTGAGTTTGATTCTTACAATCTCCATTTGCATACTGTGTAATTATGAGCAAGTCAGTTAACCTTCCAGGTGCTCCAAGGTCACCCCTGTAAACAGGCATTGTTTCTAGTCATGGGCCTTATCCAGTTATCAAGGAATAAAACAAAAATTACAACCATAACTGCCAGTGACAATGAGGACTCTTCAGGAATGTAAGTTTAATGCCATTGCCATTTGCTGCAAGAGGTTATACATTAAAAAAGCTGTCAATTGACCAGCTGGAGCACTATTTCTCCCTGCCAGTGATTCACTCTGATTCTGTAAATAGTGTTTCACAGGCAGCTGCCATGGAAATGGAACCCTTCTAGAAAAGATTTTTACATTTTTAACATGTTATTGATCAAATTTAATAATATATTAATATCACCATTAAGACCATTCTTACAGTTGTAAGGGTGGTCACTAGATAACCAAAACCACTCTCCGTTGCTTTCGGTTCTCATAGCCACAGAATGTGCATGACACCACTGTGAACCATAGGAGTGGTCTCACTAGCAGTATTAACATGCATTATAAATCATGACATCATTATTAGCCAATCAGGAGTGTTCTTTTTCTAAATATTCCAGTCACTGTTATAACAAAGAAAAAAGGAAGAATGAGAAAACAACAAATGATACCACTAGAGAACATCTGGCCACATCAACAATGGATGATGTCATAATTACCCCTTACTTTATGTAAGTAGAATAAAAGTGAGACCTGTAGCTACACATATGGAATTACATTCTACCTGCACAACACTTTGCAGAGACAACAGGATCACTATGCATGCCTAGGGAATGTTGCCTTACTTGTGTGTTGCACATTTCTGCCTCCAGCTCTGGTCCTTCACAATCACGTCCTCCAAAGGCGGGTCTGAAAACAGCAAATGACAAACACAGGATAACAAAGAGAAACACAAGGGTAATGAAAACATAGGCAGGGCTCACTGGGCAGTGTGGAACAGTATAGTCTGGCAGGTAGAGGGACGTTGAGTCCGTGACATTTACTTGTTTACTTGTTTTTCTGCTCTTTTATGGTGCTTTGCATCTTTTATTACATTTGCTTGCGCACATGTGCAAGGAACGTCTTGAGAGAATGGGACACTTTGGAGGTGTGCCTGTCCTGTGCAATCCCCTGCTCCATTGAGCAGGCGTGGCGGTCCTACACCAATCAGTGCAGTGCTGTGTATGACAGCGGTGGTCTTCTCTTCAAAGAAAACCACCGCTGTGTGCTGGCAGGGTGTCACGCCCCCCCCCTCAAATCTTTGGTGCCACACTGGGAGCCCACCCTAGAGTGGCAAACATCCTCGTCGTCTGCTGGCGGGGTGCCCAATCCCTGTTGGCTCCACCTCCCCAAACAGCTTTCCCTGCTGCCACGCTGGAGCCCACCCCAGTGTGGCAAGCGTCCCGTGTCATCTGCTGGCGGGGTGCCCAATCCCCATCGCTCCGCGTCCCACCAAGCAGCTTTCCTGCTGCCGGCTGAGCCCCACCACAGCGTGGCAAGCGTCCGCGTCATCTGGTAAAAAAAAAAATCTGTAAAAGAAAACATTCCATCGCTGTCTCCCCACCTCCCTCCCACAACCCGCACTCCACCCATTGCGCACCCTGCCTCCCCACACCCCCCACCTCATATACTTACCTCCGGAGCTCGGCGCGACGATCATCGCTGGACTGGGAACAAATCTGCACTCTTCAAAGCTGACCGCGAAGTGAGGAAATGCCGTTAAGCTGTATAATAGGCTAGATGGTGTTTTTTCAACTTTGTTGCATATCTCAGGCATTTTTTTGAATTTTTGTGCCAAATTTTCAACATGGGGTTTTTGGGACCCCTTCTCATGAATTCTGTCACTGCCATGGCGTTATTCAGGCCCGAAGGGTGATTTTGCAGTTACTGCATGAAATCACCTTTCAGGCTCGATTAATGAAACGACAGTGCCAGCACTCATAAGGTGGACTCTCACAAAGCCTATTTTGAAAATTTGGTGGAAAATTCCTAAAAATGACCATTTTACGAGCGTGCATTGCGCAGTTCCTAAGCAGACTCAAAAGTTCGCAAATTTTCAATATTTTCACTCCAGATTTTCAACATTGCCATTTTACCACACCTTCTTATGAGTAGTACAGCTGTCATTTTTCACATCTCACCCAAAATGCGTTTCCACCCATGTAGCGCACAATGGTGCAGTCGGTGTGTGAAATCAATGTATGGGACACATTAAGAAAATCACAGTGACACTGTTCATGAGCAGAGGTCTTAAAATAACTATGTTGAAAATTTGGTGAAACAATTCCTAAAAATGACTGTTTTACAAGCTCTGTGCAGTTCCTATGCACGCTTGTAAGTTCGCGAATTTTCAATATTTTCACTCCAGATTTTCAACATTGCCATTTTACCACACTTCCTTATGAGCAGTGCAGCTCTCATTTTTCACATCCTGCCCAAAACGTGTTTCCACCCATGTAGCACACAATGGCACAGTCGGTGTGCGAACTCAGTGTATGGGACACATTAAGAAAATCACAGTGTCACTGTTCATGAGCAGAGATCTTTTATTTATTTATTTATTTAGTTAGTTAGTTAGTTAGTTGTTTAACCAGGTATAGCACACTAAGCTGAAAGCTTTTTTACAGGAGCGACCTGGGAGCACAAGGAGGTTAAGTGACTTGCTCAGGGTCACACAGTATGCAAGTGGAAGCTGTGGGATTCAAACCCAGGTCTGGTCTGCTGGATTGTCACCAGATTTGCAGCTCAGAGCCTTAGACCACTGTGCTATGCTACCGCCGCTAAAATAGCTATGTTGAAAATTTGGTGAAAAAATTCCTAAAAATGACTGTTTCACGCGTGTGTTGCGCAGTTCTCTCATGCGCTCGTAAGTTCTATTTCAATATTTTCTACCAGATTTTCAACATTGCCATTTTACCACACCTCCTTATAAGCAGTACAGCTGTCATTTTCACATCCTGCCCAAAACGTGTTTCCACCCATGTAGCGTATAATGGCGCAACAGTGTGCAAAATCAATGTATGGACACATTAAGAAAATCACAGTGACACTGTTCATTAGCAGAGGTCCTAAAATGGCTACATTGAAAATCTGGTGAAAAAATTCCTAAAATGACTGTTTCTGACGATGCGTTGCGCAGTTCCTACGCACACTCGTGGGCTTTGTGAATTTTCAATATTTCCACTCCAGATTTTCAACATTGCCATTTTACCACACCTCCTTATGAGCAGTACAGCTGCCATTTTTCATATCCTGCCCAAAACATGTTTCCGCCCATGCAGCACACAATGGCGCAGTCGGTGTGCAAACTCAATGTATGGGACACATTAAGAAAATCACAGTGACACTGTTCATGAGCAGAGGTTTTAAAATGGCTATGTTAAAAATTTGGTGAAACAATTCCTAAAAATGACTGTTTCTACGGCGTTCGCGGTTCTATTTTGCGCTCGTGAGTTCGCTAATTTTCAATATTTGCACTCCACTGACTTCCAGATACCTAAACAGCACATAGAAGCAAGCAACATTCAGCATTGACAAATGCTTGTACTTCTTTGTCACTGATTTTTTTAAGCCATGTCCAAGTGCCAAATACCACTGCAAATACCTGCAAGCGAACGTTGGGCATTGACAAATGCTTGTTTAATATACTATTTGAGTGTGTGTGTGTGTGTGTGTGTGTTTATGGGCAGATACAGGACTGGTTGCTAAGGCAACTAATTAAGGACCAGAGCTCCCACTCACTTGCTCCCACCCACTATTTAAGTCAGCTCTGCAGCAAGCTCTGTTTGCTACTGCTGACACTAAGAGAGACCTTGCTGTATCAGTATATACCATTTAGAATTGCTTGCAATATATCCATTTAAAAAGGAGCCTTGTCATTCTGGCAGGCAGAGGGACATTTAGTCCATGACATTTACTTGTTTACTTCTTTTTCTGCTCTTTTATGGTGCTTTGCACCTTTTATTTAATATACTATTTGAGTGTGTGTGTGTTTATGGGCAGACACAGGACTGGTTGCTAAGGCAACTAATTAAGGATTAGAGCTCCTACTTACTTACTCCCACCCGTTATTTAAGTCAGCTCTGCAGCAAGCTCTGTTTGCTACTGCTGACACTAAGAGAGACCTTGCTGTCTCAGTATATACCATTTAGAATTGCTTGCAATATATCCATTTAAAAAGGAGTCTTGTCATTCTGGCAGGCAGAGGGACGTTTAGTCCATGATATTTACTTGTTTACTTCTTTTTCTGATCTTTTATGGTGCACCTTTTATTTAATATACTATTTGAGTGTGTGTGTGTGTTTATGGGCAGACACAGGACTGGTTGCTAAGACAACTAATTAAGGATTAGAGCTCCTACCTACTTACTCCCACCCGCTATTTAAGTCAGCTCTGCAGCAAGCTCTGTTTGTTATTGCTGATACTAAGAGAGACCTTGCTGTATCAGTATACACCATTTAGAATTGCTTGCAATATATCCATTTAAAAAGAAGTCTTGTCATTCTGGCAGGCAGAGGGACGTTTAGGCCATGATATTTACTTGTTTACTTCTTTTTCTGCTCTTTTATGGTGCACCTTTTATTTAATATACTATTTGAGTGTGTGTGTGTGTGTGTTTATGGGCAGACACAGGACTGGTTGCTAAGACAACTAATTAAGGATTAGAGCTCCTACTTACTTACTCCCACCCGCTATTTAAGTCAGCTCTGCAGCAAGCTCTGTTTGCTACTGCTGACACTAAGAGAGACCTTGCTGTATCAGTATACACCATTTAGAATTGCTTGCAATATATCCATTTAAAAAGGAGTCTTGTCATTCTGGCAGGCAGAGGGACATTTAGTCCGTGACATTTACTTGTTTACTTGTTTTTCTGCTCTTTTATGGTGCTTTGCAACTTTTATTTAATATACTATTTGAGTGTGTGTGTTTATGGGCAGACACAGGACTGGTTGCTAAGGCAACTAATTAAGGATCAACAAAGTCCAAGAGGGTAGCATCTTTCAAAAAAAGAGGTGTGCAAGAACATGAGGGCACAATTTGAAGATAATGGGGGGGTGGCTCAGAGGTAATTTAAGGAAGTATTTTTTCACAGAGAGTGTTGTGGATGCATGGAACGGCCTTCCGGAGGAGGTTGTGGAGTCAAAATCAGTGGTGGAATTCAAGCATGCATGGGATAGTCATAAGGCAGTTCTGGGGGGTGGGGGTAGGAAGAAGTAGGCTGCTGGTTAACTAGGATCTGCAGCTTATCCAGTAGGTAAGGAAATGGGCAGACTGGGTGGGCCAAGCGGTCCTTATCTGCCGTCAAATTCTATGTTTCTATGTTTCTATGATTAGAGCTCCTACTTACTTACTCCCACCCGCTATTTAAGTCAGCTCTGCAGCAAGCTCTGTTTGCTACTGCTGACACTAAGAGAGACCTTGCTGTATCAGTATACACCATTTAGAATTGCTTGCAATATATCCATTTAAAAAGGAGCCCTGTCATTCTGGCAGGCAGAGGGACGTTTAGTCCGTGACATTTACTTGTTTACTTCTTTTTCTGCTCTTTTATGGTGCTTTGCACCTTTTATTTAATATACTATTTGAATGTGTGTGTGTGTTTATGGGCAGACACAGGACTGGTTGCTAAGGCAACTAATTAAGGAGCAGAGCTACTACTTACTTGCTCCCACCCACTATTTATGTCAGCTCTGCAGTGAGCAGGGAGAGTGCTCCTTGCGTGGAAAGACGCACGAGTTTTCGTGCGTTTTGTGTGTTTAGCGTGGTAGCTCTGGAAGGTAACGTTTGAGGACCTTTTTAGACAAAAGGGGTATAATTAAGTGCAGTAAACTTACTTACAGCAATTTCATGTGATTGCTCAGTACATCAGTAGTATTGCCTTTTTAGTCTATTGGACCACAAGTTGTTTATAATTCTAAGACTGTTGCTTTTTTTAATCCAAGGTTTGGATTTGAAGTTTTGCCTATAAGAACTGAATATTGTTGTGTAAATTTCTTTATTTGGATTTTCAATTTAGAGTGTAGCTTTGGCAGATTGTAGTGATTGTATAATTATAACCACAACTGGTTCCACTGATATAAAATGCTCAGTTTGCAATATGTATGCATTACAGATGGATGAGCTAATTTCTCAACCCTATACCTGTAGCAAATGCCTAGAAATTATTGATTTACACGATATGATCAAGTTATTTAATTCACAACTAATTACACTTGAAAATAGTCAAACTGATATGCAAAACTGCTTTAAAACAAATACTTTATTATTAAATCTTGAAACTAGTAAATGCCATGAAGGTTTTATTGATGTTACACCAAGCACCTCCCAGTCCTCTGTGATCCCTACTTTGACAGCTATCAATCGTCTCCAGCAAAATAAGGGGGGTATTAGAAAAAGAGCTAGGGAAGACAATGGTTTGATTGATTACAATCAAGATACTGATGAGAGTTTTTTTTTTCCACAAACCACTAGAGTAGCAAAAAAGGGCCGAAATGCACAACACTTCAGTATCGAGCATTTCAACAGATCTGACCCACTATCTTCTCCTGTCTCAAAGGTTAAAGATGTGACTACAGATAATTTTAATGGGTTAACTGATAGCAGTATTTTGACACTACCATTAGCTAACAACCTGCAAACTAATGATATTCCACTTATTGATTTGTCCACTGAACTTACATTTTCATCTACATGTGATGCACACAGTGTGTCTAATACTCCCTTGCCACAACAAATTTTATGTATTGGGTGACTCATTCATTAAACACCTGGATAGGACAATCTGCAACCCCGATAAAGTTAATAGAACCAGTTCAAGTTTTAGTGGCTGAAAAATATCTGATCTTACACTCATGTTACCTGAGATTATGAAGGACTGTGGTAGCAATCCTTTAGTACTGATACATGTAGGTGTTAATAACATCTATAGAGATTCTGTTCTGTCTATCAAAGAAGATTTTGTAGCCTTATCAAACATCCTAGTGGACATGGGTTGCAAGATTTGTATATCAGAAATCTTACCGATCCCATGTTTTTTCTTCATTTCAAAATTATATGATTAAAGTTGTGAATGAATGGTTAAGAAAATGGTGTTTAAACCAAGACTTGACTTGCCTAACACATTGGGAGAAATTTGATTACCACCCAGAACTGTTCAGTTTTGATGGGTTATACTTGAGCAGACGGAGTAACGCTGTTTTTGGAAAACAAATTCTGACATCCATTCACCATCTTTTAAACTAAAGTTCAGGGGTGAGAAGGTGAATAGGCTGCCATCTCTAAAATCTCCAGTAAGCAGTTTTGTGAAATGCAATACAATACATTTCTTATACTTAAAGGCTAGGTGTTTAACTCAAAAACTGGATGAATTAGAATGTTGAATTAATAAAGGTGATGTTGATATTTTTTCAATCAGCGAAACTTGGGGAGATGATAAAACATCATGGGATCCAACTATACCAGGATTTACTTCTTACACTTTTAATAGACCAAATAGGAAAGGGGGTGGAGTGGCGTTGTTTATTAAGAACCAACTTAATTCTATCGATGTAACAAAGTATATTAAAAATCATGATATACAAACTGAGACTATCTGGATTAAGATCAATTTCTACACATCTGAGGCCCTTATATTGGGTTCCTGTTATCATCCCCCGAATTCATCAACAGACATATTAGATGCAATTTCATCAGAATTTGAACAGGCTAAATCATTAGGCAAAATTGCAGTCATGGGAGACTTTAACATTGGTTCGATTGATTGGAAGAATTTAAGTGCAACTACCAGCAAAGGCAGCAAGTTATTATATACATGTACCAAGTTGGGACTTTGGCAAAATGTACTTTGCCCAACAAGAGGTAAAATGATGACAGATTTGGTTCTTTGTGACGATGACCTTGAGTTAGAAAATATGTTAGTCAGCAAGCCTATAGGGAACAGTGATCACAACACTATTACATTTAATATTGTACAAACTTATATATACAATTCCAACAGTACTAAAATCTATTTGTACAATAAAGCTGACTTAGGTACTATGAAACAGATTATGGGAAATATTAATTGGGATATCTTATTGTCTGACTTCACTCTGGAACAGTACTGGGAATATTTTAAGCATATCATCTTTCAAATTAAAAAATGAGACTAATATTAAAGCTCCCAAATGGATGAATCAATCTATTAAAAAATGCATTAGACAAAAACATAAGAAATATGTTAAATATCAAAAAACTAAAAATCCTTCCAGTTGGATTTCTTATAAACATATACAAAGAAAATGCAAAAAAATTATCAGGAAGGCCAAATCTACTTGGGAACTAAATCTAGCATCTAGTACCAATAAATCTAACAGTAAAAATGTTATTCTTATATTAACTCTTTACAGAAACCAACATGTCGAGTAGGTCCATTATTGGAGTGTGAGACTTTGATATATGAGCCCAAAAAAATGGCCGAACTGTTTAATAAAAATTTTTGTAAACATTTCACTGGTTCTTCAGTCTCAAATAATGATTATGCTTTACTAGATACTGCCAATGTTTCACCAGTGAAATTTTCGCTGGACTCTATCAGAGATAAATTATTAAAACTTAAAGGAAAATTTAGTCCTGGTCCAGACAATATAGCCGGACATTTATTATTTTTATTAGCTGATGTAATTACAGTTCCTTTAAAATTGATGTTTGAATATTTTTGGCCACCAATTTTGTTCCCCTGGACTGGAAAGAAGCTTATGTAATCCCTATTTACAAAAGGGGCCAAAAAAAACAACTGGGAAAACTATCGGCCTATAAGTTTAACTTCTTCTACTTGTAAATTATTAGAGCGTTTAATTAAAGATTTAATATCCCCAGTCCTGGACTGTCATGATGTAGAACAACATGGCTTCAAAAAAGGCAGAAGTCTGACAAATTTAATATGCTTTTACGAACAAATCAGTCCTTTGCTAGATAAAGACGTACCATGTGATATTATTTACATTGATTTTAGTAAGATTTTTGACATCATGCCTCATTGGGCCTTAACTTCTAAACTTCATAAACTAAATATAAACTGGTTTCTAGTTAATTGGATAATCAACTGGCTTTACAATCACTCTCAGCAAGTAATTATTCATGGAAGTACTTCAGCCAGGGGTATGGTGACTAGAGGGGTGCCACAGGGTTCAATATTGGGCCCATGCCTGTTTCAGGCATTTATTGCTGACCTTACTTCAGGTCACTCATCTTTCACTATAAAATATACTGATGATGTTAAAATAGGTGGGCCATGTGCCTCTGACTATCAGGTTGATGCCATTCAACAGGATCTAGATCACATTACAACATGGGTCAAGAAGTGGGGTATGACTTTAAATATCTCCAAATGCAAAGTTATGCATTTGGGCCTTAGAAATTCACAATGTCCCTATTATTTGGATGGCATATTACTTGAGACTACATCTGATGAAAGAGATTTGGGAATTAATATCTCAGATGGGCGAGAGAGAGATCAGGGAGAGATGGGCACAAGACCCGGGGGAGCAGGCTGAGGTACTAAATGAGTACTTCACCTCAGTTTTCACCAGGGAACATGGGGATGCTGCATCATACATGGGAGGAGACAGAGATAATGAGGAGGGGAACCCTTACCGATCGGCAGGTCTGGGGAGAGGGGGAGGCATCACTGGCTGGTGGGGGAGGGCTAAGCAGGGAGAAGAGGTACCAGAAGTGGAAATCACAGCAGAGAGAGTAAGGGAAGCCCTCAGCTCCCTTAAGATAGAGAAAGCACTGGGGCTGGATAAATTACATCCTAGAGTGCTGAAGGAACTTGCAGATGTCCTGGCGAAACCCCTGGCAGAGCTTTTCACCATCTCTCTGAGGACAGGGTGGGTGCCCCAAGACTGGAAGGTGGCGCATGTAGTGCCTATCCACAAGGGGGGATCAAGGGAGGTGGCAGGGAACTACAGGCCTGTCAGCCTGACATTGGTGGTGGGCAAGGTGATGGAGGGCATTGTCAAGGAGAGGCTGGGGGGGCCTGGATAAGTCAGGGTGCCTGGATGATAGACCGCATGGATTCATCCCGGGGAAATTGTGTCAGACAAACCTGGTGGAGTTCTATGACTGGGTGACAAGTGCCTTGGACCTGGGTAGACCAGTGGATGTCCTCTTTCTAGACTTCAGCAAGGCATTTGACTCTGTTCCTCACGTGGGCCTGTTGGATAAGCTAGGAGAAATGGGGGTGGGAAACCAGATGATCAGATGGATAGGCAATTGGCTCCAGGACCGGACCCAGAGGGTCGTAGTTGGTGGGATAATCTCATCCCCAAGGAGGGTCATTAGTGGGGTCCCACAGGGATCAGTCCTTGGGCCCCTTCTGTTCAACGCCTACCTATCTGACATAAGGACAGGAATCAGGAGTGAGATGAGTCTCTTTGCAGATGACTCGAAACTGGGGCGGTGGTGGATGGGGAGGAGGGAGGTGGCCCTGCAGGGGACCTGGAGGCTCTGGAAAGATGGTCTAGAAAGTGGAAGCCGAGGTTCAATGCAGGGAAATGCAAGGTACTTCACCTGGGGGCCAGAAACCCAGGCCAAGTGTACACCCTGGGGGGGGAATACTACAAGTCTCAATGGCTGAGAGGGACCTGGGGGTGGTGGTGGATGTCAAGATGAACAACTCTGAGACTTGTAGGAGGGCAGCAGCCAAGTCCAACAGGATGCTGGGATGCATCGCTAGGGGGATCCCCTCCAGAAGGAGGGAAGTGATACTCCCTCTGTATAACTGCTTGGTGAGGCCGCACCTGGAGTACTGCGTGCAGTTTTGGAGGCCACACTTAAGGAGGGACATTAACCTCCTGGAGAGGATCCAGAGGAGGGCAACCAAAATGATTTGGGGCTTGGGGGACAGGACCTATGAGGAGAGGCTCGAAGAGCTAAATATGTACACATTGGAAGAGAGATGGGACCGGGGGGACATGATAGAGGTCTTCAGGTATATGAAGAGGGTAAATGGGGAAGGAACAGTCAGGGTGCTTCGAAGGAAGGAGGAAGGGGCCACTAGAGGGCATGGGTGGAAGCTGGAGGGGGGAAGATTCAGGGGAGAAAGGAGGAGGTGCTACTTCACTGAGAGGGTGGTGGAGCCATTGAATGCACTACCTAGGGGGCTGGTGGAGGCAGAGACAGTGGAGGGGTTCAAGAGGGGGTGGGACAGGTACAGGGGAAGGGTTCTGGAAGCAAAATCCAATGCAGCAAGACTATCCGGAACTGGGAAGGGAGAAGCCAGAGAAGGCGAGGGGGACAGCAAGGTCAGCACCCAGGGTGGGGGCTGACCAAATGAGCAGACACGAAAGACCGTTAGGCCTATTCTGCTGGCATTTTAGTATGTTAGTATGTTAGATAATTTCTCTTATAAAAATCATGTACATAATATCATTAACAAATCCGGTAAAGTGGTGTGGTCTACATTGTGTAATATAAGATCTAGAAAACAGGATGTACTGTTACCTCTATATAGAGCATATGCAAGACCACATTTGGAATATGCTTCACAGCTTTGGAATCCATATAAAAAAACAGAATGCCTGTTATTGGAAAGAGTTCAGAGAAAATTCACTAAAAAAGTATCTGGACTTTTTGATGTTCCTTATGAGAATAGACTTGCTATTTTAAATCTTATGCCCTTATCTACACGTCGTCTTCGTGGCGACCTTATGCTATTGTATGATATTATTTAAGGCCCTTATTTATTGTCTGAATTGGGTCTGGAATTTAAAAACTGTGGTCACAATATCAGAGGACATCCCTTTCAATTAGTTAGAAAACCCTTTGTTAGGTCAAGTCGTAAATATTTTTTTACCATTAGAGTTGTTGGTCCATGGAATAGGCTACCACTAAATGTTATTAGTGAAACTAAAACTATTTTTAAATACAGATTGGATGGTCTTATTTGTAAAGGGTATAACCTTTCCTATTATGTTTTGGATTAGTATAAGAGCTTCATGAGCTTCTGCCTTCTTGCTCTTGTAATCTACCTTAGTATGAACTTTAGTCGAACTGACATTGTGCAATGTCTAGGAAACAAGCAATTATGTAAAGGGTCTCAGAAATATTATAATCTGATTGGCTGTCAGCATGCCAAGATTTTTATTTATTTATTTTATTTATTTATACAAGTTGGATTTACAATCTTTGAGTCAGAGACTCATTTACAAAGGCACCTCATTGCAGGGAGAGCAGACAGTATTACATAGTGCAGATTACAACAGTGGGCAACATTACAGGTGCAAGAGAAAAGAAACATTGAACACAGAATACATTTAGGTTACATATTGTTACATATTACAGGTTACAATCATAGATGTACTAAGTCCTCAGGGGTTGCGGAGGGGTACGTCCTTGAATAAACCTAGTGAGGGTAGGTAAAGAAGGTATGGGGAGAGGGATAGGTTGTCCAGAAGACGTTGTCAGATTCTTATATTAATGTCTGTTACACTGTCATGTACAACCTGATCACCATAGGGCATGAATTCTTCCTGTCAGCATTCCATATTCTAGCACTGCTGAGTGACTAGAATGATGCATTCTGATTCTGAACCAGCATTTGTAAACAGCTGGTGGACCAACTATTTTATTACGTCTTCCTTTCAATGAGAAAATAATGAAAACCTTCAAAAGGTATATTTCTAACACTAGGCACTTTCAAGAGTTAGATTAAAAGTCAGTTTATGACCCCCTAGAGGCAATAGGGCACTTGGCTGTGCTTCATACCACATTATGGCACTAAGAGGTGAGTAACAGACTGTTAATCTAACCCCTGGTCATGTCTTATTGCTTATATGGTAAAGAGGGATTCTACAGAGTAGACCAGTGGAAGATTAAAAAGAAATAAATAAAAATTAGAAGAACTTATTTTAAAAAGATAAAAATAAGGAGCTTTCATTTAAATATGCTTCCATAAAAGCTGTAGGCAAAACATATCCACATTGTGATATAAGGGACTAACTAAAACAATACAAGACAATGAAAACTCTATGTTGCACATATTGTTTACAAAGAATATTAGTTTTGCACAATCAGCTATAACTTTGCACTCAAACTTCTTAAAATAAAGTCTCTCAAGGGGTTGCACGTGCAAATGTATATTAAACCATGTGAACTAGAGCAAGGTGGGCAGCTCAAAAAGCGTAATACAAATCACAGCACTACCAAAAGTTCAATTAAGTTTTTCACCTTTACTTCATGACAGGTCAAACCTTATCTAAGTCACCCGTGCTTGTGAGGCAGACTCAGTGAACAGTACAGCGGAAATGTAGGGGCAAAGAACACATAGGAAATTCATCCAGCACTGACTACTCCGAGTCCATGGTTCACTCTAGCATCGCAGTAGCCAGCAGACCAGCACATACTCAGTGTGAGTATACATAGCTGATATTTTGGCAATGCCATCATCAGAGCTCTGATGAAGGTGTTGCTGAGACAGCAATAATGGTTAAAAGAAGATGCACAGTTCATGTTAAATATGTATGTCACCATACCATGCACATACAGATCATATAAAACACTAAATGGGTAATCAAATTAACCTTCAATCGTTTGCATAATATCCACATAGAGATGGTATATGTGTACTGGCAGGAAAGCCCCCATTTTGTCATGTGATGTCCCCTCTGCTGGTTATATTATCTCTATGATCATGCATTATTCACCCTTCAGAGCACACTTGCTTGTTTACTATGCCTTTTTCTGGTAGCAGTGTTACCTTGGGTTGCTGCATTGTCTCTTTCTGGCAGTTACTCCTCCTCCACAACTCCGAGAGCAGGGTGTAAAGCTACCCCAGTTGGACCAGGCACCATTAACTACTCCAACAGGGTTCAGCTCATCTTGAGAAGCACAGCGTCCTTTCATGCACCACTAGGAGAAAACATACAGTAGTCTGTCAGAACAGAAGCCATCAGGTGGCATGAACTACTCCAATATCAAGGCTGTACAAACTCCAGTGGCACATGGCCAAAGGTCGCTTGAAGAGCAGCAGACAGAACCTGGGTGGGTAACTCCCACCATGGAAGCAAGGTGACGGGAGAGTGGGCAGCAGTGGACTAAGCCCTGTATTCATGGTTTGGCTGATACATTTGCAAAATTTAGATTTAAATTTGCACAATGTCATGGTGGCAATAAAGTTACGCTTTTGCATTTAGTAAGTCTGCAGCCTCAGTGTTCCCTCATGTGTACTTACTCTGTGTGTGTGATGAACTCACACCAAGAAGCTGCCTAATCAAGGGTCAAAATCAGTTATAAATATAGCTTGTTAGGCAGTACCTTTGGATTATTTTAACTTACTAAGCGCCACTAATAAAATTTAACTCATAAATGGCTCAACTGCCAAGCTCTGCAGCCCCACCCCCAAAACAGCATTTTTGACAATGCTAAGAGGGGAACAGGGCTAAAATCCTTTAAATGGAAAGCAATCTGAATTGGATGGAGAGTCTGTGTGAGATACAATAATTAACCCTTAGGCTGCTGACAGAATTAGAATGTAGAAGAATCTTGGACTGATATATCAGTATGTGGCCATGCAAGGGTTAAAGTTTGGTAGCCTCATTTCATATTTGGTGGTAATATTATGTCTATATTTCAAGTCCCCCAACATGAAATGATGCTAAATATTTACTCATTGTACTGCACACAGAAACCCCTCCCCCCAATCTATTTCTACTCAAAAGACCACAGCCAAAATATCTTCACTTACCATAATCAAAATGTTGTTTTGGGTGAGGGCTGCAGAGGTCAGTGACTGAGTGATAAGGGATTCAGATGTAATAAAAGGGTCTTAGTACATTAAAATACTTAAATGCTACCATGCCCCTTAATATTTTTTTTTGTGGGAATTAGACCATTGAGGCAGGCAGTTCCTTTGTGTGAGTTGCCTGTTCCAAGACAACAACGCATCAGCTACTCTTTAAAACTCATTAGTGATTACTACTGTACAAATTATGTTTCTGTGACCATATGGCCAGTAGGTTTTGATTGCTTACCCTGTACAGTTGTATGAAATGGCCACCATTACATGATCTTTGATCACTAAAGATTTTGTCTTGTGGATCAGACTTGAACATTTTTTACGCCTTGACAGTATAGTCACCCTGCCATTTAAAATGAGCCAAGCTATGTATGATTTAAGAATGATGTTATAAACTATCTTACATCCACATTTATATGTATAATAACTTCTCTCCTGGATATTGTGTTTATCTGTTCAAATGTGGTGCATGGTCTATAGTCAGGCACTTGTACTAGTGTTGCAATGTTTTCCTCTGCGATCTGCAATGCAGCTGAGAAGGGTCCCAAGTCTCTGTCCACTTCACTTGGTTACCAATAAATAAATACAAATAAACTTATAGAAACATTTTTATTTACAGTATGTATTTATGTTTATTCATTCTCCAATTACAATACCTCTGAGCACAGACAGCGCATTTACAAAGGTTCCACGTCAGTGGGGAGGGGAGACAAAACATACAAAAGAGGAAAAGTACAATGTTTCCAAAAACAGTTAAATAAAGTGAACAAATATATATATATATATATATATATAAATAAATGTGTGTGTGTGTGTATGTATATGTGTGTGTGTGTGTGTGTGTATTATATATATATATATATATATATATATATATATATACATAGTTTTGTCATTCTAATAGGAGGAAAGCGTTGATGAGCGGGAGAGGGATAAAGGTGGGAGAAAGAAAGGCAGCCACAGGCCTTGTCAAGCTACTGTGGGAGGGGTAGGGGCAGGGGAGTGAGGTGGATGGGGGTAAACAGGGGCCTTGCAAAGTGTGAAAAGGGGGGTAGCCTCGAATTATTGAGGTAACAGCAGAGATACAGGGTTATCCAGCTGTGAGGAGAAGATTGAGTGCTAGTAGATGGGACAATGTCAGCAGAAAAAGACAATTGGCCCATCCAGCCTGCCCATCATATCCTATCATATCCCGAGACCCGTTGTCTACATGGAGTTTTTGTCTGAGCAAAACAGTAAAAGCTGCTCAAAGTCCATGGTGCCAATGACAAATGCAATGCCTCCTAAATCAAAAGTTGCAGTACTCACCATCGGGTAATGACAGTGGGTCCACAAAAAATAACATGTTCAGCTTCCCTCTTTATTCCAGCAGTGCAAGACATGCATACAAATTAGCCACAGCAACAAGGAGCACAAACTTCCAACGTTTCACCTTAAAGAAGGCTTTTCCAAAGGATGGTGCCCTCTAAGGTATGGTTGCTTTTATAGCAATCCAGTGACTGTACAATTAACAGTATTAAAGTGACATGGTGCAATTAAATACAATAAATATAACTATATACTTATAACAACATCTCTATACAAACCACTGCCCTAGTAAATACAGCCATCATGTACTCACTGCCTACGTTTAATTACAGAATCTTAAACATTATTAACAAGGATCTCAGATTCACTTTTACTGAGAGTGAAAATAAAATTCTGTTCCTGTATATAAAAATCCAAAAGAAGGCTGAGGGTATGGCAGGTGCCAGTTTATATGGAAAACGCACAAACCACAACGCCATCATGCTTCCTAGCAGTTGCCACCCCGGCCACACCATGAAGAACCTACCACCATGAAGAACATAGCCAGGAGGAGCCAGTATTGCCTCATAAAACGTAACTGTAGCAATGAAGCCAGGTATAAAGAAAAATCGTCTGTACTTGAGAAAATACTTCTTGAAAAAGGCTATGCTATGGATACCATTGAAGCAACAAAGATTTGTTGTGGTAGGAAATATAGGGAATTTTATATAACCAAAAAACAGAGACAGAGAGAGAGAGACAGAAAATCAGATCATCTTTGTTACCACCTGTAGCATGAGAGCTTGGAAAGTAAGGGAAATATTCCACAAATGTCATGTGCTGGGGTCTGAGTCACACCTAAGAGAGACTGCAGAAACATAACTAAGGGTAGTATGTAGCAGGGCTAAAATCCTTAGGAACAATTTGGCAATTCTGTTCAACCTATAGTAAGACCTAGAAATTGATTGCCCTCCCTAACAGGGTGTAAATAGTGTGGGTGGTGAAACTACTGCTCATACATAAAACATAGAATAATATATGTGTGGGTGTGTGCAACAAGAATTTTACACACACCCGAGGTGTGGCATGCTACATAAACCCTGAGGGTTTATAAAAGCATCCCACACAAAGGGTGTGTGTAAAATTCTGGTTTTACACCCACCCACCCATATATTATTTTATTTAATTAATAGTTCTTTTTTTTCTTTGCCACATTTGAGTTAGTGTAGCAGTTCTGCCAGAAACAGACACACACACAAAATCTGTCACACACACACACACAACCTGTCTCACACTCACTCACTCGCTCACTCACTTAGTTGCAGTCGGTTAGGAATGCATCCGCAGAGCCCCACTCGAGTGGCAAGTATGGCAGGATCAACTGGATACATTTTTTACTCTCAGGGCAGGATCAATCAGATATATTGAAAAGTGTATTAAAAAAATACCTGGCATGAAGTTAAACATAACTGATGAGTTCCCATGGAAACTCGGTTAGCGTGGAATGGGGCCACCATGTTTGGAGCGATGATCATCCCACCCAGTCAGAGAGTAGCAGCCAATGAGCTGCACAGATCTTGTCTGAGTTGCAAGCAGTCATTACAACCTCCCATGTTGTAACCGAAAATATCAACTGGGAGGCTGCAACCAAGAATAAAACCACAGTTATCCACGGATAAAAAATAATGACCATTAAATAAAGAATGTGTAACCATTAAGAACCCACTGACAGATGAAGACATGGGTATCTTTAATTTTATCAGCTGTGATAGCATGTTTGTTATCAATATGACCTGTTTTACATGTGGGGTATACTATGTGAGGCGAACTAAAAGAAAGTTCAAAGAATGAATGGGGGACCAAATTCGAGCTGTAGAAAGTGAAAATCTGGATTATGTGTTAGTCACGCACATACAAAATTCAGTAAATAAAGCAGAACATGTGTTGTCCTTCATAGGCCTTGAGCAAGTGTGTGTGGGACCTCGAGGTGGGAATAAGGAGCTGGCTCTTGCAAACAGATGGTCCTTTTGGATCCACAGACTAGGGGCAGGCAGTGAGGATGGCCTCAATGATTAGATGGAACTGACCCCATTTTTGATTAGCAGATGATTTCTCTCATAGTCTAATATTGTATTGTTACTAACAGTTACTTTTTCTCTTATGAGTACATTTTTTCAGGTGTCCAGGTTGTATGGAGGAGCGTAATGAGTTTGGTTCCAAACAGAGAAGGAGTGTTTCCTCTACAAAGGAAAAATGGAAGAAGGAGCGTTCCATAACATCTTTTTCTTACTTTTTAATTATAATTGTAATGTTCCCTGACTCATGCCAAAATAGACTCCCTCCCCGCAACTCCTTGACATGGTTGTATGTCATGGGGTTTTATAGCTGGTATTTGTATTTGGATAATATAGGGGTTTGTAATCTTTACTTGATTACTTTTGTGAAAAAAGGTGAGCCTGTCTGCACTTTAGTATTAATTATGCATGCCTTTCCAGTTTGATTACTGTCTGTGCCATACATGTTTATGCCATTTTGAAATTTTTGCAAGCTTTACAAATCAAATAATGTTAAAAGAGCTCCTGACACAGTTGAGACAACTTTGAAAAAATGGAACATTCAGGCATAAATGTAGCTTATAGTTTGTATTTTATTCTGTAATTCTCACCCTTATTTCTGTATTACTAAGGGTGTTTAAATATGGTATATTTGCCCCTTTAGCTCTGGTTGCCTGCCTACACCTGACATCATAATTCTGTTTATGACATTAAAATACGTTGCTGTGGAAATAATTATGATGTCATAAACAGGGGATTGTGATGCCATGTGTAGAGAAGCAGCCAGAGCAGATATAGTCTAGGGGATTGGGATCTTGTTTTCATGCAACTATTTTCAGTAATAAAGAAAACGGGGAATTAATTACTGAAAATATATGAAGTAATAAAGAAAATGGGATGGAGCTGTATATAAATCTTACTTTTTTCAAAGTTTCCTAATGTGTCAGAGGCTCTTTAAGGCTCCACAATTAAAATTAAGCAGTGTATACATGATGGCTGTAATTAACAGTGGTGTTTTTGCTAGGGTAATGGTTTGTACAGAAATGTTACAAACATACGAACATACGAAATTTGCCAGCAGATAAAGGCCCAGAGGTGTATCAAGTCTGCTCGAATGTGCAGCTAGCACCCCTTATTCTGCAGCTGCCCCTCCCTTCCACCCTTCCCCTTCATTAACCCTCCCCCTTGTCCTGCCCCATCTTCGTTTGAAGCAGTCCACTGTTCTACTGCATACCACTTCAGCAGGTAACGCATTCCACCCAGCCACCACCCTCTCTGTAAAAAAGTGTCTCCTCATCTCCCTCCTGAACCTTCCTCGCTCCAGTCTCATATCATGGCCCCTGGTGGCCCTCCCTTCCCTTACTTTGAACAGCCCCTCTGTACCCGTCTTGTTTATTCCTTTCATGTATTTAAAGGTTTCAATCATGTCACCCCTGTCTCTCCTCTCCTCCAGTGAGTACATGTTCAACTCCTTCAACCTCCTCTCAACAGTATAAGTCCCCCAACCCCTTGATCATCTTTGTCGCTCTGCGCTGCACCCCCTCCAGTAACTTAATGTCCCTCTTCAGATACGGACACTAGTACTGCACGCAGTACTCCAGGTGTGGTCTAACTAATGACCTATACAGTGGCAGAATCACCTCCTCCCGCCTCAAGGATATACCCCTCGCAATACAACCCAGCATTTTGTTGGCCTTTGCAGCTGCCCTCCTAAATTGTGCCGAGTTCTTCATTGACCCTGTAATGAGCACACCCAGATCCTTTTCCTCCTCTGTCTGGGCTAGCTGCACTCCCCCTAGCTGGTAACTCCTCCTTGGGTTCTTCATCCCAAAATGCAGCACCTTGCACTTTTTGGCATTAAAGCCCAGTTGCCAAGTGTCTGACCAGGTTTCAAGCTTTGCCAGAGCACCCTGCAACCCCTGCCATCCCCTTAGGTCATCCACCACCGCGCCTACCTTGGTATCATCAGCAAACTGACTGATCTTGCTCTTGATGTCCCATGATATGTCTGCAATGAATATCCCAAATAACACTGGTCCCAACACTGAGCCCTGTGGAACACCGCTCATCACTGCCCTTGGGTGTGAGAGCTCCCCACCCACCACCACCCTCTGTTGCCTTCCCTGCAGCCAGTTTCCTTCCCATCTCACCAGCTTTGCACCCACCCTGTGCCTACTAACTTCCTTCCCAGCCTTCCATGTGGCACTGGGTGAATGCCTTACTGAAGTCCAGATACAGGACATCCACTGCATGGCCCCTGTCCAGTTGCCTAGTTACCCAGTCATAGAACTTGACCAGGTTGGTTTGGCAGGATCTGCCATGTATGAAGCCATGCTGTATGCTGTCCTGTAGTCCTTTGGCCTCTAGGAGGGCCACCAGCCTCTCCTTCAGGATAGTCTCCATTAGCTTACCCATGATGGATGTGAGACTCACTGGTCTGTAGTTTCCCAGTTCATCCTTGGGGCCACTCTTGTGGAGGGGCACCACATGAGCCATCCTCCAGTCCTGAGGTACACATCCCGAATGTAGTGAGGCAATAAATAGGTCTGCCAAAGGTCCTGCAACAACCTCTGCCAGCTCCTTCAGTACCCTGTTGTAATGTTGTAATTATACAAAGTTATATTTACTATATTTAATTGCACCGTGTTACTTTTGCACAGTCACTGGATTACTATAAAAGCAACCATACCCCAGAGGGCACCACCCTTTGAAAAAACCTTCTTTAAGAGGAAATGTCAGGGGCTTGATATTGGAAAAGGGGCAAAAGCAGAGCATAGATGTTTGAGCTGCACTTGCCCTTGTCCACGACCCCGAAGGTGCTATATTAAATCTGATAATGCACCAGCACCATCCAACAGAACATAGGGGCATGTAGATGCAGCACTGAATCGCTTACCCCTGCCCTGACATGGATCTGGGAAGTGCAGAAACCCAGACGCAATAACACTGGGAGCCCCCGGTGCAATATTCAGCTGGCACCATGCAGGTGAGCCCATTGGGCATGCAAGGCACTACGGGGCCATACGCATGCCTATTATGGGCAGGTTTGCACCCATGCGACCAGCCCTCCCCCACTCCGATCACCCGTCCTTGAAGTCCCTGTGCAGGAATACCCATTCCCTGGTGGCCAGTGACACCCTCTGCCCTGCAACTGTCATCCTCATTAAGAAAACATCATCCCTCATGTCCAGTTGCACTCCCCCATCCTCCAATCCCCATCCCTGTTAAGTAAAAATCATTCCCTGAAGTCTAGTGGCACCTCCTGTCCTCTGATCACCATTCCCGTTAAGTAAAACTCTCTCTGATGTCTAGTCACACCCCCAACCTCTGATCACTGTCCCCATAAAATTATAATATTCTCTGGTGCCTAGTGGCATCCCCCACCTATCCATCTCCATCCCTGTTCAAGCATAAGTGGTCCTTGGCATCTAGCAGCCCCCCCTGCACAACTGACACTGAGCAAACTACTCTTCCCCTCCCTTACCGCTGTCACTGGTGCCACAAATCCAATACAGTGACCAACACAGCCCTCCTCTCACCTCCCCAGCTGGCCCTGTATGGACTGACAGGGCGCGCACACTCTCTGTACTGTTCAGAACCATGCAGAGTCTGTAAAAGGGTTACCCTGAGTAAGTCAGCCTTTCTCGGTTGAAACTATACCGCGCAAACTGGCCGGTGATATTTCTTTTGTGCAGCACTAATGCCCTGAATATTGCACTACACTCACCTTCATGTCCCTGCCCCTCCCTTTGCACACTGACTATATTATCTCCATGCACATGCGCTATCCCTTTTAGCATGCACTCCTGCTCCCTTTGAATATTGTGCATGGGTGTAACACCCAGGCATGTGGCGTGCAGTCACTTTGACAATCAGGAAAAGCTTTGAATATTGGTCCGCAGGAGTTTGTACTTGGTGCTACTGTGGTTATTTTGCATACACATCCTGCACTGCTGGAATAAAGAGGGAAGTTGGACATATTATTTTGTGTGGACCCTCGTTCATTATCCAGTGGTGAGTGCCATGACTTGATTTATGAGATTTTTGTCCACACTGCATGTCCCTATTAGGCTTGGTCCCTTCACCCATACTGGCAACCCACTGTATACCACTGACAATCTATATAGACATATATTATGATATAGACATATATTATGTTAATCAGCACTAACACTTAGAGCATTGGTACTTACCGTACAAGTGTAAGTAACCAGGAATATTACTGTTATAATGATTATTACTTGTAATGCAAGCAGCATACTGAGAGTACATGTTGTATTCTTTGTATATTCTTCTGAGAAGTTATTGTATAGCCTGCACTGCCATCATGCAGATTTATGTAACACCGCACTTATATTTGTATTTTGTATGCCTTCTTTGTTCTCATTTTTAGCTGATTTTACACATTTTGCATATCTTTAGAGAACACTGTGGAGCCATCTAACTAGCACTTTTCTGTGTAACCCCCAGGTGGCGCTATCCCAAGGGCTACTACCCCTGCCTGCTGGACTACCAACAGGTTGAGGGGCCTAGGTTCTATGGCAGGTGCCTCCACCCAGAGGTCAGGGTTTGTAATGGTTGGTCAAGTTTGATCACAGCCCTCTGGGACACTGAGACCCCCTTCTAATCCCTCTAAGGATCCACACAATACACAGGAATTACAGTACCAATACCCCACATGTACATCAGGTTCAATCATAAGGTCCCACTTACCCTCGAGACCGATTCTGAAGTTCGTCTCGGAGGACCCCCTGTAAAATAAGGTTGATCAACATACAGATGCAATGCCTGCTATGTAGGTACTGACACTTCAGACAGTTTAAAGTCAATAACATCAAATCTGGTTTATTTAAGGGGAGTGGAACACAGGAGGGGGAGATCATGCTGACTGGCAGAATTAAATCACAGTACTGTGCACTCATACAGGGTCTTAAAAGTCACACTCTGGGTACCCAGGTTGGAGGAGACTAGCCAGGTCCATTGCCCGGGGTTAGCCGGCAGGTGCAGATGAATAGGGCTCTGTAGAAAAAAAGATATGCACAACACTCAGTTGTAATCCGGACCCGGATGGCTCAGTCCTTGAGGAAATGGAATAAAGCAAATCAGATGAAACATTGGTGATTAACAGGTTGCAGGAGATGCCCTGATTTGTACTCACACTACCCCACACTGAGAACCTCATGTAGATGGCTGTTCTGGATCGCCAGACAAGGCAGGGAGATTAGATTCTACTGGCCAGGCCCAACTGCTCAACTAGCAGATGGATTTAGTCCAATTACATTCAGTTCAGCTTTTAGCTTACACCACATGGTGACAAAAGAACCAGAATAGCTATTCTTCACAAGCATTCAACACATTTATATGTAAAGGAAATTATTATACCAGGCAGCTACTCCTAGGTCCCGACTGCATTTGCTACAAATACATGGGAGTTCACACAGCAGCTTCAGTTCCTGACAGACCAAGCGTGATTCAGCAGTTTCTCCAGTCTTCTACAGGGTGAGCCTGGTTTCCACTTTTCAGCCTTCCTTCCTTTCAGTCACCTTGGCTTAAGTCCGATTCGAGCTTGCAATAGCAACAGACTGACTTCAGGCCTATCACACTCTTCCCACATGAAACTATACAGCACATAAACACAGAGATCCTTCTCTCCTCATTCTCACAACTGAACTGACCTACCAGTTGCAGGCCAGAGCCTTCTCTATGGGCTCCACCTGGTCCAGTTGGTAGACTCAGCTGTCAATCACTCCAAATCTCTCTCAATTGGTGCAAAAAGGCGCCAGGGTCCAAAACTTCACTTCCCAGAATTACTAGCTATACATTCCTGTTGTAAGCTGGCTTCCAGGAGAGTCTGAATTCTGGTTAGTCCAAACAGTCTCCATTTTATAGCTCCCCTTATTCCACTGACCCAGCACAGCAGTTTAGGTCCAAAATGGAGGGGCAACACACACAGAGTCCCAGCTGTAACAAAAGCAGGTTTGACAAACTACAATATTACTAATGCCTTAAATGTTTACAGGGAAACAGATATATCTGTCAGAGGGGCTACCTTGGCACTTTCAGCGACCGCAAAATGAAGCGATTACCCAGCAGTTCAGGCGGGATTCAAGCAGAGAAACAACAGCACCCCTGGAAAAGCATCAATTATGTCTGCAAGCAGACAGCTCTTAAAGAGACAGAAAGTGGAGACTCTACCAGCACTCACAGTGCCATTATAACGGCTTAGACGCCGGACCCCAGTAGGCAAGGAAAACACTTAAGCAAGCTCCTAGGAGGCTTTTTAGGAACCCCCATTTGTAGGTGGGTTACACCTGTATTGTTAACTGTTGTACAAATGTATCCCAAATATATCTGACCCTATAACATATCCTTGTACATCTAAACGAATGAATCTGAATTGTATGTATCTGTATTACCCATTTGTGCCATCTTTAGGGCCTGGGTCATGCCTGAAAATGGTCCATTGAACAGTGCACCTACCCAGTAAACAAATACTGTAAATAAACAAATAAACAAATGTTTTAAGGTTTTTTTGGGGGGGAGTTAAAGAGTATCTTAATTTTTCTGTTGTTTACAATGTCTGTCATTTTGTTTTCCTTGCTCCTTTGTGTACTCGCCACTGTTCCTTATATTCTCAGCTTGGCTGGTTATCTCCGTCTTTACATACTGAATATTTTTTTAGTTGTTTGGTTTTTGAAGACGTGTTTTCTTCTGTCCCAACTGCTCTTTTGTATTTGGTTCTTAAAAGGATTGTGTAACGTCTATCCTAAGATTGGCAAAACGGATTTTTCTGGCTGAAAAAGCATGACAATCCAAGGTTGACTCCCAAGCTTTTTCTGCAGCTGCCCCTCATTACTGGAATGGTTTACCTCACCCATTACTTATTTATTTAAAAGTTGATAACTGAGAAAGGCACACTGAGACAAGTCTCGTTTCCAGGTGTGATCCGGGGCAGGGGTTAGGGTGCATTACATACATAGAATATAAGCACATCAAGAACATGAGTTAAGATAAGAGTACTATATAACAAAAAGAAATAATAACATCTTAAACAAAAACAAAAAACTAGAGACTAACAGTGTACTTAACAGTGGGAACTCTCACTTATAACAGTACATGACAAGTTAAAAAAGGCTAGGAGCTAGGGTACAGACATGCGCAGGTAATTTACTATGGCATTATGGCATCCTTGTTCATTTCTTTGCTATATTTTTTTTAAATAAATTGTTATTAATTTTCATAAATATGTAATCACCAGATATTACATCATAATACAAACATTCCTACTAATCTAACCCCTTCCCCCTACTGACCCTGAGAGATGAGTGACCAATAAACTTCATGCTATGCCTAAAAAGACAATACAGTAAAAAACAGTGTTATCAAATGCCTTAATTAATATTGATATATCTATACCACTACCAGCAAATTTTCACCTTATACAAAACTACTTTCAGCATTATTGTCTATTACCTCTTCCCTCTCATAAAGAGGGGGAAAGGAAGACACAGCTTAAGGGTTTCAACATTCACCCAATTCTATAGCTTTTTGTATTGGCAACCATTTTTGATTATACTTTTTTAATTTGTTTTGTATAATAGCAACCTATTTCAAGGTTCATAGTTTCCAGGAGAAGGTTGCTCCATAATTGTACTGATGGTACTTCAACATCCTAGTTATATACATTTTAACCATCATAAATGCAGTATGAACCACAGCTCTCCTATTTATGGGAATAAATTGAAATGCCGAAACATCTAAAACAAATTTCTGCTCTAAACCTTAAATTTACGTCCAAGGTTCTATTCAAAATTTCAATCACCCTTTTCCAAATCTCTTGAATATACAGACACAGTACTAATACACGAGTCGCATTTGCCACTTCTCAACAGCCCCTGTTACATAAAGGGGAAATGGATGCCTCAAATTTGTTTAATAAATAAAGTGAATAGTAAATCCTATGTAATGTATAAAATTGTATCTGGTTTAATCTATTACTTAATGCACTATTCCAAATATTGCATATTTTATCCCATTGCTTATCTGTTATGGAAATTTTCAAATCCTTCTCCCACTTATTTTTTAACACAGTATCCATATTATTCTTACTACCTTTAAATGTTGCATATAATTTTGAAATCCATTTCTTTCTATCTCTTGTCTCAATCAAAGTTTCCAACATATAGTTCTGTAACATCAAATTCCCCTTTCTAGTTATTTCTGTTAGTACACTTCTAATCTGTAAACAGGAATAGAACATATTCTTATGAATACCAAATTCTTCCTGTAATTGGGAAAATTATTTCAAATTCCCCTCCCACGTAGAGATCTCCGATATTCACTAACCCCCTATTATTCCATATTTTTAATATTGGTGTATCAAAATACTGATGAAACTTACTTTGATACAGAGGTGTGGTTCCACAGATCTTATCACCCCCCCCCCCATTACACCCAGAATTTTATGCCAAACTTTAATAGTTTGGCTAAAGAAAATATTACTACCTTGTTTCTCACTCCTTTTGGTACATAATATATGCAGAAGTTTAGTTGAAGTAGAGTTTTAAAGCTCAAAAAATACCCACAAAGTAGGTTCCATAGCCCAAAATTATTTTAAAGGTTCTAACATTGCTGCCCAATGATATTGTTGCAAATTGGGTAATCTGAGACCCAACTGTAAATATTCTTTAGTTAATTTATTTTTACTTAATCTAGCCTTGCCCCTTCTCCATAAAAACTTGGCAATAATCTGGTCCATTCTCTTAAAAAATATTGTTCAGGAACATCAATGGAATTGCCTGAAATATGTACAACATTCTCAGTAGTACATTCATCTTTACTAACTGTACTTGCCCCAATAAGGATAAAGGAAGCGCTTTCCATTTTTGTAGGTCCCTCTACACTTCCTCCATCAAAGCTCTTAAATTTATATCTATTAATTTGTTCCAACTATTAGTTATTTGTACTCCCAAATACGTCAAACTCTCCCTTTTTACAGTTGTAGGGAAGTTCATAATGTCAATATTTCTCTTTTCTGGATATACAAATAATGCTTCCGATTTTCCCCAATTAACTGAGTATCCTGAATATTTGCCATACTCCTTTATTATTTGCATTATGATGGTCATCTCCTGTTCAGGGTTTTTAAGATAGAGCAATATATCATCTGCAAACAATGGAAGTTTTAATACTCTATTTTCTTTATAGCAGAGTCATTCTATTTCTTTATGATTTCTCATAACATTAGCAAGATGTTCTATTATTAATGTGAACAACAAAGGAGATAATGGACACCCCTGCTTGGTGCCTCCAAAAACGGGAAATGCAGAGGAAGTCATACCATTTGTCATGATTTTTGCCCTTGGGGATGAGTATATAGCTTAAAGCCATCCTATATATCTAGATCCCACATTAGCTTGCCTAAGGATTTCAGAAATATATGGTCATTCGACCTTATCAAAGGCCTTCTCTGCATCCAGGGACACCACCACAGCATTTACTTCTTCAGAACTGTACAAGAAATGTAATGCATTTCTAATATTATTAGGACCCCTTCTTCCTCTGATGAAGCCCGTCTGATCCTTTTTAATTAAATTCAGTAAAATTGTTTCAAGTCTTTTTGCTAATATTTTTGCATAGATCTTATAATCTGCATTTAAAAATGGAATTGGGTGATAAGACCCACACAATGTCTTATCCTTACCTTTCTTAGGAATAACAATAATCGGAGCTTCGTCAAAAGAAGAAGGGAGTCTTCCCTGAAACCATTATAAAGTTTAACTAACCTGGGACTAATGTCCTTAATTAAGGTTTGTAAAAATCTATTCCTATCCCATCCAGACCAGGAGTTTTCCCTGGTTTTAATTCTCTAATAGCATTTACTACCACCTGATTTGATATATCTTGGTCTAACAATCTTTGCTCTTCTGAACTAATATATGGAATGTCTAAAACATTTTTATGAGTTATACCTTGATTCCCTTGTGATGTTTATAAGTTCTTATAATATTGTTCAAATTCTAAGTTTATGTTTTTCTCAGAATCAAGTGTGTAACCATTCTTTCTTATCTCTTGAATATGCCTCTCACTTTTTTCCTTTTGTGTCATATATGCCAATAATTTCCCCCATCTATATTTGAGTAATTTTTAGCTCTAGAAAATAACATTAATCTTTCCATTTTTTCATTATATATAAGATTATACTCAGTTTTAAGTGTCTCCAATTTTTTCACGTACATGTTGGAATTAGATTGTGAATGTAATGTCTGGGTTATCTTTACATCATTTTCCAACTGTTCCAATCTAACTTTTTCTTGTTTTTTCCTTTTGATTGCATACAAGAGCGTAACTACCTGTACAAAAGTCTTGTATGCATCCCAAAAGTTTCATTTGAAACCTCTGGGTCCACATTACATATAACATAATTCTGGGATTCTTCTTTCATTTTACTGATATAAAGCTCTTCTTTTAACAATATTGGATCTAATCTCCAGTGCTTGCTTGTGGTGGTGGTGTCCCTGGACACTACTGTAATGCAAAGTGGAGCATGATCCAATATCAATATCAGTTTATATTCCACATCCCTAACACCCTTCAACATTACTTGAGATCCCACAAGCATATCTATCCTAGAATAGATCTTATATCTAGCAGAGAACTGTGAATGTTCTTTAGTACCAGGGTAAATATTTCTCCAAATATCTACTAAACTAAGGTGGTCCATCCTGTTCTGCAAATTTTCCACATCCAAGCCCTTATACTCTCTTTTAACTGCTGTTGTGTCTAATTGTTGATGAAAATTAAGTTAAAATCCCTACCTATTAAATACAGTTGTGAGTATTCTGTTATTTTTGTAAAGAATTCCGCTAATGTTATTTTCACCTCTTCATTTGGTAAATATATTGACGCTATTGTTAAATAATTATTCTTTACCTTTATTTTAGGTATTACAAATCAGTCATTACTGTCAACATGGATAAATCCTGCCATCACCCACAACCTGTCAGAGTATATTGCAATTATACAATGTAGGAGACAGTTTTTTTTTTTTAGTTTCCCCACATTCCAGTTACCGGGAGAAAACAACATGGTGGACGTCAGCTTTGAAGTTTGGTAGGTGATTGGCTGGCTCTTCTACCATGGGGTGATGGCAATGTTTACATGTTGTAAATCATGCCAGCCAGCCAATCACAAGCCAGTAAGTTTTAGCCTAGTGTATAATTCAGGCTATTAGTCAAGTCTCCATTGGGAAAGCACTTAATCACGGTCTGTGGGTGATGTATCCAATCTCTCCAACCTGATAACCCCAGTCTACTCAGGTGTCCCTTTTTATTTATTTATTATCTATTTATTGAATTTTGATAACCAGGTTGGCCCACTGGGCCCACGAAGGTCCCTTTTTCAGGGGCGACCTGGGGAACAAAATCAATACAATACATACAATCAGGTGATCCAGAAGCAATACAATACATACAGTCAGGTGATACAGGGTTCCGAGAAGTAGACATGATAATGGGGATAACAGTACGGGCAATTATTCAAATCATAGACCATAAGTGCAACACTTGAAAGATTTAAGGATTTAAAGCATGATTTAATGTAGGTTAAGGTGAGAAGAGGGGGATGGGTGTTGTGATTAGGATCGGAGGTGATTATCCTATACCCTCACAGTGGCATGAGCTTGTCCCAAGCAAATGGGACTTAAGCCTAGTGCAAGAGACTGGTAGAGAGGGGGCTTCATGTACTAGAGATGCGAGAGGGTTCCACGGTTTAGGGGCTGTAAGAGTGAAGGAATTGACTCCCTTGTGAGTCTTGATTCTGGGGATTGCCAGTAGGGACCGACCCAAGGTCCTGAGCATTCGAGGGTTAGGCTTAGTCATGATTATTCCTGTTAGGCTTGGTGGGGCTGCCGGGCTCTGCAATTTTTATGCATGGCAGAGCAGGGGATACTGTAGATGAGCCTCAAGAGAAGGCCACTGCAGCTGGGCTAGTGAGATGCAGGGGTGGCTTCTTGGTTGACACATTGTCGCAAACCTTGTGACCTTGTTGTACAGGACCTGAAGCTTGCTAACCTCACCCTTTGCCATGCCCTGAATTACTGGGGCAGCATAGGTTAATGTGGGTAGGAGGACACTGGAGGCGATTGCTCATCTAGCCTCTAGGATAAGTTGTTTTTTTAGCCTGTGCATGGTGCCAAGTTTGATGTGGATAGACCTTGTTACCTGGTCAACGTGGGACTTAAAGGTGAGACCCTGGTCAATAGTTAGCCCTAGGTATTTTATGTTGTCAACTACATCTATTTGTTTATCCCCCAGGGTAGTAAGTCTTAAGGAATTGGTCTGATCCTGGCCAAGGGATCTAGGACCAAACAGCATGGATTTTGTGTTTGCTGCATTGAGGATCATTCTGTTTGATGTGAGCCAGGCCTTGAATGTGTTTAGGTCCCCTTGTAGGAGAGGGCCCAGATCATGTGGTGTGGACCTGGCTCAGAAGATGACAGAATCATCTGCATATTGAACTGCTGAGCTATCCCCACAGTGCCAGTTTAGGTCATTTGTGAAGAGAGAGAACAGGGGTGGGACAAGAATTGAGCCCTGAGGCACACCCTCTTTGATGGGTAAAGGGGTGGAAAGCTCTCCCTTCCAAATGACCATCTGGGATCTGCCTGAGAGGTAGCTCTTGAACCAGTTTAGGGCCTGGGCATCAAGCCCAATGCCTTGAAGCTTAGTAAGAAGAAAGGTGTGGTCCACAAGGTCAAATGCCAAATGTTTCAATCATATCACCTCTCTCCCTCCTTTGTTCTAGGGTATACATATTGAGCTCCATTAATCTGTCCTCATATGTTTTCTGATGCAGTCTCTGCACCATTTTTTCCAATTATACCATCTAGCTACCCCTGTGAACCCTGTCTTGCCTGTCTGTCTGGCTTGCCTGTTTCTTTATCACAACTATGTACGTAAACTTCGGAACCATAAACATTAGACTAAAGATCATCAACAGTATCGTTAACATTTCCTGAAACATTACATCAGTAATACCCTTCCCCGCCTTCCCTCTTCCCTTTCCTATGTCTTGACCAGTCTCCCCTTGTTTTATCGGCTGTCCAGCAGCCTAAATAACTGCAAGGGTTGCTGGGGGTGCACACCTTGGTTTGACCAGTGAAAGCGTGTGTCCTGTGACCACTCCTTTTGTGGCTCTCACTCAAATGGTGCCAGTACACTTACGGCAGCATTTCAGAAACTGAGCACAATTGTGCATGTAGGGCTTTATTCCTCTGTTCTACCGACAAGTAGCTTGTTGAGTCCCTTCACATGAAAGGGTCTTGATAGTTGGGGGGGCTTGGGGAGGTAGGATAGTAACTGCCCACTCCCGTGCCCGGCCCTTGAGAAACTTCATTGCTCCCCACCCCCTTACCTAGAGGGAGGGGGGGTTGTCTACAGCAGCACAAACTATACTAATGCCCCTCTGCCCTCTTTTTGATCGGGGGGAAGGTCCTTAATAGGCCCTCTCTTGAAGGATATCTGAGCAAGGGGAAGTGGGCACCGGTCAGCCCCAGTACTTGCCCAGGGGTCCCCTGGGAACCCTTTGACCCACCTCTGAGTGAGGGCCCAGATATTGTTCATGCTTGAGAAGGGGTGGGGAAGTATTTTATCCAATAGGGGGTCCTGAGGATCGTGCCCCCCTCCAAGGAGGCTAGCCTGTAGGTTGGAGCCCTTGTTTTAGACCTGCTCTTAACTGGGGGTGGACCCTTTCCATCCGAGGAAGGAAAACATGTGCAGAACCCCTATTCCCTGACATTCTCTCTCAGCTGGTGCAGATAGCTGTGCTTTAGCTGTTTAGCCAGGGAGGGATAAACTCCCGACTGTCTCAGGGTATCCATGTGGCCCAGATTAGGAAGCTCTGGGTCACAGCCAGGATCCCCAGAAGTTTTAATCTGCCTCCCCCACCTGCCCCCGTAATAGCTATTTGTCCATGAGTCAGTGTAGGGGCTAGGCTCCTCCAGGACATACATAAGAAAGGGGAGAAATGAGAATCGTTACCCCATGTCCCGCTTGTTGGATGTGGTCTGCCCCAGAGTACCCCTGCCAAGAGGGAGAGTTTGGTACTCTTTGCATATGTGGGGGCTGTGATCTACTCTGCTGGGGGGGACTGTGCCCCTTCCTACCGTCCAGAGTGATCAAATCTTGAGGAGCCTGATATCAGCTTATGTGGGAGAAGCATGACTGTCACCCCCCCCACCGGGCCCACTGACTCGAAGTCCATCTAAGCAGCCCAGAAAAAGAGATAAAACAAAGCTGATGGAGCAATAGGTCATACATTAGTATTTTGTGAGGGCTGTGTGGGAACATCAGCGTCCCTTTCCCCACAGTTCCCGGGGGTGGGGTCCACTGCAAGTTTGGGAGCCCACATACCAAAGTCAATAGCCCCGTCCCTACGGCATGTCATTAATAAAACTTTTTTCACTTACAATTGTCCTGGTTGAAGACTGGAGCGAGGGTGGTTCCACCGACCACCAAAAAAACAAACAAAAAAAAAAAACAAGTCTGCATCAGGTGTTCAGCCCTGTTTTTCAACCTTTCTGCATGGTTGCTGAGAGAGCCTTAGAGAGATGCAATGCTTCCTCGGGCATCTCTATCTGGTGCAGGCCCTCTGACGCAGTGTCATTAGTGTTGTCAGCCCAAAGCTGGGACTGTTCTTGCGGAGCTACTGCCACAGGATCTGGAGAGTGTCTTGGTGGTAGTGGTGGGTGGAGAAAAAAGACATCCAGGGGTAAATCCATTAGGGCTGCAAATCTGTTGTTCCACTTGTCTGGACCTACAGTGTCCAGAAAGGCCTCTGAATCAGGGCTAGCACTGTGGCTCCTGGCGCAGAGCTGGAGCATAGAAACATAGACTTGATAGCATATAAGGACCGCAAGGCCCATCCAGTCTGCCCATTTCTTTTTCTACCTTATGAATGTGCCATCGGCCTTTGCTCTGTCAATGGCCCATCTATTCATACTCCTCTGTATTGCTCCCTTATGGCTATCCCATGCCTGTTTGAAGCCCTGCACTGTATTCATATCCACCACTTCCTGAGGTAGGCCATTCCATGCATCCACCACCCTTTATGTGAAAAAGAACTTCCTCACAATACCCCTTAATTGGCCTCCCTCTAATCTCATGCTGTGTCCTCTTGTCCTGCTATTTTTCTTATATTGAAACATGTTAGACTCTTTCACCTTGTTAATGCCCTTCAGGTGTTTGAATGTTTCAATCATATCACCTCTCTCCCTCCTTTGCTGTAGGGTATACATATTGAGCTCCGTTAATCTGTCCTCATATGTTTTCTGAAGCAGTCCCTGCACCATTTTGGTTGCCCTTCTCTGGACTGCCTCAATTTGGTTAATGTCCTTATGAAGGTGTGGCCTCCAGTATTGCACGCAGTACTCCAGATGGGGCCTAACCAGTGTCTTGTAAAGAAGGATTATTACCTCCCTCTTACGACTTGTGATACCCCTACTAATACACCCTAACATCCCCCTAGCCTTACCTACTGCTTTAGTGGTCTGCTTGGATGATTTCAGGTCAGGATCTGCAGATCGTCTTGGTGGTAGTGGCAGGCGGAGAGAAAAGCCATCCAGGGGTAAATCCATTAGGGCCGCAAATCTGTTGTTCCACATGTCTGGGCCTACAGTGTCCAGAGAGGCCTCTGAATGAGAGCCCAGTCTTCTCTGGTCCTCCTTCTGTTGCACCATTTATCTTTAGGGGAGGTGTGCAGAAGTTCCCGGTTTACCAGGTGGGTGCAATTCATGATGGGAGGCACCAAGGGTGCTCGTCGTTGCTGTTGGTCTGCCTGTTGAAAATCCATCGGGGTTGGGTTTTGTTTGGGTGCCCCTTTGCCCCACTGTCCTAAAATTTGCCCCAGTTGAGCTTCGGGGCATAAGGTGCAATGAAATTCTCAGCAGCTTCAGGGGAGTCAAACAATTCAGGCGATCTATTCACCATAATGGGGAGCGTGGCTGGGTAGCGGAGGGAGTACTCTAGCCTGATCTTCATGCAGGCCCTCTTGGTTGCTGTAAAGGCTCTCCTTCTTGTAGATACCTCCTGCGAGTAGTCAGCAAATATCTGAATTTTATTTTCCTTCCATCGAAGCTCCCTTCTTAGTCTGGCTAGCCTTGTGATTGTTTCTCTGACCTAGAAGCGAAGAAACCTGGCTAGTATGGTGCGGGAGTGGCCTCCTGGGGCCAGATGGGGAGGTAAGTGTTTTGTGGGCCCGGTCTATCTCTGGAGGGTCCCCCCCCGTGCCATCTGAGCAGAGATGGCAGCTCCTGTTGGAGAAACATGACTATGTAATTTCCCTCGCAGCCTTCCAGAAACTCCATGAATCTGAGGTTATTACGGCGGCTGTGGTTTTCAAGATCATCCGCCCAGGACCATAACAGATTGATCATGTGATCCTGCTCCCTCAGCCTGGGGCCTGCCCTGTACCAGCCATCCTCTGCCACAGCCAGCCTGTGTGCACTGGAACACATGATCTCTGGGATAAATCTACAATGTCAGAAGCGGTTCTTTTAGTTGTAATGTTCATATTATCCATTCTTAGCAAGATTTCAGAGAACATTTGTCAGATTTCTTGTAGGTTACCTTCAGTCACTGGTGGTGTCCTGGACTCCATCTCGGGGATCTCCTCATGCAGACAGGTTCGGCGCTAGTGTGCAGCACAAGTCCGGTTGCAGGGTCATGCTGGGAGCAGTCCAGAGATCGACGATGAAGTCAGAAGAAAGGTGAGCTCAGTAGCTGTATACTGTATTATTTTGATCTACTTAGCTGAAGTAAGGACAGGTAAATTTCTGGATTTCTGGCAGGTTTCAGAGAGCTGTAGGTTTATGCAACCATTTCCTTCGGCAGCTGGCCACGCCTCCCCATCCTTGTTCATTTCTGGTTTTTTTAAATGACTTTGTACAATAGCTGCATAATCAATGTACCATATTTCTTCGATTTAAAGCTGCCCTCTATTAATAGCCACCCTCGAACATTTGCCGCGGCTGTTTTCACAATTTTGTATTAAAAGCCACCCTCTATTACTGACCGCATTCCGAGGGTGAAGTGCTGGAAAATGCAGGTGTGTTAATCTGAAGACTGAAAGTCTGTTTCTGGCCTTGTCCTGTATCAGTGGAGAGGGAGATTGGGACAAGGAGGTACTTGGGGAAAAGAGTGGCTATCCAGAGCAGTGCTGTTCATGTGTTGTCTGTGACAGAGTGAGAAAGAGAAAGCCAGCGAAAGAGACAGGAAGCAAGGTGAAATAGAGACCCAGTGATGGTGGCAGTAGCAGCGAGTGGATGGCATCAGCAAGTACAGGTCCTGAACGAAGTAATGCCGTCCAGCCCCCTCAGATCCTGTGATGTGGTCACAGTAAGTAGGAGCAGAATAACTGACAGGGCTCAGAGCATAGGAGCAGGGCTGGAGAGAGTCAGTGTCTGGGCTCGGTGTCATTAGTCTTTGCATCGCGCTTTGGCAGTAAATAAATTCAGTGCAGAGTTTGCTTAAATTAAAGTTCTGCGCTCAGCTGCCTCTAATGTAAACTTCAAATGTGTTCACAAATCAAGAACATTGTGACATCTATAAGCTTTTATCTTGTCACCACAGACAGTTTGAAATGGATTAGTGCCATATTTCCACATTATATATTACAAGCCGCCCTCTTTTAATAGCCTCCCTCGATCAATAGCCGCATGTTAAAACTACAGCTATGAATGTAAAGTCGCGGCTTTAAATCAAAGAAATACAGTATTTGTACTTGTACTAAAGTGCTATGTTGAAACTGTGCTCTATTTATAGTCTGTTTGTCTTACATAATTTGTGTTTCATTTATATGTCTGAGTCAATGCTGAAAAAGGACCCTCAATGCAGTGCCCTTTCCCAGTTACCAAAATAAATAAATTAAAATAAATAATATAGTTACTCACAGTTTATCTAGTTCCTTACTTTAGGAACAACAACAAAAGGAGCTCCACGCTCAGAGTCAGTGAATGATTAGGCACACTCCAAAATCTTTAGTAACGTGTTTATTGTGGCACCATGAAGGAGTCCTGGCTAGAGCCGAATTCCTTCATGGTGTCAGATCAATACTTTACTAATGATTTTGGAGTGTGCCTAATCCTTTACTGACTCCATGAGTGCAGAGTTCCTTATGTTGTTATCCTGAATGGGCTGGCTATCTGCTCCACACCACCTCCAGTTCTCCCCGTGCGCGCCACTTTTCCTTGCACTTCATCACTTTTCGGAACTGGAAAGTCTCTATCATATCGCCCCTCTCTTTTCCGGTCTCCAGTGAGTACATGTCCAGTGCCCTAAGCCAATCTTTGTGGGATCTGTCCTGCTGGCCCTGACTCATTTTGGTTACCTCACACTGTACCATCTGCAGCAGTGCCAAGGAAGCAGTACCCTTTGCGTATCTCTAAGAAAGAAGCATAGTTCCAGTTTTGCCAGATCTGAAGCTTTCAGGTACCAATAACCACTCCAACAGGACTGTAGAGAAGCACAGCACCTTTTTAAACACAGCTATGAGAAACACATATTCATTGGCCCTATAAGTAAGATAAAATATATGGGTTTTTGGAGCACACACAGGTCCCTGAAGATGAGAGTTGTGTGGGCTGCTGTAAAGCCATATTGTACCTTATTGACTCCACACTCTGTCCAGTCTAGTAGAGGAATAAGCAGGCGAGAACAGCTATTACGATCCACTGGGCTTGTGTGACAGGATAAGACTCGACATACATCCTATAGAAGAACAGAAAGAGAACGTTTATCACAGCTGCATGTGAACCTCCCATGCTAGTTTAAAGTGTTGAGTAATTTGTGTGGTGTTCTCTTGGTTAGGTGTACTATAAGTAAAGTATACCATGTGTCAGGGTGTCTTATTGTACTGAGATATATAGGCACCTCAGGTGCACTGCAAGGTATGAAGTCGAGTGCCATCAGCCACCAGAGGTGCTCATTTATCTAGCACAGAGAGACGTCCCAATGTGTGCTGTTCCATTTGTAAAACAGATGATAATCCACAAATGTAATGAAAATCAACCTGACATCCCAGGCTGTCTGGTTATGCTGAAATAACCATATACCATGTGTAATGGTTCTCAGTCAATCAGATTGCTAGATTCTTACAATCTGTTTTATAGAAAAATGTATACCACGAAAGTCTCTGCTGTCCATCATGTATTATTAACTACTAAGCATCGTAAAAATAAACATAAGGGCAAAAACTTTCAAAAATGACAGTTACTATTAATAAAAATTATTTGGCGGCGACCCATCAAATATCAAAATATTCAAACTTTGGCCTAGGGCTCACCTGTCGGCACAGCAGTAATCCTACCATTTGCCACGGCAGTGACCCAGGCTCTCATTATCTGTGGAGGGTGGGTTTCCATCAGCGCTGCTATACTGCCACCTGGGTGACCACAGGTGGCAGTGCAGTCAATGGCATTATGGGAGGGACTGATGCAGGTAGCAGGTTCAGTGAAGCAGCACATCTTGCATGCACACATACATATGACCTCCCTAGTGTACCTGCATCAGAAGGGATTGGGAGAAATGGAGAAAAAGGGGAACCCACTTCCTGAAGGATGGCAGACCCCAGTAGACTAAAGAAGACTGGTCCTGGCTCCCACAGCTTGCTTCCTGATGAAGACGAGGCAGTCTGAGGGCTAAATCCTCTCTATCCTGCCTGGGGGGGGGGAGGATTACAACTGAGGCAGCATGGAAGTACACAGCTGATGGGGCACAGGATCCAGTGAAACCAAGGCACACTTGGGATTCCAGAGAGAGAGTTTGTACAGTGGAATGCACGGGGCATAAACAAAGAAAACTAAAAACTAAGATTTGAACTGGCCCAGATAAAACACATGCATAACTCAATCATTGTTAGGGACAGGCAACAAAGTTTTCTCTGAATCTCTAATCAAAACTAAATACTAGGGGTGCAATTTGTATATGTACCTTGTTAAACATTGCACTTGAGTTTTGTCCATTAAATTGTTCTTATTTTTAGTTATTTATTGTTTTACTCTTTGGTAACTGGGTAAGGCCCTCTAGTCCCAAGTCCCATTTACAGGGGGTGATCAGGGACCACAGGGAGTTTAAGTACCTTGCTGAGGGTCACAAAGCATGCAAGATGACGTTGTGGCACTCAAACCCAGGTCAGCTGGATGTTACAAGCTTGGTCATAGTTCAATGTTTTACCCTCTGAGCTATACTGCCAGCCTGTTATGGCAGGTGAATCTGCACCCAGTTTTCTACAGTCACCTAGGGGTAGAGGATGCAATGGAACTTTGGGTTGACAACTGCTGGGATAGAACACAGAGGGTGATGGCTCATGGGGAGTTTTAAGAGGCGAAGGAAGTGATGGCGGGGTACCTTATGGCTCAGTACCCAGATTGGTTCTCTTCAACATTTTCATCTGTGACAGAGGAGAAGGTATCAAAAGTAAGATCTGCCTCTTGCAGACAATACAAAGATCTGCACAAGGGTACACATGGGGAAGGGAGAAGAGAGCTAAGGGAGGATCTGGGCAGGGTGGAGAGCTGGTCCACGATTTGGCAGCTGAACTTCAAAGCTAAAAATGTAAAGTAATGCACATTGGAAGAAGGAATACAAGGGTGCAATATGAGATGGGGGAAGGTGTCGTTGAGGCACAGGACAGGAAGCATAGGAAAACCAGGAGCAGTTGTAAAATTCACAACGAGTTATTATTAAAAGTAAAATAAAAAAATAAAATTGTTCAGCATAACTATTTACAAAGGCAGTATAAATAAGTCCATCTGGGTTTCTTCTCAATTTCAAATCTGTCTTTCCCAGCCTCTGTGTCTCTCTCTTGCAAGAAATTGCAGCTCTGTTTTTATAAGTCTTTGCAACCCTCCCACCGCTCGTAAAGAAAACAACCTGCTTCTCACAGTGTTCTTGTAAGTTTCAACAAGTACAGCAAAAAGAACATTGTGACCCAGAACTGCCCTCTTGCTTACAGCTTCTCAGAGTTTGCAAACAGATTAACCCCTTGAGTTCCAAATAGCTTTGCAATCATTTCAACATGCTAACTATATGTAGTTTTAGCTTTGCAATCATTTTAACAGTATAACTATATACAGTTTTAAACAAAGGGATCCCAGTATCAATTACATTTCCACATAAAGAGTCACATATATTTCTATACTGGCAAATTTGTAAGGGGGGAGAAAAGACAGAATGGCAAGTGAGGGCAGAGAGATAGTGAGAGGCAAAGAACTGCGAGACTTTCTGGGTGATCAAGTCCTAGGTCTCATGAGAAAATCTGGTTGCGCAACCAGACAGACAAGAGACAGAAAAGGAGAAAACAGAACAGATCCTTGCATTTAAACTATTTCTCCAGAACAACTGGGACAGGGCCCTATTCAACCCTGTCATAGGGTGGTGCTTGATAATGCTACGGCAGCAAAGGATTTCGGGGTGATGATATCAGAGACCGTAAAAACATCTGCACACTGCAACAGGATGGTGAGTAAAACAAATAAAATGTTGGGTTGCATAGGGAGTAAAGCAACAGAGGGCAAGGGGTGATCCTGCCACCGTACAGGTCACTTGTGCAGCCACACCTGGAATACTGCACAAGGTACTGGAGCCCACACCTGAGGAAGGACCGCAACAAGGTGGAGCCAGCACAGCACAGGGGCCGCAGGACATAAACATGTAGTCCCTTGAGAAAAGGAAAGAAAGGGGGTGACATAACTAAAATATGCAAATACCTGCATGGGACAAAGAGGTAGACAGCAAAGAACTCTCCTCCTTGAGTCCAAACACAGGGATGAGAGAGAATTTACTGAAGCTGGTGGAGGGGGTTCAAAAAGGATGTCCATAAGCACTTCTTCACAAAAAGGGTGGTGGATAATTGGAATAAGCTCCCTGAAGAAGTGGTACAAGCCAAATTGTTCAGCAGCTTCAAGCAGGGATGGGACATGTTGGTGGGTTTGGTCAAATAAAAAGGGGACAGTAAGAAAGGGGAGGACTGACACAAGAACAAGGCAGAATAGGTAGGGTGCGCAGACAGGAGGGGTCAAAACCCTTTTTCTTTCATCAACTTCTATGTATCTATATAAAGAGAAACAAAAAGGCTCCTCTACGTACAATGTCATTTCTGGTGAAGGTGCAGGCTGTCGCTGTACTTCCAAATGCAATTTTGCATTGGTCATCGGCTCCATAGTACAGTCCAGGCTTCCAGCTTGGGGTATCTCCTCCCACATCTGGCACATCATTCAGGCAGCTTGCTAGCTCTGTGCTGCCAAAATCATTAAACAAGTCTTACACCTTGAGGTTAGGAAACCTGAAATACATTTGTCTTTATGCAGAAATATTTTTTTTAATCTAATGCTTGTCTGTGCCCCCCCCCCCCAATTAGCTTCATTTACACACCTATATACAAAGTTACCATTATAAAATGCATCCTGGAATATGCAGTAATTTGAGTGATGTGATTGGTAAATGAGACTCCAGAAGGTATGTTATAATCCTCAATGACTGCACACACCACTTATTTGCATATCTTGTGGAGTCACTAACCAATGGCAAGGCAGCTTCAACAATGCTTGGTAGCATCACAATTCTGCTCTGCCACACAATGAAATAAGTAAACAATAAGACACGATGGGGTATGCATTATGATGTGATAACTGCACTCCTAGAGGTGTCGTTGGGCAGAAGGCTGAAGGCCAAGTGCCAGCTGCCCCTAGGAGTGTGGTTATCACACCATAATGCAAACCCCGGAGTGTCTTATTGCACTTATAAAATGGCCCTTTATTTCTAGAAGCAGTTATTTCATTTTAATAATTTTTTTATTATTTTATTATTTCTTTATTCATTTTAAAATAATTTTTTAAATAAGTAAAACTGTAAGTGAATCTGTACTTTCAACATAAAATAGTCCTCCTGCCTACTGGTGCTAGATTAAAGTAGTGTTATACAGTGCGTGCCTCCCTGCCCACTTAAGCTTCATATTTCCCTGCCAGACACAACAATTCACAAATGCTATTTTCCTCATTCTGAGTATGACACATTGCCCCCTTACTTTATTTCATTCTCCTCACTCCGTAGTCAAAACTAAAAGAAAGCCATAACAGAGGCTTCTCAGTTCCCCGATGCTACAAGCATGAGTATGGTTCAAAACTGCCACACTCACTGGCAGCATCAAGAACTGCTTGCTCTGTCCTAAAAGCTTAACGCAGGGTGAGTCATTTACTACCCTTTCTCTTTGTTTATATAGTATTATTGCTTACTTTCTTCATGCTGTGTTGTTTTTCTCTGTTTTTCCCCACGTTTAAGAAATGGAATGTTTATCATGGAATAGTTACCATGGAATACAGGGATTCAAAATTCTCCTCAGTTCCACTGGCAAAATGTTTTTCTCCTAACATACTGTACACACACACACACACACACACACACACACCTTTTCAAAAGCCACAGACTCAATCATCTCGCAGTCAGGAAAGCAGAATATATTTCCCTGATGAGCATGATAAAGATAGAAGGGGAATTTTTTACTGTCAGCAAAGAAACAGTTGTAATGAAAACTATAAACAATACTTATTGTTTCTAATGTGTTTATGTGTTTAAGGAGAATGTGATGATCAAGAAAAAAACATTTAATTTTTGTTTTTTATTTAAGGTAGTTTTATTTTTAAGGCCCAGTTGAAGGTTTTTATAGTGTAAAGGTAGCAGCCATGTTTGTGATGAAAAATCAGTTCTGGTTGTAGGGGGGACTGATGGAAGATAGTTTTGGTTGTAGGAGGACTGGTTTGCTTATTGTGTGATGTGGTTTAGGACCAGGATGTCTGTGCATATATAGAGATTTAATGTATGGACCGCTGATGTCTCTTGACCAATGAGATTTCTAGATTTTCTTATGGCATTTTATAAATGCAAATGAAAACACTTGAACAAACAGTACAAACTATGTTTAAAGGGGAAATAAACTCTGTTGTTTATGCTTTTTAATATAATTGAAAATGTGGGCATGTGTGAAGCCTGTTTCATAACTCAGTGTATTGTTCTGTGTGTTTGTTGAGAGACAGTCCTATACTTTCCATAATTTGGGATTTATACTGTTCTTTTTCCCCGCCCAATATAAATGTTTTGATTAATTATGAGTTGTGGAATCCAGCGACATTAGTAAAGCTGAAGCGTATAATGACACTTCCCATGCTTGACTTCATTCAACTGGTGTCACTGGGTTTCAGAACTGCGAAGTAATTAAATGAATATTTGGTGGGGGGGGGGGAGGCTACATTAAGAAGGAAGCCTAAATAGGGAAAAGGACTGTTTCAAAACAAAGAAATACAGTGTGGTTATAACACTGACTGCACACATGCTCCAATTTACAATTATATTAAAAAAATGTAAATAGGGTTTATGTTCCCTTTAAATTGGCATTACCGTGTTGTTTTTTTTCTGATTTCATTGGCTGGAGCCTTTGGTCTCCAGCCAATGATCCTGAGGCATCCACAGGTCTCAGTATGATCCGGCACCCTGTTGTGTTTCATCTCTTACAGTACTTAAGGAATCTGGCAAATCAGTTTAGGTACCAGTGTCTGTGGCTCAGCAGGTTGCACACTCGCCCCTGAGGCCAGATGATCAGAAGGCTATGGGTTCTATCCCCACACCAGGCACTTGGGTTAAATTCCAGTACAGACACTGTAGTGCTGCATGAGGGGGGTGCTACACTCCTGAGGTGCCGTCTCTCAGATGACACGTTAAACCGAGGTCCTGTTCAGGTGGACGTTAAAGATCCCATGGCACTTCTCGAAAAAAGTAGGGGTAATTTTTATTCAAGATTCAAAAACATACTTTCACTAAGTAAAACACATAATACAAATATAACAAATAGCAAAGTTATTCTAGAAAAACACAGATTTCTTAAACAAAACTATATCCCACCACCTCATGACTTTAACTCCCTAGCTTGTCCAATACAAAATAAAGTGCCGCTGACATGCTTGTGAAAACTTAAACGTCCGTCTGTCAGTTTCTAGAATGCCAAAAAACAAAGATACGGACTTCCAGTTGGTGCCGTGTACTAGATGGCGGCTTGAGTTGCGGCTCCCACGGCTGGGTTCATCATTAAAATCCTAAGCCATCCACTACTAGTGGTAAATATTTTGCCAGTATCTTACTTCCACAGACACCAGCGAATTTGGGGAAAACCAAAAAGGAGGATTTTGGAGCTGCAACCAGTAGATCTGTTCCACAGTCAGACATGCAGCCTATAAGCCCGACCATGTCCCGATCCTCGGTGTTAACTGGATCCGCTGATGAGGAAGATGATTCAGGGTCGGAGACTAATACAACCTTTACAAAGGCAGATGGCCAATGCACGCTTAAGATCCTCCAACGGATCGACTCTAAATAACGGGTCTGCAGAATGACAAAAAAGTTAGCATCTCGCACTACCTCATTGAGACCCACCTCGATACCCTCCACAACAAACATATGGCCTTTGGCTATTCACTAGCTTTTCTGCAACAGAGGGAGAAAGAACTAACAATGAGAGCCGAGGATGCAGAGGCGAGGGCCAGAAGAAATAAGATTAGAATATTTTGCATTCCGGTGGGGGTCGAACAGGAGGATATGGTGGCCTATCTTGATCGCTGGCTGAGACAGAAGTTCTCCTTGGGAGAGGACTTTCACTTAGATATAGAGAGGGCACATAGGGCTGTAGTTCCCAAACTGAAACCAGGAGTCCCTCCTAGATCGGTTATGATTAAATTTCTATACTTTACCACTAAATAAAAAAATTTGTGTCTAGCCTGGAATGAGAAAGATCTGAACCTGGATGGACAAAAAGTTTATTTTGACCAGGACAACCCACCACTTATGCTTGCCAGGAGAAAGAAGGTTCTTTTGGTTGTCAAGGCACTTCAAGAGAAGGGGCTGAAAGGCTTCTTGCGCTATTCTGCTGGACTCTTGGTGCAGGATAAGAAGGGAATTCATGTTTACGACTCCCTGCTACAAGCCACCCCATTGTTGGAAGCTCTTGGTATACAGTTTCCTGACACAAGTGAGGAGCAGGCACAACAGAAAATAGAAGGCTTGTTCTGGGCAGATGCATACAGAGGAGGCAGATGCATACAGAGGAGAAGGGTGGATTCCTTATTGCCTCTCTGTGCTGATGTTGCCAGGTGAATTATCCCTAAACATACTGCAACTTGAGATGATTTCAAGACTTGAGTTTCCAATTTGTCTTTCTCACTTGAGCAGCAGAGCGATGGGCCATGCCCTGGAAGCTCCATTTCTGGTTTACCCTGCATGAGTTGAGTGCAGGGAATTGCTCGTTTATTTCCCCTAGTCTCCTCATAGGATGGGACTGTACTGAAGGTGCAACAACTAATGGGTTCCCCCACTGGATGTTCAGTGAATCCTTGCACACTCAAGCTGACTATCTTACAAATACTGACCCACAGTTTAAGTTGCAATACCGGTACTGTTCTCTTTGTTTGGCTTAATCAGAGGAGTGAAGTAATCTTCCCTTGTATCTTTATTTTATAATTCGCTAATATTAGAATTAGAACTGAAACAGTGGGTCTCCTCATGAACTATCTAAGACAGGTTTATTTTACTAATGCTTTGCATAAAGGATCAGATGTTCATTCCAAGGACTTTTCTTTTTTTTTTAAAGTTTAAAAAAGTTTAGCAGCTGAACTTTATTTGAGCCATCCGGAAATATTTGCTGGTTTATAGGATTGTTATGTATCATGTGCTGCCCTCCCCCAGGGGACAGGGGTGGAGAGGGGGAATGCGTTATGGATGGTTATTAGGCTTGGGGCAATTAAGGGGGGATCACTAAAATGAGTGCCTTCTTGGGTTTCTAAGGCCTTTTGATGGGAATCTGAATGAAGACAAGGTGAATAATCATTATCCAAAAGGAAAAGAAACTAAATAACTCTTGGATGGAGAATATGCTAAACTTATTAGACCCTGACTGGGGGTGGGGATACTCGGATTGCCCGTCAGCTGGGTTTTGCTATGAAGTGAAGGGCGCATTCACAGGTGTAGGCTGGTGAATCTGCCCTTGGCACATTGGGTGCTATACTCTTCCTTGAAAATTTGTTGGAGGAATACTCTCCTCCTTCTGGGCCCACTCCTGGAATACTGGGCCCTTAGGGAGTAATTACTTACCACCCTACAGGCAAACGTTCCACCAATATTGCCAAATTTTGTCCCCTGTTGGGGTTTTCTCTAGTTATCTTCATTTTAGTCCCCGATTGGGACTTACAGGTTTGTAAATGTGTGTTTCGATGGTGTTATTGTTAGTTTGTTATCTGTTTTAATTTTTTTTATTAATAAGAAAGGCATCCTGGTTGGCCTGAGGGGCAGGGGTGAGATATTTATATGGAGTGCTATTAACAATTATGTTGGGGTCACTTACTTTATGTTCAATTAATGTTAGAGGAATAAATAATGTAGTAAAGAGGGCAAGGATCCCAAAAGAATTACGGGAGGCAGGATGTGATATTGCCTGTATTCAGGAGACCAAACTGTCAAAGGTAGAGCATGACAAATTAAGACATTCATGGGTGGGTTCTGTTTTTTCAGACTCCCATCCTAACTCGTTGAAAGCGGGCACAGCTATACTGACTAGGAGGCGGCTTCCATTTAAAATTCTGAAAGTCCAGAGGGAGGGAGGGGAAATGGTAGGTGAGTCCTTCTCATGGGGGGAGGCGGGGCATCCCCTCCACATAATTTCGGTTTATGCACCTACCCCATCATCTAGTGCTTTTTTTTAGAGCGTTATTCCAAATGGTGTCCAAGCTTCCAGCTAGGCAACTGATTATAGCAGGCAATTGGAACTGTGTCGAGAACAGTGCCTTGGATAAGAATCCTCCCACCAAGGGAGGGCCGGCCTCCAGCTCCAGACTTCTTAGAACACTGATTCTGGGGCCGGGGTTGATAGACATATGGCGGTGGCAAAACCCCACCAGGAATAATTTTACATTTTACTCACCCCCATCCAACTCATATTCTAGACTTAACGCACTTATACTTAGAAAACTGGTGTGCATAGTTTTCAAAAGGTAATAATTCACCCAGTCATGTTCTCAGACCATACCATGGTTCAAGTTAGTCATTTGGGGGCAGCAAACCACAAGGGGGGTCTGGAGGTTGGACGCGAGCCTACTGTGGCTGATAAGCCATTTGTGGCCTCAGTAAAGGAGACCATTACATTTTATCTGGAGGAGAATAAGGAGGTGACTACCCCTTTGACGTTTATTTGAGACGGTCTCAAGGCTGTACTAAGAGGTAAATTTATCAGTTATTCAGCTTATCAAAATAAATTGCACCAGGCCAGGGTTAAAAAAGCCTTAGATACTATTGCAACTTTAGAAGCATCATATAAGGTTAAGAGGGCTCAACCTACTCTGCAGAAGCTTCGAGAAGCTAGAGAGAAATATAATGAGTTAATGTTATGCCAAACACTTAATGCAATGCGTTTCACTAATGGAAAGTATTATGAAGGAGGGGAAAGAGTGGGAAGACTATTGGCTCTCCATCTCAGAAAGCAGGCGGCAGATCGGTATGTTTCCAGGATCAATGTTGACAGATCCCCGGGTACCCTGGTGACAACCCCTTCGTAAATTGCAAATTTTTTTTTCCCAGTTATATACTAAAGAAAGAACCAGAGATCATGAACAAAAAATAGCCCAATTTCTAAGTAAAATAACACTTCCCTCACTAACTGAATCTCAAATGCAAGCCCTTGAAAGACCTTTTACAGAAGGTGAGATTCAGTCCGTAATTAAATCATTACATTCGGGAAAAGCCCCAGGCACGGATGGGTTTATTGCAGAATTTTATAAAATGTTTGTGGCAGGTTTGACCCCTATCCTTCTCTGGGTCTGCAATGCAGCACATGAGATTGGGGCTACTTCAGATTCCTGGGGAGAAGCCCTGATCTCATTAATAACAAAACCGGGGAAAGACCCTCAAAAGTGTGCAAGTTACCAGCCCATTTCCCTATTAAATGTGGATGCTAAAATCTTTGCTAAATTACTGAGTACCCGCCTTCAGGGTTTGGTCCTGGAACTGGTCCATCCTAATCACTCAGGATTCGTCCCAGGGTGTTACATCCAAGATAATATGCGCCTTCTGCTTAATACTTTATCAGCTGCAAATCTCTCCCCACCTCACACACTTAAAGCGGTCATTTCATTAGATGCTGAAAAGGCCTTCGACCATCTTGATTGGGTCTTTTTGGACCAAACTCTGACCAAATTCGGGTTTGGGGCTAAATTCCGGGATTGGATCTCTAATTTATATAGAAATCCTAAAGCCAAAGTGAAGGTAAATGGGGTAGTATCGTAATCCTTTAACACTGACAGGGGCAGGGTTGCCTGCTCTCTCCCCTCCTGTTTGCATTAAGCATCAAGCCTTTGGCAGCCCTGGTCAGACAGTCGGAAAGGTACAAGGGAATTAAGGTGGAGGGGACCAAATTACGAGTCTCTTTGTATTCAGATGACTCCTTACTGTATGCAGCAGATCCGGTGGGCTCTGCACCGATTCCGGACTCCCTCCTTCATGACTATGGGTCAGTTTCCAGATTTAAATTCAATGATAAGAAAACAGAGATGCTCCCTATAAACCCCCCTACTCCAGGTACACTCCCCCAAATAGGACAGTTTAAGTGGGCAAGAGAGGGAATAAGATATCTGGGAGTTTGGATTCCCATTAAAATGTATAATCTTTACCAAACTAATCATCTCAAATTACTCCAGACTATTCAGGAAGAGCTGAATCAGTGGAATGAACTTCCTCTTTCGCTTTCTGGCCGGATTAATGCCATTAGAATGCATATTTTGCCCTGTCTTCTTTTTATATTTACAATGCTTCCCCTTCATCCTCCCTCCCCCTTCTGGAAAAGTCTAAGAACTTCCATCTCTAAATTCCTCTGGAAACACAAGCTACCTAGGATTAGGTGGGAGATTTTACAGAGAGCTAAAGCCAGAGGGGGACTGGGTCTACCTGACTTTCTCAAATATTATTGGGCTTCTCAGCTGCAGGCACTGGCTGCTATGAGTGCGAAGGAAGAATCCCCACAATGGACAGAATTAGAGAAACCCTGGGTTACTGGTGTGAGAATGTCATATATTATACTGATGGATCAAGAGGAGTTAGATAAATTCACTATCCTTAATCAGTGGTCTTTGACCCTGAAACAAGTTTGGTTAAAGGCCATGAAGAAACTGGGAATTCAGCTTAACCTGACCACCCGGACTGCAATTAGAGCTTGTGTGGACTTTCTCCCTCTCCAGATGGACGGGGGGATTTATTAAATGGGTTGGATGTGGGCTAAAATATATAGGCCAGTTATATGAGGGTGGTGTCTTAAAATCTTTCCAATGCCTACCAGGGGAATTCAATCTTCCTAGGCAAGATTTATTTAGCTTCTTATAGTTGCAACATTATTTGCTTGGCAAAAAATTGGATCTCCATGTGCTTGATGAGCTAAATCCATTTTTGGAATTTCTACTCCTCTTGATTTCTCAGGAGGGTCAAAAAGGGCTAATTTCTAGGGTTATAGCCTTTCTGCTCTCCAAGGAGCCAGATACGCTGAGGGCCTTGGAAGGGAAATAGTTCAGAGAATCCAGTGTGGGTTTGTATGAGAAGGATTGGGAGCAGATATGATGGGTGTGCATTCTACCATGACTTCTCCAACTTGGAGAGAGTTTAAATGGAAGGTGGTAATTAGGTACTTTCACACACCAGAACTAACTAGGCATTGTGGTACTAGTTCCTCTGATGTTTGTTGGAGGAGATGTAGAGAAAGGGGTACCTACACCCATATCTTTTGGGCTTGTCAGAAATTAAATACATTCTGGGAACAGGTAGTACAAGAATGGGGCACATTTTTCAAGCCCCACTTCCAAGAAATCCAAGGATCTGGTTACGGAGTTTGCCCCCTCTGCATATCAAAACCCAAGCACAAAAATATTTATTCTAATTTTGACTGTGGTTCATAAAGCCATTACTAAAAACTGACTCATGGAGAACTAACCCTCTTTGGTCTCACGGTACTCCATCAGCCTCCATATATTGGAAATGGAAAAATTAACAGCTAAATTGAGACTAAATTTAGAAAGATTTAAAACCAGGTGGATGCCCTTCATCCACTATCAAGCTGAAAAGGAGAATAGAACTATCCTGGAAATACTGGCAGATCTTTCCTAATGGCTGCTCAGTCTTAGAATTAATATTTAAGTGCAACAGGGTCTAGGGTGAACTCGTTACCTCATATTATATAATGGCTAGTAGATATCATCAGGTTGCATTATTTTGGTAAGGATCTCATACCCCATGTTTCTGTGGCTCCTCGGGGCTGGCTTGGGTAACTAAGTAGCTAAGAGTTGAGGTAAGGTCTGATTCTGGCCTCCATCCATTCGCCCAGGAATAATCTTAATCAGTATTTTTCAGGTATCAGGATGCTTACTCTTGTTTTTTCTTTTGTTCCTTCTTGATTGTTAATTTAAGTTAATTCAGGCTGATGTATTAAGGTTTAATTTCCAGCTGGCCTGGTGGCGCAGATGGTTGAGGCACTGGACGTCACGCCTCGTGCCACACCGGGGACCTGCGTTCGGGAACGAGGCCGGGTTGTCAGAGGTTGGCCGGGGGGGAGGGAGAGGACTAGAGCTGGCAGTCAACAGGCAGCACTCTACCTCGGGGATAGAGGTAGCAGGTACTTCAGAGCTTGGTCGCCCTCTGGTAGAGGCCGGAGAAGTGGCATCTCTCCAAGGACCTTCAGCGCTAGGCCATTTGCAGGATGGAGGAGGAGACCCCATCTGGAGCTGTGGTGTGCGTGTGCACCTCCATGCGAATGTGCTACCGCTTCCAGGGGTCCCAGGAGTAGGTCCACAGGGAGAAAACAGAGGAAAAAGTGGGGGTCCACTGAGGATGATACCTCCAGATTGGCTCTGGCGATCTGCCGGGGCACGCATGGTGCTATAAGCCCCCGAAAGACCCTGAATCCGGTAAGTTGGTGGATGAAGAGGGAGGGCCTGCCATAGGAGGATAAAGATAGTTGAAATAAAAGGTTTCATTTCTTTTTCTTATTTACTTAGAGAGTTATTTCAAACGTTAAACTGTGTAGTACATGAAATAAGGTGTTAATATGATAACCGAGTCCCAGGTTTTACACTTGGGAATAAGGAATTAGAAGGTGTGCTTTTCCCTTTTTCTTCTACTATGGTCAGCCTGGAAGACACAGATGAAGTTCACATTGTAGAAGGATTCCTAACACCATATTACAACATGAGATGATTTGTCTTGAGAGATAGGGTCTTGTTTCCTTCTCTCTTTCTTATCTATCATGTACACTCTGAATTAATTTATTGAAATGTTACATTTATTTATTATTTATTGCATTGTCTGTCCCTTTGTGTCCTTTGTATGTTGGTGTTTAAAACAACACATTTTCAATAAAATTACTATTTCCAAAACAAAAACAAAGATACTCTTCTCTTCCTGTCCAAGAGTAGGGGAGTTTTTATTGAAGAACACATGATACAAAAAACACAAAGGAAAATCATAATCACTATTATATACAGGAAATAGAAAAATCAAGTAGATAATATGCAATATACTCCATCAACATGTCAATTATAACCATCAGTACTCCAAAAACCAAAAAATACAAAGTGCCTCAACTGAAAAAATTAAGGGTGAATAAGGGATAAGGGAAAGGGGGAAAAACAAGCTTAGTAAGAGTTGCACACCCTCATCCTTTTTAACAACTCTAACTGGCCTCTATCCTTCATTTCAATTTAATAAAAATGTTGAACCCTTTCCATCACCTATAAACTTTTAATGTGGAATACTTCATGAGATCTTGTTTATAAGCTCTACCCATACCTTGTTCAATCAAAGCACTAAACAGATAATATGGCTTCCTTTTTTGCTGTAGCACCCACTGGCATCGTGCCTGCCATAAATAACACATAAGACAGCTTTTAAAAAAGTTGAGGACATCTATATCATACAGTAATCCCCCGAGAGAGATCTTACCCAGAACTAGAATTTCATATGTCATTCTGGATAACCAACTAATCTTCCATTTGAGTGACAAAAATTCCCATAAAGATTTTGAGAATGAACACTCTAAAAAAATGTTCCATTGTTTCTGCTACATTTATACATTCTAGGTAGGGACAATTCCTTTCGTCTATAACCTTATGTTTGGCATTCCCCCTAACGTTTAGCTTGCCATATATCGCTAGCCAAATTGTTTCCTACATAAAACTCGGGAGTCTGCAATTATTTACTTGTAATAGAACCCTAGAGTTATCTTCAATTGGGCATTTCTTGAAACAAGGTACCTGTGGGTATATTGAATTCATTATAACTTTGTATAGTTTAGATACAGTTTCCTATTGTATTTGCTGCTTTGTTAATCCCCATTTAAATAATTTCTGAATAGTGGGTTTAAAATAAACCAGTACTAAGAGATGGTTACCCAATTTGGGGGGAACCACTGTCCATGCTTGAAAATATTTGTGCAAAACTTTCCGCACATATTTATGGTAGAAGTCCTCTGTATCAATTAAACCATATTTAACTGTCTGAATTAAAAACAGGGCAAGAAAAAAAAGTAATTGGGTCTAGCATCCCCAGACCACTGTTTTCCCTTGGCAAATAAGTAAAACAACGTTTAATGGGGTTTCATTTATTACCCCACAATAATGAAGGGCACAGACTGTATAGTTTAGTTTCCAATATACTTGGGGGGTGGAGTAAATAATAGCTATGTACTGTCATTTTGGAATAATGAATTGTTTAAGGATCTGAATCTGTATACCTTTAGTCAGTTTCCAATGTCTCCATCTATTGATGGTATATTATACCCTTCTTATTCCCATTTCCCAGTTTACTACTGGTAGATTTTGAGGCCCAAGCAATATCCCTAGTATTTTGAGGGGTTGAGATGATATCTGAATGCCTTCTATTTGTGATGGCGAAGGATTGCCAGCTCCAATATGCAAGCCCTTGCACTTTTCCAGATTAAGTTTTACATTTGAAATTGTGAAGTGCTCCATTACTCTGAAAAAAAGCAGGCAATTCCAACTGGTTAGAAAAGAACAGACAAATATCATCTGCACAGGCTTGTGTCTTAAGACATTTATCAGAATCTACCCAATGCAGACCTTCCCATAAATGTGCCTGAGTCACTGTCCACAGTAAAGGGTCCAGTGAGTATAAATAAAGCAAGGGACTCAGTGGGCAGCCTTGGCATACTCCTGTGGAGATATGAAACCACTCCATAACCTGTCTCCTTATAACCGGAAACACTGATGCATTATTATACATTAATTTAATGTATTGTCTGATTAAGGTTGGGATCCCATAATATTGCAAGGTGGCAAACAAATAAGTATGGGATACTCTGTCAAATGCCTTGGCCTGGTCCAGCAAAATAAGAGTACCTGACATGCCATGAAGTGATAGATATTCAATCAGATTCCTGATTTTCATTAGGGCTTTCTGAATGTTTTTCCTAACAATGCCACAATATTGGTGAGGGGAAAGAATTAAACTTGAATATTACTTAATTCTGTTATTTAAAATACAGGCCAGTATTTTATAGTCCGTGTTTAAAATTGTAATAGGTCTCCAATTGTGAATAATGGATTTATCCCCCGCTTTATATAGAAAAACTAAAAGACCATATAAAAAGGATGTTCTAATCTTATTGTGAGTTAAAAAGGGCTGAAAAACTTGTGCAAGGTTCTCAGCTAATATTTCTGAAAAAATTTATAAAATTCACCTGGGAGGCCATCCAAACCTGGAGACATTCCAGATTTTAAGGACTTAATCTCAACTAAGATCTCCGCTTTACTAATTTCTGTTTCCATTACAGTAATATCTATTGGGACTATTGGGAGTTTAATGGTCTGTAAATAGCTTTGTAACTCACTTTCTGATGGGGTCATCAAGGGGTTATGGGACTTCATATAGGTTTTTATAACATCATGGAATTTTCCCAGTGTATCTGCTACTGACCTTGCAGAATCTACTAGAAACTCAATGTTCATCGAGTTTTGTAGAGCCTTGCATGCCATGTACGGATCTCCTACAGCAGTTCTTTGTGTACCAGATTGCAACATCACATTGAACGTTTTAGCCCTATCATATTGAAATAGTAACATCTCTTCCTTAAGTACTGTTATTTGAGATGAAAAATCTGCCCTAGAGGTGGTTACAATGGAGTACGCTTTGTAGTTGGGACCGTAGAGTTAAATATCTCAAACATCTCGCATTCTCTCGACGTTTCCCATGCTTCATAAACCAAGCTTTAAAATCTGATTTAGAATCCTCCCACCATTCACCTTCGTCTTTATACAAAGCCGTCACAGATTCCCAGGCTTTAATCAAGGACAACAAATCTGTCTGAACGCCAGGCTCTGCCAGAGCAGATATATTTAATCTCTACCGGGTGGCACTCTTCAGGCCTTTTTGCAGATCTATCAATTTTAAAATAAGCACTGAATGATTAGAAAATTCCACGGGCCCATTAAAAAACTGAAAAGCAGAAATATTGCTTGAAATAAAAATATGATCTATTGTGCACGTGAGTTTCCCTCTTCTATATGTAAATTTGAAAACTTTGGTCAAATGGGTACCACAATTAATACGCTCAGCAGTGTCCACTCTTCTAGCTAGGGTAGATGAATCACAGTATATTTCTTTTTTGAGTCACTGGATCTTTACCTCCCTTTACCACATTGCAATTAAAGTCCCCACCAAAAACTATCTTATGTGAGGAAACCAAGAAGGGTTGTATCAGCGTCAAAAGCTGAACTCTTTCTGCTTTAGATTGAGAGCCATAAACAGTAATGAACTGAAAAGCAGAGTTGTCCCATATTCCATCAAGGATCAGGACCTTACCAGGTATCAAATCAATCAATTTTAACAAAGTAAATGTGTAAGCCTTAAGCAGTATCCCAATACCATCGGCACACTCCGTCCCAAAGGACCAATAAGAAGGCCCCCATCACCATTCTGCCTTAAAGGAATGCACTTGATCTACAGTGTGCATCCATGACTCTTGAATAAAACATATATCAAAACCCTGGGTATGGAGGAAATTAAAGATCATCTGACGTCTCACTGCATTCAATGTGCTGTGAACGTTTAAGGAAACCAGAATTGAGATTGCGAGTCACTCAAAGGTTTTTTTCCCTTTTCTTTTTTCCTTTATAGCCTACCAGCTCCTGATCCAGGGTTACATGATCAGAGATGGGAGGTTGGGAAGCTGTCTCATCTTGTTCCATATCTGACTCATTTCCTTGAGAAAAGAGAGCGGCACAGGAGTTCTCACATTCGAACTTCACCACAGGAGGTGGGGAGGGCGTGGGGGAGGTTTGGACTTCCTTTTGGATCTTCTGACAAAGGGAGGGGGTTTGGCCCATTGGCTTTCTGTTTCTGTATAACAAACAGATGCCAGGGATACAGCGACCAACTCCAAGTCGTTCCCAGTAAAGTTTACCAAGGGCCCCTAAGATGCAGATCCCACAGACAGGGGGTTCATATCTGTGATTATAATCGGAGGGGGAAGAGGAGCTGGGGGGGGTACTGGGCACTGAAATTGCAGGCTCCGGAGCGGAGACCTGATCCTTGGCCTGCTGGATAAGTAGTTCAGGACTACTACAAGTAGCTTTATTTTTTGCTGCCCAAGAGCATTCGGCAAACACATGGCATACTCTTTGCAGAGGTCACACCTAGTATGGTTGGCACATTGTAGAGTGATGTGCCCTATTTCCCCACAATTGTCACAGAGGGGTTTATCACAAGTGCTAGACAGATGTGTTCTAGCCCCACAATGGCAACAGGCACGAGGTTGTCCTGAATATAAACTTACCCCTCTGTCCCTACCTAACAAAAAGGAGTTGGGCACATGACAAATTCCTGCATCAGTTTGTTTAAGCTTCACCTTCTACTTCCACCCTCCAGTCCAAAGCATTTCTGAGTCTAACACAGCCTCTCATTTACTTAATATGTCACATCGTCGGGACAACCAATAGGTAATATCATCCACACGGACCCCCCTCATTCCGAAACATTATAGTAACATATTTAATCAAGGGTTTCATGAGAAGAATAACAAGAAAGGGGGTCCATGTGGGTGAAAATTTCACCTGACTATATCGTTCCTAAAACAGATCCAGAGCATAAGAGGAACGAAAGCTCACATCATAATTATCCTCCCTCGAAATGTTAATAAAGGCATACACCTCTCTTGGGGAAAAGTTAAAAGATTCTTTCAGGAGATGCTTGCCCACGTGCAGCCTATCTGGCCGTTCTTCAAGACCCCTTTATAATGAATTCTGGCTGCATTCCTACATGGGGCTGCCTCTTTCCTAGTTTTTATAAATAATTCCGATAAAAGGGGTTTCTGTTGAGGATCCATAGGTTTGCTATCTGATAATTCTATGTCCAACTCCGAAGGTTTCTCAGCTTTTTTGTGTGCCAGCGCCTTGTTCTCTGGTGGTTCTATAAAGTTAAGGGGTTTAGAAGGCCCAGTAGAGATATTGAAAGTTAAGCCCTTATTTGGTTTCCCAGTTTCAGGTTGCACCACCATAGAGTTACTAACCTCAGTTCCAGTAATTGTTGGCCGCCATTCTGGTGCCAATTGTGAGAAGTTTAAAGTTGGGTCCTACCCGGGATCCAGAATCCAAGACCCAGTCGGGGTTTGTTTCCAACCTGCCTCCAATAATGCCTTTTGGAGTCTCCAGGGCTTTTCAGGGGGCTCCTAGAATCTGCAGGGACTGAAGTAGAAATGCCCATAATCAGTGCTGAAATCCCCCCCTTGCGATATAGCTGTAGCTGTGAAAACTACTGGACCAACGTCAATATTCCTATTAGCAAAATGAAAGGCTGCTCTTTTCTCTTTCCCATCCTCTCTGGTGTCCGATTTCACTTGTTTCCCTTTAGAAAAAAAGGAAAATACCGACACATTGTCCTAGTGGCCATCATCCTTTGGAAAAATAATAGGCAGAGAAGTTTGTTGCAGAGCCTTGCCTTGCCCAGTCATTAGATCCGCTGATAGTACAAACCCTGAGTGTCTGGATAACATCTGTGACTTTTTTTGCACAATATGCGTGTTGTCAGAGATGTTGTGAGCCAGTTCCTTGCATTCAGGGGTAGATTCAGGTATCCGCTCGCTTTTCCCCTCACCAACAATCACTCGCTCAACTATTTTCCCATTCAATCCACTTTGTACCTTATAGTGAGCTGAAGGCACCTCATTACTGCCCCCATCAGCCAGAGAAACTGGGCTAGTGTCAGATTTAAATGTCAAAATGTTAGAAGCAGTAAATGACTCACCCAGCTGGTCTCGGCCCTTTGATGCTACTGCATCAGACAAGAAACTGACAGATGGGCCCGCTTGTTGGACAGCCGCCGGTAAGGCGTGTAACTGAGCAAGTTCCTTTCGTAAATGGTTTTGAACCACACAATGTCACTCATTTTCTTCCACCAGTTTAGCCTCTAAAACTTGCTCTTGTTGCAAAATCATTTTATCAGGTACATCTAGTAATGTTTCACAGCCAGCTTCCTGCTGGCTTTAGTCTTCAGTAGATACGAAAATCTGCATTTCAGGCTCCATATCAGCAGTAACATGTACAGAATCGAACACATTGGTAGCCTCTGGCATATTCAAGGTGGGAGAGGAGGTCTTCTCCCCTACCTCTACCTCCATCCACATCGAAGAACTCTCTGGACTGGCCATGCTCACAGCCAGCGAGGCCCCCTACAGACCAGTAGGGTTGATTTTATTAATATATAATAATGATGTTGAAATACAAAGCAAACATAATACAGAAAGTTCATGAACTGTATAATTCCTAATATTTACATTTCAAAATTTATAAAATTATAATGAGAGTAAGGGGGGGAAAATGATGACCTTTAAAAAAAAAAAAAAAAAAAATTATGATAAATAATCTTACAGACTCGTAATCAGTAAACTTCCTATTTATACTTAATAATGTGTGAAAATCCTTTCCACCATACTGTAACTTTCTCTACATTATACAATTGTAAATCCTTTAGATATACTTTTCATAGTTCAAGAGTGACATACTGACAAAATGCTTCCTCTGAAGTTTTCTTTTGGTATAAAACCCATTAACATCGAACTTGCCACAGACAAAATCTTAAACAGGCTAAAAACACCCATAAAATACTTTTCTCATATTTTTTTTAGGTTTTTAGGAACATTACCAATTATCAACAAATCATAAGATGGATTTATCAACCAAGTTAATGACCATTTCTTTGCTAAATATGCCCATACTGTTGCTGAGAAGGAACAATTAAGAAAAAAATGTTCCATAGTTTCTTCTTTATTTATACATTTTAAATAAGGGCAGTTCCTCTCTTCTTTAGCTTTATATTTTGCTGTTCCCCTAATATTGAGATGCCCATACATGATTAGCCATTGAGTCTCCCACATATAGGGAGGTAATCTAGGATTGCTTAACTGGTTAATTACATTTTGATTCAAAGCTGATGGACAATTTTTAAAGACAGGAAGCTTTGGGTAAATAAATGCCATTACTTCTGTATATAATCTTTGAGAGGAGTACCTACTAATTTGGTTTCTATCTTCTATTTATAACATTTTTAGGAAGCAGGCCTAAAAAAGGCCGGAAGGGGAATGTAAGGGCCCAGTTTAGGTGCATAATGTCTCTAAACTGCTAAATAATGATCTATTGCCGACTTGAACCATAATTCCTCATATCTGGCTGGGAGACCTATAGTATTTTTAAATAATTGTGCAAAAAACAAAGTAAAGCAGAAAACCACCGGATCAATCATTCCTACACCTTCCTTAGTTTTATCCAAATATGTATAACATCTCTTAATCGGATTAAGTCTATTGCCCCAAAATAACTGAAAACAGAGACTATATGGTTTTGTTTCTAGGTGAGTGGGTAAGGGATAAATTACCGCTACATATTGCAAACATGGTAATATAAATTGTTTTAATATTTGAACTCTTTATTTTACTAAAGCAGAACTGCTTCCATCTATTAATTTTCCTTTGTACTTTATCCAATACCGTATTTCAATTATGGGTTGGAAGATTCTGCGTTTATTAAATGACCCCCAGAATACTAATAGGTTCAGTTGTTGTTTTAATAGTTCTATATTGTATGGGTGTCTGAAAGGTACACCCCATTAATAGACCTCTATATTCTGAATAGTTAATTTTAGCATTAGAGAGGTTAGCATACATTTGAAACTCTTTAAAAAAGATTTCCAGTTGTTCTACCTTTTTAAAAAATAAACACACATCATCCGCATAAGCTTGGATTGTTAGAAAATAATCAGTGTAGGGAACTTTAAAGCCCTCTTATTTCAGGATAAGACTTACAGCTCTAATCAGGGGTTCTAATGCAAATATGTGCAATAATGAACTTAATGGGCAGCCTTGGTGAACCACAGTTTTAATTACCAATTTTGTACCTATTGTCCCTTTTATGTAAGGATATACTGTGGTTGATGCATACAAACCTTTTATCAGACTAAGTAAATCAAATGAAATACCTAAATAATGTAAAGTTGTAAATAGAAATACATGGTTTACCCTATCAAATGCTTTTTCCAAATCCAATGAAATCAGACAGCCCATAGTACCCAATTCAGTCAAATGCTCAATCAAATCCCTTATTGTAGTTAATACAGACTGAATTCTCCTATCAGTTAATCCACAATGCTGTACTGGTGAAATGACTATATTTGCCATTTTTTGAGTCGATTATTAATTAAGGTAGCTAAAATTTTGTAATCTGAGTTTAGCAAGGTAATTGGTCTCCAATTCTGTATATTCCCTTTATCCCCAGATTTAAAGATGCATATTTGCAGCCCTTCAGAAAAATTACTTGGAACGGCTTCTCCTATGAGGAAATTATTAAATAATACTGTTAAGCAAGGTATTATTTCTGCATGAAAAACCTTGTAAAAAGGATTAGATAAACCATCCAAACCTGGGGAAATATTATCTTTAAGGTTTGAAATTACAGCCTTTATTTCCTGTGGTGTAAAGGGATTTTTCATGTTAGCAACCATTTCTTTATCTAAACTCATTGGAGGAAAAAGACCCAAATAATTATTAATTTCATGAATATTGGAATCATTTTGAGGTTGAAGTTTCTGAAAATGTGTTTGAATACAGGTGCTAATTAATTTCACATTGTTTACTCTACCTGGCTTAGTTTCTAAGAAATTTAAGGTTGTTGAATCTCTAATTCTTTTGCACAAAATATAATGGTCCCCAATAACGGACTTTCCTGTATGGTTATTTAATAAGGCTTGTAAAGTTCTAGCCCTATTATATTGCAACTGTCTCATTTGTAATTTAATATTATTAATTTGTAAGGAATAATCCTGTTTTGAAGTGTTTGTAATCTAAATCAAATGTTGTAGATGAGCTCTGAGTTTCAAATATGTCAGGAATTTAGAGTTCCTCTGACAAATGCCATATTTTTTAAAGCATTTAATGCAATCTTTTTTTGTTTCCTCCCACCAGACTCCTAACTCTGAATATAGAAAAACTACCGATAATCTGGCCATTAAGATCAGTTTTATTGAGTTTGTTACCATTTGCTCCTGTAGAATGGAAGTATTTAATTTCCATCTGTTGTACCATGGGTTCTGATTTTTATTAACTTCTATTCCCACTTGGAGTAACATGTGATCTGAAAATTCCACAGGTACTCTTTTAAATTCTGAGACCTTAATGTTCTTAGAAATCAACAAATAATCTATAATCAAACCTTTCTTCCCTTTAAAAAAGGTACAACTATAGCTCTCCCTTTCCATCCGGTTACAATTAACTAAATCTGCCAGTTTAATGATTGTTTTTAAACAATTTGAATCACAATAAATTTTTTTGGTAGTCACCCCTTTCATCATAATATTACAATTAAAATCTCCTCCCCATAAAATAGGTAAGGAGGTAACCATATAAGGTTGAATATCTTTCAGATGTGAACTTCTATATTATTTTGTTTGGGGGTTGTAAAGATTAATTAACCTATAGGTGTTAGACTGCCACTCACCGTCTATTATTAATACTATCCCAGGAACTAAATCAATTAACTTATATAGTGTAAAATAGTAAGAATTAAAAATAATCCCAATTCCGTCTGCTTTGTCTCTGCCAAAAGACCAACAGGAAGATCCCCATGGCCAATCATGCTTAAAGGAATAAATTTGTTCTTTTGAAAACATCCAGGTCTCTTGCAAAAAACTGATTGAAATATTCATATCATGTATCAAACTGAAAATTGCTTTACGTTTAATATTGTTCAGTATACTGTGAGTGTTTAATGAAGCCCAAAGAAATCTCATTGTCAAACCATATTAGTAACTTAAGCCTTATTTTTTTCTTTTCTTTTTTTTTCTTTGTAATTTTCTATAGGTACTCCCAAAATTCCCTGTACTGATTTTTGTGAGTCAGAATCTCCAATTTCCATTTCCGAGTCTCCCCAAGTAGGAAAAAGCGCTGCTTATGAATTCTGTGATTCCACAGATTCTGTGTCTGGGGGTGGGACAGCTTTAAAGTACCTAGTGGACCTCCTTGGAGGTAATGGTAATTGCTGTGTCAAAGCCACTGATGTCTTATCCTCTGGTTCCTTATAACAGACAGGCTCTAATAATTCTGTATTTTGGACAATCTTTTCCATTTTTAGTGATGTGGTTTTTTATCTCTAAAGGTGGAGGGGGGAGAAGGGAGAATCACCCTTTCTACCGGAAGAATATCAACTGATTTATGTGGTGGGGGGTTCCGCAACCTTAAGCTCACTTACTGATCTATTCGCTGCCTCCTGGGCATGATGAATGATCAAATCAATGCTTCCTCTTGAGGCCTTGTTCTTTACTGCCCAGGGGCATTCTCTAAAAGCATGGCCGTATTCCTCACAAAGATCACACCTTGTATTATTAACACACTGCATTGTGACATGGCCTACCTCGCCACAATTATCACATCTTGGGCGGTCGCAAGTGCTTGAGATGTGAGTTTTTGAACCGCATTCATAACAGGCTCTAGGTTGTCTGCTATAAAAAACAAACCCCTCTATCTCTTCCCAGCAGGAAGAAGTTAGGAATATGTTCTACCCCTTTTTCAGATTGCCTTAATTTAACTTTAAATTTCCATCTACCAGTCCAGAACTGCTCTGTATCTAGGATTGGCTCAGGAGCTCCTTGTATATCACATTTCAGGGATAACCAATAAGTGATGTCCTCAACGTGAACTCCCTCATTCCTAAACATAACAGTTGCATGTTTTATTAAAGGTTTGAAGAGTGGAATAACTAAAAAAGGAGTCCATATGGGGGGAAAACTTCACCTGCTCATACCTTTCCCAAAACATATCTAGTAAATGTGCTGAACGGAAACTAACATCATAATTATCTTCTCCCGAGATGTTAATAAAAGCAAATACCTCTCTGGGAGAGAACTGAAGAGAATCTTTAATAAGTAATTTCCCCACATAATACCTATGTGGCCTGTTGGCCAGCCCCCCTTTATATCTAATGCGTACAGCGTTACGTCTAAGCGCTGCCTCTCTTTTTGCTTGATTAAATAATAAAGGCATTAAGGGTTTATCTAAGGTATGCAGTTCACTAAGTGAGTCTGTTAGAACAGTCTTGGTAACATTTTCCTTTACATCCACATTAGCATCAGGATTGTCTTTTTTGACTGTCTGAAGGGTAATCTTTTCAACATCCCCTCCTGTTTCACCCAAATCAAGTTCACCACCAGGTTTCCACTTAGGGGAGTTGCTAGGTAGATCCAATGTTGTGTCCCATGCTAAGTCTGGAGACCAGACTCCATTTACATTTTTCTCCCAACCAGCTGCTAACAGGGCCCCTTGAGGTGACCAAGTGTTATCATGTGCTAGAGGAGCAATGCTTGTGACAGTAGAAGAAACGGGTATTTCTGCATGTGACTCAGAAATATTTGTTCAGTTTTCTGAAGGTGTTAGCAGCGTCCCAGTATCCACCTTCGTAGTTATCTTTGTCCCAAAACTAAATTCTGTTACCCCATCTTGATTGTGAGCATCCATTTGATATTTTACCGGGTATTGAAAAGAGGAACACATATTGATCCCTTCTGCAGGTTTAAAAACAAAACCTGTCTCCTTGATAAATGAACAGTTTTAGCTTCAGTGCTGGATTGGGATGTACTCACCGGTTGAGCCAGTATTACACTAGAGGGAACAGACTACGTAACACTCCTGGTCGATGAATCTTTCAAACCATCTGGAAACTATATTATTCCTGGGTTCTCAACGCTTTTCCCCGAAAGGATCTCTATCATTCACAGGCTGTGCTGCACTCAGTTGCAACTGCCTCTCTGTTGCATTTAGTTCCGCATTCCGACTAGTGACCCGGATGTCTCGAGTGATCAGCGCATTTGCTTCTGAACTACACTCTGCAACATTCATAGTTGCAGTTATAGCAGGATCCTCCACTGACATAGCAATTAAGGAACTCCTGTTGTCTTCTTCGACATTAGTAGTTTCAGTTATTAACTCAAATGGTTCTATAGTCGATATCATTTCATGGTAGATTTCTTCCCCTTCACACTCCAAGAATGAAATTAGCTGTGAATCTGTCTCTACAAGTTGTGCGGTCTCCTTGCTTGCCACTTCCACAACCTTCTCCTCACCAGCCACAGCATGTCCTCCTCCACTGTCCACCTCCTCCTCTGCTATCTTGGTCCCACCAGAAAATGGGTCCCCCCCCGCTCACAGGAAGCAGGAAATAGGGGAATTTCCCCGGTGTCCTGGCCAAATATCCCCCATTCACTAAAAATACCACCAACAGCCTAATCTGGTTCAATTTCAGTCGGTTATCATCTGTATCCCCCGGTCACCCTGAAAAGGGACTTCTACTCTCAGTGGGTCTATTGGGTCAACAACATTCAATAAATAAAAAAATGGGTTCAACACTCCTCATTCTTAATCCTACCCCCCATCCTCCCCACCCACCTTCCACCACATGACTGCCAGGGTAGGATTTGAATATGAGACAGATGTTGCAGCACAGTTCTGCTGCAGTTACTCTTAACGCTGCTTGGTGCATTGGTTTGCATTACTTACAGGATTTTAATTTCTTATCAGAGTAAACAACAGCTGCTTTAGCTGAATATGAAAATCAAAACTGCCACAAAAATAGATTTAGTGCTTTTAAAAGTCGACGTGATTTAACCACAATGTCTATGACCTCACTAAGAAGTACAACACAACATTTATTCATGTTTTAACCACTCCCCCTCATGTTCTTTAATCAAGGCAGTAGCAATCCCCTTTTTCAGACATGACAGCAAATGTTATCTGACTGCTGTGATTGAGACATATTAGGCCCCTTCCACACAGCCAAAGGCAGGTTTATTTAATGTATCTTTGAGTTACCAGGTAGCAGCACTAGGCAAGCGAATGCATATTTTCCGGAATTATTTGACACTTAATAATTCAATTTCCAACTTACAGTACGTATACAATTTGCCCTTAATGTAATGAGATCTATCTACAATTTAGAACACACAGCATGGAAACTGTCAGTTTTAAAAATAACATCTTAATTCAAAAATACTAACACCACAAGTATGTTCTCTGATCCATGAACTTGTTTGACTTTCCAGTGCCAAAGGTCAAAGGAGAATATGGCAGACAAGCCTTTTGCAACTCTCCTGCCTATGAACTCTAATAACCTAACAATGGAAACTCAGCTGGCCTGCCGGTGCAGCATTAGTGCTACCAGTTGCAGCATCGGTGACTGGGGCTTCAGGAGCGAGCTCAAGTTGCTGGAGGATTGGCTGGAGGAAGGAGGACTGAGCATCCGAGGGACACTTTCCTCCTCCAGGGAGGGAGGTCTGCCACTCCCGCTGCAATATCGCCACCTGGGTGCACACGGGTGGAGGCGCAGCTAACAGCACTATGTAGGTGGGGCAGATGTCAGCAGGGATCCAGAGCAGCATTGCGTCTCACCGTGCACCATTTCCATGGATCCCGTCGCATGCCCACATCCTTGAGGAAAGAAGATTAACAAAAAAGAAAATGGCCCTGCTTCCTTGCCTGGCACTGGTGCTTGGACCAGGAGTGGCATGACATCAATGGTTGATTGGTGGGAAGGGTTGAGCCTCCCCCCTTCCCCGCCCAGGAGGCCAAACCATGGCAGGATGGGAGTAGCTCCATCTGAGCTGCCAGTACACTCAAGTGAGGAGTGAAGAGGAACAGGGCAGCAAAAAACATGAATAAAACAACAATGGAAATTAAATTACCCATATGCCCTACTGGATTAAAAAACACAAATTACAAACATTCCTATTGCTTATGTCTGATTTCATTTAGACTACTTCTCCTAAATTGTATTTTAGATTTTCTGTGATGTAATCTACCTCCATATTCTCTTGCTGTTCCCAGGATTCACCGACCAGAAGATGAACTACAACAATCCTGGTGAATGATATGCATGTGCACAAGTCCCAATATTCAGACACAGGGGCCCCCATATTTGAGAATATTTTGATTCATTTTCTTGGTGTTCTCATGTGGGGTCCTGCTTACCTGTAAACCACCCCCTCCAATTACTGTAAACCATCCCTTCTAACCCTTTAACAGCTTCCAGTGCCACTACCCTACACATGCGGTCTTTGGTGGCAGTGTGTAGCCCCCTTTATTCTGCCACTGGTGTCCTCAGCCTACATATGGGTCGAGTTTGGAGGATGGGACACTATCTGACTACAGTCAGGCCCATTACAGATTCACAGAGTGAGTTCTCCGGGGCATGCTGGTCCTATTTTTATCAAAAATATGCCCCTAATCTTCAGGGGTCCACCACCGCGTCGCCATCTCTCTAGGGTTTGCCAGCATGTATAATGGAGTTCGGTGGTGCGTTTAAGGTGGTGGACAGCTTGAGAGTGTGTTCCTCACCTGGCAAGAGGTCTGAGAGAAGGCAGAGCTACTATGAAATCAGGAAAGAAGGAAGGTTTACCTAAAGATGTCCAAGCACCAAGGACACCCCTGGGTGAACTCCACCAACAGGACAAAAACATAGGTGAAATTGGGGTATGGGGCAAAATTCACCTAACGGCATCCTTTGTGACTGCATGTCTTTAAACACCCTAATCCAATGTCACAATAGCTTTGCTTCCTTCCAGGTGTCCCACTAGCTGCACCAAAGAATGTGCTGCGACACTGCCTGGGCCCATCACATGTGGGAAGGCATCAGAGATGTGTGCCTCTGAACACTAGGGGTGTAGTTTGTAAACAACATAAGACCAGTGGGCAAAGAACCCCTCCTTCTATGGAGTCATGTTGGACCTGACTGGAGTCAGAGAGGGTCCCATCCACCACACACAAGCCTTGAGCAAAGTAAAGGTGCCTGGGACACAATGAATAGGGACACAGAAGGCTGTCCCCATGAAGACATTATGTGTAAGGTAAGGATACTAGGGGCTCCTGCATGGTGGGAGACTGCTCATAGTACTTGGGGAAGGGGGAGTATTTTAATTAACATATTTACAAAGTACCCCCTAAATATCAAAATTCAGCTCTATATCTTAATACCACAATAACTGGGGTATTCAAAATGAAATCCAGGTGTGTGCACACCCTTAATGAATGATATTTTCAGTAACTTAATAAATAAACCTAAGACAGTACATGAAAGCACCCACAACCTCCAGTCCCAAAGTAGTTTAATATTTTGCCCCAGTTCAGTTTTTCAGTAATGTTTAGCTAGGGAAAGTGTCATTCATACCTGATGAAGTTTAACATCTGCTCTCTGCTGCACTCTGACCAAGTAAGGTCCACACTGTTGTGGCCCCCTTCAGGTGCCATGATATGCTCACTCCCACTGCATCTGTTGTCCACTCCATCGTGATTGATTCCAAAGCTTGAAAACATGAACATTATCATTAAAAGGGAGTCCCCATTCCCAGTGGCTGCTTAGTCAGCAAACAATTGTTGACTTTTGAAATGACCCATAGTGACTCTATTTCCTCTCAGATACTATGATCTTTATCATTACACTTTCACAGCAGCTAAAAGGATTTCATATATTGTGCCAGTCAGTGCTCAACTATTACAGAACCCTTTCACAGGCACTTCCACCATGTTAATATTGTAATGGAACAAACAGAGGGCCACAGACATAGTCCATCTGGACTTCAGAAAGGCCTTTGGCACTGTGGCACAGCACATGACAAGCTTCTGGGCAAAGTGCCCCAGAGCAGTATACACGAGGTGTACACAAGGTGGAATGCTAACTGACTTGGTGGTAGGAAGTGAGGGGGGCTGTGGTGGAGAGGGACAGCTCTGAGGGAAACATGGTACTCAGCAGCAACCCTTAGGGATCTGGCCTGAAGTTACTCATCTTCAACATTTTCATCCACAGTCTGGAAGCTGGGGTCTCCAGCGGGCTGCCAACATTTGCTCTATACCAGCCTGGGCAGAGAGGTGGACTGCCTTGAGCATGGGTGCAAACTTCAGAAGAACCTAAATGAGCTGAGTGGCTGGTCTTATATTCTGGACTCAGATTCAATGTAGCAAAATGACCAGCAGGGCTCTTCACAAGGAGTACTGTATGCAGCTCGAGGCTCCAATACAAGAGGGACACCGAGACAGTCCATTGTGAGGGTGCCATACAGGGCCACCAAAATAATCAGGAGTAGGAAGCAAACAAAAAAAATCACATCTGCCAACAGACAAACCTGCTTTGATCATATAAATCTTTTGGGCATATAAGTAATGAAAAACATGTAGGTGACACGTACCATTTACTGGGCAAACTTTTTTTTGAGAATTATACTTTCTTCTTTAGGTCACACTGACAAAGTTTTAATATTCTGGCTAAAGATTACTAGGATTACTACTGACCTGATGAAGAGAGACTAGAAATATAGAAAATAATGATGTGAGAGATGCTTTTCTAAGTAAGATGCTGTTAAGTTGCCTTTATAAGTTGGCTTTGCCAACATCTCAAGACTTGGGGCCCAATGTTCAACATTGCGCATGGCAGAGCGCATGAGTTTGCAGTGCACCTTGCAATAACCTGGAAGCCCAAACTTTATCAACCAAGCTAAATGATTCAGAAGGCTATAACAGAAATAATTTCTGAGGGCTTCTGAGCTGAAAAATTTGTAACGGAGAGTTCTTGGATTTTACAAAATTGTTTGGGTTAACTGCAAAAATAGGTTTCTGGATTTCACAACAATGGTGAGTTATTGATTTTCACAAAAACAGTGGATTGTTCAAAAAATGGTGGGTTATTTTTTTTTTCACAAAAAAAAGCATATTTTTGGATTTCATAGTAACAAAAAACAGATTTTTGGATCCCTAACAATAGTGGATTACTGCATTTTTTTAACAACAGCAGATTGTTGTATTTTTACAAAAATAACAAGTTGGCGGTGTTCATACAAATGGCAGAGTGGAGTGGGTTTAGGATATGGCAGGTTGAAATTTGCATGCATATATATATATATATATATATACACCTGTATATAAATTACATCACTAAAACACATATATTATTAAACTCAAAACTTAATTTATGAAAGTTGTAATGGTGTATCCTTCAATAAGGAAGATTGAAACGTATTTTACATAAGTTTAAAACAGATATTCATGACACATTCATATCTACTCTAACAAAGTAAAACAAAAATGGGTCTACATTCTACGCTTTAGAGTGTTTATTCCTTGTCAGAGCTGTAGATTTGCAGAGTAATGAAATAAAAATGGGAAATAATTTTAAAGAAAAACAAGGATCCTACAATATAATAAATATGTCTCTTTGGTAGGACTCAAAACAGTTAAGAAAGAGAAATGCAGGGTAAAGAAATGAGACTACACATAAAGGAATTGTCACAACCTGTGTCCAATCTCATGCGCCATGGTGATGCCCAGGTCAAAGCCTGTATCTTCAGTAATCACGCAGCTCCAGAGTGTGGAGCAGGCCCCTCCTAACTGAGTCACTCCACGGACTTGTCTGTTTCCATCAGGTAGCTCCAGGTCAAACCTGTGAAGAGCAATAATGATCTGACCACTTGACTGGCTTAGTAAATCCTGGATTAGTTTAACAAAAAACATATTAATTTAGCATATAACGTCCTTTCCATCTGGCAAAAGAAAACCTCCAAATACAGTACAATCATAAAGAACCACATTTAAACTTTGGAACTCAGGCGGATAACACTGATGTCAGCAAATTACATAATACAACATATTTGTCAGGTGTTTGATGGTTACTCGCATTTAGAGATGGGTGTGCAGTAGAATATCTGTGCTGAGTGATAGCCAGCAGTTATGGGGAAGGGGGATTTACAAAAGGGTCATTCTGAGGTACACCCACCTCTATTTTTTGGTCACCCAGACTAGTAGACCTAGAAAGGCTATATTTGTCTGAAGTTTGGACATAGCTGCGTCCAAAATAGCAGAACCCATGTCAAAAAAGGTAAGGTAGTTAGTTAGTTAATTAGTTAGTTCATTTTATCTTGTTAACCAGGTAAGCAGTTTTATCTTCTTAACTGGGTAAACTCACTGGAACAAGTTCCTTTGTCAGGAGTGACCCGGGATGAAACCTCCATCAATATTTTGGATGCAAATTAATGCAAATCATGACTCTTTGTTGCAAACAGATGCAGTTTTTGAAAACAGAATCAGTGCTACACAGACACAGGTGTAGAATGCATTTTTGTCTGTGTCTGATCTTTTTGACCCCCAAAGCCTTCAATAGGGGAATGAGATTGAAGCCCCTATTTCAGTGTGGGAGGGAGGGGGGAGTTAAATTTTTTGAAACAGCATATTTTCAGCTCATGATTTATTCCTTAACATGGCATTCCACTATGGACGTGGCGGACTCCTTGTTTTTCCTTGAAAAAGGATTTTGAATATGGTAGTTTATCATATGTGAACGTTTTAGAAATGGAGTGGATGTGGAATGGATAGGGATAATTACAGGATGAAGGTGCAGGGCCAGATTTACAAAAGAGTAGACACAGATGAAACAGTGTGCTACATCAGCAGCCAAGCAACTGCATCCGGCTCTGTCTGCACTATTTTCAAAAACATTCATCCATTTGAAAATAAAGTCACTATTTATGGGAATTCATGTCAAAAATAACTCCATTAATTTCACTATGTGTCACTTTTTGCCATAAATGTGGCTTTTGTTGGACTAACAGTGGCCTTAACAGTTTGGACAGAAGTCTGCCTTTAAAAATACAAACGGGCTGATCCTAGATGAACCCCTCTAAAAATTCTGCCCCTAGTCTTTAATTGGCAGGGGGAGTACTGATCAGATATTCTGATCTGATAGTGACTACACTATGTGATCCGTTGGCTGGCACATGTTCAGTACAAGAAGGTGCAGTCAACTATCTGAACATCTGATCTAACAATGTACTATCCACACTGACCAGTGCAGCAATAGGGGTGCCACCTGCCAGACTGGCAACCAGGTTTCACACTTTGAGCATGGGTCCGCTGTATCCAGCAAGCAATGAGTAGATGATATCCCAGTGGACACTCTCTTCATTATCTGGGGTGGCATGGGATGCCTATATAAAACTCTGCACCTTCTACTGGCCTATGGGAACAAGGCCCTTGTTAGTTGATCGGTGGCCTTTACTAATCTCCGAATTACCATCATATTGTATAAAGCAGTAAGTAAAAATCCGTCCCGTTCATTTCAATGGGACTGGCCCCCACGCTCTCCCTTGCTGGACCTCATAGTGCAGGGGTGTGTTCAGCAATCAGGAAGTGGAAGGGAGAGGCTGGCCACCTTGTCGGGGCCAAAATTTGATCCCTTACCACTCAAAAATGCCTGGCAAATAAATATTAAAACTTACACTGAGGGACTATCGTGGCCTTAAGGCATCATATCCCAAAGTGGTACCTTAAGTCCAGGAAGTGTACTAAATCACTGTAATATTGGTGTAAGAAGTCATCAAACTTGTCTATATATTTCCCCCCGTACGGTAGTAGCTTGTTTATTCCTAGAAAGAATAGGTCCTACCTTGTCACGTACAGAACAAGGTCAGCATGCCGGGGATCCGAATCATTCAGTTGGAGGATCCTGCTGCTCCAATCACAGACACTTATCAAGGAGGAAGTGATGTTCTTAGTGATCTCTATCCCTGCCTTAACACAAGATAAAGTGCAAAACAGGAACAAGTAGATATAAATGCGACAGCTCCCATCCTAGCCTTAGATCATTTATTTACAGTACAAGTTGTTAGTATATTTGAAGAACTCAAAATTGAACTCCAGCACTGTCTTGAGGAATATATAAAGAAGCGATGAATACTGTTTTTTTTTTTTTTTAAAGTTAGTTTCAGTTACAATTAGTGAAAATATGAGCACACATATCAAATGAACACAAACCCTGACATAGTTAAAACCTCTAAATCACTTATTCCATGAAAAGATCTATAACAGAATGATGTCCAGGAAATCAAAACAATGCAAAACATAGGTTTGTTATCCCTTTTTATTCAGGAACAGTAAAATATGGATTCTTTGGGAGTATGAATTTCATTTCTGAAAACAAGAACATTATGAAGAGTGGCTGATTAGAAATAATTTCCTGTTCTCCTTACAGAATTCCATATATGTGGCAACTATTAAAAGTCAGTCCTTGCTTTATTCTTCGTCTTAAAGCAGCAGTGCAATGACACCTTTTACAATATGTTGCTTTTCAGCTAAAGTTACAGCTAATAAAATATTACCATACATGTTAAATCTGCCTGTTTAGGTACTATCTATTCTGTACAATATATAGAGAATACTGGTTGGGCAACCATGGACAACCAACCTGTACTGCCACACAGAGGGGTTCTGACTACATCAGACCTCAGGAGTGAAGCTCAACTGGTCTGAACTAATCAGAAGCCTGAGGTGGACACGCCGGCTGGTTAGGCATGTGGCTGCCCAACCAATACATTGTGTAGTGTATAGTTTTTGTGCATGTGTTTTCTCTTTCTTTAAAGCAAAACTACTGAGCTACCTGGTGTGAGTCTTGGGACAGCTCCGCTTTCACTTACATGCTCACTCACACCTGACAGCTTGGCAGTATCATTTAAAAAAAGAAAACAGTGTGCGTACAGTGGTTCTGAGCACAGCTGGTCGAAGATTTCTGATCAGTTGATATGTTATAGTGCATGGTAGAACGTTATTGTGGGTGAAATTCAGTACAAACACACAGCTGTTGTACCATTGTGGAGACGTCATGATGGTGTTGTACCTGCCGGAGTACATCACATCGATGGTACAACGCCATGGAACATCCCTGCGCATGCGCACTAGGCAGCACTCAGCCACGCGGAAGAGAGATCTAATGCGATCAAGGGGAAATGGCCACAGTGGTGAGCTTTTTTAAAAATGAAGACAGCAGTTCTCATGAAATGACACAGTTCAGATGTTAGGCATCAGTGGGTAGCATCATATTTTATTTAAAAACTGTAGTCTGTGGTAGTTGGAGAACAGGGACCGAGTGGAGCTTCTTCTTGTCATGGGTGTGTGTGTGTGTGTGTGTGTGTGGGAGGGGTGTTAACAAGCAACAGCACAATTGTTGCAGCCACGATCAAGAATTTTTTTGCTAATGCCCATACACTATACAAGTCAATGTATGGGCATCAGTTAACAACATCTCTGAATTCATTTCTCGAGGTTACCAGGCAACAGTAAACCTTTCGAGCTTCGCTCTCGAGGTTTAGCAGTTGACATGGTAACCTCTCGAAGTGAATACAGCGTTGTTGTTAACTGGTGCCCATACATTATCCTCTGTGTTGTACCTCAGAAGGTTACATCCATGTTCCACAACCTTCGAGCTGTGGTACACCAACATTTCATCAAGGATGGGCATTCATGGTGAACAAGGGCCCACTCCATCTTGTCGATATTAACCTTTGCCTGATTCACAGTGCAATTTCTACAGTAAGTCAAATGAGGTGGCCATCTTTTTTCTTGAGAAAAAAATATTTAAAACATCCAAACAAAAAAGACAAATTCTGGTAGAAAGAGATTTTTTTTTCCAGCAAATGAATTTTGATATGCCTGAAATGTTCTACAAAAAATAGGAGGTTCAACTTTTTTGTCGGTTTTATTGCACTGTTTCTTAACTCTCAATATAATTTCTAAATCTGATCTAAAAAAGCATACATTATCCATTTGGCCTTGTTGACCATAGAAGCATTAAAAACAGGTTTTATATCAATATGTACCTGTTGGTAGGTGTGTCTGGCTTTAAGTTGCAGCCTTCCCAAACTCTTGTATTAAGTAAAACAATTATTTCCTTCCTTCCTTCCTTCCCTCCTTCCTTCCTTCCTTCCTTCCTTTCTCTCTCATAGTTGGACTCCCGTCCTCTCAGAGAAAGCCATCACATATTTCCCCATATATGACGGTACCAATTAGCATTTTATGATATTAAGTAGCTAATTACACTGTATAATGCATTATTAACACCTTAATAATACATTAATACATAACAAGCTCTCTCTTGCTAGATATATATATATATATATATATATATATATATAAATAATAGATAGATGAGGGTGTATTACAAGGCAGTAAGACCATCGAGAGGTTTTGGGGACTTTGGAACCTCGAGATGGTCTTACTGCCAAGAAATACACCCTCATCCATTTGTTATTTTTTATAATATATGGATCCATTTTAAAAATTGTGTTTTTCTGTGGGGCTTCTGACTGTGCGTTGTGCCAAGAGGCAGAAGCTCGCTCACTCATCCCCCCCCAGTGCATCTGTCACATTTAAATTTGGCATGTTCTGTGGCAATAACTCCTGCCTTTTGCTTTTGTTGTCCTTCAGTGAATGGAAGAAGAAGCAGATAATACAGTGATAAAAAAAAACAGAAAAGCGAAGAAATAATGTGAAGTGTGGATAAACAGCAGCCATTTTTTTAAAGCTGTTCTGCCCGCCCCACAGAGGAAAGCTGCCAATTAGAATGCACGTCATCACTTTGACTGTGCAAGAACAAATGTGGCACCTTGGCAACTGGGTCTGTGTGGCAGGCAGAGTTGCACATGCGCTGTATCACTTCTGTGATAATATTATTATTCAGAGCTGAAACGATAGTATTATCAGGGAGCAACAATGGTATTATCACTTTGGATAGTGTTGTATTACAGGAATTTTTTTATATGGGACAGGATGGTATTATTTGGCCATATCCATATATCTCATATTTTATATATATATATATATATATTTATAAAATGGGTAAGAAAAAAGGAATCAATGTGTGTAATAGATATACCACTCTGAGGTGTGCGGTCACACTCTGATATACGCACACCTTGGTGTGCGTCAACCGCCCAAGTCATGCGTATATCAGAGCGCGACTGCACACCTCAGAGTGGTATATCTATTTTATAAAATGTCAAAATTGTTTTGGGGGGGTAAAAGTGCAGGTGTGCGGTCGCGCTCTGATATACGCACGGTCATGTGATGGTGTTTGTCCAATGCTATGGATCCCATTGATTCCTTTTTTCTTACCCATTTTATAAATATATATATATATATATATATATATATATATATACACACACACACACACTACCTATATGTATACATATACTATCACAATATTTATGTGTTATTAATACCTTAATAACACATTACTATCCAACATTCTACAAACAACCCCAATAACACATGTAACAAGCTCCTTAATAATACAAGTAAAAAGCCCTTTACCTATACATGCCACAAGCCCTTAATAATAAACCCCCAACACTAAGGTAAAACATACAGTAGGACACAGCAAAAAGTATCCAACCTAATGCATTATATAAACAAGCATTTGTTAATGCTGAATGTTGTCTGGCTGGCATTGGCATTGGCAGTGGCGGAGCTAGAGATGCATAATAGGAATGGCAGTGAAGCATTGAAGTGACGCCAACCCCACCCCCACCCTGTAGAGAGCGACAGGCATTGGGGTGTGCCTTTGGGTTGTCAGCTATAATGCTCATGGCATTGTGCCTCACCCTACCCTGTAGACACTGACAAGTGTTGTGGTGTGCTTTGGGGTCCTTGGGCATTATACTTACCCCACTCCATAAGGAAATATGCTGACATGGGTGCAGTATAGGAGCGTGGGGTGAAGTTTGTGGCCAAATAGTGCAAGACATACCACGATGCCTGTCAGTGGCTGCAGGGTGGGTGTGGGGGGTGGAATGGCGTGAGCATTACATCCGATGATCCCAAGTCACAGCCCTGATGCCTGCCAGTCCATACCAGGTGGGGTGCTACAGTTGAAAACCCTAACAAAGTAGGCGTGTAGTGGTAGTTTCACTCTACATTTCCAACGTGGGCTGCTTGTCAGGCCATCTCATGAAAAGCGGCACAATCACTTTGTTAGCTGAAACGTGGTTTTGCACAGCGGCTGTGCCATTTAGCAACAGTGGGATGAAAACACAGTTTTTGGGCAGGATGCGGGGAACTGTTCATGAGGAGGCATAAAATATTGTAATGTTGAAAATCTGGGGTGGCAATATGAAATATTGGTGCAGCAATGGACATGCATACAAACTGCGCAACAGACGTCTGCAACCCAATTATTTGTGGGAGTTTTTTTAGGCACATTTTCAACATAGGTATTTTGGGACCTCCCCTCATGAACAGTAGTGCTGTGATTTTGTTAGTGTCCCAAAAGGTGATTTTGTTGTGGAAACGTGGTTTGGGCAGGCTGTGAAAAATGGCAGCTGTACTTTTGATAAGGAGGTGTGCACAAATGGTAGTGGTGAAAATCTGGCATGTAAATATTGCAAATTTATGAAGTTACAAGGCTGCGTGGAAACTGCGCAACGCACGCTTGCAGCACAATCATTTTATGGACTTTTGGCACCAAATTTTCAACACTGGCATTTTAGGACCTCTGCTCATGAAAAGTGTCATTGTCATTTCCTCAAACTGTCCCAAAAACTGATTTCTCACAGCGACCATGCAAAAACACATTTCAGCCGGGATATTTAAAATGACAGCTGTACTGTTCATAAGGAGGTGTGAAAAAATGCCAATTTTGAACATCTGGAGTGAAAATATTACAAATGCATGAAGTCACGAGCGTGCATGCAAAGTGCACAACGCACGCTCGTAAAACACTAATTTTATGGACTTTCAGCCTCAGATTTTCAACATAGGCATTTTAGGACCTGTGCTAATGAACAGTGTAACTGTCATTTTCATAATTTGTCCTGAACACTGATTTCCCACATTGACCATGCTATTCTGCACCAGAAGTGCAAAGACACATTTCTGGCAGGATGTGAAAAATAACAGCTGTACGGTTCACAAGAAGGTGTGGAAAAATGCCAGTGCTGAACATGTGGCATGAAAATATTGCAAATTTGCTAAGTTACGAGCGTGCATAGCAACTGCGCATTGCACACTCATAAAACAATCATTTGTTGGATTTTTCCCATCAAATTTGCAACATAGGCTTTTTGAGAGCCCCCCCATGAACATTGCCACTGTCGTTGCGTTCCTCACTCCCAAAAGGTGATTCCGCGCAGTAACTGCAAAAATCACCTTTCAGGACTGAATAATGCCATGACAGTGCAAGAATTCATGAGGAGGGGTCCCAAAAACCCCATGTTGAAAATTTAGTGCCAAAATTCCAAAAAATGCCTGAGATCTGCATCAAAGTTGAAAAACCCCATTTATTCCATTATACAGCTTACTGGCATTTCCTCCATTCATGGTCGGATTTGAAGAGTGCAGACATGTTCCCAGTCCACCGAAGATCATCGCGCCAGACTCTGGAGGTAAGTTTGGGGTGAGGGGGGATGTGGGGAGGCAGGGTGCGCAGAAGGTGGGTGCGGGTTGTTGGAGGGGGAGCAAGGAGATGGCGAGGGACCATTTTCTGTTCACAGGGTAAAAAAAAAAACACATTGCAGGACAGTTTTTTTTTTTTTTTTACAGGGTATTTGGCATGCTGGGGTGGGCTCCCAGCATGCCACCTAACTGTTTGGGGGGTGCTGCAGCTGACCGGGGATTGGGAACCCTTGTCGGCACACAACACAAGAGGGGTTTAATTAATGCTGATAGGGATTGGGCACCTCCGTCCGGCATACAAGGAAAGTGGGGCAGAGCCGGGGATTGGGCACCCCCTCAGCATAAGACAAGCGAAGTGCTTTATGTTGACAGGGAGTGGGCTCCCCCGTTGGCACATACATTGGGGCCATGCTAAGCTGGCAGGGGGGATTTGGCACCCCTGAAGTCGACAGTTGGGCGGCCGCCATGTATACAATGTGGCCAAGCACGTAGGGAGGTCCGCTGCATCTGACGAACTTTGCTCAGATTGCAGCAGACCTTTCCTTAGATGTACTCACCACATTATGTATGCATGGTGTGGTGCCGCTATGAGACTGATTGGGAATGAGGGACCTCCCTGCAGTGCGCCCTGCATTCGCCTAACTGTGACCGCACTCCAAATCTGCAGTACCGCAAGATGTTGGCTGCTCAAGTGTGCCAACATACAAAAAGATGTCAAAGTCTGGCATATTCATGAAATATTACCATCTCAGAGTCTAACAAGCTTATAAAGGCCACTCTCCTTTCCAGCTCATGGCTTTATGGTTTGTTCAACCCCTTGATGGTATTATTTCCTTGTATTCCACACTTTGCCATCATTTCTTTTCTCTGTCTCCCATAGATACTATATGTCTCAGCATGCAAACCAAATCTACACATATTGTAAACAGGAACTTTTCTAACATTGTTTATTTTATTTATTTATTTATTGATTCTTGGATTAAGACCTTTGAGCTAAAAGCTCATTTACAGAGGTTCTGCGTCCAACAGTTGCACCGAGCATTACAACCACATATACAGACTAAACAAACAGTGGCACAGCGTGCAACACAATAACTGTAGGCAGGTTTAACACAATTTAACATGATCGATAACACAGATTTGTAGTTGTGTATATAAGTTAGTTAGTTCATTGTAATTTGTGACCAGGAAAAGCCCACTAAGCTGTATACAGCTTGTTTCCAGTTGCGTGGGTTACACAGACCTGTTTTTTTGATGGGGGTGTGCTGGCCATGACACTATGTTAAGAGGATGAAGAAGCCTGAGAGGAGGATGAGATAGCATCCTGGGTGGAGAAGAATGATCCCCCACCTGGGAGTAATTTGTAAGCCACCTTGGAGACCTCTGAGACGGGGAATGCTCCAAAAGCAGTTGGTGTGCACATTGTTTTACAGGACCCTTTGAAAACAACTGGCATGGATTTCAAATAAGGTGAAGCTACCTTACTTACGGGGTGGATGACCAGAAAGTTAATGGTGGGGTTGTGGTTACCACAACTTACAGATGTTTCCAAGAATATTGCAGTAGCCAAAAAGAAGGTGTTCCTAGCCAGGAACAGGACCAGCAAATGGAGACCTCAGAAAGTAAACATCTGCTGGGCTTAGAGTTCAGCAAAAGAAAAGTAACTTTGCACAACCTGCTAATTGAAGAGGCAAGAGCATTGTCAACTAGAAAAACTGAAGCTGAGAATGAAGCAAGCTGTGTTGCTAAGTTCTGCTGTACTGATGCAACACTCTCCTGTTGAAATGGAGAATGCGAACACCACCTTGGGAAGTTCCCCTCTGAAGCCTGTATGCGCACCAGACACTCCGATAGTCTAGTAGGGAAGGTCTAGGGGAAATGGTACAGAGGAGGCATGGAGGGGAAAAGAAACAGGAAAAGGAGGAGAGGGAGACAGGATGGAGGGTGGTCTCATTGAATGCGAGAAGCCTGGGCAACAAAACAGTGGAGCTACAGGCATTTCTGGCAGTAGCGAGGGTGGACATTGCATCCATCACAGAAATGTAAGCCACCAAAGTACCGGGACTGGGACCTGACAATTTCAGGGTTCAAACTGTACAGAAAGGACCATGTGTGGGGGGTGGAAATCTATGTGAGGGATAGGATAAAATGTACAAGGGATGAGGGGGAGGAAAGGAGTACGGAGGCAATTTGGATGCAGCTCCTGGACTCCAAAGGAAGGAAGTTGAGATTCAGGTGGAGTATAGGCTACCATCTCAGGCATGGAAGATGGACAAGGAACTAGCAGATCAAATCAGGAGGTTATGTAGGAAGGGGAACATGGTCATAGTGGGGGATTTCAACCTGCTGGAGGTGGCCTGGAACATTCCGGTCACCTCTAGCACTTGGGAGTAGGTGTTCCTTGATGCAATCCAGGTAGGATTCCTGACACAACTGGTTGCTGGACCCACTACACTAGGAAACACACTAGACCTGGTACTACTGAATGGCGAGGCAGTGAGGGAAATTAGGGTAGACCCGTTAGAAAACCGCAATCACCAGCTGGTATAGTTTAACATCACAATGAGCAGAGAACCAGAGGAATCAGCAATGAAGGTGGTGGATTTCAGTCGGGAGGATGAGGGAGCTGCTAAAGGGGAGACTCAAGGGCATAGAGCAGGGGATGGAAGTGGAGCAGAAATGGGACATAATTAAACAAGGAATCATGGAGGTGACAGGAACATGTACCAAACTGCAGAGTAAGAAGAACAAAGCAAAAAAAAAACCATGCTGGCTAAACAGGGAGGTGATGGAGGGGGTGAGGGGGGAAAAAAGTAGCGTACCTGAAGTTTAGAAGGACAGGGAAGGAAGAGGACAGGGAAGAATATACCAGATGGTCTAGGGAAGTGACCAGGAAGGTGGGGGGGGGCAAAAGCCACAAAGGAACTTAGGTTAGCAAAGGGAATAAAAGGAGGGGAGAAAGACTTTTTCAGGTACATCAGAGAGAAAAGAAAATGCAGGGATGGTATAGTGAGGATAAAGAGGGGGAAGGAATGGATGGAGAAGGGACAGAAACAAGAAGAAGCACTGAATGAATACTTTTGCTTGGTGTTCACGCAAGAGAAAGGGGACCAATATCACCTGGACTGGGGGGTGGTGGGGGGAGGAGGAGGAGGTGATAGATGGCCTGATCGAGAGTAGTAGAGTATTAGAGGGGCTGAGGGTGCTATAAGTGGAGAAGGCACCTGGGCCGGATAGTATCCACCCCAGAGTGCTGTGGGAGATGGCAGAGGTTCTGGTGGAACTGCTGGCAGAACTGTTTAACACCTCCCTGGAAACAGGTAGTGTGCCTCAGGACTGGAGGACGGCCCATGTGGTGCCAATACACAAGTGTGGTCCAAGGTATGAGCCAGGGAACTATAGACCAGTCAGTCTCATGTCCATAATAGGCAAGCTCATGGATACAATACTGAAAGAGAAGCCGGTGGCATTTCTGGAGGACAATGACCTTCAGGATGGGAGGCAGCATGAGTTCGTCTCAGAGAGACCCTGCATAACTAACCTTTTATGGTATTATGACTGGGTGACAAGGGAGCTGGATAGGGGCCATGCTGTGGATGTCCTGTACTTGGACTTCAGCAAGGCCTTTGATTCAGTGCCCCATGGACGACTGGGGGCTGACTGGAGTGGGGGTGGGAACAAAGATGGCATGCTGGATTTCAAACTGGCTAAGAGGTAGGCTACAGTGGGTGGTGGTGGTGGTGGTGGTGGGGAGTCTCTGAGCCTAGACCAGTGATGAGCAGGGTGCCACAGGGCCCGATACTGGGCTCGGTGCTATTTGGGCTATTCATCTCAAACACTGCACATGGAGTGGAGAGCAGGGTGAGCCTGTTCACAGATGACACCAAAATGGGTGCAGTAGTGCATGAGGAGGAGGGTTAGAAGCAACTACAGAAGGACCTAACCGAGCTGGAGGAGTGGTCAGAGACGTGGCAGATGGGGTTCAATGTGAAGAAGTGCAAGGTTATGCATTTCTGGGCAAAGAACCCAAGGTGATAGTACTGGCTGGGGGGGGGGTTAAAGCTTGAAATCACAGAGGAGGAAAAGGACTCGGGAGTAATGGTAACGGGGAACATGAACAATACTACCAAATGCAGGAAAGTGGTGGCAAGTGCGAACAAGATGCTTGGGTGCATAGCACAGGGTTCACATCCAGGTGCAGAGAGGTGATCTTGCCCCTCTACAGGTCACTGGTAGGACTGCACTTCGAGTACTGTGTGCAGCTCTGGAGGCCGAACCTGAGGCAGGATGTCAAGCTGCTATAGGGAGTGCAGAGGAGGGCAAAGAGGATGATTCAGGGGATGGAGGGAAGGGACTGTGAGACTAGGCAGGGAAATCTGAATATGTACACACTGGAGAAGAGGAGGGATGGGGGCAGATGATCGAAACCTTCAAGTACCTTAAGGGAATCATCAAGGGGGAGAGGATGGGGTATTTAAACTAGGAATGGAAGAGATGCTAGAAGGCATGGGCTAAGAATACAGGGGGTATATTCAGGAGGGAGATGAGGAGGCATCACTTCACAGAGAGAATGGTGTCAAGGTGGAACGCTCTACCAGTAAGGGTGGTATCAAGCAAAATTGTGTATGGCTTCAAGAGGGCATAGGACAGAGAGTGAGGGTGGGTAAGGGTGGGTGAGGTGGTGGAAAATCTAGGGCAAACTGAAGGGGTGGGGCAGCTGCAACCTAAGGAGCTAGTGGCACAATTGAGCAGACCTTGATAGACCCAGAGGTTTGCTTCTGCTGGCACATTCGTATGTTCGCATAGTCTTGACAAAAGCTCCAGTTACCACCCCTGGCGTTCTTCCACAGCTTTTGGATTTACAGTCGGAGTCCTCATCCTCATTAACTAGCAGCCATCTCCAGGATGAATGTGTGACTCATCTTTCCTCTACTGCACTGACAGCGCCGTATGACACCATCAAGGGACTGCCACCACAGCTGGGCAGCAAGGATCAAAGAGCTGCAGTGAAAGTGGCAGGGGGATCTCTTAACTGCTGTGACACCACTGGCTTGTACTGTGACAAGCAGAGCAGGAAGGCTGGGGAAGGCTGCATGCAGATGCTTACATGAATGCCTGATCCTCCGCTGTCCACTCTGCGCACACAAGAGGCACCGGAACAAGCAGGCTGGATCAACCCCCTGACAGGAAGGGATGGATTTCTCCAGGTCCAAAGAGAGTAGCCGATCTGGGATGGGTGAGCCTTTGATCTCAAGGTGAGTTTGACTCTTTGTCTTCTAAAAATGCAGCTAATGCCAGTGAGAGAGAGAGAGAGAGAGAGAGAGAGAGAGAGAGAGAGACTACTTTTGAGGGACAAACAACCTTGTAGTCTGGAAGAGTTCCTGTGTCCTCAGAGTCACAGACAGATGTCTCTAGTACTGGGATGCAATTTGACATTAACAGTAACATATACTTCTGAATTTTTTCTAAAGAGAAAGATTCTGCTTTGTTAAAGAGCACTCCTTTGGCTCAGCCATTGTTTTTGTAGTCCTCCCCCACCAAATAGGCCGTTACTGTTTCTGGTGCTTCCAGGCTTGCGACCAGCCCTCTGAGTAAAGACTGAGGTCCACAAAGTGTTCCAGATTCTATGCCTACTGACACAGATATGGACAACACAGTACCATGAGATGCCCCAGAGGATCCTGCCAGCCGCCATATGCCTACTGCTGACCCCCCCCACCCCCTCCCACATCTGTGCAGGAATCTGCACATGGTCTCGATTATGATGGTCCCACCAATGGGAGAGAGACATTTTTTATGTATGTAAAGAGTGGCGGATTCCTGGAACAGCCTACCAGCCAAGGTGGTGGGGTGAAAACAGCAGACGGGTTCAGGAATGCATGGGGTAGGTAGAAGGGAATCTTAGTGGAAAGGAACGGGGGAGAAAGTAAGAGCTGGACATTAAGTAGGGTCTGCAGTGATACTGTGTGTAGGGGGGAAAAAAAAGAACAGACTGGGTGATCCAAGCGGTTTTTATCTGTGACAATTTCTATGTTTCTATAAGAAGCAGGACAGCATCTGAGTGTTCTACCACCCACAGAACAGGGGGTAATTCAAGGAAGACTCCAGGGCAGCAGGCAGAAAGAAATAGTCTGACTTCTTTCGGCCACTAACTAAAAGGCAGAATGCCATCCAGATAAAACATAAAGTACGTTTGCTGGAACAGCCTGACAGAATTTACACTGCTAGGACTTTACTGAAAGACAGCATGCATTTTTTTTTTTGCTACTGAACTGTACACACTGGTCCATACCCTGGGGAATACATCATTTGGTGTAAGTTTAAGAACAGTTCAAAGTCTGGAATGTTGCTGGGTCAAATATTATTAGTTAAAAAACAACCCCTTCCCCCCGGTCTAATTTTGTTGTCATCCCACTTCCTAAACATGAAGTTAACACAGTTACAATTCTTTTCAAACATGAATGTGTCTGCATTAATGATATTCTTCACTGGCTAAAGCAGAATTGCACTGTCTCAGGTTCCCCTGATCCGACCATGGATTCTGAGAATGGTGGGTGGAGAATATGAGTTAAACTTGCCTACGTAATCTCAGGAGTCAATCCTTAACCAAACTGCTTCATTGTGAGCCAGGACACAGGGGTGACATTTTACACTGGACAATCTAAGGTCTGCTACAGCTGGGAACCAAAGGTGCACATTGGCAGCACATGTGACATGAGCAAGTATTTCAGACATTCCAGCCATTCTGCACTAATAAGGTCTGGTGCAACCTGTGTGAGGAAGAAGGTCACTCCTTCAGAGCATGCCCCTGAGCATCCCACAACACAGGAGAAGCAATGGACATGGCAGAAATGAAAATTTCATACCTACCATAATTCTTGATCTTTCTGTATATCTTCACCATTCATCACTGGTAGGTACAAGTCGGAGGCACTTGGGACCCAACGGGAAGCTTACAGCTATATGTTTTTCAGTTTCCTGAGGAGGAGGGGTCGGCATTGGGGATGGGGATGGCATCACCATCAAAGCTAACATATTACGTGGTGCTCACGGGCTGGCCAGTAACCGACGTCAACCCCTCCACCACCTCAATTCTGCTCACCAGAGAGGAAATTAGGAACAGTGGAAAAGAAGGGAGGGTGGGGCAAGGGAGCCCAAAGGCTAGATAAAGGAAAGGATATACACTGAAAGGAGGAATAAGCTGGCCAGAGGAGGAGGAGGAGGGGTGGGACTCTATAAGGTCTGGGAGGGGATCCAATCTCTGAGAAGGCCAAGGAGGGTTAACAGGATGGGAGGAAAGGAGGAAGCAAGAGAGTAGAAAGGGAAGAAGGGAGGTGAGAGAGAACTCATACCTAATGGAGGTTCCGAGAGAAGCCTTCCTAGAAGATCAAGAGGGGACCCACCTCCTCTTTTTTTTTTCCCCACAGGGAAGCCTGGAGACAAGAGAGGAGTCAAGAGGCAGAGCTTTTCAGGCTCAAGAGTTCCTGAGAATCACAGGATGCTGCCAAGGTATGCTGATTCTTGATGCCGCCGTGCAAGAAATCACCCTTCTGGTCCACTTGAGAAGAGGAATGGAGACACTGGATCATTCACCCCCTCTCCACTATTATAAAAGGGTAGGGAAAGGACCCACCCCGGAAGAGGGTCCCTTCAGAAGGTGTCGCCTAATTAGGAGAACCCCTGAACACTGAAAGATGTTGATTCCCCTGAGCCCAGAACTACCAGAACGTGGTGGAGGCAGAGAACCTGAACCTCTCAGGGGCCAGGGACCTTTCTCCATAGTAACCCAGAAGTGAGTTAACAGAAAAGAAGAAAAGTGGAGCAAGCTAAGGCTCCAAGGAGTAGGAGACGGACCTCAAAGCCCCTGTGACCAAAACAGGGACCCCAGACAAGGACAACCCTGAATTTCCTGATAGGATTGAGGAGCAGGAGCCAAAAAAAGAAGCTAAGGAGCTCCTGGGCTGTGCAGCCATCCCCCAGGAGTCCCTGTCAATATAGCATTGGTCTCCATGTACCCCTTGGTAAAAAGAGCACAAAATCCCCTGCTTTCCCTCTCCCCAGATGTGGCTCCCTGATGCTTCAGGTGAAATTTTCAGGGAAGCCTGAGGTGCCAGTGGGATTACACCCACAACTGGCCTCAGCTGGGGAGGAGTCAAGCAGGAAGGAGGCATTGCCCAGGAGACAGGAGCCCAAGAGGGGATGGTGGGTGGGATGCAGTGATCAATGATGATGAAGATATACAGGAAAATCAAGAATTACAGTAGGTACATCATTTTCATATCTTACCTGTATCAATCTTCACCATTAATCACTGGTGGGTGAGTACCAAGCACCTTCAATGGCACTAGCTTTTTCTTGAGGGAGAAATCTCCCTCAGCCTCCTGTGGGGGAGAACACAAGAAGGCAGGGGCCCCTTATGGGCCTAAAGAGGCCTGTGAATGATCAGGATGAGATGGGGACTCCTGCTGCCTGGGAGAGGGAAGTTGCCCTGCTAACTCCCATCTCACCCTGTAGGAGAAAATGTGGGCCCCTTGGAAAGGGGAAGCAATCACCCTACATCAGGCCAAGAGTGGCAACCTTGATAGGCGAAGCCACACCATCCACCGAATGTAGACCGCAGTTCCTGCCAGTCTGGAGGCCATCTCATTGGCGTCGTAAGATGCCCTTGCCTGGTGTCTCACCAGTCCCAGATCATGGGCAGCAAGGCTAATGGCCTGCCTGGCTGCCGGCGAATCAGGCATAGATGGAAGGAGTTGGCTGAACATCATACATAAGTTCCTGGCATATGCAGCCTGATGGGCCTGGAGCACTGCAATGAACACCAAGAACTCCAAGAACACCCTATGACCCCAACGGTCAAACTCAGCTGAGTCTAACTCCAGGTGATGGTCATGCCTTGGGCAACGGTGCCCGGAGGGAGTATCCAGGAGCTCCACTCCCAAGGAGGGGTAGAGCATAGCACCTGGAGACCCCAAGGGTGTGCAATACCTGTGCTGGCAGTCCCTTGTGGCTGGAGATGGGACAGTGGGATGCTGCCAGATACCATGTGATGCTTCCACAAAGGGAACAGGCCATGATGGAATGACCAAGTGGTCAGCACTGAATTCGCCAATGAAGCGTTACACGGTCAGGATTGCATGAAGCAAAGTGGGATTAATGGAGCTTGTCCAGCATCCCCAACAGAAACCGCTGATAGCTGGTGAGATCAGCGTCAGAGGACAGATGGATGGAGGAGTTCTCTTCCTCAAGGGAAGAAGATGAAGAGGCCGAGGAGCTTGACTCGCGGCTCAGAACAGCTGAGGCAAAAATGGGGCAAATGCAGCCGCACAGGCACTTGCAGATGGCCCCTGACCCCACCAACAGCAGACTCTGTCAAGGTGGAAGAGGCCAGGAGGGAAGGGTCAGCACTTTTGTTCCTCTTAGGGCCACCAGTTGCCCTGTAAAGGAGCCTCCATGCCTCCCCAGACCTCCCTGCCCCCACCCCTTCAGAGAGAGATATGCTCCTCAGGGGAACCTCCTAGCCTAAGTCTGAAGGGCCGAGGCATCACCCGCACCTGAAGAAGTGCTGGAAACTGCCCCGAGCCTTGACCTAGCACCGGGGTCTGAAATGGCACCATGGGCAGAACTGATACTGGACCCAACACTGGAATCCACACTGGACTCACAACCGGAGCCTACCACCCCACCGGTGCCAGAAACTGCACCAGTGGCATCCCCAGCAACAACCAAGGTGCAGCAAACAGCCCTGGAATCCACTGCCATGCCGGACTCAATCCTGGCATCACAAGTGGCACCGGAATCAGCCACGGCACTGGCTGCAGCACTGACTCTGGTACCATCCATGGCACTGACCTGAGGGGAAGCGGACCTGGCCCCAGCAGAAGACTCCAGAGGCTCAGAGTTCCTGGAGCTAGGAAGAGGAAAGCCTTGGAGCACCAAAGAGTCAGACTGCCAATTGGTATCATCCCAGCCCTCATCCTCTGAAGAGGATGCGACCAGGGGGATCACCAGTGTTAATATCCCTTAGACTCTTCTTCCTCCAGTGCCACGAGTGGCACCGGAGGGAGACCCAGCACCGACCCCGGCACTGCCCTGCTCTGCTCACTGACACTGGAGGCAGTGTCGGAAGTCAAAACCGTGTCAGAAGACAGTACAGAGGGCGCCACCACCTCAGGCCACACATGTAGCTGCAACAGCAACACCAGGGTGTCTGGGCCTCTGAGGAGGCAAATGACTGTGAGGAGTGCTCAGCCAACCCCCTTCCCCAGAGGGGGACGACTGTCCACCCGACCCCTTATGCAGGCCTCTGGCCTCAGCAAGACCAGAATCTGAGGCCTGCTTCCCCTCAGTACATATAGTACCAGAGGAAGACCTGGGGGAAGGGTCTAAAGTCATGGCATTGGCATCCCAGGACTAATGCCACCCTCTGAAGGTGGGAGGGACCTGACCCACCTTCATCGCGTGCAACTCAAGGACCCAGCAGTCCATGGAGAAACGGGCACTGTAGTTGTCCATATCATGATTCGAACCCAGGCAGGATAAACAGAGACTATGGCGGTCTGTCATGGTCATCAGCTTGCAACAGGGGCACCGGCACATAGAGGCACACCCCGCCTTGGATTTGGAACTAGGCCCTGAACCAGACTTAATCGCGCGGATACAGTGAAAACAAACAAAGCAACAGACCTGGCACCATAGAACAGTAAAACAAAGACATAAAGACAAAAGAAATGGTCTTACCAATTTCCTGACATCTACAACATCAAGTAGTGGTGGTAGCAGACTTCAGCAGAATTCTCGTACTATGCAGAACAAGATGGCTTCAGCTCCCATGGGGTGATGCACACTCAACATCAGAAAAAGAAGAACTGAGGTGATGGAGGGCTTGGCGCTTGTTACTGGCCAACCCCTAAGCGCCACATAATGTCAGCCTTGAGGGCAGAGCCGTTCACGACACCGACCCTTCTCCTCAGGAAACTGAAAAAGCTTAGAGCTATATAAGCTTCTTGTGGGGTCCTAGCACCTCCAGCTTGTACCCACCAGTGACAAATGGTGAAGACTGATACAGGCAGGATCATGAATTCTATAGAAACAGAGAAACATAGACTTTGGCGGCAGATAAGAACTGCTTGGCCCACCCAGTCTGCCCATTTCCCCCTATCTATCGGATAAGCTGCAGATCCTAGTTAACCAATAGCCTACTTCCTCCTACCTCCCACTATAATTGCCTTATGTCTGTCCCATGCATTCTTGGAATTCCCCCACTGTTTTTGACCCCACAACCTCCTCAGGAAGGCTGTTCCATGCATCCACTACCCTCTCTGTGAATAAATACTTCAAGTTGCCCCTGAGCCCCTAGTTCTTGCGCATCTCTTTTTCTAAAATATGCTACCCTCTTGGACTTTGTTGATTGCCTCAAGGTACTAGAACATTTCTATCATGTCCCCCCCCCCTTTTCTCAAGAGTATACATATTAAGTTCTTTCAGTCTCTCTTCATATGGCTTCTGATGCAGACCATGCACCATTTTGGCTGCCCTCCTTTGGATTGCCTCCATCCTGTTTATGTCCTTGCAGAGATGGAGTCTCCAGAACTGCAAGCAGTACTCCAGATGGGATCTCATCAACTCTCTGTACAGAGGGATAACAACTTCCTGCTTTCTACTGGTGTAGCCTCTCTCCCTATGCATCCCAGAATCCCCCCAGCCCTCCTTACTGCCTTCTCACGTTGCTTGCCTACCTTAAGGTCATCTGATATGAGTACCCCCAGGCCCCTTTCCATTTTGTTGTTAGTAACCCCACAATTGTGTACTCTTCCCCTGTGTTTTTGTTTCCCAGGTGTATTACTTTGCACTTCTTTGCATTGAAACTAAGCTGCCATACTCATGACCATTCCTCCAACCTTGCCAAGTTCCCTCTCATCCTTTCCATCCCTCCTTGTGTATCAACCCTGTTGCAGATCTTTGTGTCATCTGCAAAGAGGCATACTTTTCCTTCCAGCCCCTCTGCAATGTCACCTATAAAGACATTAAAGAGTATCGGTCTCAGTAATGAATCCTGTGGTACCCCACTAGTAACTCCCCCTTCTCCAGAGTGTGCTCAGTTTACTATTACCCTCTGTGTCCTGTTGCCCAGCCAATTTGTTACCCAGGCTACCACCCTGAGACCCACTCCCAGGCTGGCTAACTAGCTTATTAATCTTTAGTGTGGGACTGTGTCAAATGCCTTGATAAAATCTAAGTAGGCCATATCTACAGCCCCTCCCTGGTCTACTACTTTGGTCGCCCAGTCAAAGAAATCTATTAGATTCATCTGACATGACCTTCCTGCTGCGAATCCATGCTGGCTTGGGTCCTGTGCCCCGCTGGCCTCGAGGTACTCAACAATTCTTTCTTTCAGAAGTGATTCCATCATTTTCCCTACCACTGAGGTCAAACTAACAGGTCCATAGTTTCCTGCCTCTGCCTTGTTCCCACTTTTGTGAAGGGGAATCACATCTGCCCTTCTCCAGTCCTCAGGTACCACCCCATCGTCCCATGATTTGTTAAAAAGGGTAGTCAGTGGTGTCACTAGGTCTCCCCTTAGTTCTTTTGGAATTCTGGGGTGAATCCCATCAGGTACCATTGCTTTGTCCACCTTGAGTTTTAAGAGTGCTTTCAGGGCCCTTTCTTCTGTGAATGGACTGGTATCAACCCCTGCCCAGATTGCTTCTATTGTTTGGTTTAGGTATTTCCTCCTCTTCTTTCTTTTGTAAATACTGAGTAAAAATATGCGTTCAGTATCTCTGCCTTTCATTGTCACTCTCTGCCCAGTTCCCCTCCCATTTATTAAGCCTCGCTATCCCTCCTTTGGTCTTTCTTCACTCCCTAATGCATCTATAAAATATTTTATCCCCCTTCTTAACTGAGCTGGCTATCTTTTCTTCGATTTGGGCCTTTGCTACCCTGACTGCCTTCCCTGCTTCCCTCTGCTTTAACTGATACAGTTCTCTGTCCTGCTCCTTCTATGATTGCTTATACTTCCTTGAATGCTGTCTTTTCTCCCTAATCTTCCTTGCCACCTCTTTTGAGAACCACAGTGTTTTTTCACTTCATTTTATTTTCTTTATTTGCATCACACAAAGGCTTGTTGCCTCTATGATGGCAGTTTTGATTTTTCCTCATTTTTCTTCCACCCCTCCTTCCTGCCAATTTGCTAGTGCATTCTTTAGGCATTCCCACATTTTGCCAAAATCAGCCTTTCTAAAGCCTAGTGCCCTCGCTTTTGTGTGGCTTGACTCCACGGTTGTGTTCATTGTGAACCACACTGTGTGGTGGTTGCTTGTTCCCAGATGGCCACCCGCTTCTAAATCTGTGATTCTCTCTGTGTCCCCATTTAAGAGTATCAGGTCCAAGACTGTTCCCTCCTGAGTGGGTTCCAACACTAGCTGTCTGAGCCATGCCCCCTATAGGGCATCAAGAATGACCCTACTCTTGGATGTGGCTGCAGTAAATGTGCTCCAGTTAACATCTGGCATATTTGGCTCCAATCAACAATATCTCCTCTTTTTCTGCCTTTCTGAGGATGCCTTCTTTCATTTCCTTGTCCATTTACTCCCCCTGAGATGGGGGTCTGTATACAACTCCTCTGTGGATTGTGGTGCCACTACCTGTCTCTAAGGTGACCCACAATGCCTCCTCTCCTCCCCTCCCTGTTTACCCTTTAGTTTTGTTGCTTTGATCTCTTCCCTTCCCTTACGTAGAGAGCTACTCCTCCTCCTCCTCTTTTACCCTCCCTGTCCCTCCTGTAGATTGTGTACCCTATGTAAACACTGCTCAAAGATTAGGTCCACAAAAAATTCATGTCTGCCCCACTAATGATAATGTCTCCAGTGACCCAGCAGCTTCGCCATCAAGGCAAAACACTAATGTCCCAGAACCACAGTCCAGTGCCGATACCACAACTGATTCATGCCCTCCTGAATCTGAGCTCCAGCACAGCAGGAAAGAAATCCGACCCTATGCTGTGGACATTCCAAGTCATGGCTTGCCTTGCCTCATGGAGGCGATACTTGCAGAGGGTGTGGTACAGAGCATGGAAGAAGACCAGGGGACGGCTGGGGAAAGGCACCAGCCAGCAATCATGGTTCCTTAGAAATGTCACCTCCACCCATACCTGAAACTTAAGTGTTCTGCATGGTTACCAGACAGAGAAAGTTGAAAGGACAACCTAGACCTAAGTAAGTCAGGACAGTCTTTGGATTTAACTAATAACTACTCACAAAGACTGGGGAGATTAAGAGGACTCAGATGCCTCTTCTGCACCCTCCTCTCAGCAAAACCCTTCCTCAGAGACTGATGTTCTTACTCAGACTCTGGACCTAAGGCATCCAGAAAGAGAAGGAAAACTTTGGGTAATACTGGAGTAGAGGAGGAGGAGGAGAAGGAGGAGGCAAGCACAAATGATGTTGCGAGTTACTAGCTGTTTCCTTTTCCTTGTCAGCTTTATAAGTGCTTTTACATGGCCTGATATTGCAGTCACTTCTTTAAACTGCAACAGCATTTGTAATTATAAGAAGCAACTGGCTACTCTATCTGTATTGCTGTCCCTAAAATCTGACATTACCATGGTACAGGAAACTGGGTTGCACACGCTTACTGACATATTTTCCGTGAAACAATTATGATCCAAAAGGTTCATCATTTTGGTCTATAGGGGAAGACAGATGTTTTGGTCCGAGTATAATGTTTTCCTCATATGATGTGACAGTGACTACCGTAGTAGATCTGGCACCTGGGAGGGCTCTGATTCTACATATTAAAGTGTGGACTCTAGACCTAGGGGTAATTAATGTCCACGTCCCTCAAACTATGACAGAGTAGATATATTTATTTAAAGCTGTACAGCCTTATTTATTCACAATATGAGGGATTATCTTTAAAGGTGACTTCGACTATGGCTTTTTAAAAACTAGACCTTTCAGTTCAACCAAGAAAGTAGTTTAGTTCCAACAAGTACGGATTGCCGACGTCACTTTGGATCGCATGCTGATCCTCTCCAGTGTACCCAAGGGCTCCATCTTGGCAACTCTATGATTTAGTCTTTTCTTGAACAACATTCCAAGCGCCTGTCACCAGAAAATACTGCTCTCTGCAGATGACGCTGTCATCTACACCAGTCACCATGACACTCAGCTCCTTGAGCATCATCTACAGCTTGTCTTTGAGCGTGTTGAAGAATGGTTCTGCTCCCACAAACTAGTCCTGAACTACTGCAAAACTAAGGTTATGCTATTCAGCAGTGTGTGTAGCAAGCACAAATCCCAGTACCCCACCATCAGGAACTGCTCTGGTATCCTGCTTGAACAGGTCAAGCAGGTTAAATATCTAGGTATCACGTTGGACAGCTTCCTCTCCTACTCACAGCACATTGATAATGTTGCAAAGGCTGTTAATATTCATGCCACCATGTGTCGATAAGCTCTTAAATGCCCACTGTAGCTCCCAGCATACCCAAAGTACTAGCTATTAAACCTTCTCGGTCCCCAGATGTTGTACCTCCATGGGACAGAAGTCGTTTGTCTACAGGGCACCTCATTGGTATAATGTGCTCAACCAAGATATCCTGACCACTCCCAAACTTGGCCCCTTCAAACGGCTGTTCCGGCAGCCCCTTACCTCTACCAGCAGTTGTGACTGTTTCTCCTAAGGGGCCTACCTCCTTAGGTACACCAGTTTAAGGTGGCATGCAATGCTCTTTCACAGCTAACTACTTGCTTCTGCAGTCCCCTCGTTCACCCTTTCCCACCTTTCCTCCCTCACCCCTCTTTTCCCCCCAGCCCTACCATGCATACCCTCACCCCTACACTGGCACTTCTCTGACCCCTGTCCACTTTCTGCTACCTACCTTAGCACTTCTCCCTCCCTCTTCCTGCTCTGACAATGGCCCTCCAGCCTGCCTACTCTTTCTGGGTCTTCCCCATACTGTCCTCTCACTACCGGTGCTCTTCTGAATAGTTTACATTTGAACTCTGCTTAGTTTGCAGTCCTAGGTAGTCTCTCCTTATGAAACATTGTTACTAGTTCTACCTCTGCCTTCTCTGTGTAATTAGATACCGTGTAACTTTGTTGACCTTTGTATGTTTGCTGTTCTCCATAATGACATGGAACCTTTGTAAATGAGCGGTTCTTGCTCAAAGGTAATGTAATCCAAGAGTTTAATAAATAAAAATAAATAAATATATTGTGGTTCTGTGATTCTCTTCAATATGATAGCCTGTGCACTTCTTGTAGATCCTGCTGCCGAGTATCATGGGGTTAAAGGGAATACTTTTTATAAAGGTTAGCGCCCCACATTGACTATGTTTTTATGTCAGCATTGCTGGGCACTACCGAGGCATCTTTGTCACCTATTGAAACATCAAATCATACAACTGTCCACCTGAACAGATGGGGGATTCCCCGACGGGAGTGGACAGGGGGTTATAAAGATGTAATCTTTCACTTCTAGCAGAAGAGAGATGTAAGGAGACAATTAGGTATTTTATTAGAGATAAACTCACATTGCTGGAAATGTATGACACACCCATGGAATGATGGCTTGAGTTCAGACTTGAACTCAAGATAGCAATTACAAAATTGGCTAAACAGAAAAAGAGGCTGGAGCATCTTAAATATATGATGCGGAAACGTCAGCTTCAGAGTGTTCTCTAGGGCAGAAGGTTCTGACTTAGATTATTCAGAGCAAATCGATGCTTTGGAAAAAGGAAATGGCTCTTTGTCAGTACCAGAGAATGAGTGCACTGGTACAAGAGCAGAAGTTTGCAACACAAGGGAGGGATCATGTAAACTTTTTTATAACTTGTCATGACAGAATAAAGGACAGAGTGGTGTCCTCCAACAAGGATGATGTGAGCAATATTCCTATGGATATTACAAGTATTAAAGATTACGTGAGTACATAGGTTTTAGATATGTTTGGGAACAAGGGCTCTGGAGACCAACACACAAAGCATTTTTAATCAGGATGGAATATTCCACAATTAGAACCACATGTTTCAGACATGCTGAAAGCAAACATCTCAGAAACGGAGATAAGTGCAGTAATTAAGGCTTTAAATAATGATGTGGCCCCAGGCGAGGATGGCCTTCCAGGTGAGCTTTATAAAAATCTTTAGTGGGGAGTTAAAAGGGGCATTAGTAAAACTTTTCAGATCCATGTTTCAAGCAGACACAGCAGACCCAGCCCTTCTGAAAGGTGCAATTTTTTAACAGGAGGCCCATTACTGTCATCAGTACAGACATGAAACTGTTACCTAAAATTTTAAGAAAAAGATTGTTCCATCAGCTTCTACCTTATTAATTAAAACTCAGACAAGCTGGCTCCATGGCGCTGAGTGACAGGGGATCACTTGGCACACTGGCAACCCAGGTTCGCGCCCGCACCCAGGACAATAGGAGCGGAGACCAATGGGAGGGTTAGGAGCATCCACTGGACACTCTCCTCCCTGGGAGGGAGGGAGCAAGTCTGCACAAATTCTACGAGTGGCTCCTGGTGGCCTGTAGTGTTAGTGTACTTTGCGGTGTGGGTGACCTCGTGCCGCAAATGGGTCTCCTCAGGCCACTGCCTGCACACAGCCACAATATGGGAGGTGGGCAGGTTGAGGGAGAAAACTGGAAAATCACCCACTCAGCTGACTGGATGATGGTCACTGAGTCCCCTCATGCCACACAGCCTGGGCGAGCACCTCTAACACCAATCCCCTGCTGTGTGCCCGGTGTAGTGCCTCTCAAATCTCTCCTCCCTTGGTCCCCAGGAGGTGGACCCCCCCTCAGCAAGGGGATATGTTGTGCAGGTGGGACACGGCACATGGGGGGATGGTATGGATGGCTGAGAATGATGGCTTGGTGGGCGAAGGGGGTCCCTAGGCAAAGCCTAAAGGAGTGGCTGGTTGAGGAGGCATGGAAAGCATAAAGAAATAAAGTTAAAAAAAACCTCAGATGTGTGCAATACCAGAACATAACATTCAGAACAATCTATCATTACTGCAGGAAGTTTCTGATGTTGGGGCACAGGGAGAGGCTGAACGCCTACTCCTGATTCTTGATTAAAAGGCCTTCGATAGGGTGGAACATGGCTACATGTTTAAAGTATTATGATTTTATGGTATAGCAGTTGAATTTATTCATTGGCTTGCACTCCTGTACAAAAGGGCATCTAACTCTGTGAGTCAATGGTCAGCTTGACACTGTTTGCAAGCTGCTTCACGGAGTTCGACAGGGCTGTCCACTAAGTCCTGTTTATACGCCTTCCGTGTGGATCCTGTTTCTAGAGAAACTGAACAAGACCACAGTATTAACCAGCTGCATTGCATGTCACAGCCTTTACTGTGTGAAACGTCCGCTTATGCAGACAGTGTTTATTTACTAGTTAAAAGCCTTATGGATAGGAACTTGGTGCTCTGACATTTTGCAGTCTTTGAAATTGTTTCAGGCTCTAAACTAAATGTGGTAAAAAAGTATGGGAAACGTTATTTGAAATCCATGTTCCGGTATGACTCCAGATGTGGCAGGGGTTCATTGTACCTTGCACCCCATTACATTTCTGGGAACATGGTTCAGAGGCTCTGATATGGAGGTAGACAGCTGGAATCTTAAATTGAATATGGCTGTAAGCCCAAGTCACCAGCTGGGGTGCCTGGGCAATATCCAAAGCAAAAAGAGTTTTCGTGGCCAAAACCTTTTTGATTCTTATGTTTCTATACTCACTCTGTCCTGCCCCCCAGCATCCGTTGAGGCCAAATTGTATAGTGTCTTTTTAGGTTAATCTAGGGCAGTAGATTGAATCCCGTGAGAGATGCCATACATATCAGGATATGAAAGAAGGGGGCCTTAATATGATTAATGCCTTAGTTTTATTTATTTGCATCTGTTTTAGTTTTAATCTGAAGCCTATCACCCCAGGAAACCTGTCTTCCAACCTGGCATTACTGGCAACGAAATGCAGAATACTGATGGCACATTGGGAAATAAATTCTCTGAGAACTATCAGAGGAACAGCCCCCCAGCCAGCTGCTATATACAGGAGTGTTTTTCAAAACGTAAGCAATGGAGAATCACTAATGATTTGGTGTCTACTCTTTCTGGTAAAAAAAACAACAACAAAAAAAAACCTTGATTCCTGGGTGCTCCATGCACATTTTACAGACACACCAGTGTTTGCCACAATCAAGGGACTGCGGAGAATGTAACTACTAGGCAGCCTACTGATAACTGAGTTTCTAGGAAAATGTGCTTCAGCCCATGGCAGGCTCAATGTAAAGGGTAATGCCAGACATAAACAGGTCTCAGAAAGAACGTGTGTTATGCCAGGATGTGTGGGTATTGAGAAATGTACGGAACATCTTGGGGTTTTTTTCCCCGCTGTTCTTATATAGTTCAGTTTCGGCTGACCTTGGCAGCCATGTGGCGGACACCAGAGTTTGGTCAAATGAATTCTCAGACGTTGGTCCAGGAAAAAAGGATTTGCCCATGGGACAAATGGAACAGCAGCACAGTGACTTGAACCTGTGCTTGTATTAAATGGTGGCTGTGGTGAGCAAGGTGTTAGGTTGTACTCTAGAAGAACACAATTCCTTTGCGTTACTCATTATGTTGAGAATGATCTTAAGTCCATACCTAGCGCCTGCCTAGAGCCATGTTTGTACAGCTGTGGCATGAATGATGTTGACTGGCTGCTGTGAAAAGTTTGTACAAAAGGCACTACGGAAGGCACTCCATGGGGTGCAGAGGCTATGATATTCCTTGCTTTACTTTTTGTTTTTTCTTCTTTAAACTCTTGTTATCATACGGGAAACATTTTGCATGTACCTTACTTATATTTAAAGACAACACTGTGAAGTAACTGGTTTTTTTTTGTAAATGATGTATGTTTCTGTTTTGTATTCACTTGTTCTGATTTCGTTTTTGATTATTTTTAAATAAAAAATTTCCATACTTGTCACTGGTAAGTCACCTGGAGTTTCCTACAAAATAGTCAGAAGGGACCACAGTTTAACGTCTCATCTGAAAGACAGCACCTCAGCGGTGCAATACCTCCCTTGTACTGCACTACATTGTCAGTTATGGAAACTACCCAAGTATCTGGTGTGGGTCTCGAAGCCATGACCTTCCAGTCCCAGAGGCGAGTGTGCTACCTATCGATCCACTGTAAGTATGTTGAAGTCTGTTATCTAACCTCACTCCTCAGTGTATTGTTTTGCTTGTTTGGTTTGAAATAGTCTTATTTTTCTTTATTTTCTCCATTTATGGTCCCCTAGTAATGCTGCCATTTCCCTGCCCAATGTTTACTTTTTAATTACTTATTAGTTCCACAACACTGCAACATCAGTTAAGCTGCAGCCCTGCATGGAAAGCTTTACTTTAGGCTACTGGTCAACTAACGTTACCAGGTTACAGAACTCATAAGTAATTAAAAATGAATATTTGATGGGAAAAAATAGCATTAACAAAAGACCTTAACTAAAAAAATAAATATGACTAGTTGAAAACAAACACATGAAACAATACACTATGGGTATGTGTTCCTCTTAAAAAAATCAGTTTTTCTAAAATGACACCTTATTTTATATTCTTATTTAAAATAAGGCCTATTTTGAAATACCAATCTTTGTTTTTAAATACACATTTATTTATAAAATCTTGACTCTATAAAGAACACACAGCACTCAGAACTCTTCATAGTTTTTGTTGGAACATTAAATAATCGCTTTATAGTGACGTTTTCTTATGTACAAACTGTACATTAATATAACCAAAAAAGACGGCAAGTTGGGTGTCACTGTGGAACAACTGCTTTCTTTGGGGAAAGTTCCTGTACCTCATACTTCACATAGCCAGTTAGTATCTTGAGCTCACAATTAGGAATACCCAGTAGTGCTTTACTGTAAGCATAAAATGGCAAACTTATTTCTTTTTATTTTTTGTTTGTGCTCCCTTTACCCCATTTTTTGTTTGCCCCCATCCCTTCAATCAGGACTGATGTAGTGCCCCAAAGTATGGGGACACCATGGAAAAGGGGGGTATTAAATACATAAAGTGCCCTGGGTCCCTTGAGAACTTTAAGAAGCCTTTAATGCAGGAGGAGCTGTGAAGGAGGTGACCTGTCCCTCCCAACAGAAAGAAAGATCTGACGTCTATCAGAGGGGAGCCAGAGGATGACCCCCCCCCCAGGTGATAGAAGGAGGTGGAGTCAAGTTTGAAGACTGTTTGGATGACTGGGCTACTGTATGCCCTGTTAACTGCTGAAGTGCGGATAGTGAATTGAATCTGGGTTTTCAGAAGGTAGCATACATGTTGATACATGTATATATTTTGAAGTTTTATATATCTTACTCTATCACCACATATCAAGAGTATATGTTGATGCACGTTTATATAGTGATACATTGATATATGGTGACAGAGTAAGAAATAAAATATCAGTTTTACTCATATTTTGCAAAATGTACAGGTTCCATATATTGCTCTACAAAATCAATACAGTGTTAAACATTTTTTAACAAATACATTTGTTTTAATTATTCCTTTTTCCCCTCCTTCCCTCCCTGGTCGCTGATTGCATCACCCCAACCCTGTCACTGGCCCATCCTGTGGACTTACTGGTTAACCACCACTTACACAGAGCCATGCATGGAGTGAGGCTTGCCACATAGGGTTGTGTGGTGCCTGCAGTGGATACAGAACAATCAGGGCATTTTGCTCCAGGTTTCATCCCCAGGGTGTCTGCAGCAAAGCAAAAATGAATGTGCATGTTGACGCACATGCGTACTGCATCAGTAGACTCCCACCCTACATCTGCTTGTTCCACATGTGCCGTCATCCAGCCTCCACCAGATGGCAGTCAAGTGGCAGGACTCAGAACCCCCTTCCTCAAGGGAGGAGAGATGCCCTTGGGACACTCAGCCCTCCATCTCCCAACCAGCCCCCAAGCAATCCTGGCCTGTTACCAAACCCAGGTCACTAGTGTGGCAGGCGGTATGTATAATCATGTTGCAAACATTTCACTCTTCCCCCTAGCAACCCCTTATCTTCCTTGCTTATGCAGGGTTTGCCTGCAAAAGCAATGGACGATAAGCATGCAATGACACATGACAGGGCGTGGTTTATTCTGGATAAAAGCATGACTAGGGGTGTAGTGAGGCACAAAGCCACAGGCTGAGTGCCTTACTGTCCCTAGAAATGCATTTATCCAGAATAAACCACACCCTGGAGTGTGTTATTGTGCTTATAAAATGGGTATATGTTTATAAACTAACTTTTTTAAAATATTAATAAAATAAACAATATATATATATATATATATATATATATATATATATATATATATATATATATATATATAGTTTCATGTCAAATAGCCCTCCACTTGTCCTAAGTTGCTAAGGATGCTGTTAAATCAATTTGTGTCACTAGGGGTGCTTCACTGCAGTCACTAGGGGAGCTGAAGAGAGCTGCGAATTCCTATGTCAGGCCTCTGGTAAGACCATGATTTTCTTTTGGTCTTACCAGCAGCATGCTACCATCTGCGGTTTCATAAAACTCCCGCCCATCTCACTCTGGTTGCAGCTCTGCATGGAGTTTAGAGACTGCATAAATAACTGCAGGTAAGGAGGGGAAGGGAGTGACTCAGGAGGGATAGCAAGAGGATTTTCAAGCTAAAACAACACTTTTTACATTGTTGTCAATTGAAGTGGACCGTTATCCCACCATAATGCCCCCCTCCCCAGGCGTACCTTATTGCTTAATTATACAATGGCAAGAAAAAAATCCTGCATCCTGATTGATCAGTGACCACTTTCAACAGTGTTGTTATCCCAGCATAGCATCACTGTGACAAACATGACTACTGGTTGGGATGACTGGAAAATACAGGTTACTCACCTGTAACAGGAGTTCTAGGAGTGGTATATGTTATTCATCCACACTGTCTGGCAGGTTCCTTGCCACTTTAAATCTTGCCGGAAGGTCTCCAGGCTGGCTCCTCCCACCCACCCGGGTGGTAAAACCCTCGGCTCCACCCCATGATGCCAGATCTAGCCTGCTGGAAGCCAGGTTGCGCATCAAAGCCAGGGAGGTCGGGTGGGTTGTGTGGATGAACAACATCTACCACTCCTAGAACTCCTGTTACAGGTGAGCAACCTGTATTTCTAGGGACATGGATATGTTGTTCAATCCCCACTGTCTGGCAGACTCCTAGCAGTTCTCCAGGAGGAGGGAGGCAAGGTGCACACCCCCTACTTAGGGAATAAGGACTGGAGAACTGAGGTCCCAAAACCAGCATCCCGGTGTGACTCAAGGTCAATTTGGTAATGGGAAATAAAGGTGTGTGCTGACTTCCAGGTAGCAGCCCTGCAGATTTCCTGGATAGGGACGTCCCTAGAAGCAGCCACCGAAGCAGCGGTATGGCGGGTAGAATGAGCTTTTATCCCTTTGGGAGGCTCCATGCCTGCCAACCTATAGCAGAGATCTATACAGGAGGTGACCCACTTGCTTATCATCTGCTTGGCTGCAGGTCTGTCAGGTGCAGCTTCAGCGTAGGTGACAAACAGCTGGTGAACCTCTCCTCGAACTTCAGTCATTTGCTCCTTATAATAAGAGAGTGCTCTTCTAGGGTTCAGAGTATGGAGCCTATATTCAGCCTCCGAGGTGTGATTGGGGTAGAACACTGGCAGAGTCAACACCTGGTTAAGGTGAAACTCTGACACCACCTTCAGGAGGAATTTCGGGTGGGGCCGCAGGACAACCTTGTCCCTGTGGAAGACCAGATAGGGAGACTTGATGGAAAGCACCTGGAGCTCTCCCATCCTTCTGGCTGACATAATAGCCACCAAGAAGGTGGTCTTTCACGACAGGTGGGAGATATCGCACCTGTGCATTGGTTCGAATGGCTTGCCCATGAGCTTAGCCAATACCAGCAGTAGATCCCATGGAGGTGGAGGTTCTTGCACCGGAGGGAAAATGTGATCAAGACCTTTGAAAAAGTGCCCGACCACCTTCGCCTGCACCACCGATTGCTTGCTGGCCTACACTCGGTAAGCAGAGATGGCTGCCAGGTGCACCTTAAGGGTCATTGACCAAAGCCCTAGCTGAGAAAGGGACCACAGGTAGTCCAAAATGCTAGCCAATGTACAGGAAGAAGGGTCCACCCCCTTGTCCTGACACCAAATGGAGACTCTCTTCCATTTAAAGCCATAGCATTTTCTGGTCCACCTTACGGGACGCCTCAACGATGTTGAGGACCTCGTCGGAAAGACCCAAGGCCTGGAACTCTAGCCACTCAGGAACCGGGCCATCAGGTGCAGGGATTGAAGGTCTGGATGGAGTACTTTCCTCTTGTCAACTGAAATCAGGTCCAGGCGGGCTGGAAGCCGCCTAGGTAGCCTGGAGCCGAGGCTGAGGAGATCTGGATACTAGAACTGGCGGGGCCGGTCTGGGACTACTAGAATCACCTGCACCTTGTCCCTCTTCACCTTGAGAAGCACCTTGTGGATCAAGGGAAATGGAGGGAAGGCACAGAAGAGGCCTCGAGAAGGCATCCCCCTGCAGCGAGCCCTGCTGAGGGGGGCGGGCATGAAACAGTCTCAGCTTCGCATTCTCCCTGGAGGTGAACAGGTCCACCTGAGGAGTGCCCCAATGGGAGAACAGATCTTGTACTACCTCCGACTGGAGAGATTACTCGTGAGATGCAGTGCCTATCTGGCTGAGGGCATCGGCCAGACTGTTGGAGGCTCCTGCCACATGGATGGCGATTAGATCCACCTCCAGGCTGATCATGAGAGACCAAGTACGTGAAGCCTCCTTGCACAGAGGCTAGGAGTGCGTCCCGCCCAGATGGTTGAGGTAGTACATGGTCGTGGTGTTGTCCACCTGGACCTGAACCACTTCACCCCGTACAAACAGAGCAAAGGCGGTGAGGGCTAGACGCACCACCCGAAGCTCCAGCAGGTTGATGTGGCATCATGACTCCTGAGGGGACCAGAGGCCACAGGCCCTGGGCTCCCCCAGATGGGCAGTCCAACCCATCAGAGAGGTGTCGGTCGTCAGAGTGACCATCAGCTTGGGGCAGACAAACAGGATACCCTCCTGCAGATGAGCTGGGACAAGCCACCACTGTAGGCTGTCCCACATCTCCTGGCTCACCATCATCGGCTGGTCCAGAGGACCGGAGAGGCTGTGATCATTGGCAGGCCAGTCCCCATTGCAGGGGACGCACATGCCAGCGGGCCCAATGGACCATGCTGGTGCAGGCCGCCATGAGGCACAGAAGGCACAGGAAGTCCCGGGCAGGGCACAATTGCCCAACTCGAAATGACTGGGCAAAGGAGGAAAGGACCTCGGCCCTGTCTGCTGGAAGCCGGGCTCTGGCTCGAAGAAAGTCGAGCTCTGCCCCAATGAATGGAATCACCTGCGAAGGCACGAGTTCTGACTTGGCCTCGTTGATGAGGAGGCCAATCTGAGAGCAGACTTGGAGGGCCAGATCCCTGGACCGCTCCACCTCCAACTTGGAGAGGGCTGCAATCAGCCAGTCATCCAGGTAAGGGTACACCCGGACCCCTCAATGCTGCAGGAATGCTGTCACCACTGCCATGCATTTGGTGAAGACCCTGGGAGCCGGAAAAAGGCCAAAGGGCATGGTCCAGAACTCATGAAGAGATCCCTCTGCTCTGAAGCGGAGGAATCGCTGATGAGACGGACAGATTGGGATGTGAAAGAATGCATCCTGAAGGTCCAGAGAACAGAACCACACACACCGAGTTCCAAGGATGGAATGATCTGAGCCAGAGTGACCATCCTGAAGGTGTGCGGCCTTAGGAACTTGTTCAGGTCATGCAGGTCGAAAATGGGGCACCAGCCCCCTGTTCGTTTTGGGACCAGGAAGTACCTGGACACAAATCGATCTGGAGGAGGGTCCGCTACCTCTTTGATCATCTCCTTCTGGAGGAGCAAGGCAATGTCGGCTCAATGAGCCGACAGAGAGGCTACGGAACCCATTGTCTCCCCCCCACCGCGTGGAGCGACAGCTTGACAGAGAGAGAACTGCTCGAATTCCAGAGGCAGACCCCTGCCTACCACTTCTAGCACCCAGTGGTCTGTGGTGTTAGCGGACCAGGCGGAAAAGAAGTGGCGGAGCCATCCCCCCCACGGGGGGGAAGTGACGAAGTTGGGGGCGACACTCCTCAACTCATCACTGGGCAGGCTTGGAGGACAGGCCTGCTGAGGGACCCCCTGAAGCCTTGCCTCCAGGCTTCCTACTTGAGGAAGCGGCAGACTTGGCCTTAGGGCACCAAGTATGAGCCTGCTGCTGGTGTTGCTGGGCCAGATGTGCCGTATGAGCGTAGGGCGAAAGGGCTTATGCTGCTGCTGGCGGCCTTTGTCCTTCTGGGCAGACATGACCAAGTCCAAGGTGGCACTGAACTTCTCAATTCTCTGGAGATAGCCTTCCACCCCTGGTCCAAACAAGTTGGTGCCCAGAAAGGGAACGTCTGCCAGTTTATGCTGGGTTCCCCCGTGAAGGTGGAGATCCGCAGCCAAGCTCTGCGGTGCATGGCCACTACTGATCGGGCACAAGAATCACCAATGTCCAACGAAGTTTGGAACTGTTTTACCACCATCCTTCCCTGAACCCGCACTTGCTTGACCATCGTCTGAAGGTCAGCCAGGAGATAAGGAATCACCTCATACAGGGAACCCATAAGGGCGTGTGAGAAATGCGCCACCAGAAGGGCCGAGCTAGCCTGATGAAGGCCTATGGAGGAAGCAGCATAAACCTTCCATCCCACATAATCCAGCTTTTTGGATTCCTTATCGGGTGGTTTGTCCACGTCCTGAGCATTTCCGGAACGCTGGAAAACTATCAAGAGTGAGGGTGACCAACAACCTATGGGGTAAGCCCTGACCTGACCGAGAATCCTTGGTCGGGGCCCCAGTCTTCGGTTGTGGAGGCAGAGGTTCCACCACAATAGGTGGAGCAGCCAGTTTTGGCCTAACAACCAGTGCCAGGGTTGGCTCCTCAATTACCACGAGGGGTTGCTTTGGCCGCTCTGGTGACAGCCACTTAATGGCTGGAGAAGGTGATGGAGTCAGCTTGTTACCGGTCAATAGAAGTTGCTGCCACATCAAATCCTCATAGCACTGACGCAACTTGTACCGGAGCCTATCCTCCGAAGAGGATGATGAGGATGAGCAGCGACACTGCTTTCCACGGTGCCGAGACCGCCAACGTTGGTGGGACCGGCTGGACCTGGAAGAGGACCGAGACCAAGATTTTCGGGGATTCTGAGGGTGGGTCAGAGAGGGGACAGGGAAAACCCACCCCTCCTTCAGTTCAGGGACCCTGACCCGGGACTTCAGCACAGGAGGCACCTGCAAGTCCTTGGTAACCTCTGGGGGAGCTGGTGAAGAAGGGTTGTTGGCATCTCCAGTCGACGAACCGTCCGGGTCGAGAGAAATCTCAACCGCATCGACTGATGTCTTGGCCGGCTGACCTGACGGATCACCATGAAGCTATGGGCCGCAGCCACAACCTTGACGGAAGTCGAGAGTCGACGTTCCGGTAAAGGGGATCGTTCCCGCTCCCGCGAACATCAACGGTGGGACTTGCCTTTAGAGTTCTTCTTCTTGGACAGGCTAGAATGTCCCGATAGCCCTTCTCCCTTGGTGGAGAGGGACTGACAAAGCTCCTTAAATGAAGCAGTGTAGGAGGAGCCCAAAGAGAGCGGGATAAATGTCGCGGCCGAGGAGGAAGAAGAAGCAGCCTGGGCCGCCTTCTCCTCGAGGGCGATCAACTGCTCCAATTGTTCCACGGAGCCCACCGCCATGGACACCGCCCAATGAGCCTCCTTAGACTTGACCGGCGGATACCATTTTTCAGGGCACCCAAGAAGAAGTCTGGCAGGACGGTCCTCCAAGACCGAAGCCGAAAAGGACTTGCACAAATCGCAAGCTTGCGAATTGTGGCCAAGCCCCAGGCAGTAGACGCACGTGGAGTGCAGATCGATCCAGGACATCTTCTGCCACACAGGCACCGATGAAGTCGAAAGTCGATGTGTCCATCGCAGCCACAAGGGAAAACGAAGACCAAAGTCTTGTAAATTTTAAAATTAGTTTCGGAAATTCCGAAGAGTGTGGATCCAGGTCTAAAACGCAGAGCACTAAAGAGGGAACCTGAGCTTCCAAGTGGTAAGAAAGATCTGGCGTCATGGGGTGAAACTGAGGGTTTTACCACCTGGGTGGGTGGGAGGAGCCAGCTTGAAGACCTTCCGGCAAGATTTAAAGTGGCAAGGAACCTGCCAGACAGTGTGGATTGAACAACATATCCATGTCTCTAGAACCAAAGATATACTTCCACACTGAAAAATTAGCTAAATAACTGTTTTAAAATGATTTTTTAAGTTGTTTTTAATTCTGTATAAAAACAAGCTACTGTATAATAGCAATAATGTACTCCAGGGTGTGTGTCTTGGGGATAATGTCACTTCTCAGGTGTTGGATGCACCTAGCACATGGCCTCATGCTCAACCACCCAAGGCATGATGTCATCTCAGCACACACACAGCCTGGTGTACATTATTGCTTGACTATTATTATTAGATACAATGCAATATATACTTATCATACCAAATTTGTATTAATTAAGTTTGTACCTCTTGTTCTGTTAGAGGAATCATTCTGACCAGGTGAACTCGAAACTGAACGCCAAGGGAAGGGTCTCGTAGAAGCTCAGCTGCCTATTAAAGCAAAGACTCAGTTAGTATTGAGATGCTAGTGAAATATTGAGCATGGCACCTTGCTGTGGGGTATGAAATCAAGGGTAGACAATGGCAATCTGGAAAGATTTCTAGTGGCCACCAAACCATTTGTTGTATGAGTGGTTACACTGGGTGATGGCTCAGAGGAATTCAGTTCCCTTTCCTAGTAGAACATGATATGACTCCTTTCTCCAGTGAGTCTAAAGGTGAATTCAACCTCCAAGAGATGACAATACCCAATCATACAAATCTAGAGATGAGAGTTCCCCACGTAAACATTTCCGGTTTAACTTCTGTATATGATTCTATAAGTGAAACCTGTTTGACATTTAACACATACAGCATACAGTACTTGCTACCTGAGCTAAATTTTTGATGGGACCCAACAGACCTGCTGCTAGCTCTTCATGCTAGAGTGGAGACATCCGCAGGTGCTTCATGTCCACAGATGTTTCCTTGGATTGGACACTTTGCAACAGCAAAATCATGCCAGTCCAAAACACGATGTGAATTCTTGGCTTCTGTTACAAAAGCCAAGGATGTAAAAAATGAAAAAAGATACCCACCATCGAACCTTTTGCAAAACTGAAAATTTGGGTTTACTGCTAACTGTTGCAACATTAATGAAAGAAGAAATGCTACAGCACAGATTTTGAAAACTGGTCCCTTGACAAACAGGCACATTTCAGTAATTTGTAACACATTGTCATAACACGGAAGACCCAAAAAGGGTTTTGTTGTCTGGTTTTTAAAGCAGAGAATCATCACTATTTCAGAAAGAACCATCAAATACTGTACCCCATAAGCCTGGCCCAGTGGCACAGTGGTAGCACTACTACTCGATACGCTGGTTACCTGAGCTGGGGAATGGACTCAAGTCATTGGGGGGGGGGGCTGGCCTGGGGAAGGATGATCAAGCATCCGGACTGCGCTCCACCTTCGGGTAGGGTTCGGTAGTGTACTCTATTGCTTGACTGACACCTGGCTGAAAATGGGTAGAAACACAGCAGGAGACACTCCAGCTATGGGCAGGGTTGGCATCAGATGCCTGTATCACTGCATGCAGCTGGCCCTGGGATTAAAACCAGGGGGAAAAACAGCACTGCCATGCATGGGGAAACCTGGCCTCTTGCAGACCCTGTACCATCAACCTTGGTGCTCTACTGTCCACAGACCCAGCAATCTGGACCCAGAGGAGCAAGTGCCCTGGAGCAGAAGTCCCTGGCAAGGGGTGCACCGCACAACATAGCAGAGGTGGCAGTACGCTGTGGAGAAGGCAAAGGGGAAAGGGAGCATTGTTTACCCAGGAGAAGCACACTAAGCCGAAGTTTTTTTCCAGATGCGACCTGGGAGCACAAGGAAGTTAAGGGACTTGCCCAGGATCACACAGTATGCTGAGCAAGTCACTTAACTTCCTTGTTAGAAGGCTGGTGACACGGCTGGTGGGGAAAGTGGAATGTTGGGGGTTGGCTGACAGAGGACAATAAATACCTGAATAAAGACATGTATACGCTTGCCATGAATCATAATGTTGTTATTCACATTTCAGCTGGCTCCAAGTGGTGGGGGACCATTAAGGCATTATGGTGATCCAGGTTCCTGCTCTGAGCCTAGGACATCAGGAGTGCATGCTGGCACATAGAGTGATGGATGTGGGGGATGATCTTTGCTCTGTTCTGAAGTGGCTCCTGTAAGAGGTTTGGTGGTGATGCAATTGGTGATATGGGTGTTCACGTGCCACTGAACATCCCCCAGGACTGCAAGCCCAAGTTGGTAGGGAGGTAAGCGGATGTACAGAACAAAGTGGGGGAAATTCGATGGCTTGTGACACTTGAGATTGGCTCAGGCCCCACAACATCCTGCCCTAGTTCCATCGTGCTTCTCCCACCTTGGCTAACAGAACATCTATGTGTTTAAAGCCTTGACTTCCTAAGGCCCCAACACAAGGGAATTTCCTGTGGAGGGGGAGCTGCCATGAAGTGCAAGTTGTATTTTGTAGGGGATAAACAGAATCAGCAAAAGTGAAGCTGGGCAGTTATCTGCAGCCTAACTGAAGCTGGAGCTAAGGAGGTACTGGCATACTGGGGATCAAATGTATATAAAAAAAAATGTGTCTCTTCATCCAATGCATGACACCTTATGTGTGTGTGTGGAGGGGGGGTTAACACCACCATAAACAAACGATCAGAACTTTGCACTTTGACCACCAAGACATAATTTCACAACCCCACCAGTTACGGTTCAGTTGAATTTTCAATACTGGGATATGGAAGGCGACGTTATCTTGTGATTACTCGTAGTTAACCATTTAACCAGTAAATATGAGCCAGCCACACTAACTGCAACCACTGTTTAACACAGGCAACCAGATTCCCTTGTAGGCTCTCTTTCCTGAAGTTGCAATCTGTCCGGTGATACCCTCAGCCATAAGTCTGCAATTCTGTACACTCTCTAAATGTTATTGTGAAATATTTGCTAATTATTTTTTTTCTTACAACTCTCAGAAATACAAGGGCCCATCAAAAAAAATAGGGACATCAACTAAAATCGAGAGCACATGCCAAAAAGGATCGACAGATAGCTAAAAAGCTTTAACATTGTTTAAAATAAAAAGGTGCCTTGGTATTCCAGATAAAGGACTATTTGTTAAAACATCACTAGACAGAAAAGAAATTAAGGATTCATTTGTAAACATAATCATAGAAATGATTCAAGGTAAAGCAATAAAACATCTGGTCTCCAAACTGTTTCATACTACTGAACAAAAAAAAACAAAAAAAAAGTGCTGTGTCAGTGTGTCAGCTGTAAGCAAAACAAACAATTAATATTAAATGCAAGCTCAAAATAGAAACTAGATTTAGGATTGACGTTTCAACTATGGGCTTTCATTGGGAAATATCATTACTTCATCTACAAGATTTAGCCAAACCTGCAGGGATAGGTGTCCAAACTGTAACAGCAAAGAGAATTTAATCATTTACTTCCTAATGAACCAACCATGGAAGCAGCTTTAGACTAATGTTCACCTCATCATAAACCCCAGAGTCCGGCAGGCATTGCTTACAATGATGATTTTTTAAAACACCCATCATATTTCGAAACTATGAAGAAGAGATATTCAGGGACATGCTAGATAGTCTGCGCTGTATTTAATTCTGACTACATACAGTATGCATCTCTGAGCATGTACTAAGTTGATAAACAGGAGGAGCTTTTGAACACCAGAAGGGAACTCTTTGGAACAGAAATATATAGTTTGCCTGAAAATCACTTGTGTGGTACCTTTCCACAAGCTGAGGGAACGTAGTAAACCTTGGGTCCCATTTTCAGTGCCAGATGTTTGCATAGTGCACCTGTTAGTGATGTACATGAGACAGCACATGGCCAGCCTGTGGGCAGCATTCAGACAGGTAGTGAACTCCAGCCAGAGAATGCTGCCTGTCTGAATATGTGGCTGTGTTAGCACAGCACACAGTGGCAGTGTGCAATGCTCACACAGCTCCATGGGAATATGGCCCACAGGAAGGAATGGAGACAGCATGTCCAAAATGGAATAGTGTTATAATTCTCGTAAGCTATATTCAGCCACAACAGGCTAATAAGCCCATAGGACATGCAAAGGTCTAAAGGGCCATTCACATGCCATTACGAGTTCATTGGCATTGTTGCACAATGCCACCATGCACAACTGTGTAGCGGCATTGCGCAGAGCTACGCCACTCCCACCCCCAATTGCCACACATATGCTCCTGCAGTAAGGGTTATCAAATCCCTACCGTCTAGTGGACCTCTACCCCAATCCTTAATCATGTCCCTCCAAATAGGTAATATACAATATTCCTGGTGTTTAGTGGTCTACCCATCCACTGACTGCCTATCACGCACCTCCAAAAAAGGATTGAACAAAAGCCCTGTCATCTAGTAGTAGCCCCCCCACCCCCAATCACCAATCAGCTGCTTCAAAACATTTATGCTGTTATATCCCTAGCATCTAGTGACCCTTAACCCCAACTGCCAATCTGATGCTGCATAACATGTATCCTCGTGGCATCTAGTGGTCCCCCAATCACCAATCTGATTCTGCATAATATGTATCCTGTCATATCTGTGGCATCTAGTGGCCCCCCAATCACCAATCTGATTCTGCATAATAAGTATCCTGTCATATCCGTGGCATCTAGTGGTCCCCCAATCACCAATCTGATTCTGCATAATATGTATCCTGGCATATCTGTGGCATCTAGTGGTCCCCCAATCACCAATCTGATTTTGCATAATATGCATCCTGTCATATCCGTGGCATCTAGTGGTCCCCCAATCACCAATCTGATTCTGCATAATATGCATCCTGTCATATCCGTGGCATCTAGTGGTCCCCCAATCACCAATCTGATTCTGCATAATATGTATCCTGCCATATCCCTGGCATCTAGTGGCCCCCCAATCACCAATCTGATTCTGCATAATATGTATCCTGGCATATCCGCGGCATCTAGTGGTCCCCCAATCACCAATCTGATTCTGCATAATATGTATCCTGCCGTATCCCTGACATCTAGTGGCCCCCCAAGCACCAATCTGATTCTGCATAATATGTATCCTGCCATATCTGTGGCATCTAGTGGTCCCCCAATCACCAATCTGATTCTGCATAATATGTATTCTGGCATATCTGTGGCATCTAGTGGTCCCCCAATCACCAATCTGATTCTGCATAATATGTATCCTGGCATATCTGTGGCATCTAGTGGTCCCACCCCTTGATCACTGATCTGATGCTGAATATTTATTCTGTCATATCCCCAGTGTCTAGTGGTCCCCCCCTCCCAATTGCCCATCAGATGCTGCAAAATATTTATTCTGTCATATCATTGGTATCCAGTGGTTCCCCCACCCCACCCTGATTGTTGATCTAATGCTTCAGAATATTTATTCTATCTTACCCCTGGTGTCTAATGGCCTCCCAACCCCTTATTGCCAGTCAAGGCCTTCCAAATAGTTATTGCGCAATGACCTGAGCAGCTTGCGCCCCCCCCCACCCTCTGAGCACAATTCATAGCCTGCATAATATTTATTCTGTCTTCTCCCTGGTGTCTAATGGTCCCTCCACCTCCCTGCTCACCCATCTGATGCCCCCTCTCCAATAAACAGTCTAATTACACTCCCCATCCCACCAACACAGGACCACTAGAAGCCAGGGATATGTGAAAATAGTTCTTGGGGGAACTCTGGCAGGGATCGAGAGCTCCTGCAGTCAGGTCACTACACAACACTTGACCGGGGGGGGGGGACTTGCACTGTGATAAGAATAGGGTAGGGTTTTGAAGGCATTAAACAGTGCTGCGATGGAGGCTGTTAAGAAATTTTAAAGCCTCTGAATATGCCACTGCATCCCATATGCAAAGGGAATCCATCATTTGCATGGGTACAGCACAGTATTCTGCACATCCAAGCTACTGGGTTGGCGCCACACTCCCAGACGCCTCTGAATCTGCCCCCGCTCTGTCCAGCTGCATTATTCCTGGTTAATATGGGGCAATCATAGCCAGTGTCTCACTAACCTTTTTAATACAGGGGGCCCATTTATTTTACATTTTTTTATTTGGAAACTTGGCATGTATAAAGGCTATTTCAGCAGGTTACAGTTTCAGTTTGAAACAGTCATTTCCCCCCTCCCCCCCCCATATTTTGGGTTCCTTGTTAATGGTGCTTTCTTTCCCACACAATATTCTTGCTTATAATTACTTGTGAGTTCCGGACCTCAGTGACGCCAGTGAGCGGAAGACAGGATTGAAGCTTTCCCTTCAGGTTTACACTCAACTGCTGTTACTCCAGAACTGATACGTAATTCATAAATGAATATTGGTCAGGAAAAAAGTAGTATTAACAAGGAACTCTGAGTAAAGGAAAAAACAGAACTATTTAAGCAATAATGCCCAAACAGCCAGGCATTTCCCAGACAGCAGCACCTAGTTGGGGAGGTGCTGTTTGCCTGAGGTGCAGCTGAGAGCCATTAACCCCAGCAGGGGCATTAAGCCCATAGAAATGCCTAATTGTAAGGGCATTATTGTAATTATAAGTCCAATCATGTTAGTAAGGGGAACTAAAAGGCATTTATAAAAAGAAACAGAAAGTGTTGACTCCGAGTGCCACTCTGAGCTGTATCAGGCATTTCTAAGGGGTTGACTAAGGGATTAATGCCTGGTACAGCAACCAGAGAGTTTGTGGGATGATGAATAATTAATTAGACTTATAATTCAAAACAAATGTAAGAAACAGTATACTGGCAAGATTAAACAGACCACATACAAGCCCATATTTCAGATAATAAAATATAAAAAACAAAGTTTATGTTCCCCTTAAGATCAAAAATAACTGTCTTCTATTCAAGTTACTGCCACCATGAAATCTGCACTGAAGAGTGGTTAAAAAAAAATTCCCTCTGACCGGCTCCTTGTTGTAAGCTGTTTGGTAAGCTGGGTTGTGACACATGCCTGAGATAACTAGAGCAGAGACATGAAGAGAGGTCAGGAAGTAGCCATACAGACACCCTCCTCTCCGGGAGGGAGGGCATGGCATGCACTACTCCTAAAGTGACTTCTGATGCTGACCCAGTAGTGATACACTTAGCGGCATGGGTGGCCATGCGCAACCATGTGTCACGCCAGGACATCGTAGCATGCGCACCCTCATAGAGGAAGGAAGAGAGAGAAAAGGGTAAAGCTGCCTGCCTGGTACGCCGGATGACGGTAGTCACCTTCCTCCTCCCCATAGTACTTGACACTGCAGTGCCTGCCCTGCCCCTGCCCCCCAGCAGTCTCTTACATTCCAGAAAGTGCTTCCTCTCTGGTGAGAGCAGTGATGATGGGATACACCAGAGCTGCAGAGAACAGACATTACAGAGGGTGATTTGTTGGTAGGTGATGGCAGCAACAGTGAGGCCAGCGGACAGGTAGGGGTCTGCCTTGCCACTCCTAAAGGTGTGGAGTGTCCAGAGGCATGGGAAAGAGCAAAAAAAAACTCTCCAACCAGGAAGGAATGGTGGTCCGGAGTGACTGTAATTTAGCAGAGAAAGAAGCTGGCAAAAATTATGAGACTGCAGTAAGAGGCTTTCTGATAATTAATGGATACTAGGGGTTGTATTTATCACCCTGAGTGTAATTAACTTGTTCTGTAAAGACACACCTTGTACTATAGAAGTTTAGAGATACGTACAGGTAGAGGAGGAATAGAAAAACTGTTATATTTAGTGACCAAAAATAAGTATCTTAAACACATCAGGGTCTTGGTAGAAAGAAAAACATGCACCACAGAAATTTAGGCCTTCTCTGTTTACTTCTATTCAGCTCAGATACGGGGACTGTTCTCAACACACACAGGAAAGAGCATTTACAGGAAGTGCATCTCCCAAAGCTGCACTAACATTTCTTAAAGCTGCACTACACGTAACAAAAACACTTCAAATAAGATTTTATGAACAAGGCTTCAGAAATATGCATGTCAGAAATATTAACTAAGTTTAGACCTGTGTAAATATTTATCTGCTATCACATCCCAGTAACGAACATTAGTGATAAAATATTCACTCAAGTTTTGAAATATTGCCAAATTAGATAGCACCATTCTAAGTCCTCTGGGGGCCATGTGCTAACTTCCCCATTAGAGAAGAAAGCCCTCAAGCAATGTTCCTATTCCTGTCGTTACATACCCATGTTTCCTCATTCAGTTTAATGTACCAGGAGATGAACAGACATGACAATAAAGTTTTCCGAAAACTGGACAGAGACTTGGAAAACCAGGAAGAGTGAGGTCACCTAGACACAGTTCAAACATCATGACCCCCTTCTGCTGATGAGGCCCAATGCAGCTGCACTCTATGAAAATGCCCACACTGAAAACAGGATTTTGATGTTTTAATATAGAGGATTGTATATGTGCAATCGTACACAACAAGGCTATTTCTGATCAAGAAGTTTCTATGGTAACAAGAGACCTCGAGAGTGCAGCTCGATAAGTCTCATTACCACAGAAACCACAAGATCAAAAATAAGCCTTGTTTGTGTATGGTTGCTCATACAAAATCTTTTACAGTGTACGGGAAACCATTATTGCGCCAGACTGTCCAAAACAATGTCCCCCAAAGAACTTTAAACTGCCTTACTGAGGCGCGTTCTGTCCGTCACCGGTCGGTTCCATGCCAGCTCTCATCACCGCAGCTGCTTCATCGTGCATGCGCGACAATGTTCGATGTCGTTGTGCTGCACTAGTGATGTGCTCAGTGCAGCACAATAACATTGTGACACACTCAGTGCAGCACAACCCTGTTCTAAGCATGGATCTCCATGCAGAAGAGTGTTCTGCCATACACTATAATTATATTGCTCTTAGATTGCCAGTGCCATGTGTGATGCAGTCAGTACGCCTGATAACACATTGGGACAGTCTTGAAAAGCAGCCCATTTTGAGAGGTATTAGTACCACTCCTGCAAACTGTGATCCCCATTATAATCAATACACATGTCAAAAAAGTGACAGACCTTCATTTAGTGAGCTGGGTTAAAATCTTTAAGTAGAACCAGTACAGATGTAACAAGATACTCACAATGTTAAGATTAGTAAGGATGTATCTCTCCGTGTCTTGCTTATGAAACTGGTAGACATCAGGGCCAACCACGATCTGTAGCTCCAGGTATTTTATGTCATCGACAGCTCGTTTCTGAACATGAGGAATCAGGTTTCTGGCTTGAAAAATAAAACAGGGAAATGTCATTGTAAATTGTAAATAGTTACTTGAATGGACTATTATTGACATATTTATGTTTGATATGTAGTGAATTGTTACCGTGTTATTTATATGTCTATTGTCTACCTGTTTATTGTTAATGATGTAAGGACCTCTTTGAAAATGTGTTGATGCTCAATGGAATTTAATCATGTTCATATTGATTATGAATAAAATTTTACCATACCATACCAGCATAACAAGTATGATACAGTCTTTTGGCTGAGATGCTAAGCCAAGGACCTGTCTGCGGTTCTACCCATTCAGAGTACCAGCGTAAGTGTGCCTGGACATCAGGGCACCAAGTCAGGATTTTGCTGACGCCTGTTTTTGCATGTGGCTGTGCCCCCAGCACCCCCCCAATGTTGAGGGCTGTGCCTTCAAACCCCCTCCCTTATTATTATTCTAACTCTGAGGGGGGGACCCCAGGAAGGGGGCACAAATCCCCAAAATCGGTGCTCAGATGTACTGGCACACTAATGCCGGTGCTCTAATGGTCAGAGAGGCCTGTGGGCCTGTTCTGGTGATTAAGGGGGACGTTAAAGATCCCATTACACTTCTCAAAAAGAGCAGAGGGATTTCTCCTGTGCTACAACAAGGAAGCAGAGTACCACCCTGTCTGATCCCAAATAGCACCAGGTACAAAAAAATAAAATACACCAAACACATGGCATATAAATAGTGATAATAATTTATTAAAGAAATAACCTGGTAAACGGTGGTCAAGCCCCTTCATGGGGATGTCATCTGACAGACAAAAAGAAACTCCCGACTAGTTTCACTAAGGAGTCATTAGGGAGTGTGATAAGCAACCCAGCTGCACAGGTACTTAAACTCATTAGCATAAAGTACCAGTGCATTCATACAGTCTATTAAATCCATGTACTATAATTGCAGAAATGTAATCATTGTATATGTGAGTGAAAAAATATCAGCATAAACATTGAAATAAAAAAGAGCCAGTCAAGTGCGCAAAGTATAATAACAGTCTTAGAGAATTAAGCTATAAGGCATGACAAGGTGTGTGTTATTGGGTAATAACGTCACTCCTGGGGTGGGTTGAAGCACAAGGTGAAGCCGAGTGCTTCCACCACCCCAGGAGTGACGTTATTACATGATTACACACACCATGAAGTGCCTTATTACAATTATACAATGGCTCGATGTTATAGAAAACAAAACTAAAAATAAAAATGTTTTTAGTAGATTTTTAGTGAGGCAATATATCTCTGTTTCTGGAAAAAAAAAAGGTGCAAGCTCCATAAAATCAGCACAGTGCTGTTATTGTGTATTATAAAAAGGGTCTGAGAAATGGAGCTTTCTGATTGGCTGCAAACATTCTAACAGCCTTATGTTAATCTTTTATTAACATACATGTAGAGCTTAGCCATATGCTGAACAAGGTTTAACACTCTTTAAAAACATTTTTTATTATAATAGCAATAGGGCACTACCAGGGATTATGTTAATGGTCAGTTAATCACCCTATAGGGGCATGTTGCACTTGGCTACACCTCGTGCCACAGTACACCCCTAGAAGGTGATTAACAGACCATTAACATAACCCTTGGTCATGCCTTATTACTTAAATATCATCACTGTCTCAGGCACACACTGACCAATCAGAGTCCAGGAAATTTTCTTGCCATTGTATAATGCCTAGTAACTAGGGCCATGATGTTAGTATCCCCATAGTACCAAATGTCAAACGGCGTTATGCAAACAAATTAACATCGAAGAAGTAAAATACTTCATTATTTTTTATCGTGATATTGCACTACCATCCCAGGACAACAGAAATCTATAAAAGTTGGACAAAAGAACTTGGGGGGAGAAAGAAGAAGAGGGGATGAGGCAGAAAAAAGAGAAGAAGAAAAAAGACAAGCAAGTCCGCCCCACTGCCAGGTGCACCTGTTCACAAATCAGTACTACAACTAGAAAGAATAGCACCGCTCACCTGAGCCTAACCAGCACATTTCCTTCTTCTCTCCTTTTCTACCCCTTCCCCCCCTGCAGTGAGACAGACTTTTTTTTTTTAAGTTCCCTGATGTCCAGGTCAAATTTCCCCATTCACTAAAAATACCACCAACAAGTTAATCTGGTTCAGTTTCAATTGATTTCCATCTGTAGCTCCCCACTTCCACTGGACAAGACTGAAAATATGCAGAATTGTCTAGCCCTTCTTTCACGGTCAACAAAAACTAAATGAACTGTGTATGTGAAACAAGAAACTCAAATACTATGAAGATGCAGCTAAGCAGAATGAGAATACCCCAAGTATAGTACATACCTCTATTTCGGATATTCATTTTTCCTTGAGAAAAGATGGTATGAAGTCTTAGTGGAGCATTGCCACCCATGAGTTTCAGGTGTTTCTCCTTGATAGGCTGAATATAAATTTTTCTGCCATTGTCAATTATCACACCTTGCTGAGAAAGACAAAAATACCATCATCCTATGGTCTCTTTTGTACTGTATAGAATCAGAACTGGTGGCAGAAACATGCTTTTCTCAGGCTAAGAAAAATGACAGAACGTGATCTATTTAAGCTTCCTGTATACTCTGCTGAGGCAAAGTGTAGCATGTACAGGGACACTTGAACTGCTGGAGTGGGTTATGCTGGAATACAATACTGTAGTATTTGCAATACTAAGGCCGCGTAACCGCAAGGGAGGACATGTAAGTTTGCAATGAGTCAAGCTTACGTCAGATTAATAACATTTCTGTAAATTGATCAAGCTTGCTATGAACTCATATAAATAGAGGTTCAAAGTACTATGAAAACCAGCTCTGACCCCCCCCAAAAGTACTAAAAAACCAGCCCAGACTCATATTTGCATGCAGACTTAAGTGTCCCATTTTGGTAGCAGAAGGAAACAAATGTGTCACAGAAGTGAGGCGCTTAATGCCTGGGTAAAGGGACTGGCAGGCAATTGCACACCCCTGCCGGCTGATCACAGAGTGACAATGACATTGGGTACCAAGGCAGCTGCTTGTCCACAATCTCAGCTAGAGGAAAAGGTGCAGCTGAGGCAACCTCAATGACTGGGGTAGAGGACGGGGGACAGGGTTGGGTGTATATTTGGCTTCCCAGTGGGGCATGCATACCAACTCATCCTTTTCTTGCAGGTTGGAAGACTTCACTTGAATAAATAAGTACCTCTGAAGGTTCCTTTCCTCATTCTAAGTACAGAATAAATCTAGTGGTTAAAGATTAGGATTCCTTAGAAATGCTTTTCCATCAGTAGGTCTTAGAAATCTATCTTCCAAAACACTTTAGGCAGGATGTTAAGAAAAATCTGTCCAAGTTCCACCCACCACTAGTTTTGAACAGAAAATACATCCAAATTGTTAGACTCTTCTTAGGCTCCTACCAAGTTCGTTACAGCAGAAGAAGGCTATGGTGCCCACGAAGTCTGCTCCCCACATCTCAGTACTTACAGAATGTGGTATCTGTTTCCAGTAGGAATTTATTAAGATCATTTTTAAAACTAATTTGTTTTGCATGACACAGTCTTATCTGAGAGGTTATTCCACATTCCCACAACCCTTTGTGAGTAAAAGTATTTCATTTTTTTCTCTCCTGAATACCTTTCTTTTTCAATTGCAATTCATGACCCCTTGTTCTACGAGATCCGTTTTTTAGCTCAAGCCCAATTTCTAATAGTAAAACCCTATCTTGTATAGTGCCAAACAGAAATAGCAGATAATCCCTTAATCTTATTTGTTTCCAGACTCATCAGTCTGAGTCTAGATATCCTCTCCTTGTATGTAATGGTGCCCATACCATGTAACACTATCAATTAGATGGTCAGACAGTGTCTGAATTTTGCAGCTAAAAAAAGTGCATCGGCAACAGAAAGTTATGCAAACTGCATTTGCATATTTTTTACTATGAATCATGACTTTCCATTGCAAACAAATGCATCTTTTGAAAATAGCAGCAAGAGGCCAGCCCACTGGCGCAGTGGTAACGCTACTGCTCAGGATGCCAGCGGTCTGAGTTCAGATGTCAGCTTGGGTGCCAGGGTGGGCGGCTGGGGAGGATTGAGCACCCCACAGGATGCTCTGCTTCTCTGGGGAGGGTGGGCAGTCATCCCTGCTGCAATTCTGCTACCTGGGTGACCACGAGTGACAGTGCAGCTAGGGCCATCAGGGGAAGGGAGGGCATCTGATGGGATCTGGGTCCAACAGCAAGCCTTTGCGTGCATGCACACTCACAGCTCCTCTCTGCTTGCTGATGTGCTCAGGCCGGGGAGAAGATGGTACTACTGGAGCACTCCAGACCCCCAGTGTGATTAATTTCTGACTTAGGGTATTACGGTACACTAACATCACACACAAAGCACATTGATGAATCTGATCCAATCAATGGAGAGTTTAAATAAAAAGTTTAAATGACGAGAATACATAACTCAGGGGTTGCTATGAATACGGGGAATCTCAAGTGAATAAATAAAGCGAACACAATGGACGGGTTCCTATTATGATCTCTGTTCTGAAAATATTACACACAACGGGGCATGAGAATAAATGCACAACAGCTTCCAAACACAGAAACAACTTTATATATGTACTTCAAGCACTGGGGCACAAAAAAGCATGCAAACAAATAAAAAAAGACTACATTTAAAGTAGACTACCATTGCTGTCTGTGTTGGAAAATGTTGCTCACTGATCATAATAATAATAATAATAATAATAGGAATTATGAAGCTGAAATGGGGGACGTAGGGGGCAGAGCCCCCCAATTGAAAGAGCAAGATGAAAAAATAGAATTATGCTTGCGTGTGCAGTAAATATTTATTTTATTTTCATTTCGTTGTGGTTTACTTCTTTCCATGGTGACTACAGTGCAGTGCAATGTTAAGAGGTGGAAGTATCTACCTGAAGACATCCACGTAAGTACTGTATAGCACTGAAAAAACAATTTGAGTGCACGAGGGGCTTGGAGTGCTCTGGTAATGCCGAGAAGATAAGGAAAATGCCCTGCACTTGAGGATTGCACGTAAGGATAAAAGACCACCTGGCACTGCAGGATCCTGCCTGACTGGCCGCTCATACCTCCTGACGCAAACTAGAAAGCTTGAGGGAAAAGCTCCTCCACCTTGTCTCCACCTGGGAGGAATAGCCAAGGCTCCATGGGGGAAGGGTCAGCGTGCCAGTCCACAGGTAAGGGGGATGAAGCGGGCATGCCTTGGCGAGTCTGGAAGGAGTTTGGGTGCAGGGTGAGAAGAGAGCTTAAACAGAAAGGGAATAAAAATAGCAGCAGTGCAGTTTGGGTGCATTCCGGCGGACACAGACACAAGCACATTGAGCATTAGTGTCCACATCTGTCCTTTTGGAAAAAAACTGCCATTTATATTTTCATTTTTTTTTTCTCAATACAAAGCAAACATAAAAATAGGAAACTCATTTTATCTTTCCCAGAAAAAGGAAAGTCCCACATTTTCCTCTGTGGTGAGGAACTCAGACTGGAGGTTTTAAAAGAATGAGAGCAGCAATGCTAGTAAGTATTCACTTAGTGCAGTCCCAAATCTCACCCCACAAAGCTTCTGCTAAACTCTGTGTATAAGCACAAAGTTCAGAACAAACACTAGTGAACAGTATCTGAAAAGTTTATTTTATAGTCAGCATGATACTCACCAGATGGCCAAGGCAGTAAGTGACTGCGGATCTAGCCGCCTGAGGCCAGACTAGCTTCCCACTCATGAAGCAATCTTTCGGAAGTTTCTTTATCAAGCTGTACGATGAGTTCAGAACATGCTCAGATATAAATAAATCTGTTGCAAGATCCTGTTCCTCCTGAAAATCAAAGACATAGGTCTTCTCCAGCGCCTTCAGGGAGCACTGCTGTATGCAGGGTGCTGGTGACCCAGGCTGGCCCTCACAAGTGCAGTACAACTGAGCAACATCGAACTCTGGTACTGAGAAAATAGGCAATAATGAGCATTCAGTTCTACACAGAAATGGGTTCCCTCTGTTAAGACAAATCTTCAGCGCAATTACTTTTTGAAACGTATATGTAGAAACCAGATTATATTTTTAAATGATACATGTCATGTGTATATATATATATTTGTACCACAGGGGTGAGGCTAAATCCTGATAACATCAGCAGAGTAAGAATACTGACATTTATCCACACTCTGCTGATGTCACCAGAGTGAGAATATCTTCACTTCAGCTTGCTTTCTAAAGCAAACTGCTTCAGATAACAGTTTCTCTTTCTCACTGAAACTGCAACTTACTCAATTAGCTTTGCCAAACACTCTCACCTGTGTCCCATTGTGTTCATAACACTCCTAGCCCATTACTGTGCTGATCTCAGCTTCAAAACACCCTGAATTCTAAATGAAACTCTTTTACAAAGCAGTTTCTGTTTCTCAGTGCTACCTGCAGCAGTTTGTCTTTCTCACTGAGCCTCTGACTCACTCAGTTAGCTTTGCAAAACACACTCACCTGTGTTTCTGACTCCCAGTCCATTCAGAACACACACACACATACACACACACTGAGCAGGAAAACACACAGAAACAGAAAAAAAAATTCCTAAAGCTCTCACCCCTGTGGTATAAATTGCACACATGATGGGCAGATCGTGGGATATGAAAAATATTCTCAGTTCTGCAGAGTGAGCTGTGCATTCTCACTCGTGGCTTCTGCACTTATGAGAATACAGAGCTCACTCTGCAGGAGTGAGAATATTATATACACACACACACACACACACACACACACACACAGTATGTGTATATATATCAAGCACCATGAGGTATACTGTAGTTCAGGATGTTACTATTTTACAGCACTATATACATTCATTTTGTATAGCATCTTTCTTAAAACATAACACAATACTTTACAGAGAGAGGGCGAGTTCCACAAAGGAAAGACAGGGACAAAAGGAACAGTAAACAATAATCAAGGAGTTGCAAAGAAAAGAAATACTGCACATTAGTTACAAACTAGTTAAAATGACTACAAATGCCGGTTCTGTGGTACCAAGCAATGTGGACATGCTAGTGTCCCAAGTCTGTGCATCACACCTGGGAGCAGAGCCCGGCAGGCAGGGCCACAGTAATGGGGGGGAAAGTGGGGAAGTTGTCCAGGGCCCCAAGCTCAGGAGGGGCCCACCTGAGGATCTGGCATTACCCCTGGCATTAGCTGGTTTGGGAAACAGGGCCCATTTCCAGTGACTTGTCCAGGGCCCCAAAATTCATAGCTGCAGCCCTGCCGGCAGGGAGGGTGGTGAGCTACTGCTCTACGGGGGGGGCGGGATTGTATAGTGCTCAACTAACATACTAAAATGCCAGCAGAATAGGCCTAACGGTCTCTCGAGTCTGCTCGATTTTCGGCACCCGCACTGAGGGCCGATTTTGGTGTCCTCCTTCCCCCTTGGGTTATACTGTCCCCAGTTCCTGATGTTCCACCTGTATTAGGCCTGCTCAGATTTACCCTTCCCCTGTACCTGTCCCACCCCCTCTTAAATCCGTCCACAGTCTCCACCTCTACCAGCTCCCTGGGCAGTGCATTCCATGGATCCACCACCCTTTTAGTGAAATAACATCTCCTCCTCTCCCCTCTGATCCTGCCCCCTTCCAGCTTACACCCATGACCTCTTGTTGCCCCACCCTCCTTCCTTTGGAGCACCCTGACTGGGCCTCCTTTATTGATCCCTTTCATGTACTTAAAGACCTCATCATGTCCCCCTGTCCCTCCTCTCCTCTAGGGTGTACATGTTGAGTTCCTTGAGCCTCTCCTCATAGGTCCTCTCCCCAGGCCCCAGATCATTTTGATTGCCCTCCTTTGGACCCTCTCTAGGAGTGTAATGTCCTTCTTTAAATGTGGTCTCCAAAACTGTACACAATACTCGAGGTGTGGCCTAACCAAGCAGTTGTACAGTGGAACGATCACTTCTGCCTTTCTGGAGGTAATCCCCCTGGCGATGCATCCCAGCATCCTATTTGCCCTTGCCGCTGCCCTCCTACAGGTCTCTGAGTTGTTCATTTTGACATCTACCACTACCCCCAGGTCCCTGTCATCCTCCGTGACTTGAATCATGTGTCCTCCCAACTCTCATAGTGACTCTTGTGGCAACACGGTGGAGGTCGCCTTGGAGGCCTGGGTGATCACTTGCCTCTGAGCATCCAGCCCCAGGTCAAACGCAATCCCCCACATCCTCCCTGGAAGGAGAGTATCTGCTGTCAGATGCTGCTACACCTCCCAGTCAACCTCTGCTCCTGACATCTTGGGTGTGGGGAGTGAACCCTGGTCACCAGCATGTCAAGAGGATGCCCCACTAATCGGTGCACAGAGTCGATATTTGTAAATAGTTTAACAAGTTTATAGCCAATGCAGTTCCTTTACTTTATTTTTGTTACTCATACAGGCTTGCCTAACCCATACTGATGGGCAAAGAAAAAGTGGAAATAAACCTGTTCATGGCTTCTCTCAGTGATGGTTTCCATGCGTGCACCATACCACATCACACCACCCAGCCTTCTGAGTTGCCATGTATGCCCTCCCAGCCAAGGGCCCAGGGAAACATCACTATCCTTCCTCAAGATGCAGCAGAGGAGGGGCCCCCAGCAACAAGTCACAATAAGAACTACAAAGTCATGGACATTAGGAGACTCTAAAGGCTTGTTGCGTTAAGTCTAGCAGCTTTAGGGATCCTGATAGGAGGCCTGAAAGAGGGGAGCCCCTGGGGCAAGGTCACTTGGGGGCAAGGTGGGAGGGAGAAACTGATTTAAAAAAGGCTACAAAATAGTCACAATATTATTATAAATATGAGGGCATATTAACACAAATGAGCTGACCTGGACAAAAAGCACAAGAAGAGATGAAATGAGGTCCTTGTAGAGAAATTTGAATTTCTCATTAAAGTCCACAGCTCACAGTTCTGTCTTCTGGGAAAGAGTTCCACAAGACTGAAAGGAGTAGCAGAACATACTTCCTTCACCAGAGGACTCTTAAAATGGTGCCCCAGTCACCAACAAAAACGTTACCGCTGGAATCAGCAGAAATCAGTTAGAAAACATTCCAAAATATCAGCTTGTTGGCACACCTGCAGAATCGCCATTCACTAGGTCAGCTACCCAGGATTGTGCCCCAGGATTGGGTCACTGTATAGTCTTCAGGAGACAGGTCAAGCATCTCATAATATGCTCTCCTTCTCCAGGAAAATTGGGTAGCACCTCCCGCTGCCCTACTGCCACGTTCAGCTATTTGGATACTGTGACTACATTTGCCGAGGCTTCCCTTTTCCAAAGAAGAAAGTCATAGTTCTGTTAATCACCTCTCATGGTTCATGCTGTCACAGCCTCAACTATCTTGGTAGTTCTCGAAACATGGAAGCAGCGGTCCTCAATAAGACAATGTCTCTTTGATGAGAATAAAAAAAATCTTCTTGGGGGGGGGGGCTGCCCTAGTCTGATGGACTGTTAATCTAATGCAAAAATCAGACTGGGTAGGCCAAGCAGTCCTTTTCTATTGACAAATTCTATATTTATATTTCTGTGGAATTACAGACATTACTCCTATACTAAATAATCAATAGTGATTTATTGGATACAGAGTTACAGGCAACATTGAAACATCCATCCAGTGTTTCCCGGGCTAGTCTTCTGCCTCTTCAGGAGAAGTGGTAATTACATTTGCTGTTTGAATAAACATCCTCTCTTAACACTAGTAAAATACATTTACTACCACACAAGGAGCAGGTTTGTCATAGGTTTGGGAAGGGGGTACATCCACTGGTATTGCCTTTTGGGTTGAGGAAGGCTGTGAAAGGCCATACAAGAGTAGTTAAAATGTGCCTCCACTCCCAATCCACTTGAAATAACCTTCCTAAGAAGAAGTGATGTAATAGTATATGGATTTCCTTTACTACCACCCTTCTGTCTAATATTGGATTCTGGAATAAACAATATTTGTTCAGAATCCAACACAACCCTATGACTGCAGTGGTTTCACACATGCAGCTACGCTAAAGTTCAATGAGACAGCTATGATCAATAAGACATATAGTTTAAACTGCTTCTCAGTGACCAGGTTATGTTACGTTCATTGCTACAAGTACAATGGTCATGTTAAATGTTCAGAACATTGTGTTTTGAGTTTTGGCATTTGGATATCATGAAACATCATTTCAAATGTGTTTTCTGGGAAAAAAATTATATGGGATTATGCATACCTTCAAGTATGGAGTTGGTGCCAAAGTAAAATACCAGCTCTTCTTCTTCTTCCAAAGACTGTAGAAAAGCCTATAAAGAAGTATAGTTCTTATCAGCCCTCTTAAGCCCCTGGCAAATTCAAATATATTTCACTTACTTAACTGATGCATATATATATATATATATATATATATACTGTAGTTTAAAGAGCTAATAGAACCAAAATTAGCAGACAGGAAAATGTTACAAATTTTAAGAAGCAGCTCAAATTTTTATGTTTGAAGTATTTTTCTATTTCCTTTTGCTCACTTGAAAGTTTTCTATGTGATAATACTATGGTAGATCTGGGGAACAGCACTCTGCTCGACAGCTGACATATCAAGTTCTATTCCTCCCACTACATCATCAGCACTGTGACCTCACTGACAGTGACATCACAGGTGACTGACCAGGCAGCTACTGAGCGGCTTTTCCTGAGCAGCTGTGATGTCACAGTAAGGTCACAATGCTGATGATGTAACGGAAGGAGTACAGCTAAATATGTCAGTTGCCAGGCAGAGTGCTGTTCCACACATCACATTCTCATTAACCAAAGGGAAAAGGAAAAACTAGCTCAGATATAAAAGGCAATAGATGACTGCTTTCAAAAAGTCATATTAGTTTTAGGTAGTACAGTAGCTGTTTAACATAATGTATTATTTATAAACTATGTGAGACAGGAAAGGACTGATGCCCAAACTGCTCTAATAGCAATTAGTTACTTTATAATGGAGTCACAGCTGTGGTAATAAAGTGCTTTTGACCTTGCTTGGTCAGTGGTAACTACAATGATATGGTTACACTGCCAGTATCCATTTTGAGTACTACTGCTACTAACTCCATTCCCAAACAAATTAACATAATTTTGCCAGATTCTAGGTCAACAACAAAATCAAACTTACCTCTTGTAATGGGGATTGCAACCAAGCACAACATAACCCACGTAAAGAGGCCAAAGCTACAATAATTAGCGGCTCAAACATGGCGTTCAACAATTCTGTGTTACACAAGCATAGACAGCCCACAGCCCTGGTCCCAATGTAACGAAATGGAGTGGATCACAACTCACTCTGGCAGAAATTTGAAAGCTCGACTTTGGAACAAGCTACACAGTTGAGGAGGCCACTGCTGCAGGAATAAGGGGTCATGTTTTGGTAAACTTTACAGTGAAGAGCAAACAGCCAGCTGGTGTTTGTGCAATGACAAGCTTTTGCAAACCTGCAGTGCTTTGGGAGAAGAAAAAAAAGCAGTTTGCCAGCAGTAAAAAAAAAGGAGTATTTGAGAAGGTCAACTCAAAGTATATACAAAGGGACAGCAATAATACTCTACAAAGTGCAAATGGAAATGTAATGACTAAGAATGTACAATACTATTTTTAGAAGAAAAAAACAGTGCAGCAGAACGAACTTGACTGAATACGGTAAACAGTGTACCAAGGAAGGGAAGCTGTAATAGATACGGGGAGAAAAAGATGCTCAAGCTTCGCTCTGATGGTGTATGATGTAAACAGAATTCTTTAATGGGATTATTGCCTTGTTACCGATGGTTTCTGTTGTATATATGAAAAAAAAGACAGTCTACAAAATTGGGACATCTAGTAGTGAAAGAAAACAATTAGAAGTAATACTGCCATCTAGTGGTGGTCTATGTGATAGTAAGCATACTGTATTAATTCAAATGAGCTTTCTATAAATTGATTACTTATGTGCAGCTGTTTGAAATGTCTCTATTTTTATAAATTATATTCACACCTCTAAAGGATTCCTATTCAACTGTGCCTGAATAAAAGCTGAAGCTGTCAGTTGTGTTTTGTATTGTTTTCTTTGTATGGACAACATTCTGTGCGGTTCCTTTCATGGAACCAAGAATCTGGAGTTTTGACTATGTCACATCATGGTTTCAGAAATGTGAGCATGAACTTATCAGTACAGCGCCCACGGTTCTGAAACCATGAAGTGACATAGTCAAAACACCAAATTCTTGGTTCCATTAAATCAGTTGCACAGAAAACAATATAGAGCACTACTGACAGCTTAAGCTTTTATTCAGGCACAGCTAAATAGGGATCCTTTAGAGGTGTGAATATAATTTATGAAAATACAGACATTACAAGCAGCTGCACATAAGTAATCAGTTCCTTTCCCCTTTAAGCTAGGAAGACTCTTCGTTCAGTTGAATTGTTATCTTTGGGACTCAGTGTCCCAGGTTTGATTCCAGCAAGGGCTGGATATCTGTTTAAATGTAGAAGGGACAGACATAACAATTTCCAATCATTCTGTTTTTGAAATGCTTGTTATAATAGTCAAAAATATTATAAATGGGGTAGGTGACTGTCTGATACAAAATATGCTAGTTTTTGGGTCTTTTTAAGTGTGAGGGGACCATAATTAAAAAATGCCAAACCCAAGAGTGACTTGTGAAAGTCCTGTCTCCTGACGAGTGATTATAAATTGCATAGTCTGAGTCAGGGCTCTGCATATTTATTTTATGTGAAATCTGTTTGTGCTGAACTTTCACTGAACTGTTTGCTTCAGTGCTGCTCAGAGCTATTCTGATGTTATCAGCATTGTGAAAGATTTCCTCAAGCAGTCTGTCAAGGACCAGCAGTACCTAATCAGCAAAGGACATTCACAGTATGCCACCTTAGGTTAAGTTTAACCAGGCTTCAGTGGTTGATGTCCTCTAGGTGAAAAGCTGTGCCCTATCTTCTGAATGTTGGACCCACTGGCATTATTTCTAGTTATTGGGGGGACCTGGCTCCAGTAACTGTTGAGACTGTCAGGTGTTCCCTGCAGGAAAGTGTTTTCCCCACCAAACATAAGATGGCAGTGGTGAGGCCCCTCTTAAAAAAGTCATCTTTGAACCTTGAGGATCCAGCAAACTACAGGTCTGTTTCAAACCTTCCCTTTTTAGGGAAGATTACTGAAGTGGTAGCAGCAGTCCAGCTTCAGAGTCACTTGGAATGCTATAAGACCTACAAGCCTCTCCAGTCTGGATAAAGGCTTTGGTATAGCACTGAGATGGCACTCATCAAGGTGTTCAATGATCTCCTCCTGACAAGAAAGTGGACAGTGTTCCATCTTGGTTCTGGTAGATCTTTGCTCAGCATTTGGCAAGGTGGACAATGGTTTGCTGTTGATTTGACGAAAGCACTGTGTAGGACTTCAGGGTACGATGTTATGTTGTTTGATTCCTACTTGTCTGCTAGCAGGTGGCATTGGGAGAGAACATCCTAGAAGCTACTGTACTCTGCTGAAGAGTGCCTCGGGGGTCGATCCTGGCCCTCACGTTGTTCACCATGCTGCCTTTTGGGGAGATCATTAGGGAGTATGGTCTAGGTTTTCATTGCTATGTAGATGATAGCCGAATATACCTGTTCGATGCACCTGGTGGGGGGATGCTATAGCAGTGTTTGATAAGTGTCTAACTGAAATTTAAGACTCAACAACCACCAGCTGGCTCAGACTCAACCTATCGAAAACAACGGTGTTACGAGTGAAATCAGGTCATGTGGGGGCAGCAATGAATAGTGATAGCGCTCCTTTACAATTTCTAAATGGGAGTAACAAACTGTATATAGGGTGAGAAATTTGGGCATCACTGTGAACTGTGGATTAATACTAAAACATCAGATGTTATCAGTAGTTTGCAGAGGCTTTTACCACCTGTATAATATTGCCTGGATTAAAACCCTGTTTTGAGCCAACTGACCTAGTGATTCTGGTTCATGTATTTATTACCTAAAAATTTTACAACTACAATGCTTTATACCATGGGTTATCTGTGGGGTTGGTATGTTACTTGCAGTTAGAGTGGAACACAGCTGCCCCATTGATCGCTGGGCCTCCCCGCTCTGGGAAAATAACATCAGTCCTATGTAAGCTGCATTGGTTGCCAGTGTGGAAGGGTATCAATTTCAAGATTTGCTTGTTGCCAGCCCAGCAGTGCAGGGGGTTGAGGTGCTGGATGCCACACCTCGTGCCACGCCAGCGACCCAGGTTCGGGAATGAGCCAGGGTCATCAGAGGTCAGCGGGGGGGAGGGAGAGGATGTGAACCAAGCTGCCATCTGGCAGCTGTCCACCTTGGGAGGGAGTTCTCAGCTCTCTCTCAGAGCTTGGCCACCCCCCCCCGTTGGAGGCCGGAGGGATGATGCCACTCCGAGAAGTGCCAGCGCTAGGCCGAAAGGGGCAGGTGGAAGAGAACTGGCACTGGAGCAGCGGTGCGCATGTGCACCTCCACGCATATGCACCCCCACTTTGGGGGTCTTGGGGATCTTCAGGGGTGCGCATGGTGCTACAAGACCCCGAAAGACCCCGAGCTCCGGTAGGCTGGCAGACAATCGGGCCAGCCTGCCGTCGTCGGATACAAGTAGTTGGAAAAAAAAAAATGATTTGTTTACCATACACTACAAAACTCTATATTACTCATGCCCTGGCTTCTTGAAAGATTTTCTATGCAAATACACTCCCTCTTGTTGACCAGGTAAGCACACTAGACAAAAAGTGCCTATTTGCAGGTATGACCTGGGAGGTTACAGAGGAAAAATATACAAAACAATATAACAAAGAAAGGATATACAGGCAGTAATTTTCAGGCATGAACACATGGTTGAGGTTGTGGTACAGTAAAGAAGGCTTTGACAATATGTGAAATATACATAAGCATTAGGGCAAAACAAGGTACAGTGAAATTAATAGACAGTAGGTGCTTGGGTATCAGAGTGCTACCCACGATTTTTAGGCACCACTCTTAGTTTTGGACAGCGGAAGGGATTAATTCAGGAATACAGTACACCAAGCCCCTTATTTTTAGGGACAGTTGCAGACTGAGGTACATTTTAGGTGCACTGATAAGTATCTCTTAAAAATGTAGTGGGGGCACAAACAGCAAAGGCCCAGTCACCAGTCAAGGTGCAGGATTTAGGGACAAGGAGAGACTGCAAGGCAGTAGACCTAAGTAGGTATGAGGGTTGGGTTGGACAGGTTTCAGGAGTTTAGACAGGGCAGAATGGGTGGCAGTTTGGACTATCTCATCAATAAAACAGCCCAGGACATAGGACCAGCAGTTGCACAGAGACAGCCAGTGAAGTTTATCGTATAGCTCACAGTGATGGATGAGTCGAGGGACAGTAAGGGCAAAGCGACAGACATTATTATAGGCCACATCCCACTTGGCAGGCTAGATTTTGTGGCAAGGGGAAAGGTTATGTGCCCATAGCTGAGTGTAAGAAGTAGCATACTTTTCTGGTGCTCTTCACTAGGATGTCTGAGGGGCCTCGTCAGTGGTGGAGTTTAAGGTCTTATGAAAAAAAATACATATATCTTTTTAATCTAGCCTTTAATTCTGACCAAGCATTTACTTGATCAGCTGATTTTAGTACTGTTCTGTTCTTAAATGGTTGTTCTGACATCTTGATTCTGTGACACTTTTATAATACATTTTTACTGTGCAGCACCCATGGCTATCTGAGACTGGCGCCTAACAAATACATTTGCCTTGTCTTGCCTTACCTCATCCAGCCAGAGCTCTAATATCACGTTCTTGGCCACAGAATCAACCACATAAATGGCATGTCTATGATATTTTAACACCTTGACAGTAAAAGCATCCTGTAAAAAAAAAAGAAATGGGAGCTCACACCTAAAGCACCAAAGAAAGGTGTGTGAAGTGTGCACTACTAAGGAGTGAAGAACAATCCAGAAAAAAAAACACTCACAAACAATGAGTAACTAAGCACCACTTCAGGGGACTAGAAAAGCACACAATTCTTTATTGATGTATTTAATAAATATCTAAAAAAGTGTACAAACATCAAAAACGCAAAGCCAAAAAGTGCACAATGCAAAGAACAAAATGGAGCGCCAAGGGTGCAAGGTGTTCAGCACTTGTAGCTAAAATAGAGTTCTAGTCCATAAAGCCAGAATCGAATAAAAACTCCCATCATGAGGCCTATAGCAGCTTGAATGGTAATCCAGGAAAACAGGAGGATCTCCCGAGCAATAAAAAGCAAAGTAACTTACTTAAAAGCAGGGATACAAGATCCAAAAAGCCATGTTCTTACTTTGAGAGGACCAAAGGTGCACTCGAGAAAGCATGGAAACCAGACTTGTTTGTCAGTGCTAACAACTAGGTCCTCATAACGAAGTAGTGTACTTCTGGGGCAGTCCATGCATGAGATACTCATCAAACGTTCTGCTGTGTAAACGTATGAACCACACTTGCCAATGCATACTGGCAATGTGCAACAAACGCTGCTTCAGAAATGCCACCATTCAGAGTGCTGCAACCTCACTGGCTTTCGTAGGCATGGATACTTGGGACGCTAACGTTTCAGCTCTATGTCATCATCAGAGTATACCCAATGATGTGCAAATCTGTTAAATTAATACTAAAACACCCGGAAGTGAAGAGACCCAAAGGAGGGATTCAAACCCTGTGTTCTACAATATTAAAAATATTAGTGCCACTTAAGACATTAACATTAAAGCAGGCAGTGTTTTGCACTAGTCGTTATATATCATCACCTGTTACATAATAATTCTGTTATTAAAACTTATGACATTTCTTTATAAACAGATGTAACCCCCTTGTTCCCAGGGGTTACTAGAATCCCACTTAGAATCAGTGGCAGCCAGGGAAAGGCAGCTTGTGAGATGCCAGTTAAATGGATTTCACACTGTCACACTCGGTTTTCAGTTTCAGCTGAACTAGAGTGATGATGTCACCTAGAACTGTCGCAGCAGCATAAGCCACAATGGAATGCTAGCTGCAGTGTTTAGCTGTGGAATGTTGAGTTAGAGTCAGAAGTTCTGTAGAGTGGAGAGTAGAGTGAGTAGTGCTGCCTCTGGAGATTGGGTAGTGTGTTCTCACCCTAGAAGAAGGACATAGAGGACCTGCGAGTGAAGTGGTAGAGACCGTTCCTAGAGGGTTTTCCAGTGCCCCATCCCCGGAGGGATGGGGGGAATTCCAGGATTCAGGGCCAATTCCCTGGCCCAGCCTGGATTGTGTTTGAAGCTGCCTGAGATTTGTTTGCTCTGTGAGTACCCAAGACTTTTGTGTGGAAAAAGCCCTGGTGCACCTGCATTCCTGTGGTGAGTTTTTCTCTGACAAAGGGACTGTCACCAACACTGTTTCTGTTAAAAGTGTCTGCCTACTATGGGGTCCGGAGGGAGACTAGCCAGGTACAGAACTTTTAGTTCATGTCTGATTTAAAAGCATCTGCTAAAGTGGGGGTCTAGTGTAAAGACATTGCCAATTACATAACTTTCAATTTCATGACACCTCCGAGGTGTGAGAAGTAGAATGTTAAATGTGAAAGACATTTCAAGACAGCATCTACAAGAGTGTTTCAGAGAAAGGTGTTGTAACCAGATGAATGGCCGAGTATAAATTTGGAAGCAAAAGTTGGGAGACCCCCCCCCCCCACATCTGGAGTAACCATGTTTACCTCTCTGGGTTCCATTTGGGCACCTTTATTTTCTCTCAGTGCACTTGGCCAGTGCCTAAAAAATATACCCAGACATGCGATTTTGGATTTTCTGTGAGCTGGAGTGTGCTTGTTGATGGTCGAGGGAGCCACCAAGAATTCCTCATGAAATATATGGGAAGGTCTCCTAGTACTGGACGAGGGTGCCATGTCAAGGGAAGTGTACCAGTTAGGGCTGTGTGTGCGCCAGTATCCATTCAGAACCTTAGGGTTTGCTGTGTGTCTGCTCTGTGCCTCAGTAATCTGCATTACCAGTGGGAGTAGCCCTATGGGGGTCCATCTTTGCTTTATTTATTCTCTGTGTATATGAATAAAAGCCACACTCTAGAATCCCAACCTGGTTTGGACAGTATTGTCATTGCTTCCAGTGTCTGGATTTACTTGGATGCCCCTGACCAGAAGTACAAACCTAGCATTATGCTGAGCAAACGTTTTCTCCCAGAGACCCAGGTTGATGGCCATGCTAAATGGTCCCCCCAGGTGTGAGCCAGATAGTTGCCACACTTGGCATGCCTGTCTAAGGATGGCAGGCTACGAAGTACATGTATGGGTAAACAGAACTGTTCGTAGTGACTACCCCCATCCCTCTCATTGGTGGCATGTGTGAGAGGGAGGTTACACAGAGATGTAATGTTACTAAGCCTGCAAAGCATCACCGACATAAGGTAAACAGAGCTGCAACGCTCTGAATGGCAGCATTTCCGAAGCAGCATTTGTTGCGCACTGCCAGCATGCATTAGCGAGTATGGTTCATGCTTTTACACGGCAGTACATTTGATAATTATCTCGTGCATGGACTGCCCCAGAAGTACACTACTTCGTTATGAGGACCTAGTTGTCAGCACTGACAAACAAGTCTGGTTTCCATGCTGTCTCGAGTGCACCTTTGGTCCTCTGAAAGTCAGAACATGGCTTTTTGGATCTTATATCCCTGCTTTTAAGTAAGTTACTTTTCTTTTTATTGCTCGAGAGATCTCCCTGTTTTCCTGAATTACCATTCAAGCTGCTATAGGCCTCATGATGGGAGTTTTTATTCGATTCTGGCTTTACGGACCGGAACTCTATTTTAGCTACAAGAGCTGAACACCTTGCACCTTTGGCGCTCCATTTTCTTCTTTGCATTGTGCACTTTTTGGCTTTGCATTTTTGATATTTGCACACTTTTTTAGATATTTATTAAATATGTCAATAAGAATGATGTGCTTTTCTAGTCCCCTGAAGTGGTGCTTACTTACTCACTGTTTGTGAGTGTGTTTTTTTTTTTTCCAGTAAAAGCATCCTCTATTGCACATACTTCCAGTGTGAAGTAGTCGTTGAGCCTTAGCAAGGGGTCCAATTTGACCTTGATAGAGTCCCTGCTTAATACAAGGCATTTCCACATTAGTGGGTGTAGGGGAATTTGGATATTTGACTACTGGATTTCTCGTCTGAAATGTCATTTCTTTTGGACTTATGTCTTTTTATAGGATGTGCAGTTATACTGTAATAACTGTACTTCCCTGGTGGCTGAAGGCACTCAGCTGCACCTAGTGTCCCACAACATACCCAGAATGTGTAGGTTATTACAGCTGAACCACACTCTCAGTCATGTAGTATCAATTAAAATCCATCTTGCTTTGGCAACACATCAGGGCAAGGGTTGTTTTTGTCAATTCCTGCAGGAGTAATGTCACACAGTACCAAAAAGACCCATGCCAACTTCTAGAAAAGCTGTTCCCTGCCACCACACTCCATGACTCCGTGATGATGTTGACGGTGTCAAATTATAAAATGGAAAGAGAAAATCCTGCTTCCTGATTGGTTATTACCTGTGCATGAAATCTGTTCCATGCACAGGTAATAACAACTTCATAAAGGGACCCATTGAAAAAAAAAAATCAGTGTGCCATTATAACACACTGCATTTTGAAATGCCATTTTTTTATCATACACTAGCGAGAGAAACAGTCAACAGCAACAAGTAGCCATTGTTTCACCAAAGTACAACAGAATCCCCAAGCATGTTACACATAAATTCAAACAGCAGCTTCTAACTGCTTCCATTCTTTGAGCCTCTCAGTGCATTTATATGCACACTGGTATTCTTACCGGCAAAAGTTAACCGGTTTGTTGCAGAGTCATACCAGGTAAGCTGTACTGCGTTTACATGCAGTTCTAATTGTTCATGGAAAGCCCAATGGTTACACACACGCAAGTAATGAGTAGGCGTCGCTGAGTGAATGATAACATGCCTGCGCAGAATACTGTGTTTTTGAGACACCATGCTTTTCTGATAATCCTGGCCCCAGTTTCAAGAAGAACCCTGGCACCTAGTAAGGCTAGTATTGTTACATCTACTGCATTTTTGGGGGTACCGGAGAGAGGGAAGAAGAAAAACAGAATTACTATGAGTAAGAAATGATGGGGGCGGCAAAAAAGAACCAGACCATGGGAATGTATGGTTCATGCCTTTGTTGCTTCATACATGCTTCTATCCTTTATTTTATTTTTTTCATACTTAAAAAGAAAATATGTATACTGATTCCTGCCTGACACAGCTAGCCATTGACACTGGGCTGGCAGTAGCTTACAGTTTAGAGTAACAAGCTGTGAATGAGCTTGGTACATTCTTGCAACAAAGATCTGCAACAGGGTTGATACGTTGGGGGTGGTGGAAAGGATGAGAAGGGACTTGGCAAGGTTGGAGGAATGGTCAAAAGTATGGCAGCTTAGACTCACTGCAAAGAAGTGCAAGGTAATGCACATTGGAAACAAAACCCCGGGGGATGAGTACACAATGGGGGGTACTAACAACAACAAAAATGGAAAGGGACCTGGGGGTAGTCATATCAGATGACCTAAAGGTAGGCAGACAATGTGAGAAGGCAGTAAGGAGAGATGGGGGGATTCTGGGATGCATAGGGAGAGGCATCACAGTAGCAAACAGGAAGTTGTCATCCCTCTGTACAGACAGTTGGTGAGACCCCATCTGGAGTACTGCATGCAGTTCTGGAGACCCCATATCCACAAGAACATAGACAGGATGGAGGCTGTCCAGAGGAGAGCAACTAAGATGCTGCAGGGTCTGCACCAGAAGCCACGTGAAGAGAGACTAAAGGAGCTTAATATGTATACCCTCAAGGAAAGGAGGCAGAGGGAGGACTTGATAGAAACTTTCAAGTAACTCAAAGGAATCAACGAAGTCCAAGAGGGTAGCATCTTTCAGAAAAAGAAGTGCAAGAATAAGGGGGCACAATCTGAAGATAGAGGGGGGATGGCTCAGGGGCAACGTGGGGAAGTATTTTTTTATGGAGAAGGTGGTGGACGCATGAACAGCCTTCCCGAGGAGGTCGGGGTCAAAAACAGTGGGGGAATTCAAGAATGCATGGGACAGACATATGGCAATTATAGTGGGGGGGGAGGAGGAAGTAGGCTGTTGGTTAACTAAGATCTGCAGCTTATCCAATAGGTTGGGGAAATTGGGCAGACTGGGTGGGCCAAGTGGTCCTTATCTGCTGTCAAAGTCTATGTTTTTATGTTTCAGCAGGTCTGGGTTCATGTCTCATAACCTACCAACTGCTTACTGTGTGACTGTGAGCAAGTCACTTAATCTGCCCAATTATCCCGCATTGCCACTGAAAACAGGCATTTGAGCATAGCGGGCCTTACCCAGTTACCACAGAATAAAAAAGAATAAAACACAGACTACTAACTAACAGATGAAATCAGCTCACAGAGACTGCGGTGGATAAGTGCTTGTTTGTTCATTTCTGGTTATCTCCACAAGTAAACAGCGTGGCAGAGAGCAGTAGCCGCAGCGGTGCCATGCCCACTTATGGCACAAGTGACCCATGATTATTTGAAATGACTTTCAGGATTTGCTAAGTTAATCACAGAGGGAGTAAACTCTGCTGTTTCCACAGCTGCAATAACAGGTGCACAGGCAGAAAATCTCAGCGGTATTCCATGATCGTTTCCTTCAGTAGTGATTCAATTTAATTTTCCCTCGAATGAAGTTAGGCTGACTGGCCTGTAATTGCCAGCACTCCTCCCTGGACTACATGTGCCCTCCTCCATTTCTCCAGGACCACACCTGTCTCCAGTGAGTTGTTGAATAGGACTGTTAGAGATGCAGCCAGAACCTCTCTGAGTTCCGTCAATATTCTTGGGTGTATCCTATCAGGCCCTGTTGTTTTGTCCACTCTTAGATTTGCGAGTGCCTTTTAGGACTTTCTCTTTTGTAAATGGACTAGTGTCCACCTTCCTTCGATGTCCCTGATGCTTATCCATGACCCATCTCCTTTCCTTTACTCCGTGAACACTGAATAAAAGTATTCATTCAGAATGCCTGCTTTTTTCCTTGACACCTTCCACAGGGCCAACCTTAGGGTACGTGGTGCCCCTAGGCAAACTTACCAACAACGCCCCCCTTGAATTTTTTAAATCCACCCCCCCACCAAGAAAATGATATAATATATGAACTGAGGCAGCATTCTCTGACCCTGGGAGGGCAGAGTGCCTCCTGGTACTGCTTTGTAGATGCAAAGAAGCTTGCATTTCTGGCCAGGGAGTTATAATAGGGTGGGTGTGGTGAGACGACTGCATGGTGTAGAAAGGGGTAAAGAAGAAAAGGGTACAAACTGGGAGGGTTGGATGCAGATTACATCTTGGGGCAACAATCCATCTGGCGAGCAGATGTCTTGACCAGTTGCCCCCACACCAAACAGATTTGACCTTTGCCCAGCCCCTAAAATGGAAGAGCTCACCCTCATATTTCTAAAGCCCTTAGGTGAAGAGCCTTCCTTGTTCATTCGGAATGAGAGTGTAAGACAAGTCCCCTGACTCAGGGTCCTCCTCTTTGGAGCTCTTCTGGCCAGGTTACTTAAGCACTAACGACAGAGAAGCTGGTAATTTCTGAAGGAATAATGGCCGGTTGGGTGGATGGGTCCCTCCAGCCGGTCTTTAATCCAAGGAAATGACCAGCTTCAATACTGTTATTGAGATTATAAGTCTAATCGCAATAACAACCTTTTTTCCCCTGTTTATTTTTATCGCAATTAAATTTTAAAGTAGAGTGGTGCGAAATAAAAGGTGGTTGTAAAGCATCAGTTGGCAGTTGATCGAATGATTCTAAGACATTAATGACCAATCCAGTAGCCAATCAGGGGCCTTGTTAGTCTCATGAATGATTAATTAGCCTTATAATTAGGTGTTCAAGATGGAGAGTACAAGAAGAGGGATAGGCAGGGGAGTAAGCCACTCAGATATGGCATCAACAGAATAATCAGAGGTTAAAATGGGGGAGGAGAACACCGGTCCTGTGGCGCAGAGGGATGAGGCATTTAGCCTTACCTCATGTCACACTGGCAACCCGGGTTCGGGAACGAGCTTGGGTCATCAGCTGGGGGGGGTAGGAGCACGACTGAGCCGCCTATCAACAGCTCTCTACTCCTGGGGTGGACGCTGTCCCTCCTGTAGTCACATCACTACTGGGTGGAGATCTGGTGGTGGTGCAGGTGGGGAAGGGGGCAGCTAGTAGGGTGGGGCGTACCGCAGTGCCTGGCATGTGTGTGCCTCCACACGCATATGTCAGCGCCCCAGATGCGCATGGGCTGGGATGGGCTAAATGGGAAAAACCTACAAAAAACTGTACATTAAAAAATTGGGGGAGGAGAAAACGCATAGTACATGAATTTCAGTTACTGCGTTGTATATGAAATGACCTGGTAAAGTAACAGCACTTTAAAACCACCATGTGTGAGTTTCATGTACATTTACTGTTCACCAATATGTTCAATCCACAAGCTAAACATGTAATCATTTATCCCTGGCCAGACACACACGTGTGCGCACACACACACACACACACACACCCTCGTCAGACAAACGCCTTCAAACTCTTAAGACAACCACGCACCGGAAACACACCTATACTGTACACAGACAATGCACACACTATGACTGCTGTACATCTCACAGCCCTGCAGTGTTGGGAAAGCTCCACCAAAGACAGTTACTGGAGAAAGCTCCACAGGACAGGGAGTGGAACACTAGGCTCACCCTTATGTGGCATACGGGGGGAAGGGAGGAGTTGTCATACTCCCAGTCTCAACTGTGCTTGTTACTGGAAACAACCCTGTTATTCACGCATCCTCTCTAAGGGTCAGGACTTGCCAGCATAGGACTGCTTAGTGCCACCGCTACTCTACATGGTAGCCAAGAAATCACCACAACTTCATATCCTGAAAACATCAGGTGCAGTAAAGGAGTCGGATGCACAACAACAGCTCTATTCCCAGAGTGAAGAGCATCTGCAAGTTATTGCAGGTGTAACCCCCCTACAAATGGGGGTTCCTAAAAGCCTCCTAGGAGCTTGCCTAAGTGTCCCCCTGCCTGCTGGTGTTCGGCATTTAAGCCACTAGAATGGCACTGTGAGAGCTGGTAGAGCCTCCACATACTGTCTCTTTAAGAGCTGTCTGCTTGCAGACATAACTAATGCTTTTCCCGGGGCTGGTGTTTCCTTGCTCGAATCCCGCCTGAATTGCAGAGTAATCGCTCCATTTTGCGGTCACTGGAAGCGCAAAGGGAGCCCATCTGAAAGCTGTAACTGTTTGCCTGTTATCATTTAAAGCATTAGCAAAATTGTAGTTTGTCTAACCTGCTTTTATTACAGCTGGGACTATGTGTGTGTTGCCCCTCCATTTTGGACCTAAACTGCTGTGCTGGGCCAATTGGGTTTAGGGAGCCTAAAATGGAGACTGCTTGGACCAACCAGAATTTGGACTCTCTATGGAGACGGTTTACAAGGGCAACGTATAGCTAGTGATTCTGGGAAGTGTAGTTTGGACCTTGGCACCTATTTGCACCAACAGAGGGAGCTTTGGAGTGATTGACAGCCGAATCCACCAATTGGACCTGTTGGAACCTAAGGGAAATGCCCTGTACTGAAGCTGGAGAGTCAGATCATTGTTACCTGTGAAAGGAGTAGGAGCTCTGTATTTTGCTGCGGTGTACAGTTCGCGTGGGAAGCTCGTGAGAGGCCTTGAAGTCGGCCTGCTGCTGCCGTAAGCTTTAATCGGACAGAATCCAAGGTTTCTGAGAGGAAGGAAGACTGAAAAATGGAAACCAGGCTCACCCTGTAGAAGACTGGAGAAATTGCTGAATTGCGTTCGGTCTGTCAGAACTGAAGCTGCTGTGTGTGCTCCTGGGTATTGTGCAGTAATTGCGATCGGGATCGAGGAGCAGCCTGCCTGGTATAGTACTTTCCTTTTACATATGAATGTGCGTAGTGCTTGTGGGGAATTGCTATTTCCAATCCCCAGCCAGGTGATGTGTGTTGCAGTTGGAAGCAAACCCCAGCTTGTCTCGGACTAAATCCATTTGCTATCAACTACAGTGGGGTCCAGTCACAAGGACCTTGTCTCCATGCCCTGCTGTTCTGGCAATCCAGAAGAACATCTACCATCCAGTCCTCAGCTTGGGTATTGTGAGTACAAATCAGGGTATTCCCCTGCAGCCTGTTTTCATTGTGTCATCTAATTCTTGTTGTTTTACTGCTTCATGGACTGAGCCATCCCGCTCCGGATTACTATTGGGTGTTGTGCATATATTTTCTTCTACAGGGCCCCATCCACCTGCACCTGCCGGCCAACCCTGGGCAACGGACCTGGCTAGCCCCCCCAACCTCGGTACCCAGAGTGTGACTTTTGTAGACCCTGTATATGTGCACAGTACAGTGATTTAATTCTGTCAATTAACCTGATCTCCCCCTCCCATGTTTCATTCTCCCTAAATAAACCAGATTTGAAGTTGTTGAACTTTAAACTGTCTGAAGCGTCAGTACCTATATATGTCAAGCATTGTACTGGTTTGTGTATGTTGATTAATCTTATTCCACAGGGGGTCCTCAGAGACGAGCCTCAGAATCAGTCTCGAGGGTAAGTGGTACTTTATGACTGAACAGTGTGTATACGTGGGGTATTGGGACTGTAACTCCTGTGTACTGTGTGAGCCACTAGAGGGAATAAAAGGGGATCTCAGTGTCCCAGAGGGCTGTGACCAAGCTAGTCTAACCACTACAAACCCTGACCTCTGGGTGGAGGCACCCGCCATAGAACCTAGGCCCCTCAACCTGTTAGTAGTCAAGCAGGCAGGGGTAGTAGCCCTTGGGATAGCGCCACCTGGGGGTTACACAAGTGTGGCAAAAAACAAAACAAAAACACAGTCGTCAGAGATGACCCTGTGTCCTTCCGCATGGCAAGCACTGAGTGCCAGCAATCAGTGCATTATTAAGCCAGACCCAGTTCCCTAGGTGGGCATGTGATGCCTAAAGTTTGATCAGCTTCCACACACAGCTGGAGCTGCTTTTTGTTGTCAACGCTAGACACAGAAAACAAAGGGCTGGCACTGGGTGTGGCTGCTGTTGTTCCACTTACCACTGCTGTCTGCTGGTTCTTAGGGCTGGTGCAACATTGCTGTTGCCTGGATCAGGGGTGTGGGAGGATGCTTTCCATGCTCAGTTAACTGGAACTTCTGCACCAGAATCACCAGGGACTGCTCTGGGAGAGGAGTAGCTGCTACACTACAGGACTGACTGACTGAGATGTAACTGGGAGCCAGTGGACCCATCTGAGTCCCCTGTACAACTGCAGTAGCCAGCCAGTGACACTGCCTTCCCTTGCTGCATCCCCTTCACTCCCTAGGTAAAAGTCTCACTGGTTTGCTTTTTTTTTTCTGTTTTTTCTTACACAGAGCCTCAGGTTCAAAATTGCTCAAAATGGTGTGGTTCAGTCACGAGGCCGCAGGCCAAAGGATTAAACCACACTAGAAGTGAGTAATTCCCAGCATCACCCACACCCTGAAGTGGTATATTACAACTATACAATGTCACCCTTCTTTTTGTTGACAAAAAATATAAAGAAAAAGTTTTTTTTTTTGTGTGTATTTTAAATTATTTTCATTGAGTTTATTGCTCCACCACAAATAATAGTTCTTTGCTGCTAGGGAAAACAGAGACCTTGCCTAGCTTCCAGTTGATTTCTGTCTGTATATCCCCCTGCACACCCCCCCCCCCATCTCTACAGGTACACGTTATTTATTTTTTTGCAGTTATCTTTGGCAGGCAGTTAATAAAATAGTGGCTGGTTTCACTGTGAATTTGTGAGCTGTTCAACGCCCCCATTCCCTGCCCCACCAGAAACACACAGAGAGTGAGACAAATTGGTTTATTTTTATGGTTTTTAATACATGCTATTTTATTGCAGCTTTTCCTTTTTTTTTTTGTTTGCTTCGATGACCTTTCTTGGTGACTTCAAAGTAGGGACTGCTTTGATGTGTAGCAAGCATGTCCCTCGGCAGCCCCTATACTGAACATTTCTGGTTCCTGCTTCTTGAGCAGTGCAGTTTTGTCGGGCCATTTGTTTTTTTAAATAGGCCTAGAAACACAACATTTAAAATGTAGATGTGCCTAGGTGATGTCATGGCCAAGCTTTTCACTGCCATGCGAATGATACCCAGCTGTATTTGTCCTTTACCCTGGAACATCAAACGCCATGCACGTGCTGAACAGCTGCCTTCCCGAAGTCAAGGACTGGATGACCTCCAGCTGGTTGCGACTAAACCTGGAGAAAACCAAGGTACTGGTGATTGAACCTGGTCATTGGTGTGATGGAGGTGTAGCTGGAGCGGTGACTTGTTTGTTTCTGGGATCGACTCAATTGCTGGTCTCCACCAGAGTGCTGAATCTTGGCGTGATCCTTGACAGCAGATTCAGAGAAACTTCCTGTGAGACTTCATTAGGGGTACATGGAAGTAAGTGTCCTTTAGGTCCAGGGAGGCTAGCCAGTCCCCCTGATGTAAGGACTGAATGACTAGTGACAGAGTGACCATCCTGAATTTGGGTTTTGACAGATGTTTGTTTAAAGCTCTGAGAGCCAATATAGGTTGCCACTCCCCCGTTTTCTTTTGTGTCAGGAAGTACCTGGCCTTTGCCCTGTTTGTGAGCTGGGACCATCTCCACTGCTCGGAGAGCTAGCAGATTTTTTTACCACTAACTCCAACAGAAGTAGCTGTGTTGGGGTCAGGGGCCCTTGACAATTAGGTATGCTTTAAGTCTGGCATCTGCTTGTGGCAGACCCTTTTCCAATATCTCTGGAACCCACTTGTCCGAGGTAATGAGAGACCAGTTCTGGAAATAGGGGGAGAGTCTGCCTTCTAGTGGCAGAGTGGAGGTGACCTGGACACTCACATCAGGACTTAGACCGAGAGACTGCTGGCTGCGTAGAGGTGACTTTTCTTGGGCCCCTTCTGCCCTTCCCTCTGAACCCACCCCTGTACTGAAGAAAGTCGGCCTGGGGATAGAGAGTGTAAGGCCTGGGAAAATAACCCCTGCCCCTATTTCCCCTCAGGTTGGATTTCTGAGAGGTGGGAGGCTTAGACTTAGAGGAATGACTCTGCCTGGAGACCTTGTTCTCATCTGACTTTTTCATGTAGTCTGAAATCCTGGAATCAAGCAACTATGTTTTGGTCGCAGGGAAAATCCACGGCCTTAGACTGGGTGTCTGGGGTTAGACTTGTAGTTCTAAGTCAGGCAAAGTGCCTTAGAGAAATGGCATGGGCCATGGCTCTGGAGGCGTCGTCGTTGTTGTCATCTGCCATGTGGAACTAGTATTGTGTAGCTTCCAAGGCAGTTTTCGCAGTATCCACTAGCTCCTGCACCAGTGTGTCCAACTCACTGCATGCAATAGCCAGGACAGAGGTCCACAGTGCTTTCTGATACTTGGCTGTGAAGGCCATATAGGAGGAAAGCCTGATAAGCAGGGAGGCTGTGGTATACATCTTCTTTGTGATGAAATCTATTTTCTTGGAGTCCTTGTCGGGGGTTAAGGAGGACAGGGAAACTCCAGTTTTCTCACACGCTGCCTGTTGTACTATACTCTCATGGCTGGGGTGTACAGACAGGAACTCCATTCCTCCAGGACCACACCTGTCTCCAGTGAGTTGTTGAATGGGACTATTAGAGGTGCAGCCAGAGTCTCTCTGAGTTCTGTCAATATCCTTTGGTGTGTCCCATTAGGCAAGGCTACCTAGTCCACTCAGATGTGTGAGTGATTTTTAAGACTTTCATTTTTGTAAATGGACTAGTGTCCACCTCATTCCAGATGCTTAGGTATCTACAGCTCTGCAGTTCTGAGAATGGTTAGCTTGATTAGTTGCTCTACACAGCATTTTTTATGCATTTCAAAAGATTTACCAGAAAAGACATACTGAGCTAACAGCTTGTTTTAAGATCTGTCCTGGGCGAGAATGGAGAGTGCAGCAGTAAGTTACAAGATGGTGGTTCTGTGTTGAGATTGGTGGATAGCACAGCCAGGCGCAGAATCCAGAATCCACTAAAGTGTCCAGAATTTAAAACCACAGTAAATTTAGGGGAGTACTCTTTTACTATACTCACATCTAAAGAGATTTAAGGAATCTTAAGAAAGGTAAGGGGGCACCCTCTCACAATAGTTAGCATTTAGGACATTTAGGAGCAACAGGCTGGGAGCTGGTAGTATAAAAATGGGGCATGCTAGTGAAGGTTACAATAGGAGGGGGTTTGGCCTACATGGGAGGGTTGGTGCCAGAGGAAGGGAGATTGGTACAGGGGGCAGCAGGACGACAAGGGGACAAAGTTGGGGAGAATAGTGGGCTGTAATGGATGTGGGGTGGCTGTTTGGATGAACATACTGTGGAAGCTACCGGCTGTCCAATTTGCCACAGGTTGAGGAGACTGGAGGAAGTAGTGCAGTGACTTGGTAGGGAGATAGAAAAGGTGGAGGGAGGGGGAGAAAACAGGAATAGGATAGTCACCTCCAAGCAGTAGCAACAGTTTGGAACCAAGAAGTAAGATGAGCTTTGAACCGGGGGGAGGAGGAGAAGAGGTTGGGATACAGGTCCAAAGAGTACAGCAGCTAGTGGGAGGCTTGGGACAGTAGGAAGGAACCAATGCACAGTAGTACAGCGGGGACAGGAAATAGGTTTGATGTGCTGGCTGCAATGGTGGATGAGGAGGGAAGGGACCTCTGAGAGGGGGGCAGGAGGAGGAGGAGATAGTGAATGCCAAGAGGACAACATTCAGCCAGAGGAATTGGGCAAGAGTAAGGGGAAGAGGGGTCTGGCTAAAACGGTGGGCATGGGAGACACAGCAGAGGAGGGAGATGACAGGAGGGGCCCAGTTTGAAGGGAAGGGAAGGTGATGTTGGAGAGCTTTAGAGGGGGAGGAGGGCAAGTCAGATACGGGGAGCATGTAAATGTGCAGAGCTGGGTGGGCTCTCGAAGCAAGTACGAGGAGAAATGGATTGGGGGAGGGAAGAGAAATGAAGAGGGGTGTGTACTTGTGCTGGGCGATCCGTATTAAAAAGGTCAGATGAGGAACTAAAGGGGAAAGACATAGTCGCATATGGGTAGTGTTCGTACCTGGGTTGGCGGTGGGTTGGGCAGGACAAGCTATTTTTTTTTTCCAGTTCTTTTTTCTGCACCTGATCTGAGGGAAATCGCTCCGGCTAACCCGGTCACCAGAGACTCTACCTCCCTGTCTTAAGCCTCTCACCAGGCCTGCCCAGACCAGCAAATTCCCTGGCTCTGAGCCCCCCAAGTTGGGGCCACCATCGCCCCAGTGCTCTAGCTAGAATCTAATCTGTCGGTTGGGGTCAGGAAGCGCACCCTGGTCGAGGAGTCTGACCATGGGAATGTGGCCCTCGGCCCTGTGGGAGCCATCGCCTATCCCCGAGATAGGGAATTTTTTTTGTGCTTGATGTTGCCCTTCCTTCCTCCCCTGGAGCTTGGATGTGCAATGACATCCTCCAATGTCCGTCGTAGCTCTGTCCCTCTACTTCGGCCCTAAGTGTGCTCAGTGCCTCCAGCTTCCACCGGGGGCCACTGCTGTGCCAGGCGAGCCCTGGATCCTTCCCCAGAGAGAGAAGAGCTGTCCTCTGGATGCTCAATCCTCTCTTTCCCCTGCCGACCCCCAACGGCATGGGCTCGTTCCCAAACTTGGGTCACCAGTGTAGCACGAGGTGTGGCATCCAGCGCCTCAACCCTCAGCACCACTGGACTGACCTAGAACAATCTATTCTTAAGTGCACAAGGAAAAGAAGCAGAAACTACTTGTTGTGGTGCATGTGGGTGTGAACGACTTGGCGGGTGAAATGGCAGACATGGTAAGGGAGGGGTTCAAGGAACTGAGAAGGTTCTGTGAGGAGGTAGGGGGATCAGTGGCCTTCTCTGAGGTACTTCCAGTGCCCAGTGCAAGCACAATGAGGAAGGAAAGGATAGAGGAGTTCAACAATTGGCTGGGGGAATGGAGTCGATCCAAGGGGTACAGGATAGTGGGAGGCAGGGGCAGGGTCTGGGACAATAGTGATCTTTTCGCAGTGGACAGATTACACTTGAGCAGGGAAGGGTAGGGGGTGTTAAAACAGAGGATACAGAGTACATAGCAACAAAGGTAAATTTAAACTAGACGGGGGGCGGAGGGTGGCGAGTGGGAAGCTAGGAAGCAGGGTCTCCAGGGAGGAGAGACAAACAAGCTTACCCCCCATACAGACAGGGACAGAATCAGGAAACAGCTGAAGGGCGTGGTTAAGATGGGTGTGAAACGGGGTAAAGAGGAAAAGGGAACATCCTGGAGGGTTGTCTCCTTGAACACAAGAAGCCTGGGAATCAAACCCACTTAAATACAGGTGGTACTGGCAGAGGGGAGGGGGGACATAGTGGCCATCACTGAAACATGGGCATACCAGTACCAGGACTGGGACCTGATTATCCCATGGTACAGGATTTACAGAAGGCATAGGAGCAAAGGGAAAGGGGGTGGGGTGGCGATGTATGTGAGGGAAGGGATAAAGTGTGCAAGGAAAGGGGGGGAGGAGGGTAGAACAGAGGCATTGTGGATGCAATTCCATGACAAGAAAAATAGGACCTCAGGATGGGGGTGGTATACAGGCCACCGGCTCGAATGGGAGGACCTGGACAGGGGAGCTAGCAGAGCAAATTAGGAAGGCGTGCGGAAAAGGTAACAGTGTTCATGGGAGACTTCAATCTGCCAGGAGTGGATTGGGGTACCCCAGCCATCTCGAGTGCTAGGGAACAGATACTGCTGGAAGACTTCCAGGACAGCTTCCTGGCACAGATGATTACCGAGCCGACTAGGTTGGGAAATATACTGGATATAGTACTGTCCAATGGGGAGGCTATAAGGGAGGAGGCAGTGGAAGACCTGCTGGCTAGGAGTGACCACCACTCGGTGTGGTTCACGCTCAACATGAGCATGGAAGCAGTGGGTGCAGGGACCAGGGTAGTTGACTTCAGACAGGCTGATTTTGGAAGGATGGGTGAAATCCTAGGGGGGCACCTGAAAGAATTCAGCCACACTGGAATGCGAACCAGAAATGGGGAAAAAATCAAAATGGGTCTTGTTGAGGCTACAGAGACCTGTAGCAAATCGCAGAGCAAATAAGAAAGTTCTAAGAAACCCAGCTGGATGAGTAACGCTGAATGAATACTTTTGTTCCTTGCTCATGCAGAAGGGTGGCCTACTACTTCCATGGACAGGGAAGGTGGGGTTGGGGGGAGGGGACTACGGACACACGGATTGAGGAGAGCAGAGTGTTAGAGGGTCTGAGAGCACTACGGGTGGACAAGGCACCAGGTCCTCATGTTATTCACCTCAGGGTGCTGAGGGAGATGGCAGAGGTGCTGGCCAGGCCACTGGCAGACCTGTTCAGCACCTCCCTGGACATGGGTTATGTGCTCCAGGACTGTAGGGTGGCCCATATGGTGCCCATTCATAACAGTAGCCCACGGGACAAACTAGGAAACTACCAACCTGTCAGTCTCATGTCAACAGGGGGTAAACTTGTAGAGGTGATACTGAAAGAGAGACTGGTGGCATTTCTGAAGAGAAATGAACTCCACGATGGGCAGCAGCATGGGTTTGTTTTGGAGAGGTCTTGTCAGATCAATTTAGTAGGATATTATGACTGGTTACAAGAGAGCTAGATAAGGGTCATGCTCTGGATGTCCTGTACTTGGACTTCAGCAAGGCCTTCCATTCAGTGCCTCACGATCGGCTAGGGGGGAAACTGACTTCCGTAGGGATGGGGCAGTAACTGGCAAATGGGATAGTGAACTCGCTAAGAGGGAGGCAGCAACAGGTAGTGGTTGGTGGGGGGGGGACTCTCAGCACCTAGGCAAGTGATGAGTGGAATACTGCAGGGGTTGGTGCTGGGTCTGGTGCTGTTTGGGCTATTCATTTTGGATATCTTACACGGAGTTGGGAGCAGGATTAGTCTGTTCACAGATGATACTAAAATGGGGGTGGTAGTTGATGAAGTGGACAGGTGGAAACAACTACAAGGGGACCTAACCAAACTGGAGGAGTGGTCGGAGAGGTGGCAGCAGGGCTTCAATGTGAAGAAGTGCAAGGCTATGCACTTTGGTGCAAAGAACCCGAAGAGAGACTATTGGTTGGGTGGGGTGAGGTTGGGAGACACTGAGGAAGAGAAGGACCCTGGGGTGTTGATAACGGGGAGCATGAACAACACTGCTCAATGCAGGAAAGCCACAGCTGAGGCTAACAAGATGTTGGGGTGTACTGCAAGGGGGTTCTTGTCCAGGCATAGGAAAGTGATCATCTTGCCCCTCTACAGGTCGTTGGTCTGGCCACACTTGGTAGTACTGGGTATAGTACTGGCGTTCGTATCTGAAAAGGACATTAAATTGCTGGGGAAGGGGTGCAGCAGAGTTTGACAGAAATGTTCTGGGGGATGCAGGGCAAAGCCTCTGAGGACAGGCTGTGTGAGCTGAACATGTACACCCTGAAACAGAGGAGGGATGGGGTATTTGAAGGGGTAAACAAAGCCTGTGCTGACAGACTGTTTAAGCGGAGGTAAGGTAGGGACACAAGGGGGCACAGGCTAAGATTGGAGGGTGGATGATTTAGGGGAAAGATGATGAGACATTACTTCACAAAGAGGGCGATGTCGAAGTGCCCTACCAGAGGGGGTGATATCATGTAAGACGGTGGGAAGTTTTAAAAGGGCATGGGACAGGCAATGAGGGAGGGTATTGGTGAACAGGGCTGAGAACTGGGTGAATAGTGCTGAGAATGTCCTGAAGATGGGGAAGGGGGTTGGGGCAGCTGCAATCTAGGGGTGCTAGTTGCATACTCAAGCAGACTTTGATAGACTAGGAGTTTTGTTTCAGCAGGCAGTTTCATACGTTCATATGTTCATATTTATTTATTGAATTTTGGTAACTGGGTAGGCACTGAGACAATACAGTCCCTTTTTCAGAGGCGACCTGGGATAAGACAGTACATAATTACAATTATACAGATGCACAGGGTAAAAACGACTTAATACAGTGAAATTACAAATTCAAGTTCAGTGCAATGAGACATTGTACACATGTGTAGGATAAAAAACTGGCTTGATACAGTAGGTTACAGATACACCGCAAGGCCAGGTCTAAGCCTCACAGCACTGATCTATAATACGTACAACACCAAGTCTGAATCCCACCAGAATCTGGCAGTAAATCCCTCCATCCCTCCAACATGAAAATATGAAAACACAATAAGGAGGCACAGCCGGATGAGCCTGCAAAAAGTTAAGTCCAAAAAACATGGCCTAACTGCGTGCCGGGCAGAGCTTCACCCCATGCAACTGTGATGGTCAGTCACATGCCCCCCCCAGCCCCAATCAATGGGCAGAAAGTCAGTGCCCCCACCAGCCCTGGTAGTCTAGTGGTACCCCCTCCCAGCCCCAATCACAATAATACATTATCAGTCCCACCAGCCCTGGTAATCCAGCAGTCCCCCCTCAAAGCCCCGATCATGTCCAGAATTATAAATCATCCCCGGTATTCCCCTACAGTAGAGTAACCACGCCCCCCTCAGCCCTGATCATATCCAGAATTATAAATCATCCCCGTTATCCCCTACAGTAGAGTAACCACCCCCAGCCCTGATCATATCCAGAATTATAAATCATTCCCGTATTCCCCTACAGTAGAGTAACCACCACCCCCAGCCCGATCATATCCAAATTATAAATCATCCCGTATCCCCTACAGTAGAGTAACCACCCCATCCCGATCATATCCAGAATTATAAATCATCCCTAGTATTCCCTACAGTAGAGTAACCACCCCTTAGCCCCGATCAAATCCAGAATTATAAATCATCTCCGGTATTCCCTACAGTAGAGTAACCCCTCCTCAGCCCGATCATATCCAGAATTATAAATCATCCGGTATTCCCCTACAGGAGTAACCCCCAGCCCCGATCATGTAGAATTATAAATCATCCCCGTATTCCCTACAGTACAGTAACCACCACCCCCCAGCCCGATCATATCCAGAATTATAAATCATCCCCGGTATCCCCCTACAGTAGAGTAACCCCCCATCCCGATCATATCCAGAATTATAAATCATCCCCATGTATTCCCTACAGTAGAGAGTAACCACCCCTAGCCCCAATCAAACCAGAATTATAAATCATTCCCGGTATTCCCACAGTAGAGTAACCACCCCAGCCCCGATCATATCCAGAATTATAAATCATCCCTGTATTCCCCTACAGTAGAGTAACCCTCCCAGCCCGATCATATCCAGAATTATAAATCATCCTGGTATTCCCCTACAGTAGAGTAACCCCAGCCCGATCATGTGTAGAATTATAAATCATCCCGGTATTCTCCTACAGTACAGTAACCACCACCCCAGCCCCGATCATATCCAGAATTACAAATCATCCCGGTATTCCCTACAGTAGAGTAACCCCCAGCCCGATCATGTCCAGAATTATAAATCATCCCGGTATTCCCCTACAGTGAGTAACCACCCCCAACCCGATCATGTCCAGAATTGTAAATCATCCCGGTATTCCCCTACAGTGAGGTAACCCCCTCCCCAGCCCTAATCATGCATTAAATCCTCCCCTCCTCGGGTATCCCCATACAGTACAGTAATCCCTCCCAGTCTGGATCACGTCCACCAGAACGATGCCACCCCAATATCCCTGGCTGTCTAGTGGCCCCCACTCCCCACCCATTTAGGATGGCACCACCACCTTGCTCCCCCCAAACCTAATGGGAGCCAGTGACTGGCACAGCCCTCCTCACAACACCACGACCAGCCACTCACTGAACTGTCAAATAGCGTGTACAGTACAGAGTACATGCTCATTGGTTGATGGTGTGGGGGGATACTGGGGATGTTTTATCATTCTGGACATGATCGAGGGTTGGGGGGACACTAGACTACCAGGGCTGATAACTGTATTATTATTGTGATCAGGACTGGGAGGGGGGTTACTGTACTGTATGGGGACATACTGGGGGAGGGTGATGATTTGAGGCATGATCAGGCTGGGGGCACTAGTCTACCAGGGCTGGGGCTGATAATTGTATTATTATTGTGATTGTGGATGGGAGGGAGGTACCACTGGACCACCAGGGCTGGCTGGGGTACTATGTTTTTCCTATTACGATCAGGGCTAGGAGGGGGCTGGCCAGGCGCATTCCGCTGGGCGCAGCCATCCTAATGAGCTCATAATGAGCATACACGGGTCCCGGTTGCACCATGCATGCCCAATGAGCCAATAAGCATTTTTTGGTCGAATATCATCCTTGGGGGAACTGGCTCATCCAAGTATGTGCCACTCATTCCTTCATCGGCAGTATTCAGCCCCAAACTCTGAATGCGCTGCACCAAATATTGTGGCCACCCACTTTCTGTCATGCATCCAGGATCTGATATTCAGACAGAATGCATGATCTGTTACGATCGTGCATTCTGTTTGAATATCCCGTCACAGCTGGCTGGCCCGTTTTATTGAGCAGCGCATCTATTTACGACACTCATCTGGATAGCTCTGAATATGTCCCCCTTGGAGCTGAAAGGTTCCCAGCCACCACACCCTTCCCAAGCAGGAGCGCTACAAAATGACATGCTCAGAATAACACAGTATACAAATGGGGGTTGTGGGAATCGAACTGCTGTCTGCTGGATGTACTACACTCATTTACAGCTCTTTTTATTGTTATATAAACAACCAATAAATGGGTCAACCGAACCGTAGGACCAACTGCAGTACACGGAAGGGAGCTACATCAATGGAGATAACAACTGCCCTGGCCTAAACCCTTTTTGTTCTGAATCTAACTTGCCACCTAATGGGGAAATAGTCCACTGCCATGGCCACAGGCCACAGCCTGATGATGGAACATGTTTAAAGAAAAAAATATTTATTGAAATTCAAGACAGGGAGAAAATAAACAAGCTAGACGTAAAATAAACAAGCTTGACATAAAATCTACAGGAACTGACCATGTCCACCCATGACTTCTGGTATGCAATTAGCATCATCATGCATATGTCATGACAAACTTAATTGGCATACCGTGTTTACATGAAGCTACTTGCAGGAAAAGTACAAGTTATAGGATAACTGTAGCCCAGTAAGTTTCAGGCTTCCAGCTAATAAGTGCCACTGAGATATTGAGTTTATATGTCCTACTGGTTGCTGGAAAATGGGATAGTTGCACCGGATAATGTCTGTTTTCTGGCAAACCAGTATGCATATAAACACACTTGCCAGAAGCCATACAAAGAGAGACTAAAGGAGCTCAATATGTATACCCTCGAGGAAGGGAGGGAGAGGAGGGACATGATAGAAACATACAAGTACATCAAGGAAATCAACAAACTCCTAGAGGGTAGCATCTTTCAGAATAAGAGATGCACAAGAACAAGGGGGCACAATTTGAAGATAGAGGGGGGAATGGCTCCAGGGCAACATGAGGAAGTATTTTTTCACAGAGAGGGTGGTGGACACATGGACTGGAGTTCCTGAGGAGGTCGTGGGGTCAAAAACAGTGGGGGAATTCAAGAATGCATGGGACAGCCATAAGGCAATTATAGTGGGGGGTAGGAGGAAGTAAGCTGTTGGTTAACTAGGATCTGCAGCTTATCCATTAAGTAGGGAAATGGGCAGACTGGGTGGGCCAAGCGGTCCTTATCTGCCATCAAAGTCTATGTTTCACTCCACCTGGTTCTCCACTCCATCTTTATCTCCAGTCCTGTATGTGAACTTGACATCCTCTTTCTTTACTTGGTATGTGTCCCAGTTTGCCAGATGCATACTGAATAAAACATTTAAAAAAGGAAGAACATTTTTTTAGAAGCTGATCTACCAGTGACCAGAAGTGCTCCCTCCTGGTTTGTTCTGGTCATCATTTAGTTTGGAAGATTAGCTGTCTAGGAAATCGATCCGTATGCCCAGTAAGCTGAATAATGAAGCTGAGGGTGGGGGGTGTTACCAGAGGGAGACGTTCCAGGAAATATGATAGCCTGGACTTGCGTTCTAGTTAGTCTTTTGGGCCGGAGGTTGATCCTTCAGTGGGAACAGCAGTAGGTCTTTCAGACAAGCAAAGAGAGCTGTTACCATACGTAATGAAACACAGGGAGGAGTAAATAAGGTGCAGACCCGGCAGCAGCAAACAAGACACACAAGTGATCGCACGCCAGAAGCTGGAGGAATTCAACAGTTTATTACCACAAAGCATCATTGTTTGATACAACGCACTGGGGTAAATCTGTGCCACATTCTTTTTGTTCATTATACTTTCTGGCAAAAATTTGGTGCATTCCTTTGTTTTGGGGGTGCGATTATTTGTGGTTACCATGGGTAATGTGCAAAACCAGAGCTGCGCCCCCTTATCCCCCCCCACCTCACAGTGCGATTACTCAGCCACACTGACTCTTTGTTGTGGTGAGCAAGCAGATGCTTTTCATGTTTGCATACGCTACCATACAACTTTTTGGAGGTGTGCCGCCTGCTCTGCCAACACCCGATCCACTTTGCAGGCGCGACCACACTGCACCAATGAATGGCTGAGCTGTCTATGACAGCAGTTCAGATGCAGTGGCGTGCAGTTGAAAGAAAACCACCGCTGCAATTAGCAGTGATAACGTGTATGCAATTTGCATCTTGACGTCAAGGCGGCTGTCGCTGGTCGCCTCTCAATCCCCATGAAAGCTAGCGAGTGTGCCCAATCCCCCTGTTGGTATGCCCCCTCCCCAGTTCATTTGCTGATGGGGTAGCCCAATCCCCATCGGCATAATGTTCCCACAGTTGTCTTACACTGATATGGTGGAGGTGACAAGACTTTCTATAGCTACATTAGTGAAAGGAGAAAGTCCAGAGGGGGTATTGCTAAGCTTAATGGAGAAAAGGGAGCATGTGAGGAGGAGGACCATGTAAAAGCATCTATCCTAAATAGATACTTTTGCTCAGTATTTACTGAAGAGAAGGTAGGGCAGGGCCCACAGCTCAGCACCATGGACACAGGGGGAAGGGAGGTGAGCACTACTCCCTTCACAAAAGGAAGGGTCCTACAAGAGCTTGCTAAGCTCAGGGTGGATAAGGCAATGGGACCTGATGGCATACATCCCAGGGTACTTAAGGAGCTAAACATGGAACTAGCAGAGCCATTAGCTGAACTCTTTAGTGAGTCTCTGAGCACAGGAGAGGTCCCAGAAGACTGGAGAAGGGCTCATGTGATCCCGCTCCACAAGAGTGGTAGCAGGGAGGAGGCAGGGAACTACAGACCAGTCAGTCTTACCTCAGTAGTGGGCAAGATTATGGAGGCACTCCTTAAGGAAAGGATAGTGCAACACCTGGAATCCATAGGGGCACAGGATCCAAGACAGCATGGGTTTACAAAAGGAAGGTCTTGTCAAACTAATCTCATAGATTTCTTTGACTGGGTAACCAGAGTGGTGGACCAAGGGGAGCAGTTGATGTCACCTACCTTGACTTCAGCAAAGCTTTTGACACTGTTCCACAAAGAGATTGATAAATAAGCTGGGTAGGCTGGGGTGGTCATAAGTTGGTCAACTGGTGGCAAACTGGTTGACGGGCAGAAAACAGAGAGTGGTAGTAAATGGTAATACAGTCAGAAGAGATGCAAGTCACAAGTGGGGTACCTCAGGGATCAGTCCTGGGGCCAGTCCTCTTCAACATCTTCATTAGTGACCTTGCAGATGGACTAGAGGGTAAGGCTTGTCTGTTTGCAGATGACACCAAGATCTGCAACAGAGTAGATGATCCAGATGGGGTGGGCAGAATGAGAAGAGATCTGGATAAACTAGCAAAATGGTCAGCAGAGTGGCAACTGGGATTTAATGCAAAGAAGTGCAAGATTATGCACATAGGGAAGAGAAACCCTGAAGCCACCTATAGGCTGGGAGGGGAGTTGCTAGCAGTCACAAAGGAAGAAAAAGACTTGGGCATCATCATCACTGATTACCTGAAATCATCCAAGCAGACCTCTAAAGCAGTAGGTAAGGCTAGGAAGGTGTTAAGGTGTATTAGTAGGGGTATCACAAGCCGTAAGAGGCAGGTAATAATCCCTCTTTACAAGACACTGGTTAGGCCCCATCTGGAGTACTGCGTGCAGTATTGGAGGCCACACCTTCACAAGGACATTAACCAAATTGAGGCAGTCCAGAGAAGGCCAACCAAAATGATGCAGAGACTGCATCAGAAGACATATGAGGACAGATTAACAGAGCTCAATATGTATACCCTTGAGCAAAGGAGAGAGAGGTGATATGATCGAGGCATTCAAACACCTTAAGGGCATTAACAAGGTGAAAGAGTCTAACATGTTTAAATATAAGAAAAATAGCAGGACAAGAGGACACAGCATGAGATTAGAGGGGGGCCGATTAAGGGGGAATGTGAGGAAATTATTTTTACAGAAAGGGTGGTGGATGCTTGGAATGGCCTACCTCAAGAAGTGGTGGCTATGAATACAGTGCAGGGCTTCAAACAGGCATGGGATAGGCATAATGGAGCAATACAAATGAGTATGGATAGGCCACTGACAGAGCAAAGGCCGACGGCACATTTATAAGGTAGAAAAAGAAATGGGCAGACTGGATGGGCCTTGCGGTCCTTATCTGCTGTCAACTTCTATGTTTCTATGATACTGCCGCCCGCCTCTCACAGTCCATGAAAGCCGATAGGGTGCCCAATCCCTCATGTCGGCATGCCCTCCCCAAGTTAATTTGCCAAACAGGAGCCCAGTCCACATCAGCATAATGTCCCCCATTTGTTGTGTGCCAGAGGGGTGTCCAATCCCATCGGCTACAGCCCTCCCAACAAACACCCAGGTGGCATGCTGGGAGCCCACCCCAGCGTACCAAACCACCTGTGAAACAAGAAAACCTTCCTGCATTGTTTTTTTTTTCCTCTGTAAAAGGAAAAAATGTCCCTCGTTGAGTCCAGTGCCCCGTCCCGCAACCCGCACCCACACTCTGCGCACCCCACCTCCCCACAGCCCCCTCACCCCATACTTACCTCTGTAGCCTGGTGCGATGATCTTCGGTGACCAGGAACACATCTGCACTCTACAAAGCCAACCACGAACTGAAGGAATGTTGGTAAGCTGTATAATAGCATAAATGTTTTTTTTTCAATTTATGTAGACATTGGGGCCATTTTCGTGAATTTTGGCACCAAATTTTCAACATGGGGTTCTTGGGACCCCATGTAATGAATTCAGTGATTGTCATCTGGTTATTTGGTCCCGAAAGGTGATTTCACGGTCACTACATGGAATCACCTTTCGGGACCAATTAACAAACAACAGTGTCACTGTTCATGAGGTGGACTCCCAAAAAGCCTATGTTGCAAATTTGATGAAACAATTCCAAAAAATGACTGTGTTATGAGCGTGCATTGCACAGTTTTCACGTACACTCATAACTTCGTGAATTTGTAATATTTTCACTCCCAGATTTTCAACACTGGCATTTTTTCACACCTCCTTATGAATAGTACAGCTGTCATTTTTGTGTTGCTTGCACGCATGTGCAAGAAACACATTGTGTCAGTCAGCAGTTAGGGAGCAGGCCACAATGCGTCAAAAAAGTCAGCCACGTCACCACGCAATCAGCTGTTTTGGTGCATTACAAGCTACCAAAACAGCTGATTACATGGTGTCGCCATGGTGACAGCTTCTCTGTCTGCCTCTCACAGTCCTCACAAAGCCAACGGAAAGCCGCCACCCGCCATTCAGTGTGCCTTCTTGGTGAAACATTTCAATAAAAAAAAAAAAAAAAAGCTGACGGGGTGCCCAATCCCCATCGGCATGTCACCCACCCCATGGCTCATGCATTCCCCCCAGCACAATGTATGGCAGAGCAAAGTGCTTAATCCCGATGGCTCCACTGCCCCCCATGAACAAACTACCATCTGCCACGCTGGGAGCCCACCCAGCGTGGCAAAGTCTTCACAACGGGGTGCCTAACTCTGTCGGCTCTACAGCCCCCAAACTGCCTGGTGCTATGCTGGGAGCACACCCCAGCGTGGCAAAAGTCCCCCGTCATCTTTTAAAAAAAAAAAAAAAAGGACCTAGAAAAAAAAGGCCCTCGTTGATTTGCTTGCTTCTCCCCCAACCCGCATCCACCCTCTGCGTACCCCACCTCCCCACTTCACCCCATACTCACCCCCGGAGCTCGGTGTGAATTTCAGTGGACTGGGAACACGTCTGCACTCTTCAAAGCCGACCGCGAACTGAAGAAATGCCAGTAAGCTGTATAATGGCATAATTATTCTTTTTAACTTTGGTGCATATATTGGTCATTTTGTGGAATTTTTTCACCAGATTTTCAACATGGGTTCTTGGGACCCCACCTCATGAACTCAGTCACTGTCATTTTGTTATTCGGTCCCGAAAGGTGATTTTGCGGTCACTGCGAGGAACCACCTTTCGGGACCAATTAACAAAATGACAGTGTCACAGTTCATGAGGTAGGCCCTCAAAAACCATATGTTGAAAATTTGGTAAAAAAATTCCTAAAAATGACTGTTTTACGAGCATGTGTTGCGCAGTTCCTATGCATGCTTGTAACTTCGATCATTTTTAATATTTTCACTCCAGATTTTAAACACTGCCATTTTACCACACCTTCTTATGAACAGTACAGCTGACATTTTTCACATCTTGCCTGAAATGTGTTTTCTCACATGTAGCACACAAGAATAATAATAATATACTTTATATTGCGCCTTTCTGAAACCAAGGCACATTAACAGACTTCTTAAAACAATAAATAAGACACAAATACATTAACATTAATTCATGAAATATGTTAAAACATCATCATTAAGAAAACGCTGACAACCACAAATGGGTCTTTAAGGCACATTTAAATTTCTCCACAGACATGCACTCCCGAAGCAAACGGGGTAGAGAATTCCAGAGGGTTGGAGCCATGTACATAAAAGCACGTGCCCCGGAAGATTTCAAAGAATCCCTCGGAACCTCTAGCAACCCCTCATCTGCCGAGCGGAGCGATTGCTTAGGGCAGTAGGGTACCAGGAGCTCTTTCAAGTAGACTGGGCCCAGTCCGTGTAGGGCTTTATAAGTCAGAAGACCAAGTTTAAAGTTGATCCGCCACTGTACTGGCAGGCAGTGCAGTTTGCATAGCACCAGAGAAATATGACAGGTACGAGGAGTACCCGTCAATAACCGAGCCGCAGCGTTCTGCACAAGCTGCAAGTGGCAGATATCAACCCCAGGTAGCCCCAGATAAAGGGAGTTGCAATAGTCAAGGCACGCGGTCACAAAGGCGTGGACTAATGTAGGCAGGTCACTGGATGGAACTAGGTACTTAATCTTGGAGATGTTCCTCAGATGGTAAAAGGATGATTTGACGACTGCTGACACCTGCGATCGTAATGTCAGCCCATCGTCAAAACGCACCCCCAGGTTCCGCACCTGTTCAGAGACTGGGAGCTGGGAGCCAACCAGAAATAATCCTGAGGGCAAACCAGCTCCTACCCCCTCTATCTTGCGACCCGGGTCCACAACCATCACCTCCGTCTTCTCCGAGTTCAACCTCAGCCAGCTCGAATTCATCCAGTTCTGGATTTCAGTGAGGCAGTTGTTAAATACCAAGAGAGCGCTATCCTGGTCGGGTGCAAAAGATAGGTAGAGCTGGGTGTCATCAGCATAGCAGTGAAACCTCAGCCCATACCTTCTTACAATGTCTCCGAGGGGCAGCATGTACACTGCAAACAACATGGGAGACAACACCGAACCCTGAGGAACCCCACACGACAGTGAGACTGGGCCAGAGGAATTTATCCCTGACACCACCCTCTGAGTTCTGCCAGTGAGGAACAATCTAAACCACCTGAGTACTGTACTAGACAGTCCGCAGATCAACCTCAGGTGTTAGAGAAGTATCCCATGGTCCACAGTGTTAAACACTTAAGAGAGATCGAAAAGAACCAAGATAGAATGGCTCTTTCGATCTTTCGCCATCAAGAGATCAATGGCATGGTTGGTGTGTGAAATCAATGTTCAGGACAGATTAGGAATATCAGTGTCACAGTTCATGAGGTAGGCCCCCAAAAACCGTATGTTGAAAATTTGCTTAAAAAATTCCTAAAAATGACTTGTTTTACAAGCGTACGTTGTGCAGGTCCTATGCACGCTCGTAACATCGAGCATTTTTAATATTTTCACTCCAGATTTTCAGCATTGCCGGGTAGTGGCCTATAATAGGGCCATATCAGCTGCACTTGATCAGATTGCACCAGTCCATGTCCGTCCCCTCCTGCTCTGTCCCATTGCCCCATGGCTTGATGGGGCTTTGAGAGGGCTGCAGAGGTTGGGGCGTAGGTTGGAGGAAGACTGCCTCTGATGCTGACCACCTTATTTTGCTAGAGCATTATAAGCTCTACCAAACAGCAATTTCTCATAAGAAGGCAGAATTCCTGTCCAGGGAAATTTCTGTCACACGGAATCGACCTGCTCAGCTCTTCAGAACTGTTGATAGACTGTGCAACCCAGCCTGTCAGCAGATCCATCGAGCTTTTATGCAAACTGATTGAGAGGAGATCGCTCAATTCTTTGCGAATAAGGTGGGAGACATCAGGAGGCATTGCCTCCAACCACTCTAAGGTTGTTGCAGTTGATCAGTGTCCTGTCGCAGAGCCCGGAATTTCCTGGAGTTCCTTTGACCTGCCGGATTTCGTAGACACTATGAGGATTGTCCATGAGATGCGACCAACATGCTGTAGTTTGGATCCTGGCCCTACTTCCCTGATCATGGGTTGTAGTGAGATCATTGGCCTGGTCCTAGCTTGGATTATCCGGTGTTCTTTAGAGATGGGAGTTTTCCTTAGCTCTCTGAAGGAAGGGGTGGTGACTCCCCTTCTGAAGAAAGCTTCTTTAGACCCGGATGACCTAGCAAACTACCGACCAATCTCTAACTTCCCTTTTGTGGGGAAGGCTATTGAGAAAGTTGTGTCGGCCCAATTGGATAACCATTTGACGATCCATAGTTTATACGAACCTCTCCAGTCTGGTTTTCGTAAGAGGCATAGTACCGAGACTGCTCTGGTTCGGGTGGTCAATGATCTCCTGATGGCGAGAGATCGGAGACACCGCTCTATTCTGGTTCTCCTTGATCTGTCATCAGCTTTTGATACTGTGGATCATGGGGTTTTGCTCGAACGCCTGAGGTCCATTTGTGGACTATCAAGTATGGTCCTCAGATGGTTTTCATCTTTCCTCGAGGGGAGAACACAGAGTGGTCTCGGGTTTGCATTCATCTGGGGCCTTCTCGCTGCCTTGAGGGGTACTTCAGGGCTCGGTGCTTTCCCCCATGTTATTCACAGTATATATGCTACCCCTCAGAGACATTGTAAGACGGTTTGAGCTGACATTTCACTGCTACGCTGATGATACCCAGCTCTACCTGTCTTTTGCACCCGACCAGGTTAGTGCTATCTCGGTGCTGAATAACTGCCTTGCTGAGATCCAAGACTGGATGAATACCAGCGGTCTAAAGTTGAATCCGGGAAAGACTGAGGTTATGGTGGTGGACCCAGGTCACAGGATTGAGGGTGTGAGGACTGGGGTCCCCTCTGGATTAACCCTGGGGGTAGACCAGATCCTCACCTCCGAACGGGTGTGTAACCTGGGTGTGGAGCTTGACACTGGTCTGACCCTCCGTTATCAGGTGTCTGCAGTTGTCAAGACTGCATTTTTTCAACTCAGGAACATTGCCAGGATTAGGTACCTGGTTCCACCTTGCGACCTGCCGGTTTTGGTCCACGCCTTTGTGACATCTCGCCTTGATTACTGCAACTCCCTTTACCTAGGACTTTCTGGGGTTGATATCCACCGCTTGCAGCTAGTGCAGAATGCGGCAGCACATCTGTTGACAGGGGTATCCAGAAGGTCTCATATTACCCCTGTACTGCACACTCTGCACTGGCTACCAATACAGTGGCAGATCACCTTTAAAGTGGGTCTTTTGACCTACAAAGCCCTACACGGTCTAGGTCCCGACTATTTGAAAGAGCTCCTGGTGCCCTACACCCCTCTGAGACAGCTCTGCTCTGCTGACGAGGGATTGCTGGAGATTCCGAGGCTAAATCTGAAGTCTTCTGGAGCTTGTGCTTTTGGATTTGCTGCTCCTACCCTCTGGAATTATCTGCCCCATCAGCTCCGGGAGAGTACGACAGTAGGGAGTTTTAAAAAGGCACTAAAGACTTTTTTATGGGAGAAGGCATTTTCTGCTTTGCTGTGATTGATTACCTTAGTTTTGTAATACTCGTTTAGTGTAGTTCTATTGTTTGTATTGATTATGCTTGTTTTTTTTATGTACAGCGCTTTGAAAACTTTGAAAGGCACTTAAATACATTTTATTATTATTATTACACCTCCTTTTGAACAGTACAACTGTCATTTTTCACATCTCACCCGAAATGTGTTTTTGCACATGAAGCGCACAGTGGCGTGGTCGGTGTGCGAAATCAATGTTCGTGACATATTACGAAAATCACAGTGACACTGTTCATGAGCAGAGGTCTTAAACTGACTATGTTGAAAATTTGGTGACAAAAGTCCATAAAATGACTGTGTTACGAGCGTGCATTGTGCAATTTCCACGCACCCTCGTAAGTTCACAAATCGTAATCTTTTCAGTCCAGATTTTCAACACTGCCATTTTTCCACACCTCTTTATGAACAGTACAGCTGTCATTTTTCACAACTGGCCGAAATGTGTTTTTGCACTTCCGGCGCAGAATAGCACGGTCGCTGTGGGAAATCAGTGTTTGGGATAGATTAAGAACATCACAGTGACAGTGTTCATGAGCGGAGGTCCCAAAATGCCTATGTTGAAAATCTGATGTGAAAAATTCTAAAACTAATTACATTACGGGTGTGCGTTGCGCAGTTTCTATGCACACTCATGACTTCACCAGTTTTTTTTATATTTTCACTCCAGATTTTCAAAATTGCCATTTTATTACACCTCCTCATGAACAGTACAGCTGTCATTTTTCACATCCTTTTCGAAATGTTTTCGCACCTGTGGCGCCAAATGGCGCAGTCGCTATGCAAAATCACCTTTTGGCTAACGAACTGATAGTGTCACTGTTCATGCGGTGGGATCACAAAAAGCCCATGTTGAAAAATGGAGTAATAATACCAAGAAATGCCTAGGGTGTTAGGGTTTATGATCATAATGCCCTACCCTGTAGGGACTGACGGGTGTCAGGGGTGTGACCTGGGATTGTCAACAGTAAAGCTCATGCCATTTCACCCCCACCCTGCAGCCAGTGGCAGGCATCGAGGTGCGCCTTGGACCCTTTGGCCACAGAGTTCACACCATTCTTCTATACTACACCCATTTCATTGTGTTTCCTTATGGAATGAGGTGAGTGTAAAGCCCGAACATTTTAAAGCACACCTTGACACTTACAAGTGTCTGTAGGGTAGGGTGAGGTGAAATGTCATGACCGTTATGGGCGATGACCCAAAGGCACACTCCAATGCCTGTCCAGCACTGCAGGGTGGGGGTGGAGTTGGCGTCAGTTCAATACTTCACTGCCATTCCTATACTGCATCTGTCTAACTCCAGCACTTCCACTGCTGATAACAGCAAGCAACACTTGGCATTTACAAATGCTTGTTCACATCCTGGCCGAAATGTGTTTTCGCACTTCTGGTGCAGAATAGTGTGGTCGCTGTGGGAAATCCGCGTTCAGGACAGATTAAGAAAATCACAGTGACACTGTTCATAAGCGGAGGTCCTAAAATGCCCATGTTGAAAATTTGGTGACAAATGTCTATAATGACTATGTTACTAGCATGTGTTGCGCAGTTTCCACTCACACTCGTAACTCTGAGAATTTGTAATATTTTCACTCAAAATTTTCAACATTATCCATTTTGCACACCTCCTTATGAACAGTACAGCTTTCATTTTTCAAATCCTGCCCAAGATGTGTGTTTGCACATCTGGCGCACAATGGCGCGGTTGCTGTGGGAAATCAAAGTTCAGCACAGATTAAAGAAAATCATAGTGACAGTGTTCATAAGCAGAGGTCACAAAATGCCTATATTGAAAATGTGGTGAAATTCCTATTCTGCATCTAACTCTTGCAAGACCAATGCTAATATCAGCAAGCAAACATTCGGCATTATGAAATGGCTGGTAGAAAAGCAGCATTCTGATTGGCTGCTACGAGTGTGCAAAAAGATCAGGCTGTGCCAAGCAGGCATTGATATGGGTGATGCTGCCCACTCAGAACCTTGAGAAAAGAAATCACAGACATCTTGTTTCTGGCAGAAGTGGTGCCGGCCTAACTGTAAAAAAATAAAAAAAAATACATCTGCCCTCCTGTTCACTTGGCCTCAGTCTTTGAAGGTTTCTGTTTTAAATCCATGCAGCATGTAGCAAAGGGAGATAAAAACGCAAAGTGCCGCGATCTGTCTCTCAGCCGGCTCGCTCTCCATCCTAATCAGAAGCAGACTGCCGATTATTACAGCCGATGAAACATTTAAACAAAGTACTGCCACAATCTCTCTCCCAGCCCGTCTGCTCAGTGGCTGTTCAGATCAATTGCTAACTTGCAGCCGACCACAACTTCCCCCACATAGCATCTCATTTCTGATAAATGTAAAAATAAGTTATTTACTGTATTAGTTACAGAATCACTTCTTTGCTTGGGGGGGGGGGGTGAATAATGCTATGACAAGGGGAGTGAAAACTGCCATGACAACCAGATGTAAACTACAGAAGCCTTTGTAGGACAAAATTCCTTAAGTCCAAAAAAAAAAAAAAAAAAACAGGCGGCGGAACTATTTTATTAAAAATGAAGACAAACATTAAACTTTTTCACATTTAAATACTATACATTTTAGCAATGACATATATCTGTATTTTTGATAGCCATTTCATAAGTGTAATAAGCCACTCAAGGGTCTCTGTGTTAGACAGTTTAACACACGGCTAGGAGGCTGGACACACTTGGCCAGTGGCCTCATGCCTCACTACGCCTCCTAGCGGCGTGTTAAAGTGTGTAACACACAGGCACTGGAGTGGCTTATTGCTTACTTGACAAATGCTTGTTTTGTTAGTCAGTCGACAGCAGCACGGTCTCTCCTTTGCTGGTCAGAATAGCTGACCAGATCTCTGGCATCACTAGCAACTAGAGACATTACTGCATACTATTCCATTGTCCCTTTAAAGTGATTTTGCAGATGCATTTTCTATACAGTATGCTATTGCCACCTGTGCTTCAGATGGTAAATCTACACTTTGTTTTGTAAAAAAAAAATCTATCATAGTCATTTTATGGTGTGTTTTAACAGCACTCTGTCATTCTGTTTTCTGTATGGCCATACTCCCAATAACATGTCATGCAAGAAAGCTGACAATAGTTCACATACTGCATCAAAGCATTCTGGGTAAAGTATTAAGTTAATGTAAAAGTAAGCTACTCAGAGGTGCAGTTCCTTGTTTTGGTGGTGGTGACTGCAAGAGGTATTATGCTGACAAACTTTCTTGTCTGAGTAGACTTGTGTCTTGAACAGTTATGTCTATAACAATTTTAATCTGCTGATGTTGTAAACTAAAGTTTACAAAAAATATGTAGGCATATGTAGCGGGGCATTGTGGGTACAATAAGTTTTCCAGTTTCCTTACTGTGAAGTGCAGTCTCTTTTTTTCTGTAGTGGATTCAACAATAAAAGTTCTCATATGGTTATTTTCAAAACATGGCATTGTGCATACAGTAATCTAGCTGACAAGATTGCTTTACTGAGAGATGTAGTTTCCTATATCGGTAGTGTGGATGTCTGCAGTACGAAGACTGACCAACAGAGGTCTCCGTTTCTTTAGCCAAAGAACTCCCTATTGTATTTTTGTTCTATTCTCATGCACAATACTAGTCTGATTGTTGTATTTACACTCCATATTGTTCCTGTCTCTACTTACTGACACCTACCTAATTTGTAAATTGCCCTTGTATTCTGTGTAACTGTTGTATTACTGTCACCTCAATTATTTATTTGTGAATTATTCATTCACAAATCTGGACTGTCTTGTACGGTATGGGCTGCATGCCCATTGGCTCTTGCTCTGCACCAATGGGCGTGCAGCCCTACTGCAGCAGTCAATCGGGCGGTGGGGCAGCAGGGCGGGTGGATGCCGCCCCCACCGGCCATGGGGGCGGGGCTTTGTGGGTGGGTGGGTAGGGGGGATACCAGCCACCAGGGCTATGTTCGGGGGTTTGTTTTACATCCCGCGATCGGGATTAGCCACTGGACCACCATGGATGTATTCGGGAGGGGGTTGTCATAAACTACTACAGCCCGCGATTGGGCTTTTCGGTCCACTGGACCACCAGGGATGTATTCAGGAGGAGGGGGTTATTTTAAACTACTACAGCCCACGATCAGGCTTTTCGGTCCATTGACCACTACGGATGTATTCGGAGGAGGGGAGTTTGTTTTAACTCTCACAGCCCGCGATCGGGCTTTTCGATGTATCCGGGGTTGTTTTAAATTACTACAGCCCGTGATCGGGCTTTTCGTCCACTGACCACCAGGGATGTATTCCGGGAGGAGGGAGGAGCTTGTTTGAAACTACTACAGCCCACGATCGGGCTTTCGGTCCACTGACTACCAGGGCTATGTTGGGGAGAGACACATTGCTGCCCGCGATCGGGCCAGTGGGGTGGTGGTGGGATTTACAGTCATCTGCCAGAGATCGGGCTGCCGGGGGCACAGGGAGTGGGTTGGGGCCAGCCACAGGTGGCAGCTGCTGTGTTGCACCCTGCAATGCAGCAGCTCACCTGTGGGTGGCCCTTGATGTGAGCCTTTTTATGGGGGTGGGGGCTCAAAGTTGTGCAGGTACAGGTTGGGGGTTGCGCCTGCACAACCTGGCTGAATATCGGGCTGTGCAGTTTATGCATGGTTCCTCCTCCTCCAGTTCAGCATGCATTCATTTGCATTGTGCTGTTGCTCAGCTGCCTCCCGCTGAATATCGCAGAATGGAGCAAGTTCGGACTTGCGCATGGCGCAACCCTTTTGAATATCTGGCCCACTGACTGACAACCGGTGACAGCGCAGTACTCCTCACGCGACGCGCCTCCTCCCGCCCTCTCCTGCAAAATGACGCTCCTCCACATGTAGCTGAAAATAGAAGTGGCTACCTTTTTACCTAATAAAGCCCATTTCTGCCCGTGTTACGTTGCCACTTCTTCAGGCCTACGCTCACTCCTGCTCCAGTACCCACCTACTCTTGCTTTCGTGCAGTCACCAGTCCCCGTTCAACAACAAAAAAAAGTTCAGGGGTGTAGTGCTGTGGGAGCGCCGACTCTTTACTTACGAGAGGGAGCGGCACTCCCACACTCATTTTTTTTTTAATTTGCCGCTGACTCGGAGTCGGCAGTGCCAGTGCCCCGACTCCGAGTCCTCAGACAGCGGCTCTGGGTTGTTCGCCATCGACGCGGGCTCCTCGCGCTGTGCGCATGCGTGGAGGCCTCCTGCTGCGCGTGCCCGAGCGGCGCTGTGTGGAGGGGAGACGTCGTCGGGCGTCGCTGTCAGCTCCAGGCAAGGCCGCCAGGCCCGGACGGGTGCTCGTGTGGCGAACTTGCGCGTTTTATTCCAGTCCCGCCGGGGCCAGAGACACCCTGCGGGCATCGAGTGGGAGAAGGACTCGAGGAGGAGGAGGTGTCTGTCTTGTGGGGTCTCTGTTTCTTGCCGTGCCGGTGCTTGCCACACTGAGCGAGGCAGGGCACCGACCGTTCCTGGCGCGACTCGAGTGCACTGAGGGCCGGGTGGCAGGGCAGGGTTTCTCGCCGTGGGTGCTGGTGCCTGGGCCGGGCCTGCTTTCATACTACCCGGGGGGCCGTGCGCCTGCAATCCAGATTCCTCTGGCTGCTGCTGGGCGTGTAAACAACATCAGACTAAGAGCGCAACCTGGGCTGTATGTTTTATTTAAAAATTCAGAAGCAAGCAGGCAGCACTCGTAATACCACCAGAAGTCCAGACCAGAGAGAACGTGAGTAATGGCACATCTGTGGTTGAATTACTCTCTTATTTACTGTGACTGGTACTGCAGTGCACATTGATTTGAGAACTGGTGGTAATAATAATTGTGGATTATGCAGACATTAAAGGAAATGGATTTCTTGTAAATAATGTAATGCCTGCCATACATTTAACACTTAATAAATCCAAGGTTTTAAACTTCAGTAAGCAAAGAGGAGATGAATATTACGCTGTTAGTGGGTCACTGGGGGTAGGGGCAGGCTCCTGTAGCCATGGGGGGGGTTGCCCTTCGGAACCACAGGTGAAGTGGGTTGAGATGGCTGTTTTGCCCTTCCACATTTACAAGATGTGTCCCTGGTCTTGTTGGGATTACTGCACTAGCTCACAAAACAAGACACGGATGGCATAGCAGCAGACAACTTTTTAAGTGTACCAAATTGGGCATATTGTCAGGGATCAGAGCTTGGAGGACTGCTAGGTCTGGGAGGAATTGGAGGGTCGGTGGTGGGAGTGTGGGGAATAGGGAAGCCATGTGGGGAATGATTCACCTTATTAGGACTTTATTGTGACAATACCTCTGGATTATATTGTTACTGGGACCACTTGCTACTTGTTCAGACTGCTCCTGAGCAGAACCCAGGCAGTACTGTTCACCTGGACACAGTTTACCTGCAACTCTGGTTCTGAGCAGACTACTGTTTTCAGTAGGTCCTCTGGGAACAGAAGTTTCCATATTCTGACTTTTCTCCTGCATACTGTACTAGGGCACCCTGCAGCAGACTTTTTGCTTGTTACATTTTCTCCCAGCAGTTACATTGAAACATAGACTTTGACGGCAGATAAGGACCACTTGGCCCACCCAGTCTGCCCATTTCCCTACCTACTGGATAAGCTGCAGATTCTAGTTAACCAACAGCCTACTTCCTGCCACCCCCACTACAGTTGCCTTGTCTGTCCCATGCATGTTTGAATTCCCCCACTGTTTTAGCCCCAACAACTTCCCCAGGAAGGCAGTTCCACGCATCCACCACTCTCTCTGTGAAAAGATTTCACATTACCCTGAGCCGCCCTCTATCTTTAAATTGTGTCCCTGTTCTACACATCTCTGTTTCTGAAAGATGCTACCCTCCTGGACTTAGTTGATTCCCTTGAGGTACTTGAACGTTTCTATCATGTCCCCCCGTTCCTCCTTTCATCAAGGGTATACATATTAAGCTCTCAGTCTCTCTTCATATGATTTCTGATGCAGACCCTGCACCACTTTAGTTGCCCTTCTCTGGACTGTTTCCATCCTGTCTATGTCCTTGCGTAGAAGAGGTCTCCAAAACTGTTAAGCTTGGTTGGGAATGATATGAAAGGTCCAAGGAATTACTCTGTAACAGTTTTTTTTTCTTTCCTCTGATCCATTTCTTGTTGCAAGGACTAGATGTTAACAGCTAGTTACCCCCTTTCTTTGAATGTATAACTCCTAGTGTGGTTTACTGGGGTTTATCTCTTTCCTGGCTTATTCATTTTCCTTTAATTTGCTTTCAGGATTGGACATTTTGACATGGGGTTTGAGGTAGGGGGCAGATGGATAGCTGCCTCCACTTCTGCTATTAGCTCCTGGTAACTCGACAGCCAAATAGTTTGACAAGTATTAGCCCCCGGCCCCCCCAGTTGTCCAGAAGATCCCCATCACCACGGAGCTGATCTGCAGGCACAGGGCTCACAGTGAGCTGTGGATGCCCTGAATTACCTTAGTTTGACTGCACGAGCCGACTTGGCCAGCAATCCTATAGTAAGTGATTTTTCCCTCCCTTGCAGGGTGCTGGTTTGCCACCAAGAATGATCCTAGTTTGCAGGTTTCCATCCCAAAATGCAGAAACGGCATCTAGTTAATGTTACACAGTGGACTGAATTTGAAATTTGTTAAGGGCCAGCATAATGGGTTAGTTTCCTGGAGCAGTGAGGATAGATAAGGATGTACTATGATAGTCTTTAAATGTTAATGGGCTAAATAACTCAGTAAAGTGGGCTTAAGTACTCATGTATAAAGAAGGAGCATCCAGGAATATTGTTCTTACAAGAAATGCATCTTGATGCTGCAAAGCAACACTAACTAGGTTAAGGAGGATGGGGTCAGCACTGTAGACCACATTGCATTAGTCAGACATGGGGAGGATCATCTTCTGGACAAGCGCACGCCTTGCCGATAGTAGAATGCAGCTACAATTCCTATAAAGGGCACCTAGCTTGGGGTGCATTTTTTTTTTTTTTTTTTTGGATGACATAGACATGTCCAGAGAAGTTGAGGTGTTGGTCAAGCCAAACCCCTAAGTATTTAAAAGAGGAAGTGTCCTTTAGTAATGTCTTATCAGTGGTGTGGAAGGAGGGCATGACTGGTAGCTGCGCGAGTCTCTGCCTTGTGCCAAAGGTCACGGAGATGATGATCTTGGCATTGAGGAATAGGCGGTGTGAGCTGAGCCATTGCAGAAGCTTATTGAGGTCGAGCTGTAGTCTGGCTGCCACATCTGAAGGGGATTGGCCTGAGGTAAACAGGATGGTATCATCTGCATACGTGTGGATGGAGGATGCGGTGCAGACAGATGGAAGGTCTTTTAGAAAGATGGATAAAAGCAGCAGACCTAAAACTGAGCCCTGAGGGACTCCAGTGTTGATTGTGAGAGGAGGAGAGATGGAGTCAGCAATTCTTACTGATTGCGTCCTTCCTGTAAGGCAGTGCTCTGAACCAGTTAGTGGCCAAATCTGAAAGGCCTGCTGATTTGGAGGGTGTCCAGAAGGAGGGAGTGGGAGACAATGTTGAAAGCCTCAGCAAGGTCTACAAAGATGGTAGATGTTACTTGGCTGCTTTCCATCCCTGAAAGGATGGAATCTGTGAGCCTAGTGTGTCTAGATAACAATGTTGTCCATACTCCCTGTCATTTTTACCATTGGTGTTTTCCTGTACGACTGTGTCCTCCTTCCCCTCCTGTCAAATAAACATCTTTGTTCCATCAGACCTCTGTGTATGACTCCTGCCTCTCCTTGCCGGATGCCTCTATCCACCCACCTAGGACCCTATAGTGTCGCCCCTCCACAAAACCTGCTGGGGAGTGACACTGGTGCTGGTATTAAGACGGTTACATCCACATTTCAGATTGAAAAACCCCGAAGTCTACCAGAGCAGCACACTTACAATACCAGGACTGGTTCACCTGCCTAATCTCTACTATTACTTTGGGGTCTTGACATTGGGGGGTTGGTCTGTCCCTTGCCTCGTCACCAGGGGTTGAAATAACCACCTGTCTGCCTGTCCCAGACACCCAGTTTTCTGCAGGGGCAGCTGGTTTCATTACTCTGCCTGTCCTTGGGACAGGCAGCAAGTGAAACCAAGCATTATTATCAGGAACCCGGAGATCTTGCCACCTGTAAGTGTGGGTTATGGACATCCCGATATCATGGTGTGAGATGCTGAGAGATGTCCATTCAATCCTGTGTCGCATGATAGGCTTTTCTGTGTGTTCGGCAGTTCTGTCGAAGCAGAAATGAAAATAGTGCTGTAGTAGGACTAGACTGTCCACATGTTCTGTGTCATCATGCATGTGCAGTTGCCTGGTTTAATTTTGCTTTCTGCACAGCAAACCTCGTTTCTCTGTGTGCTGCTATTGCAGTAGCAGTCCAAGACTAGCTCTTGTCTACAGGCAGAAGCATTTTGGAGAAACAAATTAAAACCCTTTTCAGGGCTGTCTATTAACTAAGGGGAGCCTAGGTAATGGTAATTAAAAGTCATTGTAGGGGGCTTGAAAACTGTTTGAAAACCCTTTTCAGGGCAGCTCATCAAGGCATAAAGAAGGGGAGACTCAGTATTTAGGGTTTAGGAGAAGAACTTAAAGGGGCGGAGGTGACCACTTAAAACATTCTATTGAGGCTGGAGGGCTCTAGAGAGGATGGTTAAAAGTACTTGTCTGGGTTACTAAGTAGTGGGACACTTTGTGTCTGTGTTCTACACTGCATCAGAGGAAGCAGATCTGTTTGCCAGGGCCGAACAGAAGGGAGATAATTAAGGCCCCATAGCCCATATCAGGGTCATGAACTGTGGGCACACTTAAGCCCTTTTCCGGGCCATGTACCAGCCAGTGGGTAATAATTAGTAGCCCCTTTTAGGCACCTTACCATAGGCAGTATTAGTCATTAAACCTTTTTCAGGGCACTGTACCAGCCATGGGGCACAAGTAGTTATCATTAGCTCATATTCGGAAACAGAAATGTGAATTTCGTAAGCAAAAAATTAAACAGGACAGGTACAAGTTCTGTGGGACAGTCAAAATGAATATAGCACCTGTCCATTGGACAGGCATGCACAAAAAATTATTTCTATCCCTGCCCGTCACGTATGGCACAGTTTTTTTCTGCCCCGTCGGGATGCACATTATGTTACTCCTGCAGGAGGCAGAGTCACAGGGTGGATCATCCCTGTTTAACTGATATAATTTCTGCCTCTTCCTGCAGTGCTCTCCCCTTCGGCTCAACAGTGGTGACCCCCCCCCCAAATGTAGTGTCATACACCTTGTAGCCATCATAAGGTTTGGGATGCACCAGCCGACACCACAGGTCCCTTCTGGACTACGCACACTTTTTATACAAAATATTAGCTTCGACAGTAGCTAGACATAAATTAGATCACATCTTAAAGCTGGATGTGAACAATCGTGAAATTATGCTTCAATATCTAATTTTAATTGATCTGCCTAATGCATATGATGTATTTCAAAATCTTACCCTGATGTCTGAGATGCAAGTAAACAATAAAATGTTTAACTTAAAAAAAATAAATAAATAAGTTTGTTCACTTACCTATTTGTGCTTTATTTTTTTCTTCTTGTTGTACCACAGTAGTTTCCAAACCATACTCGTATCATGGCCACAGTATGAATAATGTGCAAAAGAAAATCTGCATATTAAAAACATATTATTTACGAAGGTTTATATTGCTGAGTGCAGTCCCCAGAGAATATAGAATGTCTCCTGAGTGGATCATCGGCACTTGCCGGTGACTGTTTCTGAACCAGGTGGTCCGAGGGGTGGAAGTCATAACTAATGGCCCCATCCTCATTTTTCTCCGTGACATTCATATAATTGATGTGGTCCAATATATGCAAAAAGAGCTGATGAAACAGCTGATAGTGCAGCGGAAAACTCAGCGAGTCACCGGTACCTTGTGGATGTCATTGGACTGCTTCTAGATCTTGACAGCCATAATATGGCAGTGCGCTTTCTGCACTGCAGGTGAAGCGTTGTCATTCTCTGTGCATGTAATTCTGTGGTTCTAGCCTTTCGCAGCAAAGGCTATGGATCCAAATCTCAGGGGGAACCAAAAACCATAGGTAAAGTCATGCTACAGGAGCGGATCTTGCATGGGCACACAAACGAAGTTAGCATACCTGTATGAACCATCCTAGAGATGAGGGCAGTTCGACTAGCCCTGATACATTTCCGTCAACGTGTGCAACCGGGATGTGTTGATTCTGACAGATAATCGAACAGCTATGGCCTACGTCGGCCATCAGGGCGGCACAAAAAGTTCAAGAATGCTTCGGGAGTCTCTTCTCCTCTTCCAGTGGACAGTAAAACACCTGGTGAGTATAAGGGCTGTGTACATACCGGGACAGGAAAATGTCACAGCAGACTGGTTAAGCCGCCAAGACATCCTCCCGGGAGCATGGGAGCTGAAGGAGATTGCATTCCAACTCCTAATAGAGAGGTGGGACAAACCACAGGTAGATCTGTTTGCACGTCGACAAAACACCAAGACGCAGTAGTTCTGCTCCCTGGCAAGAGACAATCAAGCACTAGCTCAGGACGCCTTCTCCCTAAACTGGGGTTGCCTCAGCTTCCTGTATGCTTTTCCCTCAATTCCGCTGTTACCCAGGGTCCTATACAAGGTGGCCAGGGACAGGGCAGAGATGATTCTAGTCTGCCCCAGGTGGCCTTGCCGCCCTTGGTTCCCACTACTCATTCAGCTGTCAGAGGCATCACCCTTTATTTTCTAGCTCAGTTCAGACCTCCTTCATCACTGCACCACAGTCTGACCAATCTGTCCCTCTCGGCTTGGAGATTGAGCGGGAAACTTTCAAAGAGTTAGGCTACACTGCTCCAGTCATTGAAATGATGGTAAACTCCAGACGCCCACCCTCCTCTAAAGTATATTATAGAATCTGGAGAAAATTCTTGTTCTGGCTCCAATCTAAAGCTGTACAAGATCATCCAATATCCCTCCCTGTCCTTTTGCAGTTTCTTCAGGAGGGTTTTGATAAAGGTCTGCAGGCAGCCACCTTACGAGTTCAAGTTTCTGCATTGGGGGCACTGTTTTTGGCAGATTCGGGAGACGCTCTGGGATCTCACCCTCATGTCAGGAGGGTTCTAAGAGCAGCAACGTTAAAATGCCCCCAATTAAGCCAACCGTACAACCTTGGAGACTTAATCTGCCTCAAGGCCCTCAACAAAGCACTTCAGCCTCTGAAAGAGGCTTTTATCATGCATCTCACAATGAAGGTGGTCTTCCTGGTAGCTATTACATCAGTCAGGAGAATCAGCGAACTGGGGGCGCTATCAACCAAAGAGCCCTACACTGTTTTTCATCAGGACTCTGTAGTACTCCGGACGAATCCAGGGTTTTTACCGAAGGTTATGTCTCTCTTCCACTGTAACCAGGAGCTAATCCTTCCTTCCTTCTGTCCTCACCCGAAAAATGACAAGGAAAGAGAATTTCATACTCTAGATCCGAGGAGAGCAGTCAAATTATATATTAAGAGAACGGATGCTATTCGCAAAACATCAAGCTTGTTCATTTTAACTGCAGGCCAAAATGTGGGTAAAAAGGCTTCAAAAGACTATAGCTAGATGGATTAGATCAGTAGTCACTATGGCGTATGATCAGGCAGGAGTAGTCCTGCCTGGTCCAGTGAGAGCTCATTCCACCAGGGCAATGGCTACTTCATGGGCGAACTTCAGAGAAGCATCCCCAGCAGACTTATACAGAGCGGCCACTTGGTCATCCATTCACACATTTACAAAGTTCTACAAACTGGATGTGATGTCCTCAGCGGACGCTTCCTTACCGAGTGCTCCATGCGGTTGGACCCCTAAGAGCACTTGACATTCTTCCCTAACGCACTCTAGGATGCACTGCTTTTGGATATCCCAGGCGTAATGAAGCCGGAGACCAGCTTAGGAGAGAGAAAGCGAAATTTAGGTACCTGTAAATTTTCCTTCTCCGACGGCTGGTCTCCGGGAGGCTTCAGATTCCCTCCCAGAATGATATAGTTGGCTGGCCTCAGAGCCACTTAGACCATAAATGCTGTGCTTTTTGTTTCCAAGTTCTTGTAGTACTGCCTCAGGGGGACTGCGTGAAGAATGACTGGCAACGACCGGATGTGGAGGGCTCCTTATTCCCCCCTGCTGCACAACGTCATCCTGCCTACAGATGTCATCATGTGGTGGAGCCCAGGTGTAATGAAGCCCAGAGACCAGCTGTCGGAGAAAGAAAATTTATAGGTACCCAAATTCGATATTCCAAATGAAAGAGGTTTTCTCTCTGGTATTCAAGTATGAACCTTATACCAAATAAGGCTGGAGTTGCAGCTGTCTTAGACTATCTCACTCATTTGCATTCACAGAGTTTGCAACCCAGTTCCCTAAAGGTTCATCTAGAAGCAGTATCTGCATACCTTTCTGCATGGACAAAGGTGTCAGTGGCATCAGACAACATTTTTAAAAGATTTTTTTAAGGGATCATTTGCATCCATCTCACAGAGCACCAGTGCCTGCTTAGGATCTGAACGTGTGTATAGCCAAGTTCATGGGCCCTCCTTTTGAGCTCATGGCTACTGCCCATCTGAAATATGTTACTTGGAAAACAGTTTTTCTAGTTGCTATTACTTCTGCAAGAAGAATTAGCGAGCTCCAAGCTCACTGCATTGATCAAGACTATATCTCATTTCACAGAGATAAAGTAGTTCTCAGAACAGATGTACAGTTTCTTCCTAAAGTGGTTTCAGACTTTCATCTGAACCAATCAGTCACTCTACCTGTCTTTTTCACAGACCATACCAGTTCTGGTGAAAGAAGGCTCCATAGTAAAATAAACCATGCTGGTGGTCCAGTGAGGTTCAAGTAGCAGTCAGAGAAAAGAAGGCTGCCTACCAAAAATATAAAACAACGAGAGGGGATAGGGAAAAGGAAATGTACTATCTTGCATCTAGAAAAGTTACCCGGATGGTGCAGGGGGCAAAGTCCAGTAAAGAGCAGTGGCACAGGGGATACAGGGAGGGGAAAAGAGGTTCTTCCAGTACATTGGGGAGTGGAGAAAAACTAAGGGCGATCTCGGCAGATTGAGATCAGAAGGAGGGTGGGTGGAAGAGGCGAGGGACCTGGCAGAGGTATTAAATGAGTACTTCACCTCTGTATTCACTAGGAAGGGGGGATGGGATATCTGCAAAGCAAGGCACGATGGGGATAGAAGCAGTAGTGAATGGGATCTGGGGAGCAACAGAAATGGAGCAAGAGGGAGGGAGGGAGAGGTACCCAAGGGGTGTCGCATCAGGATAAGGATAAAAAGGCCAGTAAGGTGGAGGGGACGGATGATGCTATTTCCACCGAAAGGGTATGGTTAGCCCTTATGGCCCTAAAGAAAGATAAATCTCTTGGGCCGGATGGCATTCATCTGAGAGTACTTTGTGAATTGGCGGACATACTGGCTGCACCCCTGGCGGAGCTCTTCAACAGGTCACTTGAGACAGGGAGGGTACCTAGGGATTGGCGAGAGGCACATGTGCCAATCCATAAAGGGGGGTCGAGGGAAGTACCAGGTAACTATAGACCCATCAGTTTGACCTCGGTGGTGGGAAAATTAGTGGAGAGTATACTAAAGGAATGATTGGGGTGTACTTGGAGGAGGTGGGAGGTCTGGATAGTCGGCAGCATGGGTTTGTGCCAGGTAGATTGTGTCAAACCAGTCTTGTGGAGTTCTACAAATGGGTAACATCAGAACTGGACAGGGGAAAGCCTGTGGATGTATTATTCTTGGACTTCAGCAAGGCGTTTGACTCTGTACCCCACAGTGGTCTGGTGGAGAAACTGACGGGGTTGGCAGTAGGCTCTTTGATGGTCAGATGGATTGAAAACTGGCTAGCTGGATGCACTCAGAGAGTAGTGGTCGGTGGGGAGCTCTCGAACCCTAGAGAAGGTCGGTAGTGGGGTACCGCAGGGCTCAGTCCTGGGTCCGATCTTGTTAATGCATACATTTCGGACATCAGGGAGGGTATAGGGTGTGGAATGAGTCTTCACTGACGACTCCAAGATGGGAGCAGTAGTTGAGGGGGAAGAGGGGAGGTTGGCCCTGCAAGGGGACCTGGACACCCTGGAAAGGTGGGCTCACACATGGAAATTACATTTCAATATCAGCAAGTGCAAGGTGTTACATCTTGGGCGGGAAAACCCTAAACACAGGTACACCCTGGGAGGGGAGGCACTGGAGGCCTCAACAGGGAAAAAGACCTAGGGGTCTTGGTGAATGCATGTATGAATAACTCTGAGCACTGCAAGAGAGCGGCTAGCAAAGCAAACAGGATGTTGGGATGCATTGTAAGGGGGATCACCTCTAGGAGCAGGGAAGTGTTTCTGCCGCTGTACAATGGACTGGTTAGACCACACCTTGAGTACTGTGTACAGTACTGGAGACCACACTTGAAGAGGGACATACAGCTCCTGGAGAGGGTACAGAGGAGGGCAACTAAGATGATATGAGGACTAGGGGATTTGACATATGAGGACAGATTTGAGGAGCTCTGCCTGTTTTCATTGGAGGAGAGGAGAGACAGGGGGACATGACTGAGGTCTTCAAGTATCTCAAGGGAATAAACAGGGTAAACACAGAGGGATCTTTAGACTAAAGCAGGGAGGTATCACCAGAGGGTATGGTTTGAAGGTGGAAGGGTGGGGTGGGGGGTTCACTGAGAGGGTGGTGGATCCTTGGAGCACTGCCTGGCAAGCTGGTTCAGAGATCCACAGTGGAGGACTTCAAGAGAGGGTGGGACAGACACAGAAAGCAGATGTATCAGATGATGGCCTGGCCCAGGGAGGTGGGGATGGATGATGGGGCTTTCTGGAACACTGGGGGGGGGGACTCCGTACTCAACTAGGGAGCTGAGGTTCAAGCAGACTCGATAGACTGTAAGGCCTAATCTGCTGGCAATTAGTATGTTAGTCTGGGTGTGAAACGGGCCATTAACTATTACATGACAGCCACTAAAGACCATAGACAGGATAGAAAACAACTATTCCATATGGGGATGTAGGAAAGCGTAAACCAGCCTCAAAAAGATCCATTTCTAGATGGATAGTCCAGTGTATCCAATTCTGCTACACTAAAGCAGGTAAAGAGCCCCCAACCGGATTGAGGGTGCATTCTACAAGAGGGACTGCTGCCACTCCTGCAGCTGCCAGGGAGGTCCCCTTGGTGGACATTTGCAAAGCAGCTACCTGGAAAACAGTACACACTTTTACAAAGCATTACAACTTAGACATTCTGTCCAAAAGTGATGCTAGGTTTGGCACAGCAGTCCTGCAGAGTCTGTTTCCAAAATAAGTTCTCTGCCCACTTCCAGTGGTACTGCTTGGTAGTCTGCATAAAGTTATGAATATCCTGAGCATTATTGGGGTTAGAAGAAAAAATTACTTACCATAGTAAGCTTTCTTCCCAGTGATGCTCAGATATTCATAACTTCCCTCCCTTCCTCCCCTTCCAGAACTTCAGCCTCTGCACTCCACATGCTGATGTCACCAAGCCATGTTGTTTTGTTGCATATTCTCTGCTTTTAATCATTTTAAAACTTTTTTTTTCAGTGTGTTCTCCTTTTGGAGTTTTCTTTGATGTGGTTTGGTCAAATGTTGTTATTCTTCTCCCTGTGGAGTTTTTTTTCTGTTAAATTCCATGCTTTAATTAGGGGTGACCCCTCCTTTTGTTTATAAAATGTTAGTTACATTAGTCTCCTAATGCCTGACTTCCAGGCTTCTCACAAATCTGAAGAGGTTAGAACGCTACAGTTGGTAGAGGCAGTATTTTAAAGATGCTGACATGCAAATAATTCTACTCATTTGCATGTGTTCCATCTCTCTCTGGGTAGTCCAACCCTCCAGGTTTACTGCATAAAATTATGACTATCTGAGCATCACTGGGAGGAAAAAAGATTACTGTGGTAAGTCATTTTTTCATTCAGTTTTGCTATTCAGAAACTGGGAAGGAGGTACCAGCAGGGCTGGGAGCCCATTCCACAAGGGGTACAGCTGCTGCGTATTATAGCAGCTTCCAGGGATGTTCCTCTGGCGGACTTCTGTAAACCAGCTACCTGGAGAACAGCGCAGACCTTTACTAAGCATTACAGCTTGAACACACAGGCTAGGGGTGATGCCAGGTTTGGCACAGCTGTCCTGCAGAGTCTATTTCCAAAGTAGGTTCTGTGCCCACCTCTAAAGGTATTGCTTCTTAGTCTGCATAAGAGTTAGGAATATTGGAGTATTCCTGGGGTGAGAAGGAAAAAAGTACTTACCACAGTAATCCTGTTTCTTCCAGGGGATACTCCAATATTCATAACTCACCCACGCTGCCTCCCCTGCTAGAACCAGTGGCCTCTGCATTCCATGCTGTATTACCAGGGGTGTGTGCCACACTCTGGCTTTTATATGTGGAACTCTGTTTTCAATAGTCTTTCCCCTCTTCAGGTGATTCTGACATTGGGGGGGGAGTTGTTTTGTTAAAGTTTTTTCCTCCTGTTGGAGGTTTCTGGGTGTTTCATTATTATTATTATTATTATTATAGAGAATTATCACATTCCTCTTGGGCCCTGTCTCGTCAGGTTTCTACGAAGTGTGAGGGTTAGAGTGTAGGCAGTTGATAGGTGGCATCATTTGAAAAAGTGGCACATGCCAATGATTCCATCATTTGCATACCATTCCATCTCTGGACAGATCTAGCTTAACGGCATACTGCATAAGAGTTATGAATATTGGAGTATCCCCGGTTATAAGGTGCCTGATGCTGTTGTTAACATTTGAGACTGTGACATTTTTAAACACGACAGATTCAGAATCGTCATTGTCAAAGACATCATGGTCATGTTGCTGTAAGTGTGTCTTAAGATCAGGGTTGCATGACCCGGCAGGATTATCCGCAAGATGCTGTAGTTGCCACAAGGCTGCGTCAGCAGAAGACAAAGCTAAGATCAAGTCAGCCGAAGAACCCTGTAAACTGAGGGAGAGTCGTGACAGTGGCCTTAGGTCAATATAGAATAGTAAATGCATGACAAATTTGTTAGTTTTCAGTTTTGTCAAGATGCCCTTAACTCTGCTTTTCTCCGTTGGTGGCGTACTGGCACTTTCTGCAAGATTTTCGAGATGATGATGTATCATGACTGTTGGATTTTACCAGTATCTGAGCTGCATGAAGTTTGTGATCTACCCACCTTGTTCCAAATGCCCTTTCTGGTTTGCTGACTTTACTGCCCGTCGAGTTTAGCTAATTCTCTGAGCTTGGGAAGTTTCTTGGGACTTTTTTCGTAAAGGTAGTACAGTGTAATGAGATTATCGTTAACTTGATCAAAAAAATGTTCCTTTCAGTGCATCTTTTAATTGCCAGTTCCAGTCTATGGTTAAGACAATGAATAGACCGCAACCATGGCATTTCCACTTTTAACAGAGCTAATAGCCCCCTTTTTCCCCCTGGTTTACTGCAGCACCATTTGCACATGTAGCAACCATGCAACTGTTCAAGTCTAAAATGCCTAACTCTAAGAAGGCTTTTTGAAGCGTTTGTAACAAACCTTCTGCAGTGGCGTGCTGAACGTTTTTTTTTAATCTGAAAAAGCTCATCTCCAGTAAACAAGAACTTTTGTTAAAATACATAATATAGAGTAATTCTTTTTCAGTACAACTTTCATCTGTTGCCCCATCGAGAAGAACTGCTAAAAACTGACTTCTAACACCAGTAATACTCAGGTATTCATAACTTTATGCAGTAAGCCTTCTAGGTAGAACTGCCCAGAGAGGTGGAACATATGCAAATGATGGAATCTTTTGCATGAGACACTTTTCAAATGCTGCATTCTACTAACTGCCTTAATTCTAAACTCCTCAGATTTCTCTCTCCGCCTGTCGAGACTAGATGCTTGGAGATCCTTTCCTCATCATCTTGTTCTGACGTGAGAAAACTTATAAAATAAAAATAAGTATTCTTTACATTTCGTTTGCTGCCTTTTATTTTTTGTAATTTTAAGTAAACTCATAATTTTAGTGTTTAAATTGTAAGTTTTCTCTGTTTCTCCCAGTTCGGTATAACCGGGGATAAACCAAGGTTTATTTTTTATTTATCGGAGTTTTCTGACTAAAAAACTCCATTAGTTATGTTTAGTTTTATTAAATTTATCTTGTTTTAGGAACCGCTAAGCCCGGTTCCTGAACCGATCGCCAAGGTTCATTTTACCTTGGTTCCGGGTTCCCGATCGGTTCCTCATAAGGTTTCAGAACCGACCACGACTGTTAAATAAACTTTAAATTAAACAGAAAAACCGAGAAAAAAAACTGGTGATCCCAGTTTCAAACCATGTATTGAGTGTGGTGAAATGTTGCAAAGCAAACATTCTTTGTTTTGCCTACCTGGACATGAACATTAAAAGCAGAGTGAAATCTGCAATACATGTCCTGAGAAAACTATTTATTTAAAATGCTTGAATAAGGCTAAAGAGAAAACTATTGCCACCTAAGGGTCCCTCTAGCTCTGACCAGCTGCCACCCTAAATTATTGTGGGTGAAACCACAACAATTGCTGTAACTGCTACCCCGAGACGAGTATACAAGCAGTTCCTAAGAGGCTTGCTGAACCGGCTGACTCCCCGGTTCCCTCAAAGAAGTCAAACACAGAACCTGCTGGACAGCATTTGGGGACTTCTGTGCCTTGCTATAAAGCCTGACAACTCCTGCAGAAATTGTACAGTGGAAATTTTAAAACTTTTCAAGGAGAATGTATGGAAAAATGCCTGGAATGGCTAAAGAAAAACTTTTAGGCTTACAGGGGCTGTCTGCTTCTCAGCAGCAGACCCCTGCAAAGCAGTCTGTCTCCTCTGCTGTCTTCCTATTATTTAAGAGGAAGTGTGTGTGTGTGTGTGTGTGTGTGTGTGTGAGAGATTATGATAAAATAGAGGAAGGGGAACCTATCGAATCTGAGGTTTTCCCTGAACAGGAGTTGGGTTATTCCCACAGAGCATCTGAGGATTATTCCTCACTTTCATATTTGTGAGAAATGATTGGGCTGACACCCACCAAAAGCTTCTCCTTCCTGTGAATACACTCTTCTGGAAAGATACTTTAAAGATTCTACATATTCCAATCTCTGTTTCCCCTCTTGATAAGAGGCTGGATAAGAAATATTAGCTGGACAGGGAGGGAACTGAATTTTTATTCTCCCACTTTGTCCACCAAGGAGTAGTAGAAGTAAAAGCCTGTGACAAGGCAAAAATACCCCTGGCATCCCATCCTCCTAACAAGAATTCCAGAAAAATTGACAACTTGGCTTTCAAGCCTCGGATGCTCAGTGCTAAAAGTCACTATGGCAGTCTGTCCCGGCTATGGCAGTCAAGGCTCAGACTCCCCTGTCAGATAATCTAGCTGAAACAGTTACATTTGGTTTGGGAGCAACCAAATACCAGTCAAATGGCTGCTGACTTTATGACACTGCTGCCAGATGGATGGCAAATACAGTGATTCAGAGGAGGTTTGCCTGGCTGAAAGACCACAAACCTCACTCAGGATACCCAAACAAGGGCTGTGTATTTCCCAGTTAAGGGTAATTCCCTCTTGGAGGAAAGATAAAGGCTTACATAAAAAAGGTGGATGTATACAAAACTGCCTATAGTAGCAATTCTGCAAAAGAAAGCTTCCCTGTCCACTAAAACATATGGAAGGGGGAGGCAGAGGCAGATCACTGCACACCAAGCCTTTCTTTTATCAGGCCAGGGTTGTGCCTTAGTAGCAGCAGTACCCACAGCAGGGGTACTTCGGGCACCACAGTGAGTCAGGGATTGTCTCTGAGTTCAAATCCCTTCCAACAGTTTGGAAAAAAAAAAAGTTTTTAAAACCATCTACAGATGTAAAGAGAGAGAACTCCTGGAAAAGGAGGTTCAAAACCTGTTATTGTCAAACAGTGGAGCCTGTCCTACTACAGCACAAGGTACCACAAAGAAAATGGGGAGTACCGGCCTGTCTTAGACTTCAGGGTACTAAACAGGGCTTAACAAGGCCAAAGTTCAAAATGATAACTTTGTCACTGATTCTGCCAGCACTCCAAACAAGGGAATGGTTGGCATCACTGGACTTAAAGGGTGCTTATTTCCACATCTCCATAAGGGAGTGTCACAGAAAGTACCTCAGGTTCTTACTCCCATCAGGTTACTCCCCAAGAGTGTACACAAAGTGCTTGGCAGGGATTGTGGCACACCTTCAGAGACAAGGTGTCACAGTTTTCCCATACCTAGATGACTGGCTGGGGGTTGTAAAATCAGCCCAGCGAGTGGGAGCATCTATAACTCACCCAGGGGCTCCTAGAGTCTGTAGGGTTCCTGATAAATCTAAAGAGGTTCTGTGCTTCAGCCTGTTTAGGCACTATGGTTCATAGGAGCAGAGCTACATACCCTGCAAGGCAGGGCCTACCTGCCTCTCGGCAGGGCAAGAGGTATTCCACTGATCGCGGGCTTATTCAGCCTGAACAAACCAAAAGCTGAATGTCACCTTCTTCAGCTACTGGCCACATGGCACCGGCCACTGGCATAGACCTGGAATCCACGTTATAGATGAGGGACATTCAGTTTCACCTCAGGGATCACTGGGAGAAAGGGCCCTCTTTTTTAAAAACTAATTCTGGTAACAAAAAACATTGTCACAGACCCTCCAAGGGTGGAAAGAAGAAACCTGGAGGAAAGGGGCTGCTTTTTTCAGCAAGAGTCCCCATCAGTTGTTCTGCCAACAGATGCATCTCTACTAGAGTGGGGTTCTCATCTGGGGGTTCACACCATCCAAGGGCTGAGTCACTCCTGCACATAAACCTGCTGGAGCCAAGATTAGTGTGACTGGCACTAAAGACTTTCGCACAACTAGTGCAGGGAAGGTGGTACAGGTCAGAACAGACAATACCACCACAATTGTATTACACAAACAAGCAGGGATGGATAAGGTCAATCCCTTCCTGCACAGGACTCATGATAATATGGAGTCAGTTTAGGATGCCCCATGGGGGTTCCCCTGCAGGCTATTAATCTGCCAGCCAAGGACAATACCTTGGCAGATACCCTGACTCAAATCAACTAATCCTATCATGAATGGTCTTTGGACAGTCAGGTGGTGCAGGTAATCTTTAGGAGGTGGGGCACTACAGAGGTAGACTTGTTTGTGTCCCACCAGAACCACCACCTGCCATAGTTCTGTGGCAGACCACCAGATACGGGAACAATCCCCCTGGATGCTCTGGTTCTGAGTTGGCCAGGGAAGTACCTACATGCTCTTCCTCCTTCCCTTTGGTGTACAGAATATTTCTTAAGCTCAGGTCCCAGGTCAGCATCAGTGATCTTGATAGCACCAGACTGGGCCAGGCAGCCATGGTACTCTCCATGTCTGCGTCCGAACCAATACACCTTCCTCGGAGGCACAGTATGCTAACCTCCAACCAAGGGAGGCTCCTGTACCCAAACCGTAGGTTACCCAGGCTCGAGGCATGGCTCTTGAGGGCCTACAATATGTAGGCTTGTATTTTTCTGAGTGTCTTGGACATTTTAAGTGGTTACAGGAAGTCCTCTATTAAGAAAATCTATGCTTCAAATGGAAAAGGTTTTTTTCTAGTTGGTATTTAACTAGGAACTGGTACCAGCACATGCTGGGGCCCCAGCTGGGCCTGATTATCTTTTCTGTTTTGTTCATTGGACTTGCAGTCCAGCACCCTTAAGGTCCACCCAGCTGTAGCATCTGCCTGTATATCAGCTGGACAAAATGTTTCAAGTGGCTCCAGATCCTGTCTCCAAAAGGCTCTTTAAGGGCTTGGCCCATAACAGTACAGGTTGGTGTCCCAAATGTACTGGACTATCTTACCTATTTGCATTTACTGGGCTTGCAGTCCAGTACCGTAAAAGCATATACTTAGATTTCATTGGACAGAATGTTTCTCTGTTTCTGTGGCCTCAGACCCTGTCTTCAAAAGGTTATTTAAAGGACTAGCCCCTTTACTCACACCCTTACAGGGAACAGATGCCAGCATGGTACCTAAATGTGTATATAGTTAGGCTCATGGGTTCCCCATTTGAGCCTATGTTTTCAGTATATTTGAGATATGTCACATGAAAAATTGTTTTTCCTTATGGTAATGACTTCTGTCAGAGGAATCGGTGAGCTCCAGTCTCTCTGCATTGAACTTGTCTGCATTTCATTCCACAGAGATGAAGTGGCCCTGAAAACAAACAGGAAGTTTCTTCCTATAATGGTTTCTGATTTCCATTTGAACCAAACCATTACCTTAACTTTCTTTTTCACTGAACACTTTGGTTCAAGTGAAAGGAGTCTTCATAGTTTGGACATCAGAGAGCTCTTAGCTACTACTTGACAGCCACTACAGTCCACAGGCAGGACAGAGAACAGCTGTTCCTGACCTATGAAATGTGGGAAAGGGTAACCCAGCATCAAAAGGTCCAGTTCTTGTTGGATAGTATCCGGTTTTTGTTACTCTAAGTCTGGAAAGGAGCCCTCAACAGGGTTGAGTGCCCATTCTACAAGGGGCACAGCTGCTACCATAGCAGCTGTGGGGGATGTTCCCATGGTGGACACCTGTAAAGCAACTACCTGAAGAATAGTACTCACCTTTATGAAGCACTATAACCTGGATATTCACTCCAGGGGTGAGGCTAGGTTTGGCACAGCAGTCCTGCAGAGTCTGTTCCAAAATAAAGTTCTGCGCCCACCTCCAGTGGTACTGCTTTGTAGTCTGCATAAAGTTATGAATACCTGAGTATTACTGGGATTAGAAGAAAAACATTACTTACCATAGTAATCTTGTTTCTTCCCAGTGATACTCAGGTATTCTTAACTTCCCACCCTGCCTCCCCTTCCAGAACTTTTAGCCTATGCATGCCTGCATACTGTGCTCTCAGGGGTATAAATGCAATTTCTGGCACATATGTTGTGATTGTGTTCACTATTGTTATTCCCCCTTGTCAGGTGATTGACATTCAGGGGTATTCTTTCATATGTTATGCCCTCCTGTTGGAGGCCCTTTCTGTGTGTTAAGGGAGTTCCTACTAGAATTATTGTTATGTTCAATATTGTTATTATTATTGTTACACTTAGTCCTCGTGGGCCTGTCTTTCCAGGCTTCTAGGAAATCTGAGAGGTTTAGAGCTAAGGCAGTTAGTAGCATGCAGCATTTGAAAAGTGTCTCATGCAAAAGATTCCATTATTTGCATAGGTTCCATGTCTCTGGGCAGTTCTACCTAGAAGGTTTACTGCACAAAGTTATGAATACTTGAGTATCACTGGGAAGAAACAAGATTACTATGGTAAGTAATTTTTTCTTTTCTGACGGGCCATGAGCAGATTTTCCCATAAAAATTCACCAGTAAGTGACATGAACAAATGACAACCGCTAACGTTTACATATGCATTTCCGAGATCAACAACAAACTCACCACCATTGTCTGTTTCATATAATAACCATTCATTGTGGTGATCCGCCTCCTTTTTCCATTTTTCAACAGTGTGCCTCCTGACTTTTTTGGTGGAAGTTGCCATGGTTGTTGTCTTGGGTTCACTTAGCTGTGTATGTGACACTTTAAAACAAACAGTACACTTTTTGACTAGAACAGTGACTGTCGCTAGTTTTTTCTAGTGTGTTTTGTCCTAATTACACAATAAAACAGTATTGAATAACAAATTGTGTGTGCTTCTTTCCTGTGTAGAATTTATCCTAAAACTACAGCAGACACACCACACTTGAATCAGGCAGCTGAACAGTTGTTTTTTTTTTTGGGGGGGGGGGGGGTGCAGTGATGCCAGAACTTAACGGCAAGGAGAGAGTTACAGGTAGGTTAGGGTCTCGGCCTCTGATGTAAACGGCGTGTCAACCTACTACTAAGGTAATGTCTCACATAACTGTGCAGAGCAGACAAAATCTGGGGGTTCAGGGCACGCAACTAGATTAAACCTCTAACTTAAATGGTCAATTGGTAAGTTACCCGGCTAGTACGGGTCCGAGCCTCTAACTTCAACAGTCAACCCAGTACTAGTACATCTGCTGTCCAGAGTAGGGGCATAGGTCCAGAGCGGTGCCGGGCAGACAACTGTATGGTTGGGGGCCCAGGGGCTTGATTGAGCCCTCTGACTTAAACGGACCTCAGTCAGCACCCACTAGTACAGGTCTGAGCCTCTAACTTACACAGTCAACCCTAGTACGTCTGCTGTACACAACACTGCAGAGCTGTGCAGGGCAGACAACCATCCAGTTGACGGCCCGGGGGCTTGATTGAGCCCTCTAACTTAAACGGACCTCAATCAGTACCCTACTAGTTAGGTCTGCTGAGCTCTGCAGGGCTGCTGACCAAATCTGTTTTTTTTTTTTTTGTTGGTTTTTTTGGGTGGGGGGGGACTCAGACAATAAAATTCTAAGACACGCCGGTTAACACCAGTCATCAATGTGTGGCCCAGACTAGTCACTCTTGCTGCTGGTAAGACTGTTGCGCCCAGGCACAAGGGTTCCCTGAGCAGCTGCATGCAAAAGACTCAAACACAGTGACACCAGTTACAAATTTTTTTTTTTTTTTTTTAAACAAGTGAGTTTCTGGTAGCCTTGACACTGACAGTGTCTGTTGGTCCGCTGCCTGCCCCACCTGACACCAACCCCAGAATCCTTCAGGCAGACCTGCCCTCGCCAAACAATACTGGCATCCAGTTAGATATATATGACAATGTCCAGAGTGTGAGACAGTTCAGTTCAGGCTTATAATTTTTTTTGTTAGTCCACTGTCAAACTCAGCCTGCTTTTCCTGGCTTCTTCCTCCTTTACTCCCGGCACTCTGACTTTCCTTCCTGATTGTCACTGAGCTCAGCCTACTTTTTCTTCCCTCCCCCTGTCTACCCAGCAGCAGCTCCTTTCTGGTCTGGCTGCGCAACGTCAGTCTGCAGCTACAGCTCAAGAGGACCTCCGCTGACCTACAGACACAGTGACGATTTGTCAGCATTTGTACTCGCCTAATGTAGGTCCCTCCAACAGAAATCCCAATGCTATAAGCATACCCCAAATTAAGTTACCCTACCTCGTCTTTTGACGAATCTGCACCCACGCTAGCCTGCCAGGCTGGCCGGGGGATGAACCACTGTGGCAGCAAGCCCTGCAAAACAGAAACAAGACACATTACCATGACGGACTCGCTTAAAATTCAGATTATTTGCAGTTAGTTGTTGAGGACCATAACTTACCACAGGGCTACTGAGTTCTTGCAGGCAGGGGCTTCAGTCATTCACTGGTTCGCCTGGAGGACTCTGTGGTGCTCGGTCACAGTCCAACCTGAGAAAAAGGTAACCCAAATTTGATCACTCGGGTACATCATTAACTAATGCCCATTGCACAGTGACCCTCCACCCAAATTATAACCAAAAAAACCACTGTGACTGCCACCTCAAAGAAACTTGACCCCAAGAACCCAATTTGACTCAGGAGCCCCGACACAGACTTTAGTTACGCTGGCAACTGGCAAGCCAGTTTGCTGCTTAGCTGGAGGCCCCCACCCCGATGCAGCCGGGAATCTGTCATGGGTTGATTTTACACCACCAGTAGGGCAGTCACCTGACCGACCTCCCCTCAGTCACCCCGGCCCCAGGTGGGCACTTGGGGCATAGCAGGCAATGCAGCAAAACTTCAGCTGAGAGCACAGTGAGGAGAACAGCTGAGTACAGTTAGGACTGTGTGAGCCTCGGCACCAAGGTAAATTCCCCTACATAATTTAAAGAAAGAAAATTGAGTCTTACACTAGACTGCACCAGCCTTTGTGTGCAGAGCAGAGTAATTGCCCCCCCCCCACTTGTGCCAGGCAGCCCCATGCGGTGAGGTCCCTTCATTCCAAGTGCCATAACACGCTACAACTGGTCAGGTCCAGGCAGACTGCAAATAATTCCAGTTTGCAGGGCACAGGCAGTACACAACTCTCATACCCCCAATCTTCTATTTAAACCTTCATTTTTGCAGGGCAGGCACAATCATGTGACAACCTCCACCCCAACCCCCCCCCCAATTGGGCCTGTCCCGCGTGCTCTCTGGCAGACCTCACATCAGCGGTCACTCTTGTGTGAAATGGCCCATCAGTGCATCAGTCTGGGAACAACTGGCACACACCACAAAAAACTTGAGGGCCACCAGGCACTAGGGGGTCACATTTCTGGGCTTGCCTCTGAACAGCCCCCCAGAGAACTGGCAGCAACTGATGAGAGTTGAGCCCCACCCAAACAGTCATAACTCTGGTCCTGGTTTGCCAGAGCAGCTGCACCATCCGAACGCCAACGTGGGAGTGTCCAGAGTAGGGGTATAGGCCCTTCTGCCACCACACAAGGCTGCGATCCTTGAATGAGGGCACAAGCACAGAGACGCAGTCAACTTGTGGATCGGCCTGCAGCAAAGTGACTTGTCAACGGCCACGGGGGAAAAACCGCAAGTCTACTAACAAGGGAATAGTTCCGTTGCTGAGACTCGTGGGTTTGTTCGCATGACCGTCGAGTTTTCCTACAGGCCCATTCACGAGTTGACCGCTGGCCTCTGTGCATCTGCCCTCAGCCATGGATAGAACACCCCCCCCCCCATTCCTGCTGCATTACCAGTGTGCGGCTTGGACATCAGCAGCAGTTATTGACAGGATCAAAATTGGGTCTCCAGACTCCTGGACTAGGGAGACAATTTTACCTGTCACTGACCACTCAGTGCCTCCACAGATCTCACCTCATTGCTCTGTTGGCTCTAAGCGGGGGTTGTATTTTCTGCCACAGTCATCCATCTCATTTTTTTCCAGCCCTCAGCCATGCAACAAATCTCCCCCTTCAGCCTGATTTGTTTCCTTTCCTGCAGCCTGCCATAACACCCACTTTTTTATGAGTTTTCAGGTTCTTCTCTTCTTGCTCTGTTCAGGGAGCTCTGTCTTCCTTGCGACACCTCTCTGCTCTGTGTCTGCCACACCAGTCATTTTTCTCCAGGTGCAGTGTAGCCACTTTCCAGATGCGTAGATCAGGCAGCCAATAACAGTGGAGGTGGGCATACCTAACCGCCATAGTGATGCCCATTTTACATAAAAAATAGTACTGCACATGAATCTGCCCTATAATACGTGGGAAACGTGGAAAAAATGGATTGCACTCCATGTTTTGACTCTCATGACCAGCTGGTTGCATCGCAAAATACGGTGCAATACTGGATATTTAAAAACTTGCTCATGTGCCCAACATTCTAAAGCTTGGGCTGTGCCATTTCCCCTGGTAGAGGTGCACAGTACCCAGTTGTTATGATTACCCATTGACAACGTTGGAGCTAACCGAAAAGGAAATTACAGTAAGTATGAAGAAATGTCTTCGTTTGTATCACTTGAATGGACTCTGAATCTATTCCATGCCATTTGTTGCACTTGGAGACTAATAACGAAATAGCCTATGCAGAGGTATATAATTGACCCGACTGTGTGTTGTTTTGTGAAACTTAATGTTTACAGTGCATGGATGAGTTTGAGTTTTTAAAGCAACATCAACAAAAGTGATTTCCTTATAGCGGTAGTTCGCTGAGCATAATAAAGTGATTCCATTTCAAAATAGTCTCTCCAACCCATGCAATCAGCTGATAAGTTCACACAAATGCGCATACCTGGAGTCACGGCTCTACTTTTCAATCAGCTAATTACATGGTTTTGAGCATTCGTTTTTTAAACGGGAGTCACTTTATTATGCTTAGCAAACTACCCACTATAAGAAAATCACTTTTGTCGATATTGCTTAAAAAACTCAAGCTCATCCATGCCCAAATTTACATGCGCTTCAACACCATGTTGGAATGTGCATGCGCTGTGGAGTTGGCAGCAGGGGGTAAAGTGGGCCAAAAATACATAATATAAAAAAAATCACTAAATGCCCATTTTATGGGCACAGTATATTTGATGCTTGGTAGTTCAGATGGCTGTAGGTACTGTTTTTACATGGGGCTAAAAAAAAACAAAAGCTGACAGTGTCCTTTTAAAGAAAAAAATATATTTGCCCTCGTAAGCCTATTCTGACACACATATATACAAATTACAGAATGAAGTACTGTACTGCATTACTAACAGTTTAAATTTTTGGTGTTTCTTTGCTGAGCATGAAAACTCCCCCTCCTATCTTTATCTGCGTACAAGGGAAATCTCTACTAATCTGGCTTCATATAAATCAGAAGCCCTGGCCCCATCTGAGGCCTTCTGTTGTGTGAGTGTAGGGATGGGTGGGTGAAGGTTCTGCCAGTGGAACTGAGCAGAGGCTTGTTCTTGTATTCCCTCCACAGAAATATGCCATTTTTTAAATGTAGGAAAGCTAAAAAAGAATAGTGGGAAAACTGAGGAAATACTGGAATAGGAGGAGAAACTATGAAATTGGGGGTGGGGTGGGGAAATAGAGGATTTATGGGGTATTTTTAAAAAAAAAAAAGTATTTTGCTGTGCATAATATTTGAAGTGGAGATGTATGGTATGCTAAATCTGCTACTTTTTCTAAAAACTCATTTAAATGTTTAACATTATTTTATTTTTGTGCACCCCCTCCCCCCAATCTTGGGCCCATTGTATAACTGCAATAAGACACTCCAGTGTGTGGTTTTGGTAAGACGATGGTTGAAGGCAGTTTGCGATGCCTTTCCCCTCACAGTACACCCAAGGTGTGCCATCATCCTACCACAGCACACAGCCTGTCATGTCTTATTGGTCAGCTTTGGGCCAACCAAATAATGGTCAAAAAATAAATTACATCTCACATGTGTGAATATATTTCTGAACAAGCTGAGCGACAAACTTGACTTGCTATGCTGGGTCAAGATAACACTTTTGTCTTGAGGTTTATCACTGTGTGTGTGTGTGTGTGTGTGTGTGTGTGTGTGTGTGTGTGTAGAATTTCTTCACAGAACGGGTGGTGGACAAGTGGAACACCCTGCCAGAGGAAGTGGTGGGGGCTGAAACAATCACGGGATTTAAGAATGCATGGGATAGACATAAAGGAATTCTGGAGGTCAGGGGAAAGGGGCAACAGACTTCTAGGAAAACAAACTGAACTTACAAGCTCAAATGGGCAGACTGGGTGGGCCATAGGCCCTTATCTGCTGACACTGTCTATGTATCTATGTGTATCTACGTGCACACTAAAAGCTTGGGGGGGGTAACAAAACATTTAGGTATGTTCTTTTATATTTATACTTTTTTTTTTTTCTTTTACACAGCGTAATGCCTGTATTGAAATGGAGTCAGTAGCAAATTCCTTCCATGTTGAATTCCCCAACTTTTCCAGTACAATTCTGCAGAAGCTAAACCAACAACGTGAGCAGGGCCAGCTATGTGACATTTCTATTGTGGTACAGGGGTACCTTTTTCGGGCCCATAAAGCTGTTCTGGCAGCCAGTTCCCCCTACTTTTGTGACCAGGTACTTCTGAAGAACAGTAATCGAATAGTACTACCAGATGTCATGAACCCAAGAGTATTTGAAACCATTCTTCTGTCTTGCTACACAGGAAAAGTAGTTATACCAACCACAGAAATTGTCAGTTACTTAACAGCAGCTAGTTTTCTTCAGATGTGGCATGTGGTTGACAAATGTACAGAGCTTTTAGAGGGGAACCCCACTATCTTGTCTCAGAAGTCTAGCAATAGTAGTGACCATCAGTCTCCAAGCAGCAGTAATTTCAATGGTCTTGGGGATAATTGTGAACCTGCCTGTGCAGGACAGCTAGAATGTCGTAAAGTAGAAGAGTCAAGAGATGATAAAGTAGAAGAAGAGATTCCTAAAGAAGATGAACTATCACCTCAAGTAACGGAACCTGAAAACCTTCCTAGCAATTCTTCAGCAGAACCGGATCGGTTCAGCACAGAGATGACGAGTCAGGATAGTGAAGAGGGAGCTAGTGAGGTAACAGAGTATCAGTACACCCGACCAATCTACAGTCAACCTAGTATTATGTCACACAAGCGATGGATTTATGTTAAACCTGAGAAATTTGAACGGGATTATGAAACTGTAGCAGGTCATTCTGCCTGTGATGAGCAGTGCAGCTCCGAATCCGATTGCATTAGTCGGGTTGAACCTCCTAGCCAATCTTCAGATGTAGACGACAGTTTCAATATAGGAGCCAGGAAAGCAGAAGATGATTTAGACGAGAGTGGAGGCCATTCTTATGACGAACAGGTTGATTTTTATGGTGCTTCCATGGAAGAGTTCTCAGGTGACCGGGTAGACATGAACATCAGTGGTCACAGACAGGATGCCGTAGTAGCAACAAGTCACGGAGATGACGCTGAAAAACCTGCAGGTATACAGGAAGAGACCTCCCACTCTGGCTTCGCAGCTATGGTATACAAACTATTCCCTTGTCAGTGTGGTAAAAGTTTCACTCACAAGAGTCAGCGCGATCGACACATGAGCATGCACCTCGGCCTCCGGCCGTACGGCTGCGGGGTTTGCGGCAAGAAATTTAAGATGAAACATCACCTTGTGGGTCACATGAAAATCCACACTGGGATAAAACCATATGAATGTCATATCTGTGGTAAGAGATTTATGTGGAGGGACAGCTTTCATCGTCATGTGACTTCATGTACTAAAGCATACCAGGCATCACATGCTGAGCAAGCAAACGATATCCTTTAAGAGAAATGACAAAGAATAGAGACTTTTAAAACCAGTTGTCCTTGAACTGAAACCCTTATATAAGACTTTGATTATTTTTTTTATCTTAGAAAACCACCACATCACTTGCAGACAATTTACAAAAAGCACATTTTAAGCTTTGTTAAAAGTATTTAAGTTCTTTTTGGTACTGTAATTATTACCATTGTGAAGCATTATTGCTTTTTATATTCCGTCTTGCTTGATTCTTAGGGAGACTGTAGATGGGACTTGATGTGAGAACTCGGTGCTTTTTTTTTTTGGGGGGGGCCACTTTATAGGAAGAGCCTTGCTCACTTAGCCACTTTATGCTGCGTGTGTGTGCGTGTGTCTCTTTTGGGGAGTAACAAAATAATTAAAGATGGGTAACAGTGTTAACAAAGAAATTATATATAATGTGTCATGTGACAAACTGTACTTGACAGATATCTTTTAAAATAGGCCATAGGGGCAGGCTTACACATTAGTTCTAAAGAACTAACATCTCTCTCTTCGTGTGTTGGTTTTGATAGACTTGGGCCACACAGCATACCATAGTGAAATTATGAATTGTACAGAATCCAGGGGTCTGTCGTAGCCCTTGGTAATCAAAATATAATCTGACTGACCAAATTAGTATAAAATGTAGAGCCCCCCCCCCAGCAAATTATATTAGAATACATTTTAGGACGAAGTGGGATGCATTATTTATTCTGTGAGGGGAAGATAGATTTGATAACTGAAAAGTCACTCAGCAAAGTATCTTCCCTTGCCACTACTCATAAATTCAGTACCTCACCAAAGGCAGTTATGAATCCTGTTATGACAGGAGACTTTAATCATTTTAAAATGTAAAATGTTTTAATTGGGTAGGAATAATGTGTTACAGTGTCATACATAGTGGTTATATGAGGGACATGAAATGGTAGTTTACCCTTTTACAGAATGGACAGCACATATTCTGTTCATTCCATTTTTTAGATCTTATGAATGTTGGAGTTGAGATATGCCCTTGAAATATTTTTTCAACACTTAAAAAACATTTTTAGAAATGTTACAATTTATATGTGCTGCTTATAGCTTTTTATGAACTTAGTGTTGCTTCTCACTGTGGCTGGTTTGGTAAAGTTGCCACATGAAGCAGTTCTCAGAACATGAATTCTCCTACTCTGAGCAGCTGTTTCTCACATATTCCATGTAACACAGCTCCGTGGTTGAAAACTATGGTGATCCAAGTGAATGAGCACTTATTTCTGCTGCTTTGGTGTAAACGGTATGCTGCCAGGAGTTGCTCTGTAAGTTGTGCCTTTTGCAGTGTTTTTTTTTTAGTACTTTAAAAGACTAAACAAAGAAAGAAAATATATAAACCTGCTACTCCTTAGACCCACCTGGTTGAAAATTAAAATGGCACATCAGTGACCCTGTCTCAAGCATTAAAAAATTCATTTCTATATAGCCAGCACATAGCAGAATATGCAATGGTTTGCATTTAGGAATAATACAGCTTAAAAGGGAACAGTCAGCACAAAGAGACCGCACCCATTTGTGGGCTAGTCCCAGTTTGAACTTTGTGTGCAAAAACATTTCTTTTTCTACAGTCTAGTATCAGGTTGATTTTTGCTGACTTCCAAGCTGACATTTGCTTTAACCAGAAATCTCAGAATCCCCTGCAGCTGACAACAGAGTAGGACTGCAGCACTTGGAAATTCAGTGGGCTGCAAAGATTTTACACAGTTAGATCAGATGTTTTGCCAGTTTCGTCATTCTCCCATGGCTAAGTACAGTCCTCTGTGACTACAGTTATCCTTGGGAGAACAGCAGAACCAGCTAGTAAAAAAACAGAGCTTACAAAATAACATGCACTGCAGGCTGTTGAATCTCCCTTTGCTGCAGCACTCCTCTGATGTCATCTACAGGGAATTTTGGGATATTGGGGTACAGAAAATGTCAGCTTGAAACTCCACAAGATTAGCCTAATACAGTTATGATACTGCAGTAAACAGTAAGTAAACAAAAAAAAATGTTTTGCACACAACTTGCTGACTGTTCCCCAGTAACTCACTTTGAGGGCGGCAGATACAGCTTCAGCACTTGAGGCTTCTCCTCCTCGTGAGTTGTACAACTCTTCCTCACTTGTGGTGGCAGATTATTTTCTGCTGGTCAGCATTATGCTTCCTCAGTTTGTTTTTGTAGACAACAGACTACTTAATTCATTAATTTTATTTTTTAATGACTGCATCCCAGAATACTGAACTGTTACACTGTAAATGTGTTTCCTTTCCCATGCTTCAATGTAGTAGCAGGATTTCTGAACACTCCATATCATCATGCCCACAGGGTAAAAAGGGGTTCAAAGTAAATCGGAGCATTCACTGAACTGTCACTTTACTCTGTCTTAAAGCAGCAGTGCAGCATTTTAAAGACCGTTGGCAGCTAATATTAATTGGGCATGTGACAGCAAGGATTAATTAAATACTAGCTCACCTGCTTAATGTAATGTTCAAATGTTTCCTATGATTCAAGCAACATAATTTTTTTTTTATGGGGACATTTTCCCCGACTGCAGGCAAGGTTCGGTGGCGCCGCACTGACCATCCGCTCCGTCCCCCCTTGCGGTATCACAGGGCATGGCAGGGGGTGTGGGTTTTTCTTATGGTTAGAAGAAGGCAGAAGCTCCTAACCTCCCCCAAAGAGGGCGCCAGTACGAAGGACCAAGGTCTAGGCAGGAAGCTGGGCGGAGACATAACCTCCACCAAGCACTTAACAGTGCCCTTCCCTCTCGAAACCGTCTGCTGGTCGGATCGGTGGCCAGCCCTCCCCTGGAAAGAAGAGCTGCCTAACAGCGGCTCAGTCCAGCTCCTCTCTCTGACTCCTGCTGACCTGGGCTCCTTCCCAAACCCGGGTTGCCAGTGCAGCATGAGGTATGGCGTCCAGCGTCTCAACTATCAGCACCAGCAGGTCAGCCCACGCAACATATTTTTGTGTATTCTCTTGTTCCTGCAACATTGTCAAACCATCATGGCAGCTAGACAGTTGCAGTACTGCACAGCCCCGGGGACATCTGACTAAAACTGCCTAAATGTAAGCATCATGGGCTTTGTAACTGGTATCAACCAGATGGAAGGGGTTAACAAGACAGGGAATTATAAGACATGGAACTTCAGTCCTGTATCCGTTTTCATCAGTCAAAATTAATTTAGAATGTTAAAATAATACTTCAACACTAGTGAAATTTGAGGATTCCATAATACAGCTGATTGAAGGATGTCAGAAACCTTTTTTTCTTAACTGTTTATTTACCCAGGCTAACCCAGCAGAGATGCAGTATCCCATTTCACTGGGGCCCTATTTTTATTTGATTGTACAGCTAGCTTGACTATAGCACTAAAATGTGACTTGGTTACGGTCCTACATCATGGGAGGACAGTGACTGTGGTGGGATTTGAACCTGGTGCCCCATGTCTTCCTGTTTCCCAGGCAGTGCTGTAACCATTGCCTGACTTGCCAAACCATTTTAGCAAATGTAATGACATTTTTATCTTTGTTGCACTTCTCTAATTTTTTTAAATCAGACTGCTGACTGGCCTACCTATGCAAAGTGCCCTCCTTTAAAAGTGTTTAATTATTATTCAAGTCTTGTCCCTTTTCTATTTATAACTGCACAGGGTGCAGTACAGTAAACCAGTGTTAGACAAAAATAGCACGAGTTTCACCTACTGAAAGACTAATAATTATACTTGAACCAGATTAAAATATTTTAAATAGATTTTCTTCCTCCTGTATAAAGATGTGAATAACTGGTATGTGATAATGACTTCATTGCACATATTTATTCATTTGATGTAAATCATTATTTATTGTGTGTTCTAGACTCAAAATGCCTATTCCTTTGGATTATTAATGACCAATAATTGTTTTTAATGACTTAATATAAGTTATTTTCAACTATAGACAATGTTAGCTCTTACTGTCTGTTCTGCTTAAACATGTGTTCACAAACAGAAGAAAATTCCTACAGGAGATAAGTTAACTTATTTTTTCACTCCTTTTTTTTTTTACATGTGTCATAAGGTTGATAAACCTATCACTGTTCCAGGAATGCCCACTGGATGGGATAGTGTTTCATGGGTTTATGAAGCAGTGTTTTACTGGGGGCTTGAACATTTTTTTCATCATTGTTTAATGTTCATTAATTCAGATGTTCATTGTGGTGTGGCAGCAGCTCTGTTGATCTGTAAAGTTTATTCATTGCCTCTCGGGTTCCCAAATCTTTAGATCTTCTTTGAAGATGACTTTGTCCATTAAGCCACACCATTGGAACTAAGCTGTTGGTGTCAGAACCACCCAGAATCTTTTTTTAGCTGGGGCCGTCTATGCCGGTGTGCATAATTAATGGGTTTTGTTTTTTTCCATAGGAAGCCCATAGTGTAATTGCCGTAATAAAGGAGCGTTTATTATGGCAAACACATTCCAGATTTCCCTTCTGTTGTGCATACACCAGTGCCATCCGCCACTCTTCCGCATCGTCACAGGCCCGATTCGGCGGCAAGTAAAACTTCTAAAACCAACAATAAACGGCTGCTCTAAAACTGTTTGTTCCCCAAATATTTCACTATACTCCCTCCTAACGACCTGAAAAAAAAAAAAATCAAGCCTTTCTTCCCAGCAGCTGCGTCCGACCACTGACCCTGCTGAAACATGGCTGGACCACAGCTGCATGGAGACATCTTATACTTATTTTATACAATTGCTGTGGTGAAAAAAAAATAGAACCCAGCAATTATATAAAATAAAATATGGGCTGGTATGTAAACTTGAATTTTACACACACCTCTTTCAGTGTTGGATGCCGAGATAATCCCCTCGAGCTTTGCTCTCAGGGTTTATGTGGCATCCAATTCGGGGTAAAATTCTAATTACACACACCACCGTACCTTATCCTATATATAACATTGGTGACCCCATCACGCTTCACTTTTCTCCCACTGTCAACCGCTTGTCGGATCATTGCAAGGGGAAAAATGCAATTTAATACCAGTGTGTTTCATTCTTTTATTATTGTTATGATAATCTTTGTGCCGCCAACGAAAGAAAAGGAATCGCTTTTTCATTTGTGTAGTTGGGGTAAACTAAAGGTATACAGGGACGACGCTCACTCCTTGTGCATTTGTTGTTTGGGTCTAGCGCATGACATCAAGGCCAGTGACATCTGCCAAGACTTTAACCAGTGTACGAGGAAACATCTGAAAGCTTCCTTGGGGTTAAAGCTATGGAAAACCAGCAACATGTGCTGCAGGATGCAGTGCTTGCCTCCCTGCTCCTTCTGTTGGCCCCAGTTCACAGTCCAACCACTTTCCAAGGTCTTTGGTGCCAGTGTTGGAGCCTGCTTTAACTTGGCCTAAGGAAAATGAAAGGACAATTCTTCTAAATCATCAATGGAGATATGTCATCATTCAGAAAAGAGGCATATAAAAACTCTGTAAACTTCTGTCCATTCTCAGTCTCCTTTAAAAGAAATGGATCAAGGTATGTCCGAAGTCAGGGCCCAGTATGAAACCTTGTGTTCTCCTCCCCACCCCCAAACAGTCTATTGAGACACCAAAGTTGAGGACCGGCAGTAGCTCAGTTCCTTTTTTATTTTAGGGGACTCTGAGCCAACACCGCCTTCTTGCACTGTCCCATTGATGACACCCTTTATGTCAATCCTCAGCTGCTGCAGATAATGCCTGCACTGTTTTTACAGCTGTTGCCATAATCTCAGTCAACAACACATACCATTGCTGTGGCCATGTGGTCACCAACACAGTTGGTCCAGTGTGTCGACACAGATGGTTGACCTCCTGCCTCCTATGTTGATGACTTTGCCATCAGTTCCCTGTAGAGAATCTCTCTCTCTCTCTTCCTGCCCCAATGCCTGACAACCATGAGGAGGAGGTAGAGTATAATCTTAACCTCACAGAGGACGATTGTAGCGAGGACGCGGATAATCTGCCCCGTCTTATGCTGTGGGCTCCAGCTGTACCCTCCCTTACTACAGTGAGGACAGTGTAAAATGCAAACCTCATTCTCCCCTGAGGGTGCCTCTTTTCAGGCTTTCCTCAGGCAAGTGCAGGATAAGCTGGGCAGTATGACTGAGGAAGACTCTTCCAAACAAACATGAATTTCTGAAGGTCCCTTTCTTGCTAACTGTGATTATTACTCCACTTTACTTTGGAGGGTGCTACTGTGGCTGCTTGCCACTGGCTTTGTACTTGACTAGCTGTGCCCCTGAAGGTGAATAATCAAAATATCCAGCCCCCTCTTCTGAGCCCTGTCCTCCCCAGGCAAGAAATTGGATGTGATGGCAAGAGGACCTATGCTTCAGCATCCATTGGCCACTGTATTGCCAACTTCCAGGCTTATAGGATCAAATCTAGGAGGCAGTATAGTGCTGTGGTTTAGGGCACTGAGCTGGAGACCTGGGTTTGAATCCCACAGCCTCCACTTGCATACTGTACGATCCTGAGCAAGTCACTTGGCTTCCTTGTGCTCCCAGGCTGCACCTGTAAACAGTAACAAGCTTTGGCTTAGTGTGCCATTCCTGGTTAACAAAATAAAGAAATAATGGACTAGGCTACAGAAATCCATTGCGGCTGTGGCTGATAAGCTGACTGATGGGCCTGCTCAAACTGAGGTCCAGTAGACTGTCGCCTATGGCCTAGAGGGTGGCATTTGAGGTTGGTTTACGATGTCTCAGATGCCTTAACTTGTGCTTTGCTACTCCAAAAATGACTTTCTGTTCCCTGAACACCTTGAATCCTCAGCCTTTTAGTCAGGATTGGGGTTCCTTTTGTAGGTCCTACTACTACTATGCTAGCAGAGGCTGTTCCATAGGTTCAGGTTGTGGGACCCAGTGTGTCCCTTCTGCCCCTTACTCCCCTTTGCCTTCCACTGCCCATGCCAGGGTCACTAGAGATATGGGTGGCAGCAGTGTGCCTGCCGCCTCCATGACCTTCTGACTCCCTTCCGAAAACCTGGGGATTTTAGTGGGAGGGTGCATCTCACTCTGCCTTCTAGAGTGGTGGGAGCTTATGACAGATGCTTGAGGTTTGGTGTTAAGTTTAGTAAGGACAAGTCCTAGAACTGGCATAGAACCAGTCCCAATTGAAGAACTCTGGGATATTATTCCCTATACTTTATGGTTTGGATTTACATCTCATCCTGGACCTTCATAGTCTGAACCTTTACATAGAATGCAAGCAGCTTACCTTTGTGGCCTGAATCTTTACATAGAATACAGGTGGCTTCAGATAGTCTCCCTACAGTTACTGCTTCCACTACTGCTACTAGAGGGTTAGCTGTGCACTTTGGACTTGAAAGATGCCTACCGTCTCAGGATCCTCAAAAACCACAGAAAATGCCTTTGCTATATGCCACAGGACTCTCACTGTTTCATATCGTGCCATTTGGCTCGTCTTCAGTTCCAAATTCTTTCCCAAATGCTTTGCAGCGGTAGTTGTGGTGCTCCGCAAGGTAGGATTGTATTGTGTGCCCATACGTCTATGCCTGGCTGTTAAAAAGCTCCATCCTGGGAGGTGAGCATGTACAGCCTGCTTGGGACCCGCCAGCTCTTCAAGCAGTTGTGTAACCTAGTGAATAAACCAAAATGAGTTCTGACTCCATGTCAGCACCTTCAGTATTTAAGAGCTGTTCCGGACACGGGTGGACATGGCATTTTTTCCAGTGAAACGTGCCACGGCATTGATTGCCATGCTCACTTGGCATCCTCCATCCATTATGTTTCCACCATGAGTCTACTCTGGCTGATCGGCTTATGGCTGCCGCTGCCCTCACAATCCCACTGACTCATCTGCGTGGGAGGATGTCTCTGTGGTTCCTCGGTGTCCAGTGAGACCAGCAGATGGACAATCTGCACTGCTCACATGGATGATTTCTTTATCGTTCCCTTCTCTGGTGGCTGGATCATTCCGGCCTTGAGACAGAATCCCCCTTTCTCTGTCCCTCACCCCATTAGTAGTAATGACAGACACCTCGGTCTCTGATTGGGGTATCCATCGTGTACCCTACTGGATGTTGGACATTTGATCCTCCCTGGATTGCTCTCTCCACAGTAACACTGGAGGTGAAGGCCTCTGTGTGCGCCCACAAGCCATCGCTGTTCTTCTCCGTGGTCAGGCTCTCCTGGTTGCATGGACAACATATCTGGGATGTACTGTATCAACAGATAGGCTAGTGTTCATTCCTGACCCCTTTGCAGTGATGTCATAAGTCTGGCACTGGACCATGGAATACAGTATGTTCCTTATGGCTGTGTTTCTGCCTGGCACCCTCACCACCCTAGTGGATCACCACAGCTGGTCCTGGGTGCTCTCTCACAAGTGGGAACTCTTGGGCTCTGTCATAGATTACCTCTATTTAAGATTGGGTTGCCCCAGTATCAGTCTTTTTGCATCCCCCATGGAATGCAGAACTGCTGCATTTCTGCTTGCTCGCTCCATGGTCTGGTGTTTTTTGGTGAGATGCATTGTCTTCTCTCCTGGAATTGGAGGTTTTTGCACACCTTTCTTCCGTTCCCACTGACCCAGAGGGTTCTGGTCAAGTTGAGGGTGGAACCAGCCACCCTGAGTCTGGTGGCCCCATTCTGCCCCAGACCAGTTTATTTCCTTCTGCTCCAGCAGTTAGCAGTGGAGCCTTCTGTCCTGTTCCTCTACAAGCAAGACTGTCTAGTGCACCCCCAACCCCCAATTCCTGCATGTCCATGCCTGACTCCTAAGGATGTAGAAATCTCCCACTTGGCAAGGACAGTGGTCACAGCTGTTGTGGTGGCCCGTGAGCTGTCAGCTAGTACACCTGCTTCCAGATATGAAAACGTTTCACGGCCTGGTGCATTCCCCCATCAGCTGGACCCTTTTATGTGGTCACTCCTGTTCTGGATTATTTCTTGTCCCTTGGGGACGAAGGCCTCCGGTAGTCCTCTGTGAAGGTGCAGTGGTTTCAGGCTTTTCATGCACTCACTAGTAAAATGGTTGCGCAACTTGAGGCATCCCGCAGATTCTGTAGAGGGGTACTGCCGCATTACCTCCCCACCCCAAGACTATGGCATGGTGCCATTGTGCAAGCTTAACATGGTTCTGGAGACCCCTACAGTGCATTCTTTTAAATTGGCTGCTACATCTGACTGTGCTTCTTCTCTTGGAAATTGCTGTTTCTGATGATCATTATTTCTTCAAGAAGAATTTAAGAATTAAAGGGTCTGGTTCCAGAGCCATGTTATTTTTATTTCTTTTGCTTCAAAAAATCTGGTCACCTCAAGGACCAAGCCTCATTTTCTTAATAATCTAATCACACACGAAATCAGACTACTGACCTTTTGGATTTTGACTCCCACAGAGAGTGGGCAATGTTGGCTGCGTATGCTGAATGTCTGCAGGATGCAGCGTTGGTACCTAGATCTTAAGAATTGCAAAAAATCCTCTCAACCGTTTGTGTCTTTCACCCACAGGATGGTGGACTTAGCTGTTTTCTAAGTAATGCCTTTCCACATGGTTGGCATCCTGCATTACTTTGTGTTACTGGTAGTGGGGTGAGCAGTCCTGTGTATGCCCACTCCATTTGTGGCATGGCCACTTCTGTGGCTTTTCAGTGTTTCCACTGCTGACATCTGTGCTGCTACCAGTTGGAGTACTTTCTGCACATTCACTAAACACAGCAGTCTAGACATCTTCTCACAGACATGCCGGCTTTGGCCTTATGGTTCTGCAAGGCCTTCTGTCTTATGGTTATTTGATTCTTGTTGCCTCCCACAGTACTTTGGTGCGGCTTGTGAATTGTTTCAGTAATGTGGCCCAATGGAGGGAGTTGTTCTTGAGGAAGATAGAGCAGTTACTTGCTGTAACAGTAGATCAAGAGACTCTCCTTCATTGAACCACTGCTTATCCTTTCACCTTCCCCCTTATATTCTCATGTGGTTTTTACTGGATGTCCTACCTACTTTTGCTTGCTGGTTCTCCTTCTTCAGCCCTGTAGGGCATAATTAATCTCCAGTTCCATATCCTATCTTGTGTGACTGGTTTTGTTCTTGGTTGCCTTTGTCGCTGCTGGTCCAATCATTTTCCAAGCTTTTCTCTGACTGGGAACTGAAGTGTGATGGGACCACCCACACGTTATATAAGTAGTGATGATACATATCAGCGTGAAGGGCCCAACTAGCAAATGTTTTTGGGTGGTCCTGACACCAGTGGCTTACAGTTCCAATGGTGTGACTCCATGGAGGATATGCTGTTGAAGAGCTACTGTTACAGCAGGTAACTGCTCTTAGCTATGGATGCCGCAAGATCCAGAGGTTGCTACATGGCTAGGGCAGCCAGTACAGATCACTGCATTAGTGGTGGAACTCTTGATTGCAGTGTAGAGCTGGAACTCAGAGCGACCCGATTTATGACAGTCATTTTTCTTTTGTTAACCACACGTTAAGGGTCTTACAGCCCTTTTTTATAAAGACTCTCAGTGAAATGAGAGGGCTCAATCAGCACCTTAATACTCATTGTACCCAATTGCTCTGTTTAAAGTCCAAACCATCCATTGCTTAACCTAATACAAAATGGCTGCCCAGGGTACAATGACTTATTTCAGCCTTTTCATTTACATCCATACACATTATTTCCACATGAATGCAACTCATAAAAGTTTAAGGGGGTGGTTGTACCGATTCCCTAAGAATGTATATCGGTATGATGCTGCAGTGTAACCTCATTACCATGCTGACCTCCAGTGAAGCATAAAATAAGATAAACATTATACTTTTATGACACCTCTTTTTTATGTAAGTTGAAATGCCAAATTTCACCAATTTAAGGGCAACTTTCTGTTGCAACACAACCCTTCCTGCCTTATAAATGTTTAGAAAACTTCAGGTGCTCCAATTGCAATTGGTGAGATGCAGTGCGAGAAAACATTCTGCAAGGTCAATTTGAAAATTCTGAACAGACTACTGAGCAAAGGTAATAGTTAGAAAAAACAGCTTGCAAAAACGTTAACAAATCTAACATGTTAACCCCTTTAAGGCAGAACCGTTACCGGACACCTTCAGATCTTCCTGGACTCAAGTCTCCCATCACTCATTCACATTACTGAGATAGCGCCAGAGACGCTAGGACCAAACAGGAGCCCAAAATTTTCTGAAGGGTCGGTGCCGAGACAGGACCATGCATGCGCGGCACTGCAAGACTAGCTCATGCCTGTGTAGGCTATCTCGGCGTCGACCTTCCAACCGCCTCCGTTCCTTTTCTCCCGCCGAGTGCGCTTGGATGTCGACGTTGCTCGTCTGCCGGAGTCAAAGTTTTCGTGTATACAACAGCAGCTTTTAGCCATTTAGTATTCGTTTAATTTAGCATTTTTAGTAGTAGTTTCTTATTTTATGAAAAGGAAAAAGAAGATTATGAAGAAAAAGAAATTATCACCTGCCATCAACGGAGTCGTCCTTAGATGGTAGCAATGACGGTAGGAAGACTTCATTTGAAAGTTGTTACAGCAGAGGGGTTGTGTCTGGTCTGCTGCCCATTGCTAAGGGGGGGTCTGACTATGGGCAGTGCTGGGGGGGGCAGTCCACCAAAGCACAAATCTGGGGGTTCCGGGGACCCGACTCTTCTCCTTATAGGGGGAAGAAGGATCGGTGCAGCTCGAGGTTGCCGTCTGGTACGCCTGCACGGGGATTGTCAGTTGGGAAGGGTGATAGGCCTGAACCGACTTTGGTGGGTTCCCCTTGGTCCCGCTCTTAACGGCCGCATTCTTCGACTCCGGACTCCATCTCTGTCCTCGATGGAGTTCCAGTGAGCAGTTTCACCTCTGGGTCACTCCTGTGGAGTAGGGTGTTCGACTTCTGTCCAGTTTTCCTGGCCAGTGTTCCCGATTTCCAGGCCTCAGAGCCACTGGATTGGGGCTGGGTCGATTGGATTTGGATGTGTGCGGTGCCCTCTTGGTGCCTTCGCCATTGCGTTGATCCCATGTACCTGCCCCTTCCCTTTGCAGGGGCTGGCACAGGTACCACTTTTTCCTTCTCCTTTTCTCAGGATTTTCACTGTTGGCATTTTCCCATGGTGCTGTTGGTCCTGGCGCCGCAGACGATGCTGTGGAGCGGTGCCATGGCAGTGCCACTGGAATTGGCGTCAGTGCCTTGGGTGGCACCGCTAGTGTTGATGTCCGCGCCGTTGCTGCGCGGTGACGCCGCGGGTGCTGTTGGTGCCCCTGGCGGTGCTTTGGGGACTTACAGGTGGCACCTGTGGGTACCGCCGGGTGTCGCCCAGGGCATCAGTGCTGCTTGGTGCCATCCTGTCCCACAGGTGATGCTGGTGCCATGGGGATGCCGGTTGATGCTGTCTGGCAGAACTAGTGGCGGACTTTCCTTCCGCAGACCTCTACTTCCGCGGAAGTTGTAGCAAGATGTTTTACACAGAATGAAGTCCTGTTCTGTGGATTAATTTTTCGCAGATCTTGGTGAGTGGCGGTCTGCATGGGATCTTGTGACATCCAGCGGTTTTCCGCTGATGGAACTCTTCTGTGCTGTTCTGCCAGAGGACTCCCTCATTCCGCTCAGCACTTTGTTGGCTCATTCCGTGGTGTCGAGCTCCTCAACACCCTTCCTGGTGGCGGAGTATCTAGTGACTATGACCTAGACCTCCCTTTATGGGTCCTTTTGGGGTAGAAGTGCATCTGGATGAGTCTCTCCCTGTCCTACTTGTCGGTGATACAACTGATGACTCATTTTATAGACTGGAGGGCAAGCCTCCTCTATCTCCAAAGTCCATGATGGAGGATTTACTTTTCAGTTGTTCCTCAGCGATGGGGTCCACTACAGTATTTCGGACTGCATCCGTGGACCAAATGCTTCTGCGTCTGGACTCTTTTCAGTCATCAGGACAATTACACTCTGTGGAACATTCTAATTTAGTGGTCGGGAAGCCGTATGGGCTCTTCTGCTCCTTTGATAGGGGTATATAGCCCCCTTGTGATCCTGCCCCTTCGGTGGCTTCATTGGCAACAGGTGGTTAACATCTCTTAAGCTGTGATAATTGGTCCAGTCACAATTTCAGTTATGGACGCTCAGGCTCTTGCTGCCCCTCAGAGGGACGACATCTTTGTTATTCTTGTATCAGGCAATCCTTTAGGGATAGCAGCCTGAAACCTTATCAGGCTCGGACTAATTGTAAAAAAATAAATAAATAAATCATCACAGCACAGGGCCTATCCTGAAATTACCTGATACCATCCTTCTGAATCCGGCCAGGTTCCGCATCAGCCCCTGAGGCGGTCGTCTCTAAACTACGGTGAAGAGTACCTGACTACTTCTACCCCTAGGGGAAGTCCGATCCAGCAGAGGTATGGGTCATCTCATTTTTCCAAGGGAGATTTCTCTTATTCAGAGATATTCCCTAGACCTAGGCGGCAGCCCAGTCTGTTGGTTTACCTTTTTTATCAGGCTTTTCTTCTCTTGATCAGAGCCTCAGAGCAAAAGAAGTGACTCCACAGTGAGTCGGTACTCTGGTTCCTAATTCCTTGCTTGTTTCAAGTTAACAAACGGCATGCTCCTTCTTGACCGTAGGTCAAGTAGGTCTTTTTTTCGGAGATGGCTTCTCAATATTCACATCTTCGGTTCCTGCGCACTGGTTCTGTGCCAGTCGCTCTCGAAGTTAACCACTTCGAGTGGGTGACAAAACTGTGATGTTTGTTTTTCATCAGCAAGCTAACTAGAGTCCTTTCCTACTCCCTTTCAGGAAGGTCGGAGCGAGTGGTGCCTCACCACGTTGAGTCACTTCTGCCATTATTCAGTCACTTTCAACGAATGGGTTAGCCCGAACTTGGTCCTGCTACGTCCTCCCTTGATGCAGATCTGCCTCTATTTGCCTTAGAAATCCAGACCCTGTTTTTTTCTGTCGGAATGTTTTTCCGCAGTGGACACATCCTCCCATACACTTTCCCTCTCTTCCCTTAGTTCAGAGACTACTACTACAGTTGTAGGCACACAGGGGCAGAATGATTCCTTTTTGGAATATGAACTGGGTAGAATATGGTTCTACCAGACCACCACAAGAGGCTTCTAAGTCGTGCTTTGGCCTTGCATCAGGAAGGTTTTAGTGACTAAGTGGAAACCATTCTCCTTGATGGGTTAACCTGACCTAGACCCCCTTTTGCTCACCAGGTAAGGGGTTCAAGTGCTCCTGGACCTGTTCACATATCAGCCATACTTGGTAGTGGGGGTATCCGTCTGCGCTTGTCGGTCTACCCTGAACCAGTAGACTTTACCTCCAGCTCTTTCAGTTCCTGAAGTCCTTTTACATTAGATTAGTAGCATGTCTTTGACTCCTTTAATTTTTGTCCTAGACCAAATTGTGAGGCCGGGTTCTTGCCACTCTCCTAGAGTGGTTGTGGCCTCTTGGCAGAGTTTCATTTTGTGTCCATTGCAGTCTTCTGCAAAGTGGTGTGTTAGAACTCAAGCGCTTACCTTGTAAGCACTATGTTTTAGATGCTCTTTCCAAGACAGCTCTTTTTAGTAGCAGGACAGTCCTTGGACATCCTTTCTGAGTGAGCCCGATCTCCTACCACCCTTCACCAAGGTTGTTGGTTTTAGCTTGGTACTCTCCCACTAGTGTGAATGAGTGATGGAGACTTGAGTCCAGGAAGATATGGAAATTACATACTTACCGTAATTGTTGATCTTCTTGGACACAGTCTCCATCACTCAGTCACATGCCCACCCACCATCCCCTGGGCTCATTCATTTTCTTTCCTGGTTTTCACGGTCTTATGGTTCAGGCTGTGAAGACATTGTTCTTTGACCCTTCTTGCAAGGGCCATCCGGGCCCTCTCAGGCCCAGAAAGTCAGGATAAGTTATTTTCATTAGTTACACTGCACCTCCTCGGTCGAAAAGGTACTGAGGCGGTTGGAAGGTCGACACCGAGATAGCCTACACAGGTGCGAGCTAGTCTCGTGGTGCCACGCATGCGTGGTCCTGTCTCGGCGCTGACCCTTCAGAAACTTTTGGCTCCAGTTTGGTCCTAGCACCTCCAACGCTATCCCACTAGTGTGAATGAGTGATGGAGACTGTGTCCAAGAAGATCAACAATTACGGTAAGTGCGTAATTTCCATTTTCCTTCTGTAGTTGGGGCACGAGCCAGATCCTCCTTATTGGGCATTGTTCTGTGTACAATCAAGCAACACAAATGTTTTTATACAGATATGATTATATACATTGTATTTATTACAAAGCTGATGTATTTTTGTATTCCCATGTTTGAGAAATCCAGATGAAAATTTTGTAGTTAAATTTGGCTGGTCTTCTTATCTGTTGCTGTATAGATAATAACCCCTGTTCACCAGATTTTGCCAAGGTACTGAAAGTATACAGGGTTATGTTTTCAGTTAGCTGAGAAAAATGGCAACTGCATCCTTCATATATAATGAACCAACATTAGCCAGCCAAGAAAATTACTTGTGTCTGTGTTTTATTTTTTGTTTCTCCCATACTGGTAAAATCTGAGACCCACATTTGGAGCCAGCCAGCTGCGTGTGCACGACAATATAGGGTTGGCCGGCTGTGGCGCAGTATTCAAACAGCGCAATCCAAAGTGACCATGCTAGCTTTCTGAATATCAGGATATGGTAACATGGTGCACAGCAGGAAGTCGCCATGCCTTGTGCTGCACTGCCAGAGTGATGGGCCTAAGACCACCTATAGGGGTAAAGCATGATACACACTGGTTATCACCACGGCCCCTATGGGCGATATTCAGCCCAAACATGCAGATGATGACATTGGGCATGCATGGTGCTAGCAGGCCATTTTCATGCCCATTATGGGCTCATCTGCATTCTGCACGTTGGCCAAGTGCATCGGGCCAGGTCCCTCCCAAACCCTGATCCTCTCACGTGCAATAGGAAGGTACTCCATGGTAGTTCAGCGGCCCCTCCTTAGCCCCAATCCCCTCTTAGTATAAATAATGACCTGGCAGTCTAGTGGTCCCTACATAGCCCAATCCCCTTAGAAGTTAGCATTCCAGTGGTCTGGGCTGTCCTCCCAACCCCGATCCCCTTTTGTGTATTTTAATAAAACTAAAGGGGACTGGAACTAAGGAGGGACTGCTAGACCACCAGGAATTACTTATATTTTTTCTAAGAGGGGATCTGGGCTAGGGAGGGACCAATAGACCACCAGGGCACCCAGCCATTGATGGTGCGTGGACAGGATGCAGGGCACCCCCTCTGCACACCGTTAAGCACTGGGTTGCAGAAATGTTAAATTACGCAGTGTGAGCAGCTGTTTAGCACTTCTGCAGGAATTCAATCTCGTGCTGCGCTGCATAAGCATGAGGGTTTGCTCATTTGCTTGTGCGCAGTGCAATATTTGTGACGGTGCTATCGTGGGTGCGCCACACATAGGTGGCCTTTGAATATGGGCATGCCCCCGACAGCTGGCGATATTCCAGGCTAGCACGGTGCAAACCCAGTTTGTGCCATGCTGACCTTCTGAAAATGGGACCCATAGTCTCTAAACCATATTGTTTTCCACTTCTCTGTCTTCTATACCCTCACTTTGTATATGCAGGATACTTGAATATTCAGTCTTAATATGCTAGAGTATGCAGTTTATGGTTTTATATTGTAAATTATTGTTTGTAACAACTATAAAATGTATATAGGAGACTGATTTTTGTGAAATGTAAAATTTATTAAGCAGTCAGAAATGTGTTTTATATAAAATATTGCTGTCAGTGTTTTTAAGTACAGCATGGTTTGACTAATTTGTTACTGATATGTATTTTCTTCTTATAGAAGAACCCCATGGCCTTTTGTATAACAGTTACGGTAATAAATGTTTTATGTTTCAGTCAGTTGTTTTGAAAGTTTTTGTTGCCATGAATTTCTACAGTATTTTAAATGAAGCTTGTTTTATGTAAAGTCTTGCAAAAGTGGATAGAAATGTTTCTCACAGACAGACCATGGACCAGAGATTCCACGCATCTGCAGGTCTAAGTCATTTGTAACAATTTTTGGTCAGAAAAATGAGTGTCTGCAGACTCCAAGGACCTCGACAGAAGATACAACTAAATAATCTAACTGCATGTAAAAGAACAGGTAGGCATGGTACTCTGGAATGTGAAATGTTTTTTCAGATATGCTGTCTCATCTGTGCTGGTCTTGAGCCTCCCAGCATTCTGGCACCAGATCTTTAGTTTGCAGGTTAATACCACCACTGAGACCACTCTTACAGTTGTAAGAGTGTCCTTAAGCACATTCTTAAGGTATGAGTACCACAAACGAAGGTGAGTGGTTCTGACACTCTAAGGCTTGTAAGTGAGACCATTCTTACAATCGTAAGAGTGGTTTTGGCAGCAGTGGTATTAATATATTGATTGAGCTTGATCAGTAGCATATTGAAATTAAATAAATGCCCTGAATGTGCCTGTTTCCAGTGAAGCTGCACAAGACACTTGTCACAGAATAAAAGCGTCTCACACACAGAGAAAAGGGGCATCCCTTCAGTCTATAAGCATGCATTTGAAAGGTCTATCTCCTCATGTATGTAAACATGGTTCAGACATCCGGGTGTCCAAAAGGGGAAACCCTGAATCCAGTTGTAACCCCCGGTCCCCTGGGGTTACTAGATTCCCATCAGTGTCAGTGCTCGGTAGGGAAAGCAGCTGGTGAAAAACTGGTTAAACTGTTTTAACTGTTTTTCACCTGCTCCCGCTCAGTTTACTTGGTCTCAGCTGAGATGAGAGAGGTTATGTAATTTAGGACTCTCGCAGCAGCATAAGCTACGGTAGCTGGCTATGAGTGGGGAGTTTTAGAATCTTCAGTTAATCTTTGAATGGAGTTCAGTGTGAGCAGTTGGAGGAGTGAGGAGCCGGAGTGTGGGCTCCATGAGGAGAGTCTGTTTTCTCACTCTAGTGCTGAGAAACATCTGCTTGCCAAGAAAAGTAGTGGAAACCGTTGTCTAGCAGGAGTTCCTGAATTTTCCATCCCCAGTGAGATGAGAAGGCTTGCCAGAATGTATCCAAGGGGCAATCCCCTGATTTGATCCAGGACTTTGAAGCTGCCTGTTGTTTTCCAACTGTAAGTAATCTGACTTTGTGCTTCCCAGGAGGAAAGTACCTGATCTTCCTGGACATAAGTCTCCACCACTCATTCACACTATTGGGATCTGCGCCGGAGGCACCAGGACCCATCGGGAGCAAACTTTTTGCTGGGGAGTTGATGCCAGAGATGGCGCCGCGAGGAATGGCGCCGCGAGACCCAGCTCGCGCAGGGCAATGACTATCTCGGCGTCGAATTCTCAACCGCCTCGTTCCTTTTTTTCCCACGCCGAGTGCGCTTCAATGACGACGTCGCCGCTTGTCGGAGTCAAACTTCAAACTAGCAGCATAGTTTTCAGTTTTATTATTTTGTAGTTTTATCCTCGATACAGTATCGCTTAAGTTATTCTTATTTTTAAATAAAAACGATAAAGAAGTCTCAGCCTACACTGACGGAGTCGACCATGAGCAGGTCAGGTGACGGTAGGGAGACTTCGGATGAAAGCTGTTCAGTCAGTTGGACTGGGTCCGGTCCACCGCCTTCTCCGGAAGGGGGGTCTGACAACGGTCAGTCCAATGCCCGGGGGGATGGGCGGTCCCCGCGGAAGCATAAAGCCAAACGGTCGATTCTCGCACCGCTCAGCCTCGAGCTCTTCTTCGCCCGCAGGTCTAAAAAGAGAAGGCATCACCGAGGTCGCCTCTGATACGCCTCGCGCGAGACGCTCGGGTTATTGGGGTAGATGCCAGTCTCCTCCTCGGAGTCGCCAACAGCGCTTCTGGTAGCCGACGCCTTCACATCGGAGTCCCACCCGCCTCATAGGTAGGTCTTCAGATGAGCAGTTTCATCAGTGGGCGCTCTTATGGAGCAATGGGCTCGGAGGTTGGTTCGGCTACCTGGCTCGGTCGCCGTGGGCCTCCGGGCTCTCTGGCGACCAGGTAGGGCAGTTGAGCCTTGTCGCTCTGCACCTTCTTCGGTGCCGTCGACTCCATGCTTAGGTGCCCCCCACATGGCTTCGCAGGGGCCACACCGATGCCCATCTCCTGCTCTTTCCTTCAAAACCTGTTCTTGGTCTCTGGCGTGCGGCTACGGGTGCCCTTGTCGCCGCTGTGTTGTGCGGGTTTCCCGAGCGCTAAAGGCCAAGGTGGTTCCTCCATGTTGTTTCGGCGCCTGCACCCTCAGCGCCTGGGGCTCTCGGGACTTCCTTTGTCTCTCTTTCCTTCCTCTTCTGGCTTTCATCCCTTTCCTGTCCATACAGTCCCTCCAGGACTGTCCGGGAGATGACGTTGAGCCTGACCCAGACCTTCGGCTGGGCGATGAGGTGGACGAAGCAGGATCTTTTACTGCTGCAGAGCCTGTGGTCGAGGACCTGTCTTTTAAATCTCTGCTGAAGAATATGATTTCCACACTTTCTCTCCAGACTACAGACATCGATCCTGGGAACTTGTTAAGACTCCAATACCTTCACGCATCGGAGATCCCTACGGATTGGACTCTCCGATTCAGTTCCCTTCGAGACGCTGTCTCAAATGGTATGGAATAATCCTCGTTTTTCTTCATCGGTGGCTAAATCCATTGATAGAAAATATTCAGCCCCAAGGATCGTCCCATTTTGGCATCTCAAGCCTTTGCGGATCCTATTGTAGTCCTGGCAGAGAATGATAAGGTTGTCCTTCCTCAAACCACTACAGCTCGACCTATTAACAAGGAATCTCGTAAGATAGACACCTTAGGTAAGAGAGTCTTTGCTGCTTCTGCCCTAAGTATGCGTATTGCCAGTTACCAAGGCTATTTTTCTCAGTAGGAGTATATCCTGTGGCACTCTCTCAGGCAAATGGTTGAAGCTCTTCCGGAGTCGGATTCAAAACCAGAGCTTCTTCAAACCATTACCAGGGGTATTGAATCTAATAACCAACAGGTTAAAGCAGCCATGGACGCTTTCGACTCCGCTTCCCGGTCAGCAGCTGCTGGTATTTGCACCCGCTGCCATTCCTGGCTACACACTTCAGGCTTCACCAATGATGCGCAACAACAGGTAATGGCATTGCCCTTTGATGGTGCATATCTTTTTGGTCCTCAGGTCGAGCAAGCTCTAGAAGCTACACAAAAGACTAGGTCAGCCATTAAGTTGGCTAGACCCCCTCCTCCCCCCTCTCGAGGGCATGCCAGTAAACGTCAGTTTCATAACCGTCAGTCCTTTCGAGGCAGAGGAAGTTTCATAAGAACCAACCTGCCCAACCTCAAAAGAAGGCGCACAGAAAGCGCAGGCCCAAAGCGCCCAGCGCTACTTCCATTGCTGGTCAAGTCCCACCTCAGCTGCCCGAGGTGGACTTTTCCTGTCCGTGGGAGGTCGGGCTGATGCACTTCTACAGCCAGTGGAAGTCCATAACCTCAGACAAATGGGTCCTTCGGATAATCCGTGAGGGTACTCGCCAATTTTGTGGAAACCCTCCAGATCGTCCTCCCAAACGGCAGCCCAGGCTGTCTGCCTTTCAGTCAGACCTTCTCACCGCCGAGATTCAGGGCCTTCTAAACAACAGGGCAGTAGAACTTGTGCCGCTGCATCAACGAAACACGGGGTTCTACTCTCATTACTTTCTGATTCCAAAGAAGTCTGGGGGAATGCGCCCCATTCTAGATCTCAGAAAGCTAAACAAATTTCTCCCCAAGGAGAAATTCAAAATGATTTCTCTAGGAACCCTGTTACCCTTGCTTCATCAGCATGACTGGTTAGCCTCCCTAGACATGCAGGATGCTTACCAGCACATTCCCATTCACCCGAGGCATCACAAATTCCTGAGGTTTGTGGCTCTGGGACAACATTATCAGTTCAGAGTCCTGCCTTTTGGGCTATCCTTGGCGCTGCGAGTTTTTACAAAGTGTTGTGCAGTTCTTGCAGCGCACCTCAGAAAACTCGGAATACAGGTGTTCCCTTATCTGGACGATTGGCTTCTGGCAAGTCCTTCCAGGCAAGGGACTCTGGATGTCGTAGAGACGACCTCTCGCCTCCTTACGTCCATGGGAGTCCTGCTAAACCTCAAGAAATCGCAGCTGCAGCCCTCCCAGAGGCTCCTTTTCATAGGGACCCTTCTGGACACATCCTGTGCGAAGGCTTTTCTCCCAGAGGACAGAAGGAACGATATCCTTCAGATGGCCCATTACATCGGAGAGAACAGGTCAGTTACAGCGCTCTCGATGCAACGGATGCTGGGCCTCATGGCATCCTCAGTGTTCACTGTACCTCTGGCCCGTCTGCACATGAGAACCACCCAGTGGATGCTCAGTACTCGGTGGTCTCCAACCACTCACCTGCAGTCCTATCTCATCAAGGTGACAGAACCCTTAAAGAGGTCTCTCACCTGGTGGTCTCAAGAGGACAATCTCCTGCAAGGATACCCCTTTGCCCCTCTGGACCATCAGATCTCCATTACCACAGACACTTCTCTAATGGGGTGGGGAGCTCACTGTCCGGCTCTCCACACTCAGGGTGTGTGGACTCAACTAGAGTCCCAGCTTCACATAAATGTCCTAGAAATGAGAGCTGTCCTTTATGTGGTCCGAGCTTTGAAGGACATTCTCTGTCACAAGAATATTCTCCTCCAAACGGACAACAAAGCAGTGATGTATTACATCAACAAGCAGGGTGGTGCTCATTCTTACCCCTTATGCAGAGAAGCGATGAGGGTCTGGGAATGGTGCTTGGAGCACAAGGCTCTAATTCAAGCAATCTACCTGCCAGGTGTACAGAACGACTTGGCAGACCGTCTCAGCAGAACAGAGACAGATCCTCACGAGTGGTCTCGACTCAACCATAGTTCAGTCACTATTCAAGAGTGTGGAACCCCAGTCTTGGACCTTTTTGCGTCCCCACTCAACGCAAAACTGCCTCTCTTCTGCTCCAGAAGTCCAGGGCCTGGCATTTTGTCAGGATCTGCTCAGGCTGCGTGGACAAAACGCTTTACGCCTTACACCTCTTCCTCTAATTCAGGAGAGTACTCCTCAAGTTCAGTCTCAGGGAGACAATATGATTCTCATTGCTCCTTTTTGGCCTCGACAACTGTGGTTTCCACTTCTCAACAGTATGTTGGCAGTTCCTCCGAGACCACTTCCCCTGCAGATGAACCTTTTAACTCAGGGACCGGTGGTCCATCCCAATCTGAGATCTCTTCACCTTCACGCTTGGCTCCTGAAGAGGTAGAAGTAGATCGGTTCAATGTCTCTCGAAGAGTTTCTGATATCCTTCTGGCTGCACGGAAGCCAGCCACTCGGAAAACTTACACGGCTAAGTGGAAGCGTTTTTCCCTCTGGTTGGCAAAGTCCTCTTTGAATCCCTTTTCCTGCCCTCCAGATAAAGTTTTAGAGTACCTTTTGGACCTCTCAAATTCAGGTCTCCAGTACTCTACAGTTAAGGTTCACCTTACTGCCATTTCAGCGTATCATGAGCCAGTTTTTTGTCTTTCACTGGCTCAGTTACCTATGGTTAAGAGATTTCTTAAGGGCATTCTGCACACCAGACCCCTACAAGACGTCCGGTTGCAGCCTGGGACATTAATCTTGTGCTAGACATGCTCACCGGAAACTTTTGAGCCTCTAGCTACCTGGAATTAAAGTTCCTCACCTGGAAGACTGCCTTCCTAGTGGCCATTACCTCAGCCCGTAGGGTCTCTGAGATACATGCCCTGGTCACAGACCCTCCGTATACTGTGTTCCATAAGGACAAAGTAGTCCTTCAGACTCATCCTAAATTTCTTCCTAAGATTGTGTCAGAATTTCATCTTAACCAACCTTTGGTCCTTCCTCTTATTTTTATGGATTTCCAAACGAAGGGGAACGCCTCTTCATTCTGGATGTTAAGAGGGCCCTGTGCTTTCTACTTAGATAGAGAACCAAGGATTGTCGTAGCCCAGCAACTGTTCGCTTCCTTCAGTGAGGCCCGGCTGGGTCAACCTGTCGCTATTAGATGTATCTCAGCATGGCTAGTGCGTGCCTTCGCTACTGCTATTCCATGGCACAGGTTAAGTTGGAGGGTAGAGTTTACGCCACTCTACTAGAGCGGTAGCTGCATCCCCATGAAATCCACAACGTGCCCATTGCAGACATCTGCAATGCAGCCACCTGGAGCTCAGTGCATACTTTCGTTAAGCATTATGCACTCGATGTCCATGCCAGACGACATTCTTCCTTTGGCAGAGCCATCCTTAATGGACTTCTGTCTTAAGAAACGTGAGCTCTTGGTTTCTCCTGCCGCCCTCTCTGGGGGGATCATTAGCTCTGTACTCTCCCAATAGTGTGAATTAGTGGTGGAGACTTATGTCCAGGAAGATATGAAAATTACGTACCTACCGTAATTCTTGATCTTCTTGGACGAGTCTCCACCACTCATTCACACGCCCACCCTCCATCCCCCGAGCTCACCTCTCTTGTTGGTCTTCACTCCCTCAAATCTTTAGGCCTTGAAGACTCTTTGTTGACCCTTCCACATCGGTCGTCCGGACTATCTTATGTCCGGTTTTTAGTTAGGCTACCTTCCAGGTTAGTTACGCCTACACTCCTTGGTAAAAAGCAGACTGAGGGCTGGGGAGTCGACGCCGAGATAGTCATTGCCACGCGAGCTGGGGCTCGTAGCGCCATCTCTGACATCGACTCCCCAGCAAAAAGTTTGCTCCCGATGGGTCCTGGTGCCTCCGGCGCAGATCCCAGTAGTGTGAATGAGTGGTGGAGACTCGTCCAAGAAGATCAAGAATTACGGTAGGTACGTAATTTTCATTTCTTTCTTTGGGTGTACTCTAATAAAGGGAAATTATGGAGAAAAAAAAAAGGAATGTCCTGTCAAACTAATCTCAGATTTATTTGACTGGGTAATCGGAGTGGTGGACCAAGGGGGAGCAATTGATGTCACCTACCTTGACTTCAGCAAAGCTTTTGATACTGTTCCACATAGAAGATTGATTAATAAGCTGGGTAGGCTCAGGGTGGGTCAGAAGTTGGTCAACTAGGTGGCAAACTGGTTGACTGGTAGAAAACATAGAGTGGTGGTTAACGGTATACAGTCAGAAGAGATGCAAGTCACAAGTGGGGTACCTCAGGGATCAGTCCTGGGGCCAGTCCTCTTCAATATCTTCATCAGTGACATTGCAGATGGACTGGAGGGTAAGGTTTGTCTGTTTGCAGATGACACCAAGATCTGCAACAGAGTAGATAGGGTGGGCAGAATGAGAAGAGATCTGGATAAACTGGCAAAATGGTCGGAAGAATGGCAACTGGGATTTAATGCAAAGAAGTGCAGGATCATGCACATAGGGAAGAGAAGCCCTGAAGCCACCTATAGGCTGGGAGGGGAGTTGCTGGCAGTCACAAGGGAAGAAAGAGACTTGGGCATCATCATCACCGATGACCTGAAATCATCCAAGCAGACCACTTAAGCAGTAGGTTAGGCTAGGGGGATGTTGGGGTGTATTAGTAGGGGTATCACAAGTCGGAAGAGGGAGGTATTGATCCCTCTTTACAAGACACTGGTTAGGCCCCATCTGGAGTACTGCGTGCAGTACTGGAGGCCACACCTTCACAAGGACATTAACCAAATTGAGGCAGTTCAGAGAAGGGCAACCAAAATGGTGGAGGGACTGCAACAGAAAACATATGAGGACAGATTAACGGAGCTCAGTATGTATACCCTAGAGCAAAGGAGGGAGAGAGAGAGGTGATATGATTGAAACATTCAAACACCTTAAGAGCTTTAACAAGGTGAGAGTCTAACATGTTTCAATATAAGAAAAATAGGACAAGAGGACACAGCATGAGATTAGAGGGAGGCCAATTAAAGAAGACTCCTGTTTATTTATGATTTGGATATGTCTGATGTATTTATTATACATTACATCAAGTACTGTACATATGTCAATAAGAGATCAGCCATTTCTTCTGTTGCAACACATATCTAGAGTTTGAGGCTCTGACACAAGGTAGGAAAAAAATCAAGCAAGCCTCCATTTACATGTAAATGAGTCACTTGTAATACAGCCCCTCCCATTCATTGATGTCACTGCAGAACAAAACATAAGGGTATCAATGCTGTCTAGCCTGATTTTAGTTTAATTTGCAAAAGCTTAAGGCAGTTCTGTCATGCAACTCACACAGGGAGTAGTACTTGTAGCCTTAATACTGTATGTGTACAGCAAATAATACATCTAATAGTATTTCATTCACAGGAAACAGTCTATTTCTTTGTATGCTCATTTCTCTCTGTGAGACTCTTGTAACATGTTATGGAGAGCAGTAGACTGAATCAGTCAATCAGTCACTCTGTATTGAACCAGGTGAACACCCTTGAGAAGATTCATTACAAGGTCGGCCTGAGCAGTTTACCAAAGGATCACACAAGACTGAATTATCCACATCCCCTTTCAGCAGCCTGAAAGTGGAGAGCTAGGTCGTTTACTTTATAAAGTGTATTGTTTTACATTTCAAATGCTCCCTAAATCTGATTTTCTGATTGGAAATTCCAAGACACAGAATGCATATGACATGGGAGGAGTGAGCTAAGCAAATACAGAGCACTACAAACACTGAGACTGATTAGCTTCTTTACCTACAACAGCTGAGGTGCAGCATCTGATTTGTGAGGGACATCCTACTTCAAATGCTGGCATTACGAAGCGGGGGTGCTGTCACAGTTTATCATTAGTACCTTGAAAGTGAAGTGCTCTAGCTCTCACATCACTTCTAATGATTTATAATGGGAATTGGGGCACTTTTAAAGTCATGGACCTGAGGGGCCATCACTGTTTACAAGGTGGTTAGGGGAACTTCTTAAGGGTTAGAGAGTAAGGGACTCTAGTAGGATTTGAACCAGAATCCCCCAGTGCCTGTGCTTTAACTACTAGATTACCCTTCTTCCATATGCTGTAGCTGATGCTTTCCTGGTAACCTATTCCTTGTTATAGCTGAATTCTTTATTGCTTTACAGCAGCCATCCAATCACTGACTGACTAGTTACAAAGGGAAATGGGCATATTTGCAAGACTGTTTCTCACTGCTGGTGTCAATTGAAACAGAAAATGCTAACACACACAACATAATACAACAGCCGTGTAATACCACTTAAAACTCTTGTTGTACCCAGAGTCATTTATTGGGTAAACTGTTTTTGGTAACAGAAACAGTTAACACAACACATACAGGCACTTCCTTATATGAATACTGTATATACCTCAAATCAGTGCTGCATCACATTTACATGGTCCTAGTCCCTATTAGACCTGCGCTTCAGGATGTGCACAACACTTAAATGGTTCCTCCATTACTCAAGTGGGGAACGAAACATTATAGGTTTAGTTTACTGGTGGAACTGCATTTAGTGAAGCACCATTATCTGTTGCTCTGACATCATCGTCCAGCAACATTGATGGTAAAATTGAGGACAAACACATTGATAACTTTTGGGGGCTGTATATTTTTATTTATAATCTAGATTTGGACAGCGATAGGACTGCTGGCAACTGGAGGGGGGCACACAACAGTTACACATAAGGAGATGGGAACATATTGGTGTGAAACTGGTAGGCTTCCCCTTCAAGGGGTACTGTGAGGAAGTTATTTTTCACAGAAAGGGTGGTGGATGCATGGAACGGCCTACCTCAGGAAGTGGTGGATATGAATACAGTGCAGGGCTTCAAAAAGCCATGGGATAGGCATAAGGGAGAAATAAAGATGAGTATGAATAGATAGGCCACTGACAGAGCAAAGGCCGATGGCACATTTATAAGGTAGAAAAAGAAATGGGCAGACTGGATGGGCCTTGCGGTCCTTATCCACCATCAACTTCTGTTTCTATGTTACACCAGTTTGTTTTAAGTTGAGACTGGTCTCATGCCTTTAAAGTTGGCTGACAATTGTGGAGTCCCCAGAGAGACTTGGCACATTGTTCAGGACTTTAATTCTACACTCAGATGTAGTGTTTTCTTGTGCAGGATGTGAAAGACATTCCAGTATGCATACTTCAAACTGTTTTACTAGAAATGTTGAGGTGTAACTCTGAAAGAATGGCTAGGTATGGCTATGGAAGCAAAAGGTGGGCAGCCCCCCATCCAGAATGACCAGTTCAGCACTACAGATTCCGTAAGGGTGCCTGCTTATTATGGACATGATGGCCAGTGCTTGAAGAGAAAGTTTACCCCCTGGTGTGGGTTGTTCTAATTTTGAGCATCAGTGTGCTCTGTCGTGGTCAGTTGCCACATTGCCAAATATTAAGTCCTGTGCCATATGGGAATTGTGTGCTATGTTGTGGTCAGTGCCACTAGAAGAAAATGTGTGTTTCAGCTGAGGCCATTGGCCCTGAAGAGAATTTGAGGTCTTGTAATCTATGGGATATTTAGAGTTTCTCTCCGATACAGATTTCTGTTGTTCTGCCATTGCCTTGTGCCACAATGTGTAAACCTTGGGGGTCCACCTTTGTTTTAGTGTACCATCTTTGGAATAAAGCCATACTCTAGAACCCCAACCTGGTTTGGGCATTCATGTTACTGCTTCCTGTGTGGAATTACTGGGTACCCCTCCAGAAGTACAGACCTAGCACAGCCCTAAGCAGAAGTTCTCTCCTCAGGACCTGGGTTACTGTGGTCATTTGTAGTTTGCTTTTGTACACCCCCACCCCTTTCTGACCTCCAGAAATAATGAGCCTGGTATACGTTCCCAAAGCTAGGGACGGTACCTATTGCCCGAAGTAGTTTGGGTGCCCAGTCGAGGGTACCAAGGGGTAGCTTACTGTGCAAAGTAGCGGGGGAGGTTTACAAAAAATGTGGGCTTGTCGAAGGATATTGTTTAATTTGTGGAGAGAACTAGAGATTTTCTGCTGAGGGTATGGCTAGTGCTTGTTTGTCTGTCTGGTAGGATGGTAGCCCAAACAGGAAAGGAAGCTTTGCACAAAAGGATTTTGCTCAGGAAAGTGCCATCTGAATGTGCTGCTTGCGTGCCTGCTAGTACAGAAAGAACAGAGTGCCACTTGTGTGTGTGTGCCAACTTGCAATGGACAGTAAAGCCTGGAAGTGTATGTCCTTGTATCTGCATCAGGAACATTTACAGAACTTTTTAACTTGTAATTTTCAAATGTCAAAAGTAGTGTGGACTTTAGGAAACAGACTGAGAAATGTGCCCTGAAAGTTGCATGTGCTTTGTGTACAAATTAGGGAAGTTGCTAGAGAAATTGTTAGAATCTGAGGAGAAAATGGTCAGAACAGCACTCTCCACTGCTGAAATTGCAGCCGAGAAAAAAGTTACAGTTTGCAGTTTAAATTTGCTCCTGCTTGATGATCACCGTGAAGGAAGAGTGAAGAAGAGAGAGAGAGAGACTAATTTGCATGGCGTCGAGTGATTGGTGCAGCTGCAATCAGTTCCGCCCCCTAGCCAGCTTCTGAGTGCAGCCGAGTGTTCGAGGAGAAGAGAGAGTAAAGTGTGAGCTGGTTAGACCAGGATCAACCATTGAGAGGCTTATGAATGTACTAACCTGTTGTAAACAGACTTTTGCTGTGCAATTTCGGGCTCAACCTATTGTCCGACCGACTGGAAAGTGAGCGTGGCATCTGTGGCTACGATCGGTGGGACCGCCAGCCCGTTTCACCCCAGAGGCCTTCCAGGATTGGCACCAGGCCAAAAATTTCCACCGGAGAAAGCCAGCTACTGAATTCAGTGAGTAAAACCAGCTAACTGAGCATCAAACTGTGTCTGATTTCTCAAGCCAGATGAATCTATATGTGCAAGCAGTGTGATTGTTTTGCAAAGAAGGACTGTGTGTTGTAGCAGCAGGACAACAAACACAAATTCTGAGCATAGACTGAGCATTTATAATGGGTATAGCAACAGTAGATGTTTCTAAGCAAGAGAGGGGCTGTGAGTTGTGTACGAGGCTGCAGCGAACAGGCAATCCTGTGCAATGGAAATACTGTGGCTTGCAAGTGTCTTTGAGCACGTGGAAATACTTCTTTAATTGTTGCTGATCGCAAAGTCAAGGTTAAAATCAAATCAACGTGCTGAAAGAATCCAGCAGTGCAACTGATTACAGTTTGGAGCAAATTCAGCAGCCAGAAAAGGTTGGATACACAGTTTTTGAGTCAGTAACAGATCTGATGCATGAGGAGACCTACCGCTGCCATTACAGGGCGGGGTTAACAAATGTAAACAAGCAGCAGGGAGCCATTTTGTGAGACAGTAAAGAGACTAGTGAGCAATTCAGTAACAACAAACTGTTATGTGTTTGCTTTCAGACGTGGCTTCGGGAAATCCCCACTACCCAGATCATGCCTGAGCTATGATCAAAGAGGAGGTGGCAGCACTAAGAGAAATAGAGAGAACTTTCTATGGTGAAGGGTTGCCTCCAGATTTGCAATCCCTAGCTATCCAGTGAGACTGTGAATTATGTGCCTCGAGGCTGGAAGGGATGTGTTTCTGATACCCCACTGTTCGGATTGCCTTGTGAAATATATGGTATGAGCAGGGGTGCAGCGCCAGAGAAGGCATCACAAATTCGATTGGCTCCCATGTGGACCAGAGTAGGAAACTCTGCATGAAGCAGCACGCAGCACCAGGTTAAACCTGTTGGGGGAGGTCCCATGGAGTGTGGCACAGAAGGAGAGAGCAATGTTGGCCTACTGCAAGGACATGAACAAAGAAGTGTTTCCACACCTGTGTCCCAGGTGGGCAGTGCAATGGAAGGATCCGTGGACCCATGGAAGGAGGGTCAAAGTCCTAGCCTAGTAGGGGGAGGACGAACTGCAAAAGACACTTAACTGGGGGTGTCTACCTCTGCACCCAGTGAGGAGTGGACTGGCTCGAAAGAGAGGACATCTGCTCGCTCCTGGGCTCAGATCCTGAGTGAGGACGAGGAGGATGAAGATCTGTATCTTCATGTTGAGGGTCCTGTGAGTCACCTCAAGCTCTTGCCTCAGAGGAGTCAGAGAGAGAAGAAGAAGGAGGCTCCAGTAACCCGCCCACAGAAATTGTCGGGGACAAAATCTTTAAGTATGCAGCACTGGCTCAACCATGACTGGCCACCCTAAAGCCGGGCCATGGGTCGCAAACTTGTGAAGAGCAGCAAGGAGGAGAGACTGATATGTAGGAGGGCTGACGCCGTCTATGGGCAGTACTTTCCTCATAGAGTCTGGGAGGAAATTGAAAAGAACAGGAAGCCCTGGTTGTTGGAAGAGGCAAGCAAGAATTTGTACTCTGGTGTGGCAGAATGCGTCAGGGACAGAGTCATAAATGATCGACTTAAATTCTGGAAATTGGGCAGAACTCTGTTTATGGACACTGTGCAAATTGTGGACAAGGCAGGGAATGAGACATTCTGCAACATCAAATTTGAATGCCCAGATGGTGTCATAGTCCTTATACTTCACCTGAGTGGTACTACCCTTAATGGTGCCACTCCCTGTGAATATGCCCAGCATGCCTAGAGGGAAGCGAGCAGTGGCAGCCCAGTGTCTGTCATCCAGCAGCAGCAGTATCCAAGGAGGAAGATGCAGCTGTACTGGTATTCTAGGATTCTTCAGGTGCATCCAGATTCGTCAGCCCAGCAGTGTTTTCCCATTTCCATCACCTGGCCTTCCAGACGACATCATACCAGCTGTTTCCTGTTTCATCGCCTGGCTTTTCAGATGACATCATTCCAGCTGTTTTCCTGTTTCATCGTCTTGTTTTCCCTGTTTCATCGCCTGATTTTTTCCAGATAACAACAATCCAGCTGTTTTCTGGCTCCACCATTTGATTTCCAGATGACAGCCCAGCAGTTTTCCTGTTTCATCGCCTGGTTTTCCAGAGGACATCAACTCAGCTGTATCTGAAGATGCCACCTGGTCTGAAGGGAGAAGGTCCTCAGCTCAGAGGAGTAAGGGATCCTTTGTGTTCTGTCTTCAAGGAATTGGTAAGACCACATTTTTGTTATTTAACTGACTTTGCACAACACACCCTACACTTGAAGATTGTCCATGGAATTGTAATGATTGTCGGCAAAGACTCTTCCCCATGGATTGCAGTAATATACAGGCCCTGTCCTGTTCCAGGATTGTTCTTCAGCAGGCTCCAACCTTGGAGGGACTCTCTTTAATGGACCTTGCCTTCGGGCAACAACATTCTGTCACTAGATGGACTCTTTAGGGCTTTCCACTCCCCAAATGTGTTGTATAAATGTCTGTTTTTACATTTTTTACTTTAGTACTTTTATAGAAAAATATTTTTGGGGTTCTCTAGTGTTCAGGTGGAGGTTTAGGCACTGTGTGGTATGCGGAATGTAGTTTTGTGTTTTCTTCTCTTACAGGCATTCCTGAGGAGGAAAGGAAGGAAAGAGTAGGATGCTGGAGCTCATCTGAGTTCCTCTTTTTTCTTAGAGTTTTTAGAATTCTCTGTGGTTAACAGGATGTTAACATGTTTTTTACTTCACAGGTGTGAGGTTGTGGGGAAAGTTTTGGGAAATGTAATGCATTGCAATGTGTTGTTTCCTTGTTGTTTTTTGTTTGCAGGTACCCTGGGAGCTTGAAGGGAGGTTCCCCGATGGGCAGCCTCATCAGATAGATTTTCCCTAGAGGGCTGGGGGATAGGCAGGCTAGGGTTCTGATCTGCAGTAGGGGCCTCAGTTCTGGTCTACTAGGGCATGCTTCAAGCAGTCTCCTTGGAGCCACTGAGTATCTATAGATAGATTGTAGGAGAGGGGCTGAAGTTTCATCAGCCGGCCTCTATGCCTTTAGTATTGCCTGCATGTGCCTAGGACATGGTAGGGGAGGAGTAGCACTACCTCCCTGTAGGCAACAGAGAGGGTAGGATGGCCTGGTGCCGGGCAGAGAAATGACTGGGGACAATCATTTACCTGGCTAAGGATGAGTGTAACCCCCTGGTCCCCTGGAGTTACTAGAATCCCGTCAGTGTCTGTGCTAGGTAGGGAAGGCAGCTGATGAATAACTGGTTAAATGTTTTTTTCACCTGCTCCCTCTCTGTTTACTTGGTCTCAGCTGAGATGAGGGAGGTGATGTCATTCAGAACTCTTACAGCAACATAAGCCACAGTAGCTGGCTGTGAGTGGGGAGTTTTAGAATCTTCAGTTAGGCTTTGAGTGGAGGTCAGAGTGAGCAGTGGAGGAATGAAGAGCTGCAGTGTGGGCTCTGTGAGGAGAGTCTGTTTTCTCACCCTAGTGCTGAGAAACATCTGCCTTCCAAGAGAAATGGTGGAAACCATTGTCTAGCAGGAGTTCCTGAATTTTTCATCCCCAGTCAGATGAGAATGACTGCCAGAAAGAATCCAAGGGACAATCCCCTGATTTAATCCAGGACTTTGAAGCTGCCTGTTGTTTTCCAACTGTAAGTAATCTGACTTTGTGCTTCCAAGGGAGAAAAGTACCTGTTCTTTCTTTGGGTGTACTCTGATAAAGGGAAATTCAATCAATCAATCAGAGTCTTTATTTAACCAGGCAATCACCGTTGAGCAAGCTCATTTTCGAGGTGGACCTGGGTTTAACAAGGAACAAGGGACAATACACATGGGATGCAACACACAAGAAAATAGTAATAATACAAATAAAGTGAGATACAGTAATATAGCATATACAAAATATCAGCAGGTAGCATTGACAGTAGTATATGTTTGGAACAGAAAATACAGCTAGTTTTGGGTAGGACACAATTTTTCATAAAAGTTCCCCGAACACAAATAAAACCTAATATAAAAAGATATATAGTGATACGGTATGGAGAATTTAGAGCTGGAACCAGGGTCAAAGGAATGTGGAAGGGACAGATATGGGGGTAGAAAAAGGGGAAAGGGAAGAGTCCATTATAGATGGGATCAGTCTTTTAACAGTAGTAATTAGAGTGTGCTTGGACTTATAGGAGTCACTATTTAGGGTAGACAGGCACAGGACTCCTGATTATGATGTAGATATAGAGATTTAAAAGCTGCTAAGCTGATGGGGTGAGTTAATTTCAAAGTTTTTTGCAGCTTGTTCCACAGTTGAGGGAGCACAAGGTTGATGGCTGCTCTGCCAATGCGAGATTTTGCTTTGTAAACATAAAGATAGATATATGAGGTGCTTCTCAGGGCATACTTCCCCAGAGTGCACAAAGGTAAACAGAGATATACTGGGGCAGTTTATTTGAGATAGCTTTGTATGTCCAAACCGCAGCATTTTTTTGCTGTCTGTAAGCAAGGGATGACATCCCACTGCTGTGTACAATGCACAGTGGTGGGTTGTGTATGGAAGACCTGTGATAAATCTTATGGCTCTGTGATAAAGTGTATTGAGTTTGGCTAGGGTACCTGCAGGTCCCTGACTATATAGAAAGTCTGCGTAATCCAGTAGGGAAAGAAAGGTAGTTTGAACCAGTTTGTTTAGCGTCTCTTGTGAGGAGATTATTAATCCTAAAGAACAGACCAAGTCTTTGTCTAAGTTTCTTTGCCAGTTCTTCTAAGTGATCTGTGAAAGTAAGTCTATGGTTGAACCAGACCCCCAGGTACTCAAACTTTGGTACGTAGTCCAGCTGCTCACCTAGAATGGTAGTGATCTGCGGGAGTTTCCCAGCAATTGCAGGATTATTGCATTTTGAAGGGGCTTAGAGGAACATTGCTTTTGTTTTTTTTTTTTTTTGCATTTAAGAGCAGTTTCTGGTTTATAAGCTGATGTTGCAGCAGATTAAATTCATTTTGAAGGCGCTACAGGTCAGCTTCAGGTGTGGGGCTACTAGCATAGAGTACCGTATCATCCGCGAATAGGTTGTATTCGTAGTTTTAATGGGGCATCTACGTTGTTAATATAAATGGTGAAGAGCAAGGGACCAAGAATGGAACCCTGCGGTACACCCTTCAATAGGGTTTTTGGTGGAGAAACTTCCCCTTCTGCCTTTACTTGTTGAAGTCATCCTGAGAGGTAGTTAGAGAACCATTTAAGGGATAGGGAATCCAAACCAGTGTTCTGGAGGGACGACAGAAGCAGTCTGTGATCAACAGTATTGAACGCCTTGCTTAAGTCCAAGAAAACTGTGCAAAGTTTTTTTTGTCTAATTCAAGCTGCCAGTCATTTGTCACCTTGGCTATAGCAGAGATTGTACTGTGCTGTGCTCTAAAACCGGATTTGTAATGGGTTGAGCAATTTTTCTGATTCCAGGTATTTCTGAAGCTGGGAGTTCACCATTTTCTCCAGCATCTTTGACAGGATTGGAAGTAGGGAGATTGGCCTGTAGTTATTGAGGTCACTAGGATCTCCTGACTTAAACAAAGGGACCACAAGTGCATTTTTCCAAATGGGTGGTAGGTCACCCTGGGACAAGGATAAGTTGAAGAGATGAGTAATTGGGACTGAGAGGACACGTGCCGCACCTTTAAGAAGCACGGTCATCGAGGTCGGGCCCCAGCACTTTTCCTAGTGTCCAGCTGAAGGAGAAGATCTTTGACTTCTTTCAGGGAGGTAGGCTGCAGAGAGAAGGATGGACTGGGGATGGGTTTTTCTTGTGTATCCAATCTAAGTTGTTGGCGGAGGATATTTGCGGGAGAGGAGTCAAAGGCTAGCCCTGCAGTGGCAAAATGATTATTGAGAGCATCGAGGATAGACTGTCTTTCAGAGATTACACTTTTGTCGATCAATAATTTAGTAGGCAGGGAATTTATGGTGGTGTGACCTTCAATGTCTTTGAGTTTTCCAGAATTTGGAGGTGTTTCTTGAGGAGCTCTCCAGCTGAGAGCAGTAGAAATTAGCTTTGGCTTCTCTGACCATTTTGGTGCAGAGGTTCCTCACCGTCCGGAAAGAATTCCAGTCATTTATTAAATTAGTTTTCCTAGCAGTTTTCTAGAGTACATCCCAACTCTGCAAAGCATCTTTCAGGTCTTCTGTAAACCACCAACAGGATTTGTTTCTGGCATGAACTTTTACTATGGGAGCATACTTGTTGAGAGCCCCTAGCACAATTTCTGAGAAAATATCATAAGCCGTAGTCAGGGACTTGGCCAGATAGAAGTCCTGCCATCGCATGGAGTCTCTTAGGTCTGATATATACTCATGGAGATCAAAGTTGCGTATGCACCTTTTAAAGGAGAATTTTGGTACAGTTGTGGATTTAAGAGTGGATCTTACACACGCGATGAAGCAATGTTCGCTAATATCAGAGAAAAAGACGCCAGCATGGGAGAATAATGGGGTTTGTTAACTAAAATGATATCCAAGAGAGTACTGTTGTTAGGGTTGAGCTTGTTAAGACAAGTAGATTTGTTTATTAGCTGTGGCAACCCAAGGGAATCACAGAACAGTTTAAGTGGGGTGGATGCACTGGAGAGCCAGTCTAAGTTGAAGTCCCCTAGTATGATGCACTCTGAAGATGCCGAACCCAGGACGTTTTCAAGATGTTTTAACAACTGTAGTCCAGCTGACTGGGGGTCTGTAGCATCCTGTTATACATAATGAGACACCGGTGGCAATTTCAATCTTTAATGACAAGCTTTCAAATTCTTTTGGGACAGAGGTTAAGTCAATTATGGAGGCAGGGAATTTATCCTTGATGTAAATAGCTACCCCAACTCCTCTGGTTTGCCTGTCTGCTCTGAACAAAGAGTAGGAGGGGATGTTAACTTTGTTGTTACTGGTCACCGGTCGGAGCCAGGACTCCGTAATCACCAGAACATCTGGAGCAGTATGACATACCCTGGCCTGAACAGAAGTGATTTTTTTTTTTAATAGGCTACATACATTAACATGCAAGAATGTAAGCCCCTTGAGGCTTTGTAGCTCTGCTGGGGATTCCATGGGTGCCAGAGGGCCTGGATTAAGCTCAACATTTCCTGAGCATAGTAAAAGCAGGAACAAGAGTTTCCTGCAGAGTCCTAGGAGAAGTGTGGGTAGCTGGATCTTTCGGTTACGTGATTTGTCTGCGGCAGCATAGGGAGTTCTGAGGCTAGTTCCCAGTTTTCCTGATGCTACATACGATAACACCCTGACGGAGAGAGTCGATGGGAGTAGGGGAGAGTATGCAGAAGGTGGTGTAGCCCTGTGGGCAGGCTCTAGGAGAGTTCCTGTATGCTGGTGCAGGTGAAGGTCCAGCAGCGGGCTAGGGGAAGTTAGAGCACATACAAGTTCTTCTACTTGATAGGAAAAGTTACACCAGTTTGTTCCAAGTTGAGACTGGTCTCATGCCTTTAAAGTTTGCTGGCAATCATGGAGTCCCCAGAGAGACTTGGCACATTGTTCAGGACTTTAATTCTACACTCAGAAGTAGTGTTTTCTTGTGCATGATGTGAAAGACATTCCAGTATGTCTATTTTAAACTATTTTACTAGAAATGTTGAGGTGTAACACTGAAAGAATGGCTGGGTATGGATGTGGAAGCAAAAGGTGGGCAGCCCCCAATCTGGGATGACCAGTTCAGCACTACAGGTTCTGTAAGGGTGCCTGCTTATTCAGGACATAGTGGCCAATTCTTGAAGAGAAAGTTTACCCCCTGGTGTGGGTTGTTCTAATTTTGAGCACCAGTGTGCTCTGTTGTGGCCAGTTGCTACATTGCCAAATATTAAGTCCTGTGCCGTATGGGAATTGTGTGTTAAGTTGTGGCCAGTGCCACTAGAAGAAAATGTGTGTTTCAGCTGAGGTCATTACCGCTGAAGAGAATCTGAGGTCCTATGATATATGGGATATTTAGAGTTTCTGTCCGATATAGATTTCTGTTCTGCCTTTGCCTTGTGCCACAATGTGTAAACCTTGAGGGTCCACCTTTGTTTTAGTGTGCCATCTTTGGAATAAAGCCATACTCTAGAACCCCAACCTGGTTTGGACATTTATGTTACTGCTTCCTCTGTGGAATTACTGTGTACCCCTCCAGAAGTACAGACCTAGCACAGCCCTAAGCAGAAGTTCTTTCCTCAGGACTTGGGTTATAATTGTCATTGGTAGTTTGCTTTTGTACACCCCCACCCCTTTCTGACATCTAGAAATAATGAGCCTGGTATACATTCCCAAAGCTAGGATGGTACCTATTGCCTGAAGTAGTTTGGGTGCCCAGTCGAGGGTACCAAGGGGTAGCTTACTGCGCAAAGTAGCGGGGGTGATTATACAGTGATGGCAGAAATACAAGTAAAAGAGCCTTAGAGCAGGCCCTGGAAATGGTGTTTGCCAAAAAGAAATAGAAAATAATGTCACTACCAATCCTCCTGCATGGAGAAAGGAGCAGGCAGATGGCACAGAAAAAAAAATGCCCTCATCAGAGGACAGACCAAAAATTAAGACAAATTTTTCCAGGTAAATTTGAAAAAAATACCTGCCCTCAAGGTCAGCCTCCAACCTACCTGCCTGCAGAGGAGGAGGAGGAAAAGAATATAATGTGCATATGAAGGAAGGTGACCCCATGGAGTTAGAGGGCATACCTCAACAAGATTTTGAACCTCCTCAAAGCAAATTGATGACTACTCATCTTTTCCTCATTTGTCAGACTTGCTAAATGTTTGGGACAGATGCAGGCCAGGGGAACATGGGCTTGGTGGAGCCCGATCCTTGAAACAAACTCCATGGTGCATTGGTGAGGTTGCCGTTACATTTGCATGGTGGCAGCACTAGTGGCTAAGTGCCCTCTCTTCATCTGGTCACACAGTATGACTCCAGACCCAAACAGCCCTCTCTCCTTCAGCCCCCAGCTGTAGGAGCCTTCGTGACAGACTGAGCATCACATGCAGGTGAGTTCGTGGAAGTATACGTTTGGATATGGCAGTCCTAGAGAACTGCTGTATCACACCATGCCTTGCTCTGTAGGCAAGGATACACTTTCAGACTAGCATTGTATTGGATGCCCATGATCCCGACTGCTCCAACGACCCATGCTGACACACAGCTGTGCACCAGCAGGCACGTTGGCAGGTGTGGGGCATCACATCACACCCCACGTACACACAAGCTGTACGTATCTGTGGTACCCTTGAGGACAGGGCCCCAACTCTCCTTCCTTGGATTACAACATTTCCAGAAACTGAGTCTTTCACCATTACTTGATTCAGATCTGGCTTGGTCAGAACAAGGTTTTAAATAACTGGTATAGCATAGCAAAACGGGGTAATGCTAACCATTTCCAAACATACGTAGTAATAGACTGCAAACCATGTCTGTGGCACAGTAAACAGAATTAATTAAATTATATTTTTAAATTTTGCTAACCGTTCTGTGCCAGGTGTTAACAGCTGATTAGTAGTTTTACATGTGAAAGTACTAATCAATTTTTTTGGCTTATTTAATATCCTGAAGACGTTATTGTGCTGTGGTGGTGGTGGTGTGTAAGATCCCCCACAATATACAAAGGTCCCCACAGATGGCTGTGATGTGAAATGAGTTGTGGTGGGTCTCGCTTCAGCTCCCAGTGAACAGGTTCTCACATCAGAAGTGGATTTAGTTGGTACCACTGCTGAGTCTCCCACAAGAACTGAGAGCTGAATGGGCGCAGAATATGAAACACCCCATCCCTCCAAAAGGTGATCCCTCCAGAGTTGAAGCATATTAGTGAGGAAAGAGTGTGTATATGTGGGTGGGTGTCTGTCTTGCACTGTGCTGCAACCCTCACCCTTACCCCGACCCACACACTCACATGGATGCACACCAATGCTGTCCAGCTGGCACCCCTTCACTGGCAATTCGCCACAGACAGCAGCACTGCTGGAAGGCCCTCTGGCTTAGTCACAGTACCCTAGGTTAGCGCCCATATAAACAAGACCAATCCTCTCATGCCCTACATAGAAACATAGACTTTGACGGCAGACAAGGACCGCTTGGCCCACCCCGTCTGCCCATCTCCCTACCTACTGGACAAGCCGCAGATCCTAGTTAACCAACAGCCTATTTCTTCCTTCCCCCACAAGAACTGCCTTATGTCTATCCCATGCATTCTTGAATTCTCCCACAATTTTAGACCCACAACCTCCTAAGGAAGGCTGTTCCATGCGTCCACCACCCTCTCTGTGAAAAAAATACTTCCTCACATTGTCCCTGAGCCATCCCCCCTCTATCTTCAAATTGTGTCCCCTTGTTCTTGCACATCTCTTTTTCTGAAAGATGCTACCCTCTTGGACTTTGATGATTCCACTGAGGTACTTAAAAGTTTCTGTCATGTCCCCCCTCTCCCTCCTTTCGTCAAGGGTATACATATCAAGTTCCTTTAGTCTCTCCTCGTATGGCTTCTCTTGCAGACCCTGCACCATTTTAGTTGCCCTCCTCTGGACTGCCTCCATCCTGTCTATGTCCTTGCGGAGGTGGGGTCTCCAGAACTGAATGCAGTACTCCAGGTGGGGTCTCACAAACTGTCTGTACAGAGGGCTAACAACTTCCTGTTTTCTGCTGGTGATGCCTCTCTCTATACATCCCAGTATCCCCCCAGCCCTCCCTACTGCCTTCTCACATTGCTTGCCAACCTTAAGGTCATCTGATATGATTACCCCTCCGGTCCCCACCCCTTTCCATTTTTGCTGTTGTTATTACCTCCCCTCTGCATTGTGTACTCTTCCCCCTGGGTTTTTGTTTCCCAGGTGCATTATTTTGCACTTCTTTGCATTGAATCCATCACCCAGACATCCCTGCTCCTACTGTACTACCTCCCTCGATCCATCTGGTAACCCCCTCCCTCTGGTAAAAAATGGCCCTCCTGTGCACTCTCCTTCTACTGTACCACCTCAGTTCGGACAGTCCCCATCTTCCCTTCCATCCTCTGTCCACCCTACCCGATTCCTCCAGTGCCCAGCTCCCTCAGCCACTTCTCCATTCCCTCCCGTATCCACCAGCCACTCTATGCTCAGCTCATTTTGTGGGCTGGACTATGACTGCCATTCTGCTAGGTTCTGGCCAAAGAGAGTCAGAAGCAGTGGCAGAAGGAGGGAACACCACAGCTGTTGTAATGGATGTGGCCACCCATTACAGTCAACCCACCAAAAGAATATGTAAAATAGAGGAACTTACCTTTAGCAGGGTGCCAGGGTAGGAGTCTGAAGGGGTAATGCCAAGGTACCTGTATTTAAAAAAAAAAAAAAAGACAGAAAAGGGGTCACAAAGGATCTGCAGCTCTTTAGGGTGTACAGCTGGGTGGAAGAGACAAGACAGAAGTAAGAGTAATACTTATCTGATAGGTAGGAGTCCTCGCCCTGTCAGACCTGCGGAATAAAAAGAGAAAAGAGGTTAGGGGGAAAAGAAACAGTAAAAAAAGCAGAAATAGAGGGAAGAGAGTGAGGTTTGGGGAAGGGAAGCTCAGCAAAAAACCTTTTTCCCCTAGTGGTGGCTGAGTGGCCAGTAATATAGTTCATAGCCCAACTGGGCTAGTGAAGGCTAGTGGGGGGTTAGTAGCCTTTTGGAGAAATAAAGGTGGCATTGGTGGTCCTGGGAGCTTGGAAATGCCCTGAGGGAGGCCAATATAAGATAATATGCCCTGGTGATCTAGTGGGCTACTACTTGGGTACAGGAGGCCAGCATTGTTTTAAATAAAAGTTTTAAACCCTCCCTGGGGTTTAGTGGGGCTTCCCTAAGCCCTCTCGCTGCTGTGGGCAATGGTTGGGTGGCAGGCAGCAGAAGGAGCATGTGTGGGATGCTGTGCAGCCTGTTGATAGCGCCAGGCAGTGCTAGAGAGTGCATGCAGGCACTGTAGAACTCCCAGCTCTCAAGGAGCAGCAGGCTGTGGCCTATTCAGCATTGGTGGGGAGTCGGGGCAGAAAAGCCAGCGGAGGTGGAGAAGCCAAGAGTGAAGCGCTCCTCCCACTTTCGAGTGCCACTCTGGCGGCAGTATTTTAATTATTTATGCCCTACGGGGCTTTAGAGGAGAGCACGGAGGCAGAAGCAGCAGCTAGAGCAGCATAGAAGCTGCATTAAGTAAAAGCCACTCCGCAGCATTAGAGAGTCAGGGGGTCCTCAGGGAGTGCGAGAGGATGGCAGGGGCCGCCACATGAAGTAACGCCACACCGTGGCATAATTGTTAAGCCTGGACGGGGTGTTGAGAGGCCGTGTGAGAGTAGCAGCAAAGTGGTGAGCACCGCAGAAGTTAAAAGCTGCACCGCGGCTGCATGAATGGCCGAGGGGCCAGTGTTTTAAATATTATTTAGGCACCGCAGGCACAAGCAAGGAGGGCGTTCCCCGAGGGGAGAAAATAATTAAAGAGCCCACACAATAGCAGCAGAAGCCCAAAAGAGCTAAGTAAATAAATAAATATGTATTTAAAAGATTTGGCTACCTGGGGGTGGGCAGAAGCAAGCAGTCCTCCAGGTAGCATCAGGCAGGGCATGTTTATGGGAGCATGCTGGCTGACGCAGACGTCACTAGGACGACCTGACGTCAACATAGGAGGCAGGATCAGCCAGCTTAGGACATAAAGTGTGTGTGGGGGGGGGGCTTCCGATGGGAAAACGATTATTCATATTAAAAAAATGTGAAGTGGGGTAGCTGGGGAATCGCCAGTCCTATCTACCCACATCATATCTGGGCAGTGTTACCTCAGAAAGGAGTAAATAAGGGGCTTCAAAGTGGGGCAATATAGCAGTTGGGAGGAGTAGCTCTAGATGCTCCCACCTCTAAGGGAGTTTGAGCTCTCTCCTGATTGGCTGCCAGAGACCTTGGCAGCTAAAAGCACCAATCAGGTGCCGAGTAGAGTGGGCTAAAAGGCTGAGGAGGAGTAGCTTGAGGCTTTCTCTCCTCTTCAAGAAGCTGACAGGAGTGCTGTGGGAGGGCTCTGCCACGGGCAACTCCTCTAACGAAAAAAAGTAGGACAAGTTTACAGTGACAGGATAGACAGAGGGCTATCTCTGCCAAGATGGAAATAAGTATTTAGTTAGGAAAAGTCAGTCAGATTAATTGAGTTACAGAGCTGTTGGACCTTGACAGTCCACCCAAAGGAGGAGTGAGAGGAAGTTCCATTTTTTTCAGTTAATTGCCAGTACACCTGCAGAGAGTTTATTTTAAAGTTATAAGGAGGGTTCACCTGTCGATAGAGGACCAGAGGTATAGCCGAGTGGAACCAGGACTGAAGAGGACCAGAGGTACAGCCAAGTGGTACCAGGACCAAGAGTGCAGTGGGACGTCAGGAAGACGACGCCTCATCAATCCCTGGCTAGGGCAGCACATCACATCAAACAGCTTCATCATCCTTATGGACTTCACCTTTTGGGTTGAGGTATCACCCACTGTGGCTAAAAGAGACTGAAATGTGTCCAGGACATGTATTGTTTATCTCGGGTGAAAAATCTGTGGTACAAAAGTTCTAGATAATTTGTCATGGAAAAGAAACTCATATTAATTTGTGCAAATGTTATTTCACTGTTTAGGCAGTGCAGTCATTTACCTTGTCATTGACAGCCATTGCTGAAATAAGTTTGCTAAATAAACTGGCTCTAATTTTGGAAAAGGATTTCTGCCTCCTGGTATTTCCTACATCACTGTTTACTTTTTTTTTTTTTTTAACCCAATTAATAGATGCCAGCCTTGTAGCTAACCTTCCTTGCAGCTAGCAGGACTCCATCACCCAGGTAGGCGAAAGCAGGGTATGGGCACGTGTTACACTGTAGATTAAGTCTTGATCACAACAAACAAAACGGATCAGCACTTCCAGCAACAGTGACAACTTCCCCTAAACTGTGCCTGTCACCTAACACTGGCCGGATACATTATAAGAGCGCAAACTTACTCGCAAACATCCGACGTGAGCGGAAATGGGTGTTCGTCTGCCTGCATAATTTCAGAATATTAGACTTGTAATGTGACAGCAACTCAATCGTCATCGGTGACCGGGACTTCCATTCGAGTCCTTATATTTCTATGCTAAACAGTATGTGCCCGCCCGCTCACGTCTTTTGGTAGGAACGAGTAGTTCGCGTTGCTGTTTCAGCCCGCACCGTATACGAGTCGGTTTCCGGTGGGCGGAATGCTGCAACATGTTGCAGGCACTGAGGTTTGGGCTGGCAGGGGAACGTAGTGCAAAAAGAAGTGAGGCGTCGATCGGCTATTGTATGTCATTAGCAGCAAAGTTTGATATTGAAACTACTGGTTTTGTAAGTTATTATCTGAACCATGTTTTGATTTTGCAGAGAATGCGTTAACCTCCAGAAACTGCCCCAAATAGTTTGAAATCCTTATTTTTTTTGAAATATGTGGTAGTTTATTCATTTTTCACTGGAGGAGGAGTGCTCGTTTTAATGCAAACGAATACTTTTCGAGAGAGTATGACATCATCTTCAAAGTATAGGTAGCAAGATGGGCATGCCAGTAACGGCGTGTTGGAATTTTATGTATTTATACGTTTTTACCAAGAAGGGCCTACGGTGTGTGGGATGGGACGTGGATGTGATAGGATTTACTCATCTCAGTCCAGTGGCAAAACATGAGGGTGCTTGAGCACCTCGGCACCTATGGAAATAGTTGCATATGTCTCGGCTTTCCAGAACACGGAAGCAGCATTTCCCAGTCATGGATATTGAATAAATTACAGTAAAGGAAGGTGGTGTAAGAGGATTTTATAAAAACTGACGGGGAAGGGGGATCGAAAAATACCGGGTGGTGGCCTGTCATGCTACGACAATAAATGGGGAACAGTTAAGCCACTGCCTGTTGCCCACTTGCAATGTTGTGTGAGACGTGCTAAAGAGGCTTTAAAGGTACACTGCAGGACATCCAGAAGTTGGTTTAGGATCCCCCAGTTTTTTCAGTCTGGTTGTCCCACACTCCCAAGAGGCAAAAACAATTAATCCTGGACTCTGTTTTGCTGTTTTTTATTTTTAATTTTTTACTCATTCTGTCCTGGACAGCTATTATGTATCAGGTTAAACGATGGATGGTTCAGACGTCACGTGAAGCTATTGGAAAAGCACTCCCATCTCCCCCCGCCGAACCCTGACAGTGCCTTCCTTTCTGTCTCTTAATTTTAAAAGCGTTCTCTCTTACCCTTTCCATCTGTGTGCATCCTGCCATGACCCATGTCTCCATACTAGAAGATGCATTACAACAGGTTTTGGGGAGTGTATAAATACAGACAGGAAATGCCTGCATCATTTCCACTCCCCACCACCACAGCTACTGAAAACGGCCACATTGGAGACCCTGTGCAGTGCTCCAGGACCAGTCCACACTGATCTACTGGGAACAGATCAACAATTCTGCACCACTTGAAGTAGCACACAGAGGTGCTGCAAATGTAAACACTTCTTAAGCTCCACAACCCACCTTGTTTACTAACTTGAGCCACAGAATTGGGTGGTGAAAACCTCTTAGCAAGTGCGGGTTGTGGATTCTGGAAGTGCTCTCCACTGGACGGAGGGGCTACTCCACAGGTTTTCGTTACTGAGGGCTTTGAGGATCTGGCTCCGAGTATCTTGGAATGGGTTTATGTTCAGCAGGGAGGAGGGGAGAGTGGCCCTACAGGGGAACCTGGATGCCCTGGACAGATGGTCAAGAAGGTGGGGGCTGAGGTTTAATGCAGGGAAGTGAAGGTGTTGCACCTGGGGGCCAGAAACCTGGGCCATGCATATTCCCTGGGGGAGACACTGCAGGCCTCATCGGGTGAGAGGGACCTTGGGGTGGTGGTGGATGTCAAAATGAATAACACTGAGACTTGTCGCAGAACAGCAGCAAAGGCGAACAGGATGCCGGGCTGTGTAGCCAGGGGAATCACCTCCAGGGAGAGGGAGGTGATCCTCCCTCTGTATAATGCCCTGGTCAGGCCACACCTTGAGTACTGTGTGCAGTTCTGGAGACCACACCTAAAGAGAGGCATTGCACTGTTGGAGAGGGTCCAGAGGAGGGCGACCCGGATGATCTGGGGCACGGGGAGTAGACCATATGAAGAGAGGCTGGAGGAGCTCAACCTATACACACTGGAGGAGAGATTGGTGGGGGCATGATGGAGGTCTTTATGTAAAGGGGATCAACAAAGGGGAGCCGGGGAGGTGTTCAGGCTTAAGAAAGGTGGAACACCCAGGGGGCTCAAGTGGAGGCTGAAGGGGAGGAGTTACAGAGGGGAGCGAAGGAGGCACTACTTCACTGAAAGGATGGTGGATCCATGGAATGCGCTGCCCAGGAGCCTGGTAACTGAGGGCACAGTGGAGGGTTTCAAGAGGGGGAAGTCCCTCTCTGGTAGAGGGGTGGGGAGTAACTGAAGCACCTAGTAGGGGTGCTGGCTACCGGACAGACACAACCAACCATGAGGCCTATTCTGCTGGCTTTTAGTATATTAGTATGTTAGAATTGGCTCTCCTTTACAGCTCTTTGTTTCTTTTCATCTATTGGGGCAGTGCCAGGGGAATTCTTCGTGACAGCAGTGGTTGTACTATGCAACTTTTGCCTCTTCAGTATTTTTCAGAAATTTTATAACAATTTTTTTTTTCTGTTTTTTTTTTTTTTGTTACAGCAATGATAACTTTTTATCACTGGACACAATGGGCAAACTAACATCCAAAGATGTCAGTGCTTCAAATAACACAGGGGATAAATCTTGCAGTCAAAAGAAGCTACTCAAGAAGAAAAACAAGAAAAAAAAGTTTTGGAAACCTAAGGCTGAAGATGATGGAAAGAAAAAAGAATTCACAGTTGTCCCAGTGTTGCCCCCCAAATCCCCTATTGAGTTTTCATCAAACTGGAAATCATTACAGGAGGTGAGCAATGAAAGCATTGGGCAGTTTTTTCAGTCAGTCAAATCTGGCAGCCAGTGGCCGGCGCAGCGGTAATACTATCTCTTGTGATGCTGACGACCTGGGTTCAGGAACAAGCATGGGTCTTCAGAGGGCCAGCAGGGGGGAGGAAGATTGGACAGCTCTCCTTCAGGTGGGGGGGGGGATGTCACCGGGGCTTGGGTGACCCCGTGCCGGCAGCTCGGTGTTCACCAGCCTGGACTGTATCTGTTGGGAGGCGTGTCAGACGTTTGGCATGCTGTCCTAACTGCATTGCACGACACACTTCCTGGGGAGAAATTTAGAAAATCTGAGGTTCCGCCTCCACAGGATGACATCTGCTCCCCTATAGTGGATCCCATGCTACTGACTGGTTTCCATTGGGGCGGACGGTTCCCCCCAGCAGCCCTGCACCTAGTAGGCTGTGTTGCCATTGACCATGCCAGTAGGAGCTCACGGCATAGATGCCTGCAGAAGTACCAATAGGATGTTGCAGGCAGTTTTATGCTTTAAAAGAATTCTGATGCAAGTGGAGTTTTACTAACACTTGGGATTAGGGCTGTAATTAATTGGAAAGTTAAAATCATTGTGGCTCAATTTTTTTTTCTTTCTGTGAGATGGAAAAATAAAATGGTATGCCATGCCTACTGTAGCTTCTTCTGGATCACGACATCGTTTTCTCAAATGTTTTTGTTGTCATGCTGCTTTCCCCAGGGGAAAATAAATGGAATTTTGCTCATGGGACGCGATGTTCATCAGGACAGTGCAGTTTGATGCCTCTTCTATGAGGGACTGTTAATTAAGGACTTTCTGACCTATCTGAAGGGAGAACTGCTCTGACCCAGTAAGCCGTTTTGTTCTGTAGAAGCCAGTCACAGTGCTGGGGGATTTAAAACGCGAGTCAGATTAGACCCACTGGTGTAAAATAATAATAATAATCAAATGTGAATCAAAATGAGAAACAGCAGGGTCATGTCTTAAATCTAAAGTACAAATTTCACCAGTACAGAAGCAAGACCATGTAAGAAAAAACCTGATTTTAAAAAAAAAAAAAAAAAAAAATTATGTGGTTCACTTTTCCATCTTTCAGCAGCTTTTAGTAGACCAAATGCACTGCAGTGCACCCACTGTCAAGTTAAAGGGTAATTTCTGGGTAGGCCGCAGCTTTTTTCCCCGTTTTCCCTATCTAGTGCTGTCCCTGAGAGAAGCTGTGTTTCTAATACTGGTTGTCATTCTACACTTGTTCCATCCTTTCAGTTTTTTTATTTAAATTCTGTGTGTGTGTGTGTGTGTGAGAGAGATTTATACACCACCAGTGGTAATACATTTTCCCTGAGATATGTGTTTATTTCACTGTCTAGCCTCCATATAAACATTTATCTGGAGGTTAGATACATCACAGTGACTACCCTCAATCTAAGAACCGGTTGAGAGAGCTGCTTTCCCAATGCTGATGCCTCATGATAGCCCTGTCTTGCTCCAAAGCCAGCTGCTGATACACAAAGAGCAGATTTAAAAGGTAGAACACACAAACTGATATATAAATCTAATACACAATAGCTTGACTTGAGGCAGTATAGCGCAGTGGTTTAAGGCTCTGAGCTGCAAATCTGGAGACCTGGGTTTGAATCCCACAGCCCCCACTTGCATACCGTGTGACTCTGAGTAAGTCACTTAACTTCCCTGTGCTCCCAGGTTGCACCAGTAAACAAGCTTTCAGCTTAGTGTGTGTCTCACCTGGTTAAACAATTGTGGGGGAGAATATACATTTTATCTTCATTTGTGAGAGGGTAGGACTTTCTTGTGAGTTGTGCTACTGCCCCCTCACTCATGAAGATAAGTTGCATATTTTGAGCCAGGCCATTGTGTATCCTGTAGTTACACACTGATAGGGAGGACTATTTTAGGACTGTTCATGACGTCGTTGCTGTCTTTTTTTTCAGTTCTTCCATAGTCACAAGACATTCGTGTTCTGCTATAGAGCTCTTAAGTTGAAAGGGACAAACACTACATCATTCAGTTCAGAATGGTACTACCACCAGTGTGTAAATCAGAAACACCCACTGAGTTCACTAAAAGGTCAGTAAAGATGGAACTGTAACACAGTTGGAGCCTGCACTGAAAAAATGACCTATGCAGGAAAATACAACTTACATGTTCAGCGCAGTTCTTTACTGTGACAGTACAAGCTTGAATATAAGCATTAGTAATTTACTTACTGCCTTGCTGAGTTGGTGCAGGTTTGTTTCAGTAAATCTTTAGATTTGTTCCATAGGGGTTGCCATCTTTGTTTACACTTCAAAGCAAATATCCACCTCCTAAAAAACAATAGTAAATATTTACTGGCCAAACAAATCTGCATGCAGACATGTAAAGTGCTAATATCATCCTTAAGGAATGGATTGTTGCATTAAAAGGGGAACCCAAAAGGTTGATCTGCGACAGTGCCTGTTTAGACCTAGACCAGTGCACAACCTCCACTTGGGTGACCACAAGTGGCAGTACAGCTGGTGGGTGTGTGTGTGTGTGTGTGTGTGTGTGTGTGTGTATGTACATGTCTGTGAGGGCTAGAAAGAGAACAGCCTGCAGGATGACCTCCAAGCACACACCTGGGCCTTGCACCGATGCCTGTGACCGTTGGGGGTGATGTGGTGTCACAAGGGGGGAGTTGTGGAACCATATTACCTTCCATTGTCAGCAGTGATGTGGCGGGGAGGTCACCAGATCAGCATATAGGGTGGTGGGGGCCTGGAGCAGCGGTGGCAGAAATACTGAATCCAAACAGAAACAGAATGGCACAGCGGTAGGATAAAAATAAGCACCTGATGAAATGCAATTTTTTTATTTGCCTGCTAATAATGATAAAAAAAGGTTTTTGTATATTTGTACAGAGACTTTAATGTTTACACTACATGATTTAGTACCATCACCAAAGTTAATGTTTGTACCGTTGCATTTTTGTTATCTTGCACTGTCTGATATTTTGTACACTGCACTTGACACTGTTGTAAATTCTTCCTAGTTTGTAAATGTTGTACCATGTGTCATCCTGGGTGGTGCAAATTAGTTTACAAGCAGGTGGCAAGTTAGGCCACTAACTTTCAAAATCTGGTAGGTAAATCAGTATTTTTAGTGGCCATTGACTACACAGGTGCCTGATTTGTCCCACCCTGGTGCCATCAGATATTCTGGATATGACATTGTACTTGTCACTTTATTTGGCATTCTGCATCACGTTTGTTACATTTGGTTTACTTCTTACCATATTGCAGCATCCCCCCCCCTTTCCCTAGCCATGACACCTGGAATTTAGCTCTGACTCAGTGTTCCTTTCCTCTCCTAGCCAACATATTTTGAGTTAACGAAAGTGATTCTGTGCACCCCCTCCTGCTTTGAGACAACTGCAACTTTCAAAAGTGAGACATGACAGTGCCTGAAATAGGTTGAATCTGTATTTAAGACTTTTAGATAAGGTTTCATTTAATTTTTTATTTAATTAGTGTGAGAACTCTACACTGTGCAGTGAGCATTGGTTATGCTACGTACTGGAATCTTTCACTGTGTAACTGAATGGGCTGCGCTGGATTCTGGTGTGATCATGCTAGTATGACTCCCTATTTTTTGTTTACTTGACCTTGTCTGGGGGTGATGCATACACGATTCAGCGAGTTTAAGATTTTGCCAACCCCTACCAAGAGGCCATAATTGGCCAGTGGGTGTCCTTTTAAAGTGGGGAAACGTTAATTGGCTGGAGTGTTCTAACTGACATCGTGAGGAGGACCATGAACATGGTACAGTACAGTAACGTACATATGTAAACTCGCATTGGATTAGTCAGGTGCTACTGGGCTAGAAACTTGTGTGTATTGGGCCACATTATTGTATTTTAGTTAAATTTTGTTAAGCAGGACACTGTTATGACGTATGCATTCCATTGTGGCCCTTTTAAAGTTAATTTCTAAGATTTACTCAAGGGCTTTATTAATAGTGCAGCCTATTACCTTGTACCTGATATAGTCATTTGAGCCAGAAAGTGAATTTGTGGAGTAGTCCCCTTCAGAAGTGAAGGGACTGCAAACTGGCCAAAGTGGCAAAACGATCCCTTCCACTTCCTGGTCTGCTGGTCCTATCCCTGCACTCAGTTGTTTGTGATGTTTAATGAGGGAAAACATGGGGCATGCCCCAAATAAGTATGTGGGGCTGTTTTTTTAAGTGCTGATTTATATATGTTACTGCAACATTATACATATTTATGTAGTTTTTGTTAACCGGGTAAGTGCTATAAGCAAAGGCATTGCCTGTTTTCAGGCATGACTCGGGAGAGTTACAGACCGCAAAGGTGATATATGGCGATAGTTACAGGTAAAACACGGCCCCACACAACATGGCCAGTGGTGCAACAACAGTCTGGAGTAACAAACAGTGTAAGCAGGAGATAACGTGTACATACAGCACATCCGAGGTTGGAGGATGCAACACAAGGCATATTAATAATAATACTTTATTTATTTTGCATCTTTCAAGTATCGAGGCGCAGTACAGTAAAACAATAAAACACAGTAAAAACAGAATCATCATCATAAAATGTACTAATCAGCAGTCATCGCTACCGTAAGCTTTGACTCAGAGAAAAGATTTTAGGGCCCGTTTAAAGCTCCCCACGATCATGCACTCCCTAATCTGACAGGGTAGAGAATTCCAGAGGGACGGGGCCGCGAACATAAAAGCACGGGCACCACTGCCTGAATAACAAGGGTCTTGTTAGTCGAGTGGTGGTGTTAATATGTGTGCAAAACGTATTTTGTTGGAAAGACATTTCTAGGAATGCAGGCCTTGGATTTGCACGCCGTTTTAAGGGGATTATGGTCTGTCTTTGTATTGTAAAGGCACTCTGAACAATTGAAGGACGCCTTTTAGAAATAAAATTTTACTTACCCACAACATTGTAAGTAAGTTAGTAACATATATAAATCAACAGCTGAGCGGTGGTGTTAAAATGTGTAACGTTGTAATAACGTATATAAATCAGCGTTTAAAAATACATACTAAAAGCCAGCAGAATAGGCCAAATGGTCTGTCGTGTCTGCTCGGTAGCCAGCCACCTAATGGGTGCTTGCTTTCAAATAGCCTCATAGAGTTTAACGTGGTGCACCTCTGCACTCTCCCTAGTTAGACGTCACAAAACATCTCGGCACGGGGTCGGTGGGGCAGACTGGGAAGTTGGAGGGATCAGCTGGCCGCTTCCTCTGGCCAGTTTACGATCGCTTCACTTTCGACTGGGACTACTCTTAAGAATTCACTTTTATGGCTCAAATGATTATTGCAGAAATAAGGTTATGGGCTGTACTACTAAAAAGATGTTGTGCAAATCTTATATATTTCCTTTAAGATGGCAGACAGTATAGTTATTTATAGCGTTGCTCACTCGTTCACATTCAGATAGACATAACGGTACAAGTAATTGAAAGGTATAGTTAAGGAGAACGTTGTCTTATAGAAGAGTCACTCCTGCTGGGACACCCTTGTTACAGTAAGTTAAAGGTAGTGCTGAGCAATTCCCTTTTAATTCTAGAAATACGTGGGACAGTATGGATTTTTTTTTTTTGATTAAAGATACCTTCCTTATGCAGTCAAAGGTCAGTGCAGTTTTCTGGCAAACATGAGAAGGTACTTAAAACTTCTTTTTAACGGGTTTAATCTCTTATGAAAGTGCTAAGAATAGCACTATTCTTCAGGCAGCGACAACTGGGGCCAGATCCTTATGTTACCCCAGTATGCTGTGATCCGGCTGCATTCCTTTAACTGCGGCTTTAAAGCCCTTGGGGCGGCCCGATTCTCAAACCAGTCGTAAGATCAGCACAAGCTATACCAAACAGCAGCTTGCACTGATGGCAGGCATGACCGAGACCCTACACCCAGTTCAAATACAGGAGGAGTCCCAACGCCAAACACCCACATGTTGCGGCAGCTGCTTCCATGTGCCACACGTTCAGCGCACGGGAGGAGTTTGGCAGAGGCTATGGCACAGGGGAATGGACCACAGACCCTGCAGAGCAAGACAGGGACATTCACGATACCCGGGGAACCGATGCAAGCCGCATTGCCAGATGGGGGACAGGTGGCAGATGGGGGAGGGGTATGGTGCCACACCCGGGACACCTTCAGTGCTGCTGACAGGTGTGCCTGCTGCAGGTCCAGTAGGCAGGCGGGACACACGTCTTGGGACTGGGTGGCAATTACCCTTATGTGGTCTGCACCCAGACACACGTCTGTGATCCTCTAAACATGCACGTCTGGCTGCCCACTTGTCCGGGCATCAGGCCAGCCCTTGCTCCTGCCCAGCACAGTCAGCGGGGGTGTTGTGAGGCCTGTTAGACCACCTGTTGCATGGTCTAAGTCTTGGTGGGTCCTTCCTGCTGCCAGAATCCTGTTTAAATGGATATTGCAGCCTGCATCCGCCGCAAGCCCTCTAGCATCCTGGCACACCCATGGCTTTGGCACAGGCCTGGCGCATGGTGGTTTTGTTGTACAAGGTCCCAGGTTTGCCACAGCTGGCCTTACAGAATTGGAAGCACCACAGTGTTTGACACAAGGTGCCCCTTGCATCAGAGTCAGTGTTTTGAGCATCAGGGCCCCTTGTCATTGCTTGATGGCTGTTCCCGTTCAGAATCACGTGGTGATTTAAATGAGCAAAGAGGAAATGAAACCGCTGCTGAACCATCTTATAGTTAATTTTTAGAGCACTTGAACATTGTAAAATGTAACTTTACTTTAGTTTCTAAATCTGCCTTTACCCATTTTAACTTTTATGTTAACGCAGAAACAAGCAACAGTAAACATTTCCTCGGAAAGTAATTCCAAGAAGAAGCCCAAAACTAAAGACTTTAACAAAACAGGACTTCCACAAGGAAAAGGAAGTGGAAACAAATCTGAAGAGAAAATTATCAGTAGCCCTGTTTTGTCCTCAAGTAAGTTATGTGCATCCATCAAGGAGAGCATTACAGATCACCAGAAAAGCGTCATTAAAAAGGAAGATAGCTCGGCAAACAAGAAGGTAATAAGTGGACAAACAGGCAAAGAGAGCAGTAACTCCAAATACAAAAAAAGAAAAACGGACGTGCAGCCAGAGCAAAATCAAGCCGTGTAAGTATGTGATGCCCTTAGTGCAATTTAGTTTCTTTGGCTATGGAATGTTTCAGAAAAATGATCTTTTCTGATTTTGTGTTGATTTAAGAAACACTTCGAAAGTGCTTCACTGAAATACTATAAAATATGGACTGAAGTTGAGGCTTATATCGTAGTAGAAAACATTTGCCCCAAGGGACAATAGTTTTCTACTGTTAGCTGAGAACTCCAGTTCATATGTGTTCCATTAAACCATTTTTAATGGCAGGTTTATAAAGCTTTTTGTGCAGCTCTAGTACAACTTTCTTGTCGGCTAGTAGTTGCATTCAGTCGGCTGCAGATACCCTTAATGAGTAGCAACAATGTGTAACAGGAGCTGCCCTGCAGCAACCTTTCATTAGTGGCAGAATCAGCAGTGAGCTGCCTTTTTTGTTTGCTTTCCCACTAGGCACAGTGCCTGTTTTCAGGGGTGACCGGGGAACAGTGGGGAGGTTAAGTGACTTGCTCGGGGTCACACAGTATGCAAGTGGAGGTTTTGGGAATCAACCCCAAGTCTGCTGGATGTACCTGGCTCCTTCACAGCTCATTGATCTATAGGCTGTAATTCCACAACAAATAATCTGCCTGTTTCTCATTTATGTATGTATTGTTCTCCTCTTCCCACGGGTCGCACCTGGAATCGAGCCCTGGCTCAGTGTGCTTCTCCCGGTTACCAACTTTAAATAAATAATTCAAAGCTCAGCAGCCAGGTAAAGAATGTACTGCTAATGCTGCAAAGTCTGTTGATTGGTTTGAGGCAGTAGTTTAGAGACTTGCTTGCTGTCATGGCAACAGGGCTGTAGCACAAATTAATAAAACCTTGGCTCGTAATACTGCCATCTGATTGGTCAAAACGAAGTCCCATGATAGTATATAATAGTAACTGTTGCTTAGCTATTCCTTGGCAATGGGCAGTAGTTCCCAAGAATGGGCAGTAGTGCAGAAACCATTGACCACCCTGGATATGTAGAAGCATGTATGCACGCTTGCTGTGTATTTGCCTTGCATTTCTTCTGGGGGCTAAAGTATTACTTACATCCACTGCCTCAGTTTGTGCCACCATGCACAGATTAAGTAAATTAAAAAAGTGTTTTCTGACAGAAGACACCGCAGGTCTCGCTCACCTGTGTCACAAACCCACTCCTGGGGGCCAGGTCCACTGAGCTCACAGTGCCCACCTCTAAGTGCAATCCATGACAGGCGGGAGAAAAGGAATATCCTCCACATGTCCATCTAGAGTGCTCGCTGCATTCACAACTGAACACTCCCCACGAGGTTCCAGAGCTTCCTCTTTAAAATCTAGGTAAGAGTAAAATACAGTCTCAGATCTGTAGCCAGGTGAGGGCCCTCCTTGGTTGCTGTACTGGGGTGGGGGGGGAGAGGATCCAGGCATTACAACCTCTTCAGGGCTGGCCTTTTGTAACCCTGATTGGTGTCTTCTCCCATGGGTGGTATAGTGACCTGGTTCTCCCTTGCAGGCTCCTCCCGAGACCTGTGTATCTCCCCTAATTAAGGCACCCAGATTTTCCCTTCCAGGATCCTATCTTTGGTAGCGATGGTGACACCTTGTATTAACCAGGTTGGTCTTGGATTTGAATAAACCTTCCACCTTTACACACACAAATCACTCACAGGCAGTTTTAAAAGCAAAGCGCTTTTACTAATTCTAAATAATTATCTTACAAAATTTACAAACAAAAGATTTCAGGAATCTGGTTACAGAATAAAAAAACAAAGTTGGAAAAATATCAATATAAAACACACTATACAATTTTAACTGTCTAGTTTCTGCCTGGTTCGTGGATGATCAAAGTCCAGAAAATAAAAGCCCCAGTTCTCTCTTGCTTTCACTGGTCCTTAGTCTGTCTCTGTGGCAGTCTTGCTTCTCTTGTGCATCAGGAACAAGTGTCCAAAATGCAATGCCCCCCATTTCTGTTCTGAGGGCCTTTTTATAGGCCCGGTTATCCCTAAGTCCAGCTGTTTATTTTCTAGGCCAACAGGGGTCTCTCTTGTTCTTTTCCAAACTTTGAGGGAATCGTATTATTTATTAGTTAGATTCTCTTACAGTTCCAACATCCTGCCAGCTAATAAAATGTAAATATACCATTACAGTTCCTGGTACCTAAAGCACTTTCCCTTTGAAGTGTAAATTTTATTACAGGCGATAGTTGCTCCCATCCCCTGACATTTTATTACCTCTGTGTCTTTTATGAAGAACTTCCTATTCTCTTTGAAATGGGATTTTAGTTTCCTGGTTAAGCCCTTGTCCTCAGATCACAGATCCTTAACTAGTTGCCTGAGTAATGCCCCCTGCAGGGAGTCCAGGATGTCCTTACTTGTAACTGTTGCCGCAGCTGGGAGGCTCCAATCCATGTCCGTTAGATTGAAGTCCCCCACCAGCAATATCTCTCTTTTGCTTGCCATCCTTTGGAGTGCTTCCAACATATCCTTATTTACCTCTCCCTTCTGTGCTGGAGGTCTGTAGATCACTCCTGTGTGAATAATGACTCCCTTCCATGTCTCCAGGGTGACCCACAGTACCTCTGCACCTCCTGCTGCCCCTGTATTTCCATAATTTTTATGTTTTCCCCTCACATAAAGGGCCACTCCTCCCTCTTTTTTACCTACCGTGTCCTTTCTGAATAGAGTATAACTTGGTATGGCTACATCCCAGTCCTGGTTTTCATTGTACTTTGTGGTCTCCACTATAGAGGACCACCACCTCTACCCCATTCACTACTTTGGATACCTCTGTGGGACATTCCTGCCTGGTCAGTGTGGCATAGGAATTTTGTAGTGGTACTGGACGAGGGATGTGCCTGCACTCCACCACCCTTACCCTCCCCAAGCCCACTGTTGTCCAGTTGCTCCTCCTTCTTGGTATCCTTTGAGGTAGCGGTGGTGAACTAGGTGGTCCCTGGATGAGGAAGTAGGTCCTCTGAGCCCCAGCCAACTTGACCTTGAGTCTGGCAACCTCCTTCCTCAGCCCAGAGAGGTGCACACAGATGGGGCAGCAGTGTAGCCTCCAGAAGGTCTCCCTGAAGACTGCTGCCCCACAGCTGCTGTACTGCACCACTCCCATCATCTACTTCCTACTCTCTCTCTCTCTAATTTTAACCCTTTGAATTCCTTTTATTCCCTTACCTGATAGGGTGTTTCACCTATCCCCACACTTATGCTGACTTTAAGCCCTTTTGTATCCCTGCTCTAGATAGGGTGTTATACGTAATCCTAAATTTTGAGCTTACTACAAACTCCTGCTTACCTCTACCCTAGATAAGGTGTTTCACCTATACCCAATTCCTGGCTTGACTCTAACATTCTTTACTCCCTTGTGGTACGTGAGCTACGGTAAAAACAGGAAACTTTTCTCCCTGCCCCCTCTTGCTTTGCCCAGTCACCTAGTTCACTCTTCTTCTGGTTCCCTGCCTCCCTTCTGAGGAGCTGGCTGCCTCGTTGAGCTGACTCCAGTGGGCAGACTCTGACGTCCTTAGCACGCTGGTCCTTGGGCAGACTCTGATGTTCTTAGTGTGCTGGTCCCTCGCACGGGAAGGCCGCAGTGCAATGGGCTGCTTGGTGGTTCTGCTTTTTAAATAGGAGAGCAACAGGAGGGGGGCTTCTCTCTCCGTCGCCTGTTTGGAAGGGCAGGGGGCGAGGCCTCGCTCCTGATTGGTGGAGGAGTGATCCTTCTACTGAGCCCTCAGGCTCAGTTGCAGTCCACCTGAATGGGCTGCAAAAAAAAAATAGCTCTTTTGTGAAGAGATTTGTTCTCTTTTGGTAGGCTAAGTGGCTGAGCTGAGCCGGGGGGGGGTGGGGGCTGGCTTCTGCCCTGCACCCATGCTGCCCAGTGCTGCTGTGTCAAGCCCTACAGATCAAAGGGCTTCCCTGTCCATCATCCGACTGGCCTGTTTCGAAGGGCTAGGGGGCGCGGCCTCACTCCTGATTGGTGGAGGAACAATCTTACTGAGCCCTCAGGCTCAGTTGCAGTCCACCTGAACTGGCTGCAAAAAAAAAAAAAACCTCTCTTTGTGAAGATTTGTTCTCTTAGCAGGCTGAGCTGTGCTCGGGGTCCCTAGCTTCTGCTCTGGAATCTGGTAAACTGTGAGTCTAGCGTTGTTCACATCCATTTTTGGGCAAGCTCTGCCCTGTGTCCATAGCCTGGAAGAGGGATGGACGTAAACCTCTTTCTCTGACCCTCTAAGGCAGGGGAGCCCCAAACAAATGAACTTGTAGCAAATCGCTACTGTGGAATTTTTGGACTTTGTGCACCTGCAGCCCCAATAGGCAATTGTCTGTCCACTGCGTGCAGAATAAAACGTATTACTTGGCTCTAGTTCTGCTTGTGGATATTCATCTGTGTGTGAACTGTGTGCTTTGATGGTGTACCCCCAGTGCTAAGTCCCACCCTGGTTCCCATGTTAAAAAAATAAATAAATAAATGCAAATGTTTTTGGTCCCCCCTTCCCCCCGAGAGCCGAGCCAGGTAAACACCCTAGTGAGGGGATGGTGAGGACTGTGCAGAAACGGATTACACGTATTTCCAAGTTCACAGCTGGTTGCTCCAAGCCATGTAATGCCCCCCTAACCAGCATTACATTGTCTGTTGTTGTAGTGGTGCAACACATATCTGTACCCCGTCGGATGTCCTTTAAAGTTAAACACTGCAGATTGTTCAGTCATAATTAGTAATCTTCCAATGTCTTCAACTCCTAAAGAACTCGAACACGGAGTACTTGCTGTATATGCACACTTGTGTCTTCTGGTAGGAACAAATAGCATGCGTTACTGTTTCAGCCCACACTTTATATGAACTGGCTTCCTGTTCACAGAATGCTGCAGCATGTTGCAGGCACTGAGTTCTGTGTTTGCAGGAAAACGTAGTAGCTGAACTTTTAACAGTGGAAGTGAGGGCTGGCCCAGTGGCGCTGAGGGGCTGGACGCCTTGCCTCGTGCAACACTGGTGACCCGTGTTTGGGAACAAGCGTGGGTTGGCAGGGGAGGAGAAGGATTGAGCGTCCGATGGACTATTCCACTTCTCCAGGAGGGGGGAGCATCAGTGGTCAGTGCTTGCCTGCTCCCTAGTGGAGGCTGGGGGACAGAGCACTGACGCTGTAGAAAGGGGAGGAGCTGGGGCAGATGCTTAGAGGGAGCGTGTGCAGATGTGTGTGCACAGCTTTCCACAGGCATCATTGCATGCTTTCACTCCTGGGGAGAAAACCAGGAAATGGAAGATGCCACGCGAATGATGGAGGGCGCGCGCAGGCTCCACCCCCTGCCAGCCACTGCACTGGCCATCCCGATCCAACTTTTCCTCTCCACCTCCCCCAAAAAGTATCCAATGTAATTTAATAAATCGAGGTAATAAACGTATTACCAATTTTTGTGAACGATTAGTGTTCTATACAAAATTAAAACGTAGAGTAATACAAATAAAATAATAATATTTACTTTCCACCAGGAACCAATCCTTGGAACACAATTTCAAAAAAAATATATCTTTTTTTCAGGCTAATCTTTGTGTTATCAACTTTAAAATCTTAAAAGAACTTTTATTTAAAAAATGTCCAATTCCATATGTAGCCACCTTTTGAAAGCCCCCATTTTTTCAATGAAAGATAATTAGTGGCTTCATAAATTATGCTTTAAAGATGTACATTTCTTATTTTGGGTAACAAATACAACAGAAGGGGGACCACTCGTTCACCTTCGGGTGATTTCCCCCTCTGGGAAAAGTTAGTGGTTTCCATAGTGACCGAGCCACAGAGCTGCGTCTTTCATGATGTAATCGCGCTATACCATGGTGTGATAACCTACGGCCTGGCCCTTACTGTACTTTAAGAAAAAGGAAGAGATACTAAAAAAACTGGAGGCAGTATTCATATTTATAGTTTTAGGTTTATATTTGTGTTGTTACAGTGCCTTCAGAAAGTATTCACCACCCCCTTGGATTTTGTCACATTTTGTGATGTTGCAAACTCAAATTAAAATACATTTATATGGGATATTTTTGTCACGTATCTATACAAATTACTCTATAATGTCAAAGTGGAATGAAACTTCTGGAAATTTTTGTACATGTCATTTAAAATAAAAACCTGAAATGTCTTGATTTGATAAGTATTCACCCCCTTTGCTATGACACTCCAAACTGAGCTAAGGTGCATCCAATTTCCTCGTGAAATCACTCTAAAACTTGAATGAAATCCACCTGTGGTCAGTTCAAATGGTTGACATGATTTCAGAGGAAATACACCTGTCTATATAAGGTCCCACTGTTGACAGTGCATGTCAGAGCAGAAACTCTACCATGAAGACCAAGGAGCTGTCCATAGAACTCCGTGACAGAATTGTGAGGAGGCATATATCTGGGGAGGGGTATAAAAACATTTCTAGGGTCTTGAAAGTTCCCAGGAACACAGTCAAGTCCATCATTAGGAAATGGAAAGATTACGGAACCACCCAGACTCTTCCTAGAGCAGGCCGTCCTCCCAAACTGAGCAACCGGGCAAGAAGGTCCTTGGTCAGGAAAGTGACCAAGAACCCAGTGACCACCCTGACAGAACTACAGAGTTCCATGGCTGAGATGGGAGAACCTGTCCAGAGGACAACAATCTCTGCAGCACTTCACAGATGTTGCCTCTATGGGAGAGTGGCTAGACGGAAGCCACTCCTGAGAAAAGGCCACATAATAGCATGCCTGGAGTTTGCAAGAAGGCACGTGGCAGACTCTGAGACCATGTGGCAAAAGATTCTCTGGTCTGATGAAACAAAAATTGAACTCTTTGGCCTGAATGCAAAGCGCAATGCCTGGCGCAAACTGAACACAGCTCATCACCCGTGTAACACCAACCCTACCATGAAGCATGGTGGTGGCAGCATCATGTTATGGGGATGCTTTTCAGCTGCTTGGACTGGGGCACTTGTCAGGATAGAGGGAACAATGAATGGAGCCAAATACAAGCACATCCTTGAGGAGAACCTGCATCAGTCTGCAATAGACCTTGGACTGGGGCGAAGATTTACGTTCCAACAGGACAACGACCCCAAGCATACAGCCAAAGCAACACTGGAGTGATTTCAGAACAAGAAGGTGAATGTCCTTGAGTGGCCCAGCCAAAGCCCAGACTTGAATCCCATTGAGAATCTGTGGAAAGACTTAAAGATTGCGGTTCACTGACGCTCCCCATCAAACTTGACAGAGCTTGAGCAAATCTGCAAGGAAGAATGGGCGAAAATCCCCAAATCCAGATGTGCAAAGCTGATACAGACATACCCCAGAAGACTCAAAGCTGTAATTGCTGCCAAAGGCGCTTCTACAAAGTATTGACTCAGGGGGGTGAATACTTAAGTAAACAAGATACTTCAGTTTTTAATGTTTCATAAATTGTTGTTACACAATAAAAATATTCTTGCCTCTTTAAATTGTTGAGTATGCTGTGTGAATTAAGGGGGGGAAATAATTTCAATGCATTAAAAATTCTGGTAGTAACACAACAAAATGTGACAAAATCCAAGGGGGGTGAATACTTTCTGAAGGCACTGTAGCTACTATGATTGAAATAATATCCAATTTAAAACTCTGACAAAACAACACCGGATCCCCATCCAGGGCCAAACGCCAAACTTCCTCTTGTAAAGTCTTTCCCTCAACAAGAAGAGCTTGTGGCTTTTTTCTAAACAAATGTTGCGAAAGACAAGAATCAAAGATAACTTGTGACACGTATAACAGAAGTGTGGGGGTACTTGTTCACCGGGTGATTTCCCTTTGGAAAAACTTGTAATTTCCATAGTGACCGGGCTGCAGGTTTGCATTTTTTTATGACATAATCACGCTACTCAGTGGCCTGATAACCTGTGGCCCGGCCCCTTCTACTTCGTAGAGAAAGGAGTGTAACTGGTGGCTGGGTCGGCATCCTTCATAATGGTGACGGAGACAGCAATAGATGAGCTCAAGTAAAAGCACGTAACGATTTCTAAAGTTACCACTCCGGGAGAGAGTAAGATGTGAACAATACTACACAGATGTTAACAGGATAAAAGAATTGTTTTACATTGAAAAGTAGTAAATGAAAGCAAATTTATGTCGCGGAAAACTGAAATAGAAGAAATAAGAATATAACAAACATAAGGTGAGAGTTTATAGGTAACGTGAACTAATACAGCTCCTAAAATACTAGAATTAAAAATATTCTTTTCCTAGAATATGGAGTTAAGGTTTACACACTAACAATTTTATTCTTGGCCCTCCTCCCTTTTGAAGACTTATAGATGCAGCCACCAATACAGTTAAAGGTTAATACTGAAGAAATATAATAGCACCATAGAAACTCTGCAGGTTTGCTCCCCCTGCTTACATTTAAGGCAGTTATTTACTGGTTAGGCTCAATAAGCCACCGCTGGCAGACCCCTACAAATTCCGTAATTCACACTTGTGAGTTATGGAGTCCCTCAAACCACAGCTGGTAGAAACCGCCGCGAGTCTCTCCGAGAAGCTGTCCTCATGCTGGCAGTCTGCTCACGCTGCTGAAAACTACCAGCGCAAAAAAAACACACTTCTCGGAGAACTGTAATAAAAAAGCCAGGTGCACTATTAACCAGTAAATATGAAAAATAAAACATGGGGAATTGTGGAAATCTGATGACACACCCTTGGTGTATGATGCCCAGATAAACCCTTCGGGCTTCACCCTCGGAGTTTATGGGGCATCACACACCTCGGGTGTGCATAAAATCCTCATAAACCACACTTCACCATGCATTATTCTATATATCTTATTTCATATACGATAGCAATAAACACTTTTAATTTAATTTTCACTATTTGTGATTTCTTATTCAGCCCCTCTATGTTCTGAAGAAGAAACAGGATTGTTTCAAAATGTTAACAAAATGATATTTTAAAGGGAACTTATTGAGACTTTTGTATCTACAATAAAGTAAAAAAAATATTGTAAAGAAGCAAGAGAACTTACTGGGTTGTGAGCTTTTTTTTTTTTTTTTTTTACTGAAAATAGGGATGTGCATTTCCCATATAGGGAAACAATGATAGTAATGAGGGTCACATACAGTAAGTGTACTGATTTATGTAGGGCAGGGACATGGCAGAGTTTTGAATGTTACCTATCTAGCTAGTCTTGGTTCTGCACCAGTGTTTGAGCACTGTTGTTGTCTAGACTGTTACAGATTGTGTTTAATCTGATGTATACCTATAAACATTTCAATAAAAATATCCTTACAAAAACAATTAAGCCACTGGCCATTGCCCACTTGCACTGTTGTGTGAGATGTGCTGAAGAGGCTCTAAAGAAACACTGCAAGACATCCAGAATTTGGTTTAGGATCCCCTACTTTTTTGAGCTTGTTTGTCCCACACCCCCAAGAGGTAAAAGCGCTTGACAGCTCTGGTAACCCTGGATTCTATATTTTTATTTATTTATTTATTTATTTTAAATTAAAAGCACTCCCACTCTAAGCCTTGCGTGCAGCATCTCCCTTCAACCCCAAGTCGCACTCAGAGTGCCTTCCTTTGTCTTAATTTTAAAAATATTCCCTCTCGCACTCTCCATCTGTGTGCATCCTCCCATGTCTCCGTACCAGAAGCTGCATTATGACAGGTTTTGAGGAGTGTATAAATACAGACCGAAAATGCCTGCATCATTTCCGCTCCCCACCACCACAGATAATGAAAACAGCCACATCGGAGAGCCTGTCCAGTGCTTCAGGCCCAGTCCACACTGATCTACTGGGAACAGATCAACCATTCTGCACCCCTTGCAGTGGCACACAGAGGTGCTGCAAATGTAAACACCTGTTCAGCGCCACAACTCACTTTTACCCGCTTGAGCCGCAGAACTGGGTGGTGAAAACCTCTCGGTGGGTGCAGGTTGTGGGTTCTGGATTTCCATGGAGTGCTCTGCATGGATGGAGGTGCTACTCCACGGGTTTTAGTTAACTGAGGGCTTTGATGATCTGGCCCCGAGTGTCTTGGAATGGGTTTATGTTCAGCAGAATCGGCTCTCCTTTACAGCACTTGGTTGCTTTTTACATAGCAGGGCAGTGCTATTGGGATTTGTTTGTGACAGCAGTGGTCGTGCTATGCAGCTTTTGCCCCACTCTTTTTTTTTTTTTCCAGAAATTATAATTTTTTTTTTTTTTTTGTTACAGCAATGATGGATTTTTACCACTGGACACAATGTACAAACTAAAATCCAAAGATGTCAACGCTTCAGATAACACAGGGGATAAATCTTACAGTCAGAAGAAGCTACTCAAGAAGAAAAACAAGAAAAAAAAGTTTTGGAAACCTAAGGCTGAAGATGCAGGAAAGAAACAAGAATCCACAGTTGTCCCAGTGTTGCCCCCCAAATCCCCTAATGAGTTTTCATCAAACTGGAAATCATTACAGGAGGTGAGCAATGAAAGCATTGGGCAGATTTTGCAGTCAGTCAAATCTGGCACCAAACTGCATTTTGAATGATTACTGTCTAGAGCAAAGCAGGCACCCGTTGTCATTGACTGTGCCAGTTAACAATATGCCGGTAGGTGCTCACGGCATAGATGCCTAAAAAAGTACTACTTGGATTTTGCCGGCGGTTTTATGCTTTAAAATAATTCTGATGCAAGTGGAGTTTTTTACTAACAAGTGTGACTAGTGTTGTATTTAATTCGAAAGTTAAAATCTTTGTGGCTCAATTTTTTTTCTTGCTGTGAGATGGACAAATTAAAATGGTATGCCATGCCTACTGTAGCTTCTTCTGGACCACAACATCGTTTTCTCAAATGTATCTATTTTTCGTTCGTGCTGCCTTTACCTAGGGGAAAAATAAATGGAAGTTTGCTCATGGGACACAATGTTCATCAGTTTGATGCCACTTCTATGAGGCACTGTTAATTAAGGACTTTCTGACCTATCTGAAGGGAGAACTGCTCTGAACCAGTAAGCCGTTTTGTTTTGTAGAAGCCAGTCACAGTGCTGGGGGTTTTCAAGGGACACTGTCAACCCCCTTTAGGCCTCAAACTGTCTCTGAAATTACACGTTATGATTGTTCATATTCTGTAGAAGTGTGATGGTGTAGCTGATAGTTTCATTCTGATCTGTTTTTTCTTTTCCTTTTTTTTTTAATTCCAATTTTTATTGCATATAATTTGCCATCGTACAAATAAAAGAACAGATCAATAAGCATCCATTAGCAGCATGGACCAACAGGTTATTACTTACTACAGATAAGGGCGTGATATAAGGTGAGGCAGTTGAGGTTTAATGCCAAACAGTGCAAAGTTATGCACTTAGGGCGTAGAAATCTAAATGCAGAGTACTGGATGGGTGGTCAGATACTGGAAGCGGTAGAGCAGGAGAGAGGGACCTTGGTATAACTATATCTAATGATCTCAAGGTGGCTAAGCAATGCGAAAGGGCAGTAGTGAGGGCCAGTACAATGCTGGGATGCATAGGCAGGGGTATTACAAGCAGAAGGATGGAGGTTGTGATGCCCTTGTACAAACAGCTAGTGAGGCCACACCTTGAATATGGTGTCCAGTTCTGGAGACTGTACCTCAGGAGAGACGTGGAGAGGGTCCAGAGGAGGGCAGTGACAATGGTGCGAGAACTCTGCCATTTGACATACGAGGACAAACTAAAAGACATCAACATGTATACCCTGGAGCAAAGGAGGGAAAGGGGGGGATATGATAGAGGCCTTTAAGTACCAAAAGGGTATAAACAAGGTCCCGGATAGCAGTATATTCCAGAATAAGAAGCTCTCAAGAACAAGGGCTCATGACATGAAGCTAGAAGGGGGAAGATTCAAGGGAGACATTAGAAAATACTACTTCACAGAAAGGACGGTGGATTGGGTGGAATGTACTGCTTGAGGAATTGATGGGGGGCCAAAACAGTGACAGGATTCAAGGTTGCTTGGGATAAGTACAAGGGAATTCTGGAGAGGTGCTGGGGGGATTACCCAGATCACCCAAGGTCCTTGGCAACATGGTAACGGAGGTGTCAGCATGGCCCAGTTGGTAGCACATCCGCTTCTGACCAGAAGGTCGGGTTCTCGTCCCACACCAGGATTAGACTTGCACCTAAAAATCGCTGGCATCCGAAAGTGCAGTATTGAGGGGTGCTGTACTGTTGGGGTGCCATCCTTCGGATGAGACGTCACGAGGTCCCTTCTGCCCATCCTGGTGTTATCCTGGTGGGTGTCCAGGTGGAAGTAAAAGAACCCAGGGCACTCTTCGCAAAGAGTAGGGAACATTCCCGGTGTCCTGGCCAACATTCCCCTTCCCATAAACCGGTTCATGCAATTATCCAGGCTGTGTGTGGGTGATGATGTGCGATATGGCCACCACCACACATTCAGTCACTTCACCACCAGTCTAGCATTGCTTGTAAAGCGCTTTGGGATACACTGTGTATGAAAGGCGCTATATAAATGCTGACTCTTGATTCTTCTTCTTCTAACATGGAGCTAGAACTCTTGGGCAGATTCGGTGGGCCTGCAGGTCCTTATCTTCTGACAATTTCTATGTTTCTATGTAACCATCACAGCATAAAAACACAGTTCACTTGTTGTTATGCAGGACTGCACCCTATGTATAATTGCATTCTTCTTTTTTCTTTTCAAAAGTGTAAATCAGACCACTCACCTTATGGTGTTACCACACCAGAATGTGTTTATTTACATTCCTTTAATAAACTCCCACTGCATCTTTCCTAGACTTGGAAACACCCCCAACACAGTTCTTACCACTCAAGATGCAATGCGAGGAGAGGAGGTTACTGTATCATGAATGGCTGCTCTGTTTGGGGGTGTTCCTAACGTTCAAAATATGTGCAGTTAAAGTAGATCAATGATTTGAAACCAAACAAGGTCGAGTATAATTGTACAAATAGCATGCATTTTAGTTTTGCTATAAAAGGAGGCAGATTAAACAACCAGGAACACCACTGAATTTCAGAGAAGGCAAGCAATCATGAAATGTGGGTTTTCAACTAGAAAAGGTATGTTGCAAAAAGAGTTGGCAGTATCCCTTTAAAATATGGGTCAAATTAGATCCACTGGTGTGAGCAAAAAAAAACAAACAAATATCATATGGAAATGTGGGTCAGAACGGGTAACAACTGGGTCAAGATTTAATTAAAAGTATATATTCCACCAGTATAGAAGCAAGAACTTGTCAGGAAAAAAAAACCTGGTAAAACAACTTTATTATTCACTTTTTCATCTTTCAGCTATTGTTAGCGAGCCACGGCCTCGTGGCGCTGAGGGTTGAGGCGCTGGATGCCACACTTTATGTCACGCCAGTGACCCAGGTTCGGGAGCGGACTCGGGTCATCGGGGGAGGAGAGGATCTAGCATCCGGAGGACTGCTCTGCTGTCCTGGGGTGGGATCCAGGGGGCTCCCCGCCTTGCAGCAGCTCCCAGTGAAGACTGGGGACACTGCATCAGGTGGAGACACAAGAATGGGGAGGTGACAGTGGATTTCTGTGGAAGGGGGCGTCCGTTCCCTCACCACGGCGACATCATTGCATGTCTGTTGTCTAGCGGGCAGTCATGCAGGCCTCCAGGAGGAAGATGGTGATCCCTAAGGAGCGCCGCACACGCCCACCACCGGTCCCCGCCCAGTTGACTCCCCTGTGTCCTCCCCCCTCTCTCCTGGTTCCAGAGGGAGAACTGTGTCCCTGATTCCTCGCCGGGCAGGGAATTTAGGCAGGGCGGTAGCAGGTGACTCGAGTGGATCTCTGCTGATGGGGCCCTTGGATAAACCAGCGATAAGAAGAGTTAACAAAAAAAAAAACACTGTTGTTAGCAGACCCAATACACCTGCAGTGAACCTACTGTCAAGTGGAAGGTGGGTACTTTTGGTAGGCTGCAGCCCTCCCCATTTTTCCTATCTAGCGCTCTCCTGATAGAAACTGTGTTTCTAATACTGGTTGTCATTCTATACTTGTTCCATCCTTACAGGTTTTTTATTTAAATTCTGTGCATGTATGTTTTATACAGTACCAGTGGCGATGCATTTTCCCGAGATATGTGTTTATTTCACTGTCTAGCCTCCTGATAAACATTTATCTGAAGGCTAGATACATCACAGTGACTACCCTCAATCTAAGAACCGGTTGAGAGAGCTGCTTTCCCAATGTTGATGCCGCATGATAGCCCTGTCCTGCTCCGAAGCCAGCTGCTGATACACAAAGAGCAGATTTAAAAGGTAGAACATACAAACTGATATATAAATCTAATACACAATAGCTTGACTCAGAATATACATTTTGTCTCCATTTGTGAGAGGGTAGGACTTTCTTGTGAGTTGTGCTACTGTCCCCTCACTCATGAAGATAAGTTGCATATTTTGAGCCAGGACATTGTGTGTCCCGTATTCACACACTGATGGTGAGGACTGTTTTAGGACTGTTCATGATGTCATTGATGTCTTTTTTTTTCAGTTCTTCCATAGTCACAAGACATTTGTGTTCTGCTATAGAGCTGTTAAGTTGAAAGGGACAGAGACTACATCATTCAGTTCAGAATGGTACTACCACCAGTATGTAAATCAGAAACACCCACAGAGTTCACTAAAAGGTCAGTAAAGATGGAACAGTAACACAGTTGGAACCTGCACTGAAAAAATGGCCTCTACAGGAAAATACAACTTACATGTTCAGCGCAGTTCTCCTTTACTGTGACAGTACAAGCGTGAATATAATTATGTCACAAATGTTTACAGTGTCTTTATAAGTGACATTGTAGATGGACTGGAAGGGAAGGTATGCCTGTTTGGTTTTTTATTATTTATTTAGTTTTTGTTGACTGGTTTAGGGATGAGACAGAAATTTGTAACACAGTAGACACACCGGGTTGGGGAGGGTGGAAAGAATGACAGAAGATCTAAAAAAGCTGGAAAAATGGTCATGGGTTTGGCAGCTGGGCTTCAATGCAAAAAAGTGCAAAATCTGTCAGCTCTGTGGCACCGAGTGATGGGGGTTTGCTTGGCACGCTGGCAACCTGGGTTTGCACCCAAGCCCAGGACAACAGGAGCGAAGTCTGCCAGGGAAGGATCGGAGCATCCATGGGATGTTCTCCTCACTGGGGTGGTGGGGGTGAGTCTGAGCTTGTAACGCTCTTGAGCGGCTTGGTGGCGCCCATACTGGTGGTGCACATTGCCAGCGTTGGTGACCACGACCGCAGATGCGTCCAGTCAGGACGCCACGAGCATGCAGCTGTACTGAGGAAGGTGGGGAAGAAACAACTGAAAATATGTCCACCTGGCTGACCTGATGAGGGCAGCCGGATCCCCGTGTACCGTGAAGCCCGGAGGTGTCTGCATGTACCCCTGCCATGCCCAGTGTTGAAGGAACACTCATTGGGCAACTCTCCTCTTCCAATTCCAGCCATGGAAGGGGGAGCCCCTCGACAAACGAATACATCCGGTCGACTGGGGCTACAGCAGTAATGAGGGTGGCAAGATGGCGAAGAAGGGGGGGGCAGGTTCAGCAGCGGATGGTCCTTGGCCACCTGAGGGAGTGGCTGACCAGGAGCACTGACGGGATAAAAAGAGTAGACAAAAAAAGTGCAAAATCATGCACTTGGGGCACAGAAACTCGAGAGCAATGTATCAGTTGGGAGGAGACGTACTAGCACTCACAAAACAGGAATGGGACCTGGGGGTAATCATTTCTGATAATCTGAAGGTAGCTAAACAGTATGACAAGGCAGTGGGAAAGGCTAGCGGAATGCTTGGATACAAAGGCAGGGGTATCACCAGCAGAAAGAGGGAGGTAATAATACCCCTGTGTAGATCACTAGTGAGACCCCACCTAAAGTACTGTGTCCGCTTCTAGAGGCCCCACCTCTGAAAAGACATAGACAGGGTAGAGGCAGTACAAAGGAGGGCAACCAAAATGGTGCAGGGCCTGCTTCGCAAGCCCTACAAAGAAAGGCTTAAAGAACTAAATATGTACTCCCTTTAAAGGAGGGAACGGGTTATATGATAGAAACATTGAAATACCTCACAGGTATAAACATTAAAGGCAGGGAGCATTTTCCAGAGAAAAAGATGCTCTAGGGCAAAAGGTCACACTATAAAGCTGGAGAGGGAGAGGCTGAGAGGAAATGTGAGGAAGTATTTGTTCACATAAAGGGTGGAGGGGCCTAAAACAGTTACAGGATTCAAGAAAGCATGGGATTAACACAAGGGGATCTTAGAAATAAGGTAAGGGGGGTAGCAAACTGGAGACTGAGTGGGGTTTGTGGTGGCACTGTAGGTATGGAAGACTAAGTGGGCCAAGAGGTCCTTATCTGCTGACAGCATCTAAATTTCTATGACTGTTAACATTAGTAATTTACTTACTTGCCCTCCAGAGTTGGTGCAGGTTTGTTTAGTAAATCTTTAGGTTTCTTCCATAGGGGTTGCCGTCTTGCAGACTTCAAAAATGTCTGCCTCATAAAAAAAAACGTAATAAATATTTGCTGACCAACCAAATCTGTGTGCAGACATGTAAACTACTAATATTGTCATTCAGGAATGGGTTGTTGCATTCAAATGGATCCCAAAAGCTTGATCTATGGGGGTGCCCGTTTAGACCTAGACCAGTGCACAACCCTCAGACTGGGTGGCAGCAGGTGAAGTGTATGCTGAGAAGATACACAACAGGGAAGCACTCTGCCAGAGCTGGAACCTGGCAGCAGGTGGCGGTGCAGCAGGTGAAGTGTGTGCTGAGAAGGCACACAATAGGGAAGCACTCTGCCAGAGCTGGAAACTGGAAAAAATGCACACAGAAAGTCTGTGGAGCAAAAAGGAACCCTCAGCATTCTACCCCAGCACTTCGTGTGATGATCTGGATACTTTGTGTCCCTTTTAAAGTTAATTTCTAGGATTTGTGCAAGGGCTTTTTTAATAGTACAGCCTATTACTTTGTATCTGAGATAGTTATTTGAGCCAGAAATTTAATTTTTGGAGTGCTCCCCTTCAGAAGTGAAGGTACTGCAAATTGGCCAAAGTAAGCGGGCAGCCGATCCCTTCCACTTCCAGGTCTGCTGGCCCTGCCCCTGCACTCAGATGTTTTGTGACGTTCAGCTAGGGAGAGTGAGGGGCATACCCCAAATAATCTATGGAGGTATTTTTAAATGCTGATTTATATATGTTACTGTAACATTGCACATAGGGGATACATGATGGACAGGGTTGGAATATGGAAAATCTCTACACTCGTGAACAGTGACCTCGGGATATCTCACGAGTGGTGGAGCGTCGCGGAGCAATGAGTGATGGTTGCCGAGGTAACTGTTCACCATGAGTATAGATATTTTCCATATTCCACCCCTGCCCATCGTGTGCAATTTATACAATAGGATCTTTAATATTGCTGCTTTGGTAGTGTGTATATTTGTGTGTTGTGTGTTTTTATGTGCTGGTCTGGGTGTTTTTTTGTAGTGGTTGTGCTGCTCGACTATTGTGTTCTGAACGAGGTTTCTTTTGGTTTTGTCAATGGAGGTGTTTGTAGTGTTCTGATTGGTTCGAGTTGTGAATGGGTTGCTATGTGGGATATGCAGATTGGTTGTTCTCTGTTGTGTAGGCAGGACTTAGCGGGTTTTAGTAATGGCGGATGTTCTACACGTTGCGTGTATTCTGTACATGTTTTCATAGTACATTTATTTATTTCATTTTTGTTTGGGTGGTTATCATTTATTTTATTTATTCACTGGGTGTTCTTATGTGTAGTGCTTCTGTACAGTGAGTTCAGTGTTTGTTTCCGTTTACTTCACCGAGGTGGGGGAAGGGGGCTGCTGTTGTCTGTTTACTTCAGTGGGATCTTTCTGGTTATTCCACTGTGAGGACTTCTGGTGATCATGTTTTCTTTACCAGTAAGTGTGCCGCCACTTCTTTTTGTGTGGTTCTTCTCGTAACTGGTCAGGCTGAGTCAAGTACTCGAACTCTCTTTGTCGGTTTGCTGTCATGTTTATGTCTTGTGTGGGAGAGAAAGTGCTGGGTGGGGTGTGGGGGGGGAGAATATGATGTATCTAGTGTGAGAATAAATGGCCAATGACATATCTAGTATGTGTATAAATGTCAGATTTTACATTTATACATATATAGTAGATACATCATCGGGCCGTTTATTTCACTGGGGTGCAAAATACGTGATTTTATCCACCTCACCGTCACCTCATCCGTATTATATAAATACTGTATATAAACCACTGCTCGACTAACAGGGTCCTTGTTAGTCAAGCGGTGGTGTTAATATGTGTGTAACATTGTGGTAACATATAAATCAGCAGTTGAACATTGGTGTTAAAATGTGTGTAATGTGATAACATATACAACTCAGCATTTAATAAAAACCTCATTGACTTTTGTGGGGTATGCCCCCACGCCTCCCTAGTTAGATGTCACGGAACGCCTCCTGTAGCACAAAAGGCAGACTGGAAGTTGAAGGAATTGACTGGATGCTTCCTCTGGCCAGTTTACGATCCCTTCACTTGCGAATGGGACTACTCTGAGAATTCATGTTTATGGCTCAAATGGCCACTGCAGATATAAGGTAATGGGCAGTACTATTAAAAAGCCCTTGCATCAATCTTAGATATTTTCCTAAAGATGGCAGTTATAGTCACATATAGAGATACCCACTCGTTCATGTTCAGATAGAGACATAACAGTACAAGTGTGGACATGGCCTACCTAGGCTTTAGCAAGGCATTTGACACAGTCCCACTCAAAAGATTAATAAACAAATTAGCCAGCCTGGGAGTGGGTCCCAGGGTGGTAGCCTGGGTAAAAAATGTGCCGGGCAACAGGACACAGAGGGTAATAGTAAACGGAGTCCACTCCGAAGAAAGGTGGGGTACTAGCACGGTACCGCAGAGTTCATTACTGGGTCCGGTTCTTTTTAATGTCTTTATAAGTGACATTGCAGAGGGACTGGAAGGAAAAGTATGCATCTTTGCAGACAATACAAAGATCTGCAGCAGGATTGATACACGGGGGGGGGGTGGAAAGGATGAGAAGGAACTTGAAAATGTTGGAGGAATGGTCAAAAGTATGGCAGCTTAGATTCAGTGCAAAGAAGTGCAAAATAATGCACCTGGGGAAAAAAACCCAGGGGAAGAGTACACAATGGAGGGGGAGGTACTAACAACAACAAAAATGGAAAGGGACCTGAGGGTAGTCATATCGGATGACCTAAAGCTAAGCAAGCAATATGGGAAGGCAGTAAGGAGGGCTGGGGGGATACTGGGATGTATAGGAAGAGGCATCACCAGTCGAAAACAGGAAGTTATCACTCTGTACAGACAGTTGGTGAGACCCCATCTGGAGTACTGTGTGCAGTTCTGGAGACCCCGTCTCCATAAGGACATAGACAGGATGGAGGCAGTCCAGAGGAGGGCAACTAAAATGGTGCAGTGTCTGCACCATACGAAGAGAGAGACTAAAGGAGCTTAATATGTATACCCTCGAGGAAAGGAGGGAGGACATGATAGAAACTTTCAAGTACCTCAAGGGAATCGGCAAAGTCCAAGAGGGTAGCATCTTTCAGAAAAAAGAGATGTGCAAGAACAAGGGGACACAATTGAAGATGGAAGGGATGGCTCAGGGGCAATGTGAGGAAGTATATAAATATATATATATATTTTTTTCCTTTTACAGAGAGTGGTGGACGCGTGGACTGACCTTTCTGAGGAGGTCGTTGGGTCAAAAACAGTGGGGGAATTCAAGAATGCATGGAACAGACATAAGGCAATTATGGAGGTGGGGTAGGAAGAAGTAGGCTGTTGGTTAACTAGGATCTGCAGCTTATCCATTAGATAGGGGAAACGGGCAGACTAGATGGGCCAAGCGGTCCTTATCTGCCATCAAAGTCTATGTTTCTGTGTAATGGAAAAAATATAGTTAAGGGGGATGTACTATAGAAGTCACTCCTGGTGGGACACCCTTGTTACAGTAAATTAAAGGTAGTACTGAGCAATTGCCTTGTAATTCTAGAAACGTGCCAATATTGATTTTTTTATTGAAGATATGTTCCTTATGAGGTCAAGGGTCAGTGCAGTTTTCTGGCAAATATGAGAAGGTACTTAAAACTTCTTTTTAACAGGTTTAACCTCTTATGAAAGTGTTAAGAATAGCACTATTCTTTATTTGTCATGGTATTTCTTTCTTGTCCTGCCGACCCTCCTACTACCCCTTCAGCTGTCCACCCCAGCACCATCCCCAAGGATCAGGCCCTCTCCCTTGAGCTCCCATGACTTGCCCTTCGTAGCAGGATGGTGGGGAGCATCTTGACCCACCCAAAATGGTTCCAGCAAGGGAGGTGCCCTCTCGGGGGCGGCGCCACAGGGGACAGCGTCATACCATGCGGCCAGGATTTATTCTGATTTTCTCCCTTATGGAGGTGGGGCATGCAGTGATGCACATGGAGAGAGGATGCATGCGTCCGCTCATGCTCCTGCAGGCGTCTGCCCCATCTCCTACAGTTTTCTACAGCGTCCGCGCACTGCCCCCCAGCCACTGCTAGGAGCCAGTCAGACACCGACTGCTCGTGACCCCCCTCCCCAGAGAAGAAGAGCAGTCCATCGGACGCTCAGTCCTTCTCCTCCTCTGCCGACCACCCCAGCAGCCCGTGCTTGTTCCCGAACTTGCGTTGTCAGTGTAGCACGAGGTAAGGCATCCAGCACCTCTGCGCCACAGGGCCGGCTCGACTAGCACTATTTTTCAGGCAGCAGCAACTTGTGCCAGATCACAGTGTAACACCAATATGTTGTGGTCCAGCCACATCCCTTGCTCTGCTGCTTTAAAGTCCTTGGCCCTGATTCCCAAACCGGCAGTGAGATCGGCGCAAGCTACAGCAAACAGCAGCTTGCACCGATGGACGGTATGCCAAGGACCCTGCACCCAGCCCATGTATGGGAGGGGTCTTGACGCCAAACACCCACAGGTTGTGGAAGACACTCCTGTGAGCCACACATTTGGCGCATGGGAGGAGTTTGCTGGAGGGTGAGGCATTGGGGCATGGACCGCTGACCCTGCCGCACAAGACACAGTCATGATTCTCAGGGAGCTGACGCAGGCCGCATTGCCGAGGAGGAAGGGAATACAGTGCCATGCCAGGGACACCGACAGTGCTGCCAATGGGCGTGCTTGCTGCAGGTCCAGTAGTCAGGTGGGGCACACGTTAGGGGACTTGGAGGCAACGACACTTGTGTGGTCTGCACCCGGCACATGTCTGCAGACCTCTGCTGTGCATGTCCGACAGCTGACCACTTGTCCAGGCATGAGGCCGGCCCCTGCTCCTGCTCAGCACTGTGTGCAGCAGTGGCCTGAGGTCTGTTAGACAACCTGTTGGATGGTCTTAAGTCTTGGTGGGTCCTGTCAGTGCTCAGAATCCTGTTTAAAGGGGATGTTGCAGCCTGCATCCACCGCAAGCCTCCATCACCCTGGCGTACTCCTGCCTTTGGCGCAGGCCTGGTGCATGGCCGATCTGGCCACGGGGTCCCTGGTTTGCCGCAGCTGGCCTTACATAATCGGAAGGCCACAGTTTGCATGCAGCAGGCACCTTAAGGCTAGATTCGGTTTTGAGCATCGGGCACCATATTGTTGCTTGGTGTTCCCGCTCAGAATCAAGTGGTGATTTAAGTGAGCAAAGAAGAAATTAAACAGCTGCTGAACCATTTCATAGTTAATTTTCAGAGCTCTTGAAAATTGTAGAATGAAACTTTATTTTGGTTTCTAAATCTGACTTTATCCATTTTAATTTTCTATTATAAATTAGACGTTAACACAGAAACGAGCAACAGTAAACATTTTCTCGGAAAGTAATTCCAAGAAGAAGCCCAAAACTAAAGACTTCAAAAAAACAGGACTTCCACCAGGAAAAGGAAGTGGGAACAAATCTGAAGAGAAAATGATCGGTAACCCTGTGTTGTCCTCAAGTAAGTCATGCACACCCATGAAGGACAGTGTAACAGATCACCAGAAAAGTGATGTTAAAAAGGAAGATAGCTGGGCAAACAAGAAAAGGATAAATGGACAAACGGGCAAAGAAAGCAATAACTCAAAATACAAAAGGAAAAAAACGGAGGTGCAGCCAGAGCAAAATCAAGTCGTGTAAGTACTTCATGCCCTTTAGCACATGCTTCAGTTTCTTTTAGCTATGGAATGTGTCAGAAAATTTTTTTTTTCTGATTTTGTGTTGATGTAAGAAATTCTTTGAAAGTGTTGCACTAAAATACTAAAAAAATACGGACTGAAGCTGAGGTGCATATTGTGGTAGAAAACATTTGCCCCGAGGGTGAAAAAGTGACCAGAGCATTACAGGCCTTGGGCATCATTTGTTACTTTTTTTTTACTGGAGTTCAGTTTTTCAGTCTGAGGTACAGCAGTTTTCCACTGTTAGCTGAAAACCCCAGTTCATATTTGTTTAAAACCACTTTTAATGGCAGGTTTATACAGCTTTTTGTGCAACTGTAGTACAACTTTCTTGTCAGCTAGTAGTTGCATTCTGTCGGCTGCAGATGCCCTTAATGAGTAGCAAAAATGCGTAACAGGAGCTGCCCTGCAGCAACCTTTCATTAGTGGCAGAAACAGCAGTGAGCTGCCTTTTTTTTTGTTTTATTTCCCACTAGGCACAGTGCCTGTTTTCAGGGGTGACCGGGGAACAGTGGGGAGGTTAAGTGACTTGCTCAGGGTCACACAGTATGCAGGTGGCGGTTATGGGAATCAAACTCAAGACTGCTGGATGTACTAGGCTCTTTCACAGCTTGTTACTCTAATCTCTAGGCCATATTTTAAAGATCAGTAGCCAGGTAAAGAATGCACTGCTCATGCTGCGAGAATATTGCCTGGTTTGAGGGCAGTAGTTTAGAGAGTTGCTTGCTGTCATGGCAACAGGGCTGTAGCACAAGTTAATAAAATCTTGGATCGTAATACTGCCATGTGATTGGTCAAAACCAGGTCCTATGACAGTATGTAGTAGTAACTATTGCTTTGCTTTTCCTTAGCGAAGGGAAGTAGTGCAGAAACCACTGACCACCCTGGTTGTGTAGAAGCATGTATGCAGGCTTACTGTGTATTTGCCTTGCATTTCTTCTGGGGGCTTAAGTGTTCCCTCACTGCTGCTTACAGAGAGCCACTCCCTCCATTTGTGCCCCTCTGCACAGATTAAGTAAATAACAAAGTGTGTTCTGACAGAAGACACCACTGGTCTCACTTACTGCCAGCGCCCATTCTGCTGCTGATGAGGCTTGCATCCTAAGGTCGAGCTTTGCCTACACGTGCCTCCATCATGCAGTTCTCTGCTCTGCCTGTTCCTACGAAACAGTATCAAGCCAAAACACTGGGAAGAACCCCAGAACATAAGTGGAGCCTCCCCTGCTCTTCATTTCTGGCTAGCCAGGTGTCACTCCCTCTTTTGTTACTTGCTTCTAGTTTATAAAACAAGGTTTAAAGGGGGACCAGTCAGCACCAAGGGCCCCACACCCAGATGTGGGGCTTGTCCCAGTGTGCACTTTGTGGGCAAAAACATTTTGTTTTACTAACTGTTTACTATAGTATAGTAGATTGTGTTCGATTAATTTTGCTTACTTCCAGGCCAGCATCTTCTGGAACTAGAAATCCCAGAATTCATGCGTCTGGCATCAGGGCAGGGTTGCAGCCGTGGGAGATCCAGTAGCCTGCAGTGCATGTTAGCGTTTAAATAAAGTTCTGATCTTTTGTTTGCTGGCCGCTGTCTTCCTGAGGCTAAGTACAGTCCAGGGGGGACGCCGCCCCTGGAAAAATGAGGAACTGGGAACGTCTGGTTGAGCATACACAAAAACTCTTAACGTGTGCTGCAGGCTAGTGAATCTCCTACTACTGCAGTCCTGCTCTGATGCCTGCTTCTGGGGAGTCTATAATTTGTAGTTGCAGAAAATGTCAGCATAGAAGTAATCAAAACTAATAAGATAGAATCTACTATTACTACAATAAACAGTACCGAAAACAAGATGTTTTGTACATTGAGACCAGCCCTTCACTTGGGAGTGGGGCCCTTTGTGCTGACTATTCCTCTTTACCTCCCCATGCCGGAGGTTTCGGCCCCCTGTCCGCCACCCCCCCCATGCACAGACTTGCCCCCCCAGGTGGGGCTGCCAGACAGGTGCCCCCTCCCCAAGGTACACAGTCTCTTTGCCCTGAAGTAATCCCCAGGTGGGGCCACGGGAGCAGGACCCCACCACCACCACCAGCAGACATTAGTCGCAGCAGGAGTGGGGTGTCATGAACGGGGCCGTAATTGTTTTTGTATATTGAAGATCCCTGGGGCCGGGGACCTGAAGTGACACCAGCGTCCGCCCCACCTGCCCCCTTGCGTGAGGCCCTGGCAGCGGTGGTACCTACAGCCTCCAACAGAGGTCCTCAGTGCGCCGGACACACTCCACCCCACCCCCGGAGGAGGAGAGCAGTCCATGGGATGCTCAATTCTTCTCCCCTGACCAACCCTCCAGCTCCCGGCTCCGGGAAATGTCGGCGCCGAAAGCAGATGCCTTGCCACTGTGCCGGAGGGCTGGACATGATTATTCCCCTTTAAATTAAAAAAACAGGATCCCTGTTGGTCGAGTGGTCCTTTGATTTTATTAAATCTCAATCCTAAGTATTAAAATGTAGGAGAAGCTTCATTGAAATCAGTGGTCAGGTACACGCAGAGCCTTCAAGTTTATGACATCACAAAACAGGGCTGCGTGTGCTTGTGTGGGGGCAATTTGGTGGCTTGTGGAACTGGCTCCGTTTTTTACTGCATAGTCCGTTTTGGAATTTAAGAGCGATATACAGTATATGGGCAGAAAACAAAGGAATTCTTTATGGCAATCCGCTCCGGGGCAGGTGACCTATCACATATGTTGAGGTGAGGTGAGGTGAGGAGCAACCAGGAAGTTGCTCTTTAAGTTTCTGTACTAGTGAAATTTTACCTTTTGTTATTATACTTTATTGAGTTGTGTGGAGAGTACAGTACAAGTAATTACAGAATTGATACTTAACAGCACTTTTCGATACAGATCCGATCCATCCAGAAAAAGTTCAGATTTACAGAATGTTCTTTTTTTTGTTTTTGTTATATTACAAACCTATCTTACCCTAATAACTTTAAACTATGGAATATGACACACGATTGTTTTTTTTGCCTCTAATTTATACACCATTATTACACAGGAGAAGGAGAGGGAAAAAGACCCCCCCACACACGCACCACTTAACTGTTTGCTCATATAGGTGCCCTCTGCCCGTCTGTTAGGATTACTGTGATACGGCATAACTGGTCTGAGTGTGTTCTGTTGTGTGCCCCATATCCCTAGGAGGCTTGATCTTGCAATGTATGATAAAAACAAAGTGGTATCTGTACCTGTACTTTTCTAGGGGTCACTTCCCTAGTTCGTTCAAGGGCTAGTCCTCCTCCACATCAGCAGAATCCTCCTCCCGCTCTATGATCGTTTCCCATGTAGTCCACCTGTTCATGTTTGCTTGCAATTTATCCTACACCAAAAAGATCAGTCTTTCTGTTTTCACCATTTGATTAGCCACCCTCTCTCCATTGTTGGATAGTTGGGGGGAGTCTTTTTGTAGCCATCGCTTTGTTATTGTTCTGGCTGCTGCTGCCACACACACATATGCCACAAGTATTGCACTTCTTTACTTTTGAGTCTCTGCAGTCTCAGCCCAGGGCCAGCTAAGGGAAGTCTAATTCTCCCGTCATACCAAAGCGGGATCATACTTTGTGCCTAACCTGTTCCCAGTAGGCCCCCAATACTGGGCATGCCCAAAAAATACAGTAGGCCCCAGGGCTAAATAGGGAACTCTGGCAGAATGGATGGACTGTTGGTCTTTTGTCTGTTTCTGCGTAATATGACTATGAGTGGCTCGGGTTTCTCAACGGTCCATCCAGCAATTAAGGGAGGTTGCCAGATCCCATTTTGTTGTAAAGACTTGGGTAATAAGGGAAAGGGAACATTGTTTAACCAGGTGTAGCACACTAAGCCAAAGTTTGTTTCCAGATGTGACCTGGGAGCACAAGGAAGTTAAGTGACTTGCTCAGGATCACACAGTATGCACCTGGGCGGCTGTGGAATTCAAACCCAGGTCTCCAGATCTGCAGCTCAGAGCCTTACCCCACTGTGCCATACTGCCTCCAAATAATAAAGAACCTTGTTTTAACTTTCCAGGCAAATGCTTGGCATCAGAGGGACAAGGATGCCTTGAAGGGAGCCCAATCAAATGTACTCCTAGTCTTTCTGTGTTAGTTGCAGCTGCAGCGCGATTTGCCCCTTATCTGCCGGGTGGCTAGCCTCATTCTGCCTTCCATGGAGGAGGAACTGGTAGAGCACAGAGATTACTCCCTTTAGTTACAAGGAGGCATTAAGTGTGGGTCCGGTTGGTGAGGTCTGTGGCGTGTTTCGCTCCCCCTGGTATTCTCATCTGAGTTGTTCAGGAATATAATCTGAGATCTGGAAATATTAAAACCTATATCTTGAGCCTCAATTAAATTGAGCCCTGCTTCCTTCAAATTCTTTTATCAATTTGCCCACTAGGATCCGATTTGGAAATTGTAAGCCTAGACGTGCTTGACACCTATAACAAGGGTCTAGCCTAGAGGGGGGAATTATTCATCCCAGGTGAGCCATCTGAATCTTTGTAGATAGTGTTTTTTTTCTGCGGGCATTTACTGTAGTATTCCCACGCCTTGACTGTGACTCCTAACACTTCATAATCCTTGAGGAATTTGGTTTGTCTAGCTGGGTGTCACACAGAAAGGCTGATAAGGGGACTTCATCTTGAGCCCACAACTCATTGTCTTTCTAGCTGGCAATAGAAGCTTCTTTTCTCCCCATAACAGTGCTATTTTGACCTGAGCCACCACTGCCAGACAGTAATCTTCCAGCAAGGGAAGAGCCCACGCCCCCACCCGTTTCTTCACTATAAGAAGGCTACCTTGGTCCGGTACCCGCCCACATAAACCTATATAGTTGTCTCTGCACTGTCCTAAACCAGATTTTAGTAAACTTCACTGAGGTACATGTAAACAAAGACAGGGAAGAAAAAACAATTACCATAGTAATGTTGCTTCTTCTTAAGGGATACTTCATGCAGTCATCTCAGCCGAAAGTGATGCCCCGGAGATGGAACCTATGCAGCACTGGAGAATTTGGAATGTATGTTCAAACGCCACATTTATGCTAGACTCTGGCCATTGCTCAGATCTGTTTTCAAGCCAGAGTGGAGCAGCAGCTAATGAAACTAGCTAAAAGGCTGCCAAAACTTTTTTGGAAAAAAAATTATAGAAGTTTTAAAAACCCCAAACAAATTGAAGCAGACTTATGAAAATGTATCATATAAACAGTAAGAACATATTTATAAATGTAGGAACTGCAACAGTAATGCTCAAGCAATCTCAAAGAAACATAACTGATTTGTTGAGATGTTGCCAGTCCTGATTTGGACAGTCTGACCCTGTAGCTGGGAGGACAAAGATAGAATTGCTAGCAGTACTGCTTTGAGCTCCAGGAGTTTGTTCTAGTGATTCCTGTGGGCTCCACGTATTGCTCACTGTGAGGTCCTTCAGGTCGGTGCCTCACCCCAGAAGTGAGACACCCGTAGAAAGAACACATGTTGGTGATTGCTGAAGGGAAGAAATGCCCTCTCTGAGGTTGCTTTCTTCCTTCCACCCCTACAATGATTCCACTGGTGCTTTTGGCACTGACACTAGCTTTGAATGTTGATCTCATCTTTGGGACCAGCTGCCCCATAACTAGTAATGGGCATCTCTCATTTAGAACCTGGCTTATGGAACTGCGGCTGTGTGACCTAATAACTGTAGGAGGTCTCTTGCAGCTTTTGGCTGACCTGCTGTGAAAGACATTGCTGTTGCCATCAAACTCAGAACTCGGGGCTTCGGGAGGAAGGTTTTTCCCTGCAGGGTGTTTAGCTCTGCTCCTCTGAAGTCCAGTACTTGAATAGGCTCTAGCTGAGACTTCTGTAGGTTTAGCCAAGAATCTCGGGTTCTCCAAGGTGCTTTTTACAAATTTAACTGCACAACTTTCCTCTTGTTCTGTTTTTCCTGAGACTAGTGAGTTCTCCAGGGAGAAGAAAACCTCCACACCTTGTTTTCTCAGATGAGCTGCCACCACAGCCAGGCACTTTGTATGGAGCTGAGCTGAGACCAACTGGAAGAGTTGTGAATTGGTATTGGCAGTTCCCCAGACTGAATCGGAGGTATTTTCTGTGAGACTGTGTGACTGGGATATGAAAATGGGCATCTTTCAGATCCAGGGATCCCAGCCAATGACCTTTCTGTAATGATGGTATCACTGTTCTTAGCGTGACTGTCTTGAGTTTTTCTGTATTCAAAGGTTTGTTCAGAAACCTGTAGTCTAAAATGGGTCGCCACTCCCCATTTTTCTTGTGGATCAGGAAGTATCTTGAGAATAGGCCCCTGCCCCACTGGGAGGCAGGGACTTAATATTTTAACTTTTTTTTTTTTTTTACTTCCAGTTCTGGCAGACTTTTTTCTGTGGGAGAGTGTGCTGCAAAACTTCTGTTTCTTACAGGGTTGAAAGTGTTTAAACTGCAGACACAACCCCTGACCAACTACTTCCAGTACCCACTTGTCTGCGGTAATGTTTTCCCATTCCTAGGCTGGAAGTAGTGTCTTCCTCCCACGGCAATGCTTGGGTAAATGTGCAGATTTGTCAGGGGTTTTGTTTACGCTGGGGCATAGGTGCTGAAGCTGCACTGTTACATCTGGAAACCCTTTTTCACCTTCCCTTTCAGTAACCTCTTTGTTACCGGTACTCATGGGGGTGTAAGAGACAGAGGCACTTGAGAAGTGCTCCCTACCTTTGCCTCCCCTTCTGTATGACCTTTGGGAGGTAGAGGCCTTTTCCTTCTCGTTGTTACTTTTTGAAAGTGGTTTTGCAGTCATCCTGTTGTTGTCATGTAGGCCTTTGTTTTATCACTAAATAACAAGTCTCGCTCAAAGGAGAAATACATGGCCTTGTTTTGAGTATCCTCAAAAGAAAGGATGGTAGTCCTCAGCCAGGAAGACCTTCTTTAAGGCACTGCATGAGCCAAAATTCTGTCAGCAGTGTCATTAGTGCCCACTGCAGCGTGGAAATGATATTTTGTGGCATCTAGTTCTGATCTTGCTATAGCAGTTGGGTCCTGTGCCAGACCAGCTTCTAGTCCTTTTGCCAGTTTCAGAACTGTGTTCCCAAGTGCTTTCTGGTACTGCGCTATGTGTGATGAATAAGCTGCCTGCCTGACTAGCGGGGATGCTGTTGTATACACTTTTTTTTTTTTTTTTGGCCATAGTATCTTAATTTTTTGGAGTCTTTCTCAGCAGCTAGAGTGATTTGTGGTCTTTTACATGCAGCAGCCTGCAGCAGGACGGGCATATAGATACAAGGTTCATTTCAGGTATTTATTTGTGTGGGACATTGACCCGTTGGGTATAAAAAGTAAGGGTCAAAAAAAAAAAACATGGGTCATATTGTTCAGCCAAGCCCAGATTCATAAAACAGTAGTTTAAATGCTCTATAACAGTGAGCAGGTTGTCCCCAGTGTTTAATAAAAGGTGGGTCAAAATTAAAAACTGTCAGTTGTCCCAATCCCCCACCCAGAATGGAACCCTGCAGATATTCCATTCTCTGCTTGTCCACCTAATATTTTGTCTCTTTTTTTTTTAATTCACTTTGTCGATGAGTGCAGCTGAAGTGGGTACAGCCATGATTTTTGCTACAGGTTTTATAAGTGGTTTATGTATGGAAAGTAACTTCCTTAATGGTGGAGCTACTCCCAGCATGTCCATAAAATCTGCATCCTTTTCACCCTATTCTGTTTCTTGTGTGTGTGTGTGTGTGTGTGTGTGTGTGTGTTGGGGGAGGGGATGGGGGTTTGAGGGCATCAGTCATTTGTCTAACAAATGAGGAAAAAGATGAGTAATCCTGAGTTTGCCTGGGAGGTGGTTCAAAATCTTGCTCAAATGTGCCCTCTGACTTTGAGGTCACCTTCCTCCATATGCAGATAACATTCTTCCTCCTCCTGCACAGGCAGATAGGTTGGAGCCTGGGGTGGCGGAATTATTTTATATGTTCTCTGATGAGGTCATTTTGTTTTGGGGCAAGGGGGCATCTACATGTTCCTTTCTTTGTGCAGAGAAGTGGCAGTGACATTATTTTCTTATTTCTTTTTGGTAGATGCCATTTCTAGTGCCTGCTCTAAGGCTCTTTCTTTAATTTTTACGGCTGCATGGGTAGACCAATGTTGATGTATTGCTATGATGTAGGAGAGAGAAGGGACTCTGAAAGCATGTGACTGGATACCTAGACTGTCTTTTCACCGAGTGCTTTGAGTGGAGCACGAACCTAATCTCTGCACTTCATCTCCATTTATCACAGTGGTGTTTGTTCCGGCCCCGAGGCTGTATACCATGGATGATATGTAAATACCCAGTACCTCCATTATTGTAAACTCTGTATCAATTGAAATCTGTAATGTATGTATGTCTTAGCCCTTTTATTGTATACTGTGTAACATTGTGAACCTGCAGTGTATGTATTTCATCCTATGTGTCCCTCCACCCTATTTCCCCCAGGCCGCATCTGGAAACGAGTGGTTCTCCGCTCAGTATGCCTGCCTGGTTAAACTCTTAATTAAATAAATAAATAATTTATTTATGTGACAGTCACGTGCTACTTATGTCTCTCCTTGCTGCCTCAGGGGAAGGGGACTCCATACTGAGGAATGTTCAGTGGAGTACTTTAGTAAGAATTTGTTGAAGCCGAGCTGCTTAAGTTAAGGAACCTTTCTTTCTCTTGCTCTCTCATAGTCTCACTGTCTCTTTCCCTCTGCCCTCATCTATGTCCATTGCTACAGTCTGAACTGTGTCTAGTGTCAAAACAGTACTCGGACAAAGAGTGAAAAGAAAATTATTGTTCTTTTCAACAGCCATAGGCTTGTAACCTGTGATGTTTTATAATAAATACCCCATCAACATGCAACTTCCACCTCCTTTGAAGGCCAAGGAGTACACCACCGTCCATCCACCCTCCTAGGGAGGTGGGCATTGTGTATTGGGATAGGGTGGTTAATAAAATTAATTTCCTTTTACAGCAGTAACTGTGTCTGTTCTTTTGTATTCACTGACTGCTTTATTTCAGAGAACTCCCCTTAGCCCAGTAGTAAAAAAAAAATATTCCTTACGCATTTCTTCCAAGCTAACACAAACCACCAGCGGTTGTCCTTCTTGTGAAATTTTGTTTGCAAGTTGTTTAAATGCCTCGGTGCACCTGTATTTTTCTTGTTTTCTCCCCAGCCTGTAATCCCTTCCTCCACATCTTTGTGTGTGCCAGCTACGGTGCACAATGTGCAGGCACAAGCATCCTGCAGTGACAGCAGGTTCCTAGGACATTAGGGAATGTCCCAGGAGCTGAGAAGGCACTCTTAGAACCACAAAATATGCCAGAACTGTGCATACTGTATACAAATCATAAATCCTGTCAAAGACTTCTGTTATTTAAAAAACAAACCAAAAAAAAAGAACTTGAATTTAAAATCAGAATGTTTTACTTTGTAGAAAATAAGCAAAATCCTACATGGGAAATGGACTATGTAAACAGAACATAGAATTTCAGAATTTTGAGACCCTTTTATGGTTATAAGTGTGTCTGGGGTGTTTAGAAATAAAAATACTGATTGGTTAAAACCAGTGTCATGATTTATAATGACGGAGAAGCAGGCTGGAAATATTAAGTCTGGGGATTAAATTTTGTTTTCATATTAATCGTTTGATAAAGAATGAAGATAGTAAATAAAGTGGCCGGCCGGGGTTGCAAGAGGTGGGAGAAAAAAAAATAGATATAGGCTATATAATGTTTAAAGTAATGTGAATTTACTAATTTCCAGTGTCACTTACATAAGTCAGAAGCCAATGTCGGCAAAAATTCTTTTGCAATACATACTACATTTTAATTCCACTCCTGTATGAAAGTTGAAGGGATCATAATTTGATCACTACAAAATTGCCGGCTGATCCCTTCACTTTCCAATTTCTCCGCTCCACCTCTCAGGCTCAGGCACATTTTTATTTTATTTTATTTTTATTTTATTTATTCTAGGATTACAAGTACCTTTTGAGCCAAGGCTCTTTTACAAAGGTTCCATGTCAGAAATAACAAACAACAAGGAAGCAACAGTGAAATAACAGTAAACAATTCATGTACAACAGTGCTACTGAAAGGGGTCAATTATAGGAAGAGTAAGGTGTAGAGGAGGAGGAGGAGAAGTGCAGGTAGTTAACAGAGGTAGCTATAGTAAAATGGTGAACACAGCTAGGGCGCATGTGCCTACAAGGAATGGGTAGGGTCAGGTGCCCCGGGGTGGCAGAGAACAGGGATGAGAGGAGAGGGGGAAGATGAAGATGTCCCCAGAGGCATTTGTCAAAAAATAAATGGGAAGGAGTGACAGAAGAGAAAAAGGGGGCAGGGTGAGGGTTGGGGGAAATAAGTACTATAATGGGGCAAGGAGAGACTAATGAGGTAGTATGAAGACCTGAGATTTGAAGTGGCGCCTCAGGAGCTGGGGGAAGGGGGACTGAGGGGGGCCTGGGGTTAAGCAGTATATAAGTTAGGATTAAAGCTGTGTAGGTCATCAGTTAGGAGAGGCACTCACAGGAGCTAGAGGCAATGATATGGGCCCGGAGCCTGGTTTTGAACAGACCTAGTGTTGAGGCAGAGAAGATGGTGTGGCTGAGACCATTCATCCATAGAGGAGCCCTATATGCGAAGGAGCGGTGGGCCTGCGTAGTTCAACAGCGAGGAACTTGTAGAATCTGGGTTGTCAAGCTCCTGGTGTTCTGTCAGTTGGTGTTTTGATGTAACAAGGCAGTAAAACCGGGGGGTGTGAGGCCAAGGTTGATTTTTCCCGCCATAGCACATGTGAGATACTTTATACGGTTGGAGAGTTGGAACCATCCGGATTGTTCATAAACGGCACAGGTGTAGGTGAGGTGGTGGGTACCAGTTGTGAGTTGTCATGCTTTAAGTGCATAATGACGACTACCCAGGGAGAGCGTGGGGGTACACCCCATTAAAGTCAAGTGGGGGTCATCAAACAAAGGCTGTCTTACTAGAGAGGAGCCCTTCATTAATCTCAAACTGGCCACTGTTATGTTTAAAAAAAAAAAAAAAAAATTTAAAAGTGACCCCTGTTGACTTTAATGGGGCATGCCCCGCGCTCTCCCTGGGCACACGCTATTATGTGTCTGAGCATGGGGGGGGGGGGACTTGAGAAATCGGGGAAGTGAAGGGATCAGGTTACTTTTGTAACGGTTAAACTGTGATCCTTTGACTGTTACTCAGGAGTGGAATTCAAGTTATAAGATGCATCGCAAAAGGATTTCACCGGCATAGGCTTCCGTCTTCTATAAGGCACTAGGAAATCTCACATTACTTTAAGCATATTAAGAAGTTTTCCTGGATGTTAAGTTTGGCTAGCAGGCCGGTGCCAGTTTCAAGCCCTGCTTGCCTCGTGCATGAGTTATCCATTTTTTTAAATTCTTAAACGTAATAAAATTTACAAATATTGCCCTCCGTTTTGTCTCCCTTTACACCATGGTTTACAGATAGCATTTTATTGTAGAAACACAAATTATGTGGCAGATCAGGATCCAATCAAGCAAGGTAATTGCTATTGATCTTTAACAAAACACAGACGTACTGTATGTCTCCCAACACAGTCGATTAGTGTTATTAAAACAGTGTATATTACAAATAATAGTTTTGATGAATCTAAACCGAAGGTCCTATGGGTGACTTATTCTAAATAACTAGTGATGCACAATGTATTGTACGCAATTTGGTGCATACCACGGAAATGTACTTGATGGGAGAAATAAATGGGTTTTATTAAAGGGACACTGTCAACCCTTTCTGCATCGTACTATTTCGTGTTGGAAATCCACATTTTATGGTTGCTTATCTACTCTAAAATTAATTGATGATGTTGGTTGTTTAATTCCCCTCCTTTCATAGTAGATGTGAAATGCATGCTAATGGTGTATTTATACTCAACCTTGTTTTGTTTCAAATCCTTGCTCTGCTTTTATTGCATACCTCCTGAACTTTAGCACAGCCCTAAACAGTGCAGCCACTCATAATGGAATGGCCTCCTCTCCTCCCACTGCAGCTCGAGTGGCTAGACTGTGTTGGGGGTGTTCTCAAGTCCCAGAAAGTTGCAGTAGGAATTAAGGAATGTAAGCAAACACATTTTGGTGGGGTAACACCAGTATGGTGGTCAGTCTGTTTTTCACTTCATAAAAGAAAGCGGGGATAGAAATTGAACTACCAGCTACTTCCAAAGTGGCCAGCAGCAACTCCTGCAGACAGACCAGGGAGCTTTCTTCTCATGCAATGGCAGATTGTGGATGACCGGATGGCATAGACTACACTTACACCAAATGGAGAGGAGGAAGGGAGGACTTTGGGAGAAAGCTGGGGAAAATATGTCTCCATCAGGATAAAGGCTGCTGCTACACTCTGGCCTCATGCTGTGTACAACATGGGATAAATCGGTTTGTGAGGCGGTGGTCAGTTTGGCCACTAGCTTTCAAAATCTGATAGCCAAATCGGTATTTTTAGTGCCCATCATTTTTAAGGGCTCAGAAATTACTTCTCCCACCCTGTCTGTGTACCCCTGCTTCCTACTAACTGGATCCGTAGCTGGGCCAGGATTAGGACACCCATCCCTAGATCCCTGTGCTGTGGAGGGCAAGCTGGGTGGGGGGATGTAGCATCAGTGGGTTTAGTGGTTAATGGGGCTGTGTTGTTGCCAGTTACAGTCTGAAGATTCAACCTGAATGTCCAGAGGGGAGGAAAAGGTCTATTGAAAGAAAAAAGCACCAGTCGTGCTCAAACACAGTATGCCCCCAAATAAAATAGGAAGCCTTACTTCCAGGTAAAGCAGCCTTAATAATTGCAGAATGTAAAAGTCTCTTGTTACCTGTGGCTTTGATTTTTCAACAAAAAACACTCTTAAAATATTTTAAAAAGCTATCAAAAGTAAGAGCCTGGTACCACCAGAAGGCCCCGTATCAGTGTGCTGCACTGCCAGCTGCTTGGGTTTGTTTAGGAGGTGGCCATTGGGTTATCAGGCTGAGCAAGCACTGCCAGTGGAGGGTTCCTTAGCTGGCTGGGGTGGCATCAGTGGGGGCTGTGCCTCAGCAACCCCTTTTAGAGGGCCAGGGAGCACTGCATGCTTACATTGTATCATGCCAGAAGGAGTGAACGGCAGATGATGGATGGCCAGTGGGGGAGAAAACTGGGGGGAAACAGTACTGTCTAAATGACAGGTCATGATAAGCACTCCTAGGCCCTGCTCCTCGGTGACTGTTGTTGGAGAAATAACAGGGGTAGCAGCTGACAGGGCAAGAAGTTTGCCTGGAAGAAATGACATCCTTGACCTAAAGCCTGGGTAATATTTACTGTGGGGTGAAAAGCTTGATTGTAGTACATGACACCCCCATATATGTCTTTGGAGTGTTCTTCAGCACTCTGTAAACTCGGACATCAGAAAGAAAAAATTACTCACTGTAGTAATGATGTTTCTTCTAGAGGTTGTGTTTGTGAGTCATATAGACAGCAACATCTCGACCCTGAGGTATTACCCCAGAGACAAAACTTTAGAATGTTAAGTCAAACTCAGTAGTGTGGTCATACTCCCCCTGGCACTCTGATAGCAGATGTATGGCTAAAAAGCAGAAGAACTAAATCTTGCATCCCTTCTAGTTTGGATGTGCAGATAGTAGTGGGAGTGAAGTGTACTGTAGAGCAAGTGTCTCTGATGACCAGACGGTAGTGGGAAGTGAAGTGTACTGTAGAGCAAGTGTCTCGGATGACCAGACGATAGTGGGAAGTGAAGTGTACTGTAGAGCAAGTGTCTCGGATGACCAGACAGTAGTGGGAAGTGAAGTGTACTGTAGAGCAAGTGTCTCAGATGACCAGACAGTAGTGGGAAGTGAAGTGTACTGTAGAGCAAGTGTCTCGGATGACCAGACAGTAGTGGGAAGTGAAGTGTACTGTAGAGCAAGTGTCTCGGATGACCAGACAGTAGTGGGAAGTGAAGTGTACTGTAGAGCAAGTGTCTCGGATGACCAGACAGTAGTGGGAAGTGAAAGTGTACTGTAGAGCAAGTGTCTCGGATGACCAGACAGTAGTGGGAAGTGAAGTGTACTGTAGAACAAGTGTCTCGGATGACCAGATAGTAGCGGGAAGTGAAAGTGTACTGTAGACTGAACTAGTATGGATATACTCCTTAATGCTGCCACAGTGGCAGATGTACCCATAAAGCGCACCTTTGCTGCTTTTTCACTGATTGCCCCCCAGAAACACAAGAGAATTCTTACTTGCCCCCAAGTGCAGTGCTGTATTGAAGAATTTTTATCTCCGCAGGAGCAAAAATGCAGAACTTGTAGGTCCCAATTAACTGAAATGCACAGTATTAGAATTTTTTTTAACAGCTCAATTGGGTGAAATCTGTATTTTTATCTGGTTTATCCTGCGACCCCCTCCTCTGGACATTATTTTCCCAGTCACCTGTGGCCAGCCCTCTGATGTGTCCGATGAGCTAAGCCACGGGGGACTTCTGAGTGTCAGTATAGTTCATTGAAGATATTAACACACACACACACAGCATGTGGTTGTGCTTCTAATGCTGGTACCAATCAAAATAGGAACGTGCTTTCCTCAGTTGATTGGTACCAGCATTAGAAGCACAAACATGCGCTGGATATGTGTTAATATTTTCTGTAAACTATACTGACGCGTAGAAGTCCCTGTGGCTTAGCCCATCAGAGGCCACGGGGGACTTGAAGGCCGGGCGGGGTCACAGAATCAACCAAATATAAATGCAGATTTCACCTGAGTAAGTTGTTAAAATTCAAATACTGTGTGTTTTAGCTAATTGTGACCTATAGGTCCTGCTTTTTTTTTTATTTTTGCCCTTGGGGACCTGACTGCTCCCATCCAATTAGAACTTTTGCCTGTCGGTATTTAGGAAGTGAAGGGATTGTACTACGGCTCTGTGGAGCCAAGAGCCCAGTCTCTTCCACTTCCAGTATCAACCCATCTTCTAGCCCTGTAGACGGTAGCAAAAGGGGATGCATCCAGGTGGCCAGCACTGCCCTGCTCACCGGTACCGCAGGTGGTACAATGAGCCGGGGCGGCACCAGGATGCGACACTGAGGTGTCTACTAACGTAGACCAAGTGTATAGCTTTGGCTTCATCATGTGGGATGTCTGCTAAGACAGCCTCCGGGGGGTGCTTAGCTGGTCACCCAGAAGCCATTTCCGCGCCACCAGACCCCCTCCCTGTGCTTTCAACTTGTCAGCGAGCGTGAGTAGGACCCTGTGCTTCCACAGCACCAGAAGTACTGGGAAGAGGCCCAGGGGGAAGGCCCAGACTCGTGACTGTGGCTTCATGGGTGTGATGCCTATCTCTGAAAGTGGGGGCAGATGGCCCCACTGTAGCACATGGATTTCATGGACGTGTTTGTCCATGGGGAAATAAGTGTTGCACCTGTCTATGTCGTGATACAGGCCCAGGCAGGAGTGACATTTCTGATGCCAGTCCGCTGCCATAGCGCTCCCTCAGGGGAACCAACACATCAGGGCTGCAGCTTTTTTCTTAGCCCTGTTAGAAAACTTGGCATCGTACTACAGAATTAAAATAATTAACATATGAAAAAACTTGATTTGACACTGAAAATGTAAAAATGAAATAGAAAACTGTAACGGTGCCAGTTCAGCGTCAAAATGAGTTAAAAAAAAAAAAAAAAAAAGCAGTGAAGTGAGGATAGGGGTGCTGACACAGTAGACTTCTGTTGCTCCTATGGTGCACCTTCTGTGGCGGGAAAAACAAAACTGAGGAAGGAAGGCGACCAGTGTCGGTTACTGACTAGCTTACATGTGCACATCACTACGTCAGCTGCGTGGGCAGTGCCATCAGCCAGCTACGGTCCCCTCATAGCCACAAAAATCTTTGCTCCTGCGGGGTACTGGCACTTCTGTCTTAAAACCCATTAGTGGGAATGAATGGTGAAGATTGATTCTTGGAAGATCATTGCTGAAGGTGCAGCACTAGGTACACCGATGCGTCTCGTCCAAAAGTGACCCTTTGTCACGTTTTGGATGTGGCATTAGGTATCCCCATTGTTTTGTGTCCAAAAGTGAATCTTTGTCATGGTTTGGACGCGAATCTCTGGGGTACATAGTACTGCACCTTCAGCAATGTTTTCTGTGCTTTAAATAAATAACTATGCCACAGTTGCCTGACGGAGAGAGACTGCATTTGTACTGGGTCGGAGTGCTCCTTGTTGTCGTGGTTTACAAATAAAGACTTCGGTTTACATTTGATGTTTTAGGTTCTTGGGGTTGTGCTGCTGTGTCATGTTCCTTGCTATACTGAATATGCTGAGAGTTCTACACAGTAGAGAAAGTTTTTTTTTTCCTTGTGAATTTTATTTCAGTGTGAACAAAAGCGAGTTGAAAGCCTACTGCAGTAGAAAGTTTGTCAAATCTTATTTTCTTTTCCTGTGTTTTCTCTATACCAGAGCCGACATCTGGTTTGATGATGTAGATCCAGAGGATATTGAAGCAACTCTTGGCTCTGAAGCAGCAGAAATTGCCCGGAAACAAATGGGTAAAAGTAAACCTTCTGTACAGTCCGTGGAGCAGTTGCTAGTAAAAGAGAATGCCTTTGAGGGGTAAGTTTTATATAGCGAATGCACATACCTCCATGCCATAAAAGTTAGTTTCCAAGGACAGCTGGCCTTTTGTCCAGGACAGTGTTTGCTTGCTTTATGGTGCCTCTGCCACGCATACCTCTCAACCTTTTGCCCCCAGAACGTGGAACATTGCCTCTCAAAATGTGGAACAAATGAGCAAAATGTTGACCACTTAATCAAATCTTTACCTAGGAAGCGCAGAACACTGTTAAAATGTTTGCATTTATGTTCAGAAAGTCTGTTATTAATTGAAAAATGTATTTTTTACATCATTTACTGTAGATTTTTGCTTTAAAATGTTAACACTGAATGTGGGACAAGTCCTCACAATGTGGAACAGGGAGCTTTTGTAAAGTAAAATGAGGAACATTCCTCAATGTGGTACAGTTGAGAGGTATGCTGCCACGTTCTCCCCATTACATAAAATGTAAGACATTTTTCCTTTTTTTTTTTAACTTTGTTGTTAGTTCAGTAATCCTTTTGATTTATCATTAATTACAAAAAAAATATTTAATGATTATCTGCTCAGTTCCAGTGAAGCACCACCTTTGTTAGGTGTTTTGCTACTGGAGCTGTGCACACTTGCAGTAAATGGGCTGGATATTCAAAAGGGTTGCGCCATGCGCAATAGGGTTGCCATATTCAGCAGGAGGCAGTTGCGCCCCCCAAGTCATGCTGAGCAACAGCGCAATGCTAATGAAGGCATGCTCAACTGGAGGGGGAGGAACCATGAATAAACTGCACAGCCCGATATTCAACTGGGCTGTGCAGAGTTGTGCAGGCGCAACCCCCAACCTGCACCTGCACAACTTTGAGCAAAAAGAAAGGGAGTAAGTCGAGGGCCACCCACAGGTGAGCTGCTGCATTGCAGGGCGCAACACAGCAGCTGCCACCTGTGGGTGGCCCTCGACTTACTCCCTGTGCCCCCCCACAGCCCAATCACGGGCATAATAGTAACCCCCTCCCCCGACTGGCCTGATCGCGGGCAAAACCGTAGTAACCCCTCCCCCACTAGCCCGATCACGGGCATTAGAAGTCAACCCCCGAACAATATCCCTGGTGGTCCAGTGGACCGCTAAGCCCGATCGCGGGCATTAGAGTCAACCCCCAGGTCCAAGTACCCTGGTGATCTAGTGGCCCCCACCCACCCACCCAGAAGCCCTACCCCGCTCCCCGGTAGGTGGCAGCATCCCATCGGCCTGCCACCCGCCCGACTGACTGCTTGGTAGGGCTGCACACCCATTGGTTCAGAGCAAAAGCCAATGGGCGTGCAGCCCATACCATACAAGGCAGTCCAGATATGTGAATGAATTCATGAGTTTATCGGAGATTAAAACTAATAACCTTTCAGTAAGTGTTTAGTTACTCCTCCAGCATGACAACTCCTTGTAGTGTGATGACTTGTTGATGTGTATCAAACGATGAATGGAGTTGCTACAGAGAGTTGGCGGGCTATTGCAGAGTATAACATGACAAGTCCTGGTGGAGGTCGGAAAGCCTTCCACCAGAACTACTTATGTGATGAAGTGGAAGTGAATTACCACATGGGCAACGGCCAGGGGCCTGGACTCTTTCTCTTGCTCGGCGCCCCAGGCCCTGGAGTACCTTTTTCCTGTTGTCAGCTGCCCGATACCTCAGCTTGGTCACGGACCCCCGGCTTCCACTCACATATTTTGGTCACAGCTCCTTGATACCCCCAGCTTACCCCCCAGGGCAGGGTTGTGGTACCGGCCGTATAGTGCCGCAGACTACTGGATAGGCGGGCTTCATCTAGAGTGGCCAGCAGCATTTTTTCCCCAGTGTACGGTGGTGGGGGCGTGCAGTGATGACCAGCATCTGCCCTGCTCCTCTGAGCAACTGGCGTCGGCGTGCTCGGTACACCCAGCCTCTGCTAGGTGTCCGTGTTATGCCAAACACTCTACCCCCTTCCCCCCCCTGGAGAAGGAGAGCAGTCATCGGATGCTTAATCCTTCTCCACCCGGCCAGCCCTCCAACGTCCCGAGTCCGTTCCCGAACCCGGGCCGCCTGTGTCGCAGGTAGGCAACCTGCCCCTGCACCAGCGGCCAGCCATAGAGTACCTCTTGCATTTATCTGATTCAGGCCTCAGTTATTCCTCCCTAAAGGTCCATCTTTCAGCTATTTCCGACTATCACCTTCTAGTGGATGGCAAAAATGTCACGCAGTTGGAGGTCTCAGAAACTTTTCTGAAGGGCATCCTCCACTTAAAACCTCTGGTCCCTAGTCTGGTTCCCCCGGACTTAAATTTTGTTTTAGAGAAACTTACCTTACCCCCTTTTTGAACCAGCGGCAAGTTGTGACATACACTATATGTCTTGGAAAGTGCTCTTTTTAGTTGCTATTACTTCAGCTGAAAGGATCTCAGAGCTTCAGGCCCTCGTTTGCAAGGAGCCTCATTTAATTTTCCACAGAGACAGGGTGGCTCTGCAGACTAACCCCTCTTTTCTACCGAAAGTGATATCTGAATTTGCATTGAACCAAGTTATTCAATTGCTGGTTTATTACCCTGAATATTCCAGTGGGGGGAAACGCCTTTTGCACACACTGGATGTGCACAGGATTCTGAGATATTATGTTTCACAGACTAAGGAGGTGCACAAGTCCGACCAGTTGTTTGTAGCCTTGGCACCCAAACGTCTGGGCACAGTCATTTCTAAGCAGTGCCTATCCAAATGGTTGGCTAACTGTATCTCGTTCATTTATCAGAAGTACGAGAAACCCCTTCCGGGGAAAGTGAAAGGCCATTCTATGCGTGGCATGGCCATTTCTGTGGCCTTTTTACGGAGCGTGTCCGCTTCTGATATCTGCGCTGCGGTCACTTGGACTGTAGTCCATGTTTTCACCAATCATTACAGTCTGGACATTGCCTGCAGGCGCGGGGCCGGTTTGGAACTTGCTGTCCTGCAAGGCGTCTTGTCCTAATCAGGATGCTTGTTGGTAGACCTTTCTGCCTCCCAGGCCTCAGTCTCCGACTGTCAGTTTCTTGACTGATTGGTATTCAGTCCTGTATGTGAAGACCTACTGCAGGAACCCCCTCGAAGTAAGATATTACAGTTACATAAGAACTTACTGTAACAGTAGATCTTTGAGAGAGGTTCCTGCAGTAGGTCACCTCTTTCCCTCCCACCTTCCGTCCCCCTTCCAGGGGTCTTCCGGCAGGAGAACTGGAAGGCAGATGCGGAGACTGCCCCCTATATAGTGTCACCCCGACGTCCTGTCATGTGACTCCGGGGGCGGTCCCCCACTATGGATTGCTTGCTAGAATTTTGCTGTGTGGTCCTGACGCCAAGGGGCGCAGTCCTATATGTGAAGACCTACTGCAGGAACCTCTCTCGAAGATCTGCTGTTACGGTAAGTTCTTACGTAACTGTAATTTGTTACAAGAACTGCAGTTGCATAGCCTTACGGTGGCAGAACGCATTGAGATATGTTTTAAGGCACATCCTGGATCACTTCAGTCAGTGCCTTGCAAAATGTCTGAAACTAGGGTGCTTAATAATTCACATTCTTAAACTGATTACAGTAAATCCAGACATAAGGGAAGCTAATGAGGTCCTTTAAGCAAAATGTGGGAACCTGATTGAAAATTTAAAAAAATGACTCGGAAAGATCATTGTCATTCAGGAATGTTAAAAAGATAATTTGACCCCCCCCCCCACCAAGTATGATGGATGTCTGGATGAAATGCTACATCGCAGTTCAGTTTCTGTCTACTCTGCCTTCTTTATGACCTCTTGCTGACCTTGAGTTTCTACTTTATTTTTTTCTTTAAGGCTGACAAAAGTGGTAGCAATGGACTGTGAGATGGTTGGAGTTGGCCCAGATGGAGAAGACAGCATTGTAGCTCGAGTCTCTCTTGTAAACCAGTTCGGAAAATGTATTTATGATAAATATGTAAAACCTACAGAAAAAGTAACTGATTATAGAACGGCTGTCAGTGGGATCCGACCAGAGAATATAAAAAATGGTAAGCAAGAAGCAGTGATTTGGGAGCTCGTCGGAAGCATTCATTTTGTGTACAGGAAGGAGACCGCAGCATTTACTCACCAGTACCGACAATCCGAGAAATCATTGAAAACAAATTGATTCTGCTGACTGGGATCCTAGTAAGCAGTGAGGATAAGTATTGAATTCAGCACCCTCCTAGTCCACAAAATAAATGCATCAATATTGCTTAAAGCATAATTGTAGTGAATTCGGGGCCTATTACCATTACATTATAATTTGGCTTCTGTGTTGTCTTCTGTTAAATCACACTTTTTTATGATGTTTTTTGCATGTTATATTGGTTAAATTAGAATTTTAGTCTCGATTCATACTGCTTTGTGTTGCTAATAGTTTTGATAGATTATATTTTGAAGATCACTTAAAAAAATTAAAAGTTATAAATAACAATAATACCCAACAGAGTAGGCATTATTGGGATATAATGGACCGCCCAGCGGCGTAATGAACGTCGGAAGGTCTTATAGCCCCTGGAAGGTCCATTATATCCCATTATGCCCACCCTGGAGGGTATTATTGCACTTAGAAAATGGGCTATAGGTAATAGTTATATAGATATAAAAAAAAAAGAATAAAATCATTAAAAGCAAGTTAAAAAGGAATGAAGTCAGTTTTGTTGTTAAGTAGTTCCTTTCATTGTGCCAGCAGAGGGCGTTGCTGTTATTGAGACTTGATATTTTTTTTCTTGTTGTTTCTTACACTGATTATGCAAAGACTCCCTACACACACAGAAACACCAGTAAAAAAATTTAACCCTGTATTTTAGGGCTTTTGGTAATGACCTCCAAGAAGATACCCTGGAGTTGCTGTCAGCCCCCCACCCTTTTTTTTTTTTATTGGGATTGTGATCAGAGTGGAAGAACGGAAAGTTTGAAACCAGTTGCTGTTACTGTTCCTGGTCGTTTTTTTTGTTTGTTTTTTCCTTTTTTTTAGCCACTGCATAGTTTTGAAGCTGTTTTCTGAGTGCCGTTACTGCAGTAGATTGGTGACTGGATGGAGGCAGAAGGGTGGTGTGCTGAACTGGTGAACTTGTTGTCAGGAAGGCGGTATGCTTAGTGAGAGGAGCAGTACTTTTTTTGGTTTCCGTACCTCAGATGGACGACCATCTGTGGCACAGAAACCTAAGAAAGTGCCGGTCCTCTCATGCAACGTAGCAGTGCTGTAGCGGGCGCTGTTTCTGTGACATCCGGAGTATGGCTGCAGTTTTTTTAAAGAAAGTCTGGTGAATTCATTTAGAAACTGTATTGTGCTTTATTAACCGGGACTTCCACAGAAAAACGGGGAGATCGGGTGGGCCGTTGGTTCAAGGCTCGCTTTGCGAACCGGAAAAAATGGTGGCAGTCAAGTTTGAAAATCACGTGGTCCCAGGATACCCTAAGTTATGGGGCACCCCAAAGTAGACTTGTTATTTAGCGGGCATTGTTGAAAAATAAATGCATGGCTGAGTAGGCTTTTAGCCAATCAGCATGCTTTATTTTTCAAGCCCATTTTCTAAGGATTATTGTACAATGGCATTTAAAAATCCTGAAACCTGGTTGACTGTCTGCCCTTGGCAACAGTGAAGTTATTCTGGCACAACATTACTGTATCAATTGCAGACAGTCGGGTGACCTCACATCAACATCTGTCAAAAAAATTAATCCTCACCTCACACATCTTTCTTTTTTTTTCTAGTTGTTTAACCAGGAGAGACGCACTAAGCTGAAAGCTTGTTTACAGGTGCGACCTGGGAGCACAGGGAAGTTGTGACTTGCTCAGGGTCACACAGTATGCAATTGGGGGCTGTGGGATTCAAACCCAGGTCTCCAGATTTGTAGCTCAGAGCCTTAAACCACTGCACTATACTTTTGTCATGAGCTCCCTGCCAGCAGTGATGTTTCAACTCCTCAGTGAAAGCCTTCTTGACAAGATGTTCAGCCCTACAGAACAGCCCTCTTCTTCCTCACAAACAGCAGTGAGTAGCAAATCTAAGGAGAAAAAAAAGACATTTAAACCTGTCGGGAAAATAACTTGTTAAGCTGGAAATAGACAGACAGAAATGAAGCTAGCACCAGGAAGCAGACTGGTCATTGAAAGTTATGAGAGACTGTCTGACTGAAAAAAGTATAGAAATTGATTTTAAAAGTATAACAGCAAATGAATTAAAGTGCTAAGGGAATTTTATGCCACAGTGAGGAACAGTGATGGGAAGCCATACAGTATATCTAGTTTCGTGGGGCTCAGAGCTGTCATAAACTGTTTCTTGAATGAGCCACCACTCAGCAGAGCTCTAACCATAATGCAGGATGCTGAATTCCAGCATTTAAACAACGTAGTTGCAGGGCACCTGAATAACTTAAGACAGGAACAAGACAAAGCCAAGCATCACGCAGCGATCAGTAACAGTCACTTTCAAGCACTGAGAGAAAGTGATGTTTTAAATCCTGAAACCGCAGCAAGACTTGTGCGCCACGTATGATTAGAACTGCAGCTACACTTCACCCACAGAGGCTGTGAGGGGCAAAGATTACTCACAGCAGAGTCTTTCGGAGTAGTCACAGATGAACAAGGTTTAAAGTCTGTGACCATGACATTTAATGAAAAAACTAAAAACCACCCCAGCCACACAGAGCGTGAATGCTGCAACCTGCAAGGGGCTATGTTCGAGCTGGCAGGGCATCCTCTGTGCCCAGTTCTGTGCTTCAAAAAGTACGTCAGTAAACTCCCACCCCAAGCACTAGCACTGTTCCTGCACCCTCGTCGCAAATCCCAAGAGCACTTAAATCTAGAGCAAGTGTGGTACTCCACGGAGCCGATGGGAGTCCACTACTGTAGAACAGGTTATATTTTATGTAAAATAATTATAGCTGTATTCACTTAAGTGATAATTGCGCTAAAATAAAATGGTGCTAATTGACCAGCTCGCCACCATGCTCCCTCGAATCTGCAGATTGGCTGGGCTAGACACAGCATATACAAATCACAGCCTAAGAGCCACGGGTTGTACAAGATGGTCCGACGCGGGCTTACAAGCCCGCCAGATAATGGCCGTCACCGGGCATTGCAGCGAATCCTCCCTGGAAAGCAGTTTGGGAGCAAGACTTCCTGAACGCCAGCAGTGATGCTCCATACTACCCCGGGCACATCCACCAAACGAACCTCCAAGCAAGCTGGCCTGATCCGGAAGCACAGTGCAAAGTCTTGGCAACCGCGAGAGCCAAGCAGCAGACTGCATGACACCAGCTGACGAGCTGCCGCAGAGTTCAAACCAGCAAACCGGCTCCACCTCGTACACCATGGCTGTCTGACAAATCCATGGTAATACAAGGCAGTACCATGTGTGTTCAGTTTCTACGCAAAATAAGGATATTCCTAAATGAGCAGATTAGACTATACCAGATTCCTAAAAAGACTCTTAAAAACCTGATTTACATAGCAGTGTTTTAGTTAATAAAAACCAAGTTTAACAAACTGTTGTACTGAACTCAGCTTTCAGCATAGCAGAGTGTTAGCATTTGTGTTGTTTCTCAAACTGCTAAACTGTTGCAGCTTTCAATGTAGCAAAGTGTTAGCATTTGTGTTGTTTCTTAAACTGTTGCAGCTTTCAGTGTAGCAAAGTGTTCTCGTGTATGCTCTTTGTTAAATTATTCAACAAAAAAATGTTTTACTATCTTTACAATATTCTCCAACAGTGAAACAGGTTTTAATATGCTGTAGCAGTCTTTTAGACACCTTCCAATACAGTTATACATATCTGTGAGGAACTATTTTATGTCTCAAACCAGTGACTTTAATCTTACAAACATTTTAAAACATTGAAAGCTTGTTCCACAACTTATTTGAGACTCTCATCATTTTACACACCGAGCCATTGTATAATAGCAATAGTGCACTCCAAGGTGGGTTATGCTGGGATAACCTCACTTCTGGGGTCGTTGGATGCACTTGGCCTTCAGCCTTGTGCCCAACCACCCAGACATGAGTTTATCCCAGCACGACCCCACACCCTGTCATGCATTATTGCTTAAATAAAGCCTGATGCAGTTAAACTGCTTTGAATATGCTTCTTTTCTTTCCATTTTCATTTCAAATATCATACCAGTCTTATTTATTTTTGCTGTATATGTATTAAAAAGAAAACATTTACTTACTGTAACTCCAGATTTTCACATACCTCTTCTCCATAAAGTACCTCTCATTATTCTTGGAGCCAGGAGGTGACAGGGACCCTATGAGAACCAGAACGTTTGGGGCCGGTGCATAGTACTGATGTGTGGCACCTGTCTGCAGGGTACATAGTTTTCCTATACTTTCCAGCTGCAGCCCCCCCCCCACCACCACCAAACTGATAGCTGCTTCCCTGGTTTCTCACTCCGAAGTGCAGCACTTTTCTTTTCTTGGCGTTGAACCCTGGCTGCCATGTTTCTGATCACTCCTGTAGTTTGGTCAGGTCCTTCTGCGCTCCTTCCACCCTTCGATGTCATCTACCTCCGCACCCATCTTTGTATCATCAGTGAACAGACTGCTCCTACTCCGGATCCCGTGTGAGACATCCGAAGTGAATATCCCAGACAGCACTGGTCCCAGTACCGATCCCTGTGGCACCCCGCTCGTCACTTCCCCTTGGTGATAAGCGTTCCCACCACCACCCTTCCATTCAGCCAGTTGACGATCCATTTAACCATCTTTGTTCCCACCTGTATGTGTTCCAGCTTCAGCCCCAGCCTCCCATGCGGCATGGACTCCAAGGCCTTGCTGAAGTCCATATACAGGACATCCACCGCATGGCCCCAGTCCGGCTCCCTGGTCACCCAGTCGTAATACTCAATTAGATTTGTCTGGCAGGATCTGCCCGAAACAAACCCATGTTGATGACCATCCTGGAGACCACTGTCCTCCAAGAAGGTCACCAGCCTCTCTTTTAGGACTGTCTCCATGAGTTTCCCCACAGTCGATGTGAGGCTCACTGGCCTTTAGTTGCCTGGCTCATCCCTGGGGACGATGCACATTCATCCTGTGCCCAGCTGGACTACCTGTTTGTGTTGGCTGAGTTGCTCTCTTTGGTCCAGAATATTTATTATGGGCCTGTTTTGATTTCTGATCATGCACCCCTTAGGGCTCTTGTTAGATTTTTTTTATTTGGGGGTCCTGGCTTTTCTGGGGGAGAGGGATCCTTGACTGAAATCTGGGATTCCCCCATGAAATTTGGGGAGGCCCCCATAGAAATGAATACAAGTCTGACTGCTGTGACCCATGGCTGCTGTTTGATGAAACGGCATGCCCAGAAATCATCCCTTCCAGCAGTTCTGTTGTGCAGTGTTGGGAGGAGGGGCATGTCAGAGGGAATTCCACAGTGAGTGATTCACAGAGCTGAAATCTGAGCCGATAGCAGAAGAGAAGGAACATGAAGTATGTAAATTACATACTTCATGCCCCTTCTCTTCTGCTATCAGCTGCAGTTTCAGCTCTGTGAATCACTTGCTGTGGAGTTCCCTCTGACATGCCCCTCCTCTCGACACCGCACAACAGAGCTGCTGGCAAGGACAATTTCAGGGCATGCTGTTTTTAAAGCAGCAGCCGCAGGACTCCTGGGCCTTGTAGTGCCAGCGTCTCTGGGACTTGCTACCGAAATTTTGGAGTGTCCCAAGGCCCAAAATGTGCTTTAAAGGACACGGGTACCCACCTTACCGAGAAGTCTGCACCCTTGTATATAATGTTCAGATTTATTTTTTTATTGAGGAATACTGAAGGTCTGACTCCAGAATGTCCAAGAGATAATAGAGAACTCGCTCTGGAGGGCAGCGGAAAGCATCTTTGGAGTCTTTAGGATACCACCTGGAAAACTGCTTTCTCTTTTCACCATAAGCTTTCCATTTGGAAGGCTTTCAAGCTCGGGGAAGTACTTGGGAGACCCACTGGGGGCTCTTTAAACCTGCTCACCATTATATCCTTGGGAGCCATATCTGGAGATGTAGAAATCGGAGGTTTGGATGTACTAGCCGGCCTCAGAACTAAGTCAAGAGATGTGTAATAAGAGGTAAAGTCTGTGGCTGTTGAATCACCAGTTGATGTAGCAGTGGGTACCATAACTGCATTGGCCAGCACAGGGTTATCAATATCATTTTGCCCCTGTGAGCCTCCAGCTTCAGGAGTAGCCTTCTGGATGACGAGGAGCAGAAGAAAGCGTAAAGGAAAAGGCCTCTCTACTGCAGCCTGAATGCATCCTGTCCCCACCCCCAAAAAAATGCCATGCTTTTGATCTCTAGAGTAGAAGCGTAGCAGGTATGTGTTGTGGTCGGATGCAAGCATCCAATTTCGGCATGCTCTCTTGTCAAATGGGAACTGAACCATGCCTTCTCTAAGGGACCATTTGTAAAGGTCTGTTATCGTTCAGCTGAGATTGTATGTCAGGACATTGTCTATACTGGAAAATGGGCTGTCTGGAGAAAAATCTTATGTTGCTGGCACGACTTCCAGACTCATTGTTTTCCTGCACAGAGAGTATAAGTGAGTCCCTCTTTGCTTGTTGAGGTAGAACATGACACACTTCTCTTCCTAAAGGTGAACTACCTTGTGGCAAACCAGGTCTGACAGGGCCTGCATCCCATACAGAACCACTCTCATCTCTAGCACATTTATGTGGAGATGGCATACTGAGTCTTACCAAGTCCCTTAGATCTGAAGACACTGGCAGTGTACACCCCACATCAGTAAGAAGACATCTGTGGTGATAGTCACCTGTGGCTCCAGAGGGGAGAAAGGGAAGCCTCGAAGGAGGCTCTTGCGTGAGGACCACCATAGGAGAGAGCAAGTCAGTAGGATCATTACTGGTATTGGGTGGTTCAGAAGATGAGATGCTTGCAACCACTGTTTGCTGAGCATCCACTGAGATTTTCTCATACGCAGCCTTGCAAGGTGTACTGTGAACTCGGTGGCTGCCGTGGGTCCCAACATCCTCTGCATAAAGTGCATTGTCAGCTCTGCGTGTTCTCTGACATAGCAGGCCATGTTCCCTACTGATTCTTCTCTGCTTTCCAGAAGAAAGGACCGTGCTTGAGTGGAATCCAGGACTGCCCCTGTGAACTGCGTCTTTGGGAGGGAATAGGCTGCAATTTCTGGAGATTAAGTACGACTCCCATGGACATCAGAAACTGACATGCCGAGGTCACTGCAATGTCTGTCTGATACCTGGACAAGCTTTTTATGAGCCAGTCAACACTAAAGGTGAAGTTGAAAGCATGCTAAAGAGACACTGCTACTTGGAAGTTGTCCATCTACCAGACTGCTCATCCAAGGCATCCCCAGAAGACAGAGGTTGTTCTGGAGATGGAGGAGTTGATCTCGAGATCTTGAAGAGGTTTGGTGTGATACCATCTCTCATCACTTGCAGCGAAGGGGAGGATACCAGAACTCCTGCACGCAATAGAGATGGCTGCCTTGGGGCAGAATGGTGAGAATTTGACCTGGACCTGTGTTCACTTCTCTTTTTTTTCTATGTGAAGAGAAAGTAAGGTCAAACGGTCCCTGCAGGCTGACACCATGCATGAGTGGGTCTGGGACCGTTTCTTTTTGTGACTACCAGAGGACTACCTGTCCTCCCAGTAGAGATTGTCTGTTACCAGAATGCTCGCCCAGAGAGGAGTGGTGGTCAGACACTACCTCATTTCAGGAGCAACTTGCCTTATCTGGTATCCTGCGTAACAGTTTTGGAACATCACTGAAAGTGGTAGGGCTATGAGAAAACTTGATGCTATAAACTGTTGAGGCTAATACAGAAACAAATATGTATGAATAAAGTGATAGCAACGCAACAGACTAGACTAGAGTGCTATTTGTACTCAAACTGGTGTTGTGGTCCCCAGTAAGGAAAGCACTGCACATCGATGTTAAAACAGGAAATGAGGTGGTTGCTGTCAGCGCAGCTGTGTATACCCTGAGAGCATGTGGATGACGCTGTCTGTCTGTGCCATGCACCAGCACCTGTGGCCCCAAAGTTCTGGTTCCGATGGGGTCCAGCCGACTGTGGCTCAAAGAACAAAGAATAGGACACTGTGGGGAGGATTGATTCTTGAAAGATTCAGAAACTGTTTAAAAAATGTTTGTCTTTATTAGATTTACTAGGTTGTTATAGACATAAGAAGGCATCGGTCTGTCATGAATGTCTCCCACTCCCTGGTGGGTGAATTAGTCTATGTTGACCATCCAATTTAAATATTTGTCTAGGTTTTGAATGCTATAAAATCCTTGGCCTGTACCTTGAGGGAGTTGGATCCATGCCTTGGCTGCCCTAATTGTGACATAATGATCTCTTTTGGAGGTGTTGGCTTTAGGGATAACTAATTGTTTGTTATGGCTTCTTAAGTTTGTTCTTCAGATTGCATACTGGAGACCACATTGTGTTATTAGTTCTGCATTTAGTAGTATTTTATATAGCTGTAGTAGGTCACCCCTGCTTCTTCCATCTTCCAGGCTGATCAAGCTGGCTTTGTTAGGATAAGACAAGTTTCGTAATTTAGGGATCAATTTGGTTGTTCTGTGTTGCACCCTCTCCAGGAGATTAATATGCTGTTTTAAGTACGGATTCCAGAAAGGGGATCCAAAATCTAGGTACGGTCAAATATAAGTTTTGTTCAAGGGCATGATATAGGATTCAATTTTATTTACACATGTATGTTTTATGCTATTTACTATCATATTAGCTGTCTGGGGTATCTTTTTACAGTGATCTGTTGATGTTAATCTGTTATTAATAGTAATTCCTACATTACGTCCTTGTCCACTGATTTTTTTAAGGTTTTCTTATTTAATACATATGTAGAGTATTAATGTCTGTTTACAGTAGATAGGTGCAAATATCTAAGAGGAAATGAAGGCAGTAACACCCAACATGGTGTACGTTCATTGGGAGATATAGGCACCCTGATGTATGCTTCTCAGCACATGTACCAGATGAGGGCCTGTATCGCCCAACAAATGCAGCTCCCAGGAATGTGGCATTGCACTTGTGAGATGAGCTGCTATTAAACATTTGGCTTAGGAATTGCATCACTTTTGGAGACTGCATGGGGTGCCACTTTGGGGAGGCTGCTTGGGGGCAACACATTCAGAAGAGGGAGGATAATGGGGCAATAAAAGGTGCAAGTAAGATTATAAAAAAAAAATGATTTGTTAGATGATTCCTGCATAAAATGAAAAAAGATGCAGTTTGTATATATATAGGCATAACAGGAGATCTGGTTTATCCAATCACAGAGCAATATTTGTGGCAGTCTTTACCAGTTTGGGAAATAAATATATATATGTGTGTGTGTGTGTGTGTGTGCATATGTACATATATAGGTTTTATGCTATATGAACATATTGTGTGTGTTGTCTTTCAGGAGAAGATTTTCATGTAGTACAAAATGAAGTGGCTTGCATTCTACAGGGGAGGCTTCTAGTTGGTCATGCAGTGCACAATGATTTAAAGGTATGGAATTGTTCCATTATATCGGATTATAAAAAGAGTCTCAGAAATGGAGCTTTCTGATTGGCTGCAAACATTCTAACAGCATTATGTTAATCTTTTATTAACATACATGTACAGCTCACCCATATGCTGACAATGGTTTAACACGGTTAAAAAAAAAAAAAAAAATTTTATTATGATAGCAATAAGGCACTCCCAGGGGTTATGTCAATGGTCAGTTAAACACCCTCTAGGGGCACGTGGCACTCGGCTGTGCCTCGTGCCACATTACACCCCTAGAGGGTGATTAACAGACCATTAACATAACCTTTGGTCATGCCTTATTGCTTAATTGTGGTCTTGTTAGTTTTACAGCCAATCCAGGGTCTCAGAAGTAGTGCTTCTGATGCATTGTGGGAGGCTGGGCCCAACAGCAGCATATTGACTCTGGCTGCTCGGACTGGTGGATAACAAATGTGTCTTGGAGGTGATGCGTTTGCTCTAGATGAAAAGTAGAGCCACGCATTGCTGGACACCCTCCACTGCTGATTTATAAGCGAGGCGTGCCATCAGTCTTTGAAGATGCTGCACGGGATGCTGGCAAGACATTCAGAATCGTGAGGAATAAAGGGTTGGAAAAAGAGTGCAAAGAAGATTTTGAAAAAAAGTGGTTAGATGCTTAAATGTAGATTTATTTTTTTATACATTAACCTTATATTATCTTGTAGATCTTGTTCCTGGATCACCCTAAGAGGAAGATAAGAGACACCCAGAAATATAAACCTTTCAAGCAAATAGTAAAGGTAAGAATGAACCAGTATTCTCTCTTTAAACCATGTTTTTTTGCAGTCTTCTGAAAATCTGTTGTGGAGGTTTTCTTTGGAAAACAGTTTGATATAATTGGCACCTTCTGGCCAGAGTGCCTTGGGAACGTTAATACTCCCAGTTTTGTAGGGGTGATGTAGAGTAGTATGTTCCAAGTAGTAATGTAGTGGGTTAGCTGCACACTGTAAGAGACAGTTAAGGTAGTAGGCGCTTGTGCTTCAAGTTTCACATTGTGTGTACAAGATTGTAGTCCGTGCTTCTTTCTGGCTAGTACAGCAGCAGCGGCATCAATTTGACCCTTTTCTACTTTCGTTTTACTTAGTACTTCCTCCATTTCTTCTCCTCAGTCTACCAGCTACCACATTAGATTCCTCCTTCCTGTAGCCTCAATACCACAACTCAATTCTTGGTTGCCTGTCCCTTGTGACTGTTTTAACTGTGCGTCAGGGACCTGGAAGAGTTCATGAGAGGAAACCATCATTTGGTTTTGGGATCGAACAGGAGTGAGTGCCCCGTCCCTTATTAATTATTGATATTACGATTCCTTTGGTTGCCTCATTACCTATATTCTCTGCTAGTATCTATTTATATTTTACCTATTCATTGTATAACCTTGCTCATTTACCCCAGTATGTTCTTGGAAAACGGTTTCAAATTATGTAATGTAAACCCCCCCCCCCCCCAAATTTCCCAGGGTGGGCTACCAGGGGGCAATCGTGTAGTAGCAGGTGCTATACTTCCTTGCAGAAGGTGTCATGCACTTTCTAGGACTGCTCTACTTCCTGCCAGCCTGACTGGGATTCTGGGTTCGAGGACGCAAGCCTGGGTCACCTACATTTTCAGCACACTTCCCGTTAGGTTATCGGGACAGACTTGATTTTACTGCAGACATTTTGCTGGACACCGGCTTAATCATGATCTGGACCCAGGCACCTCATACAAACCTTGTGGTAGTCTGCTCTTGCCAGTAGCGAGAAAGGAAAATTACGTACCTACCGTAATTCTTGATCTTCTTGGACGAGTCTCCACCACTCATTCACAGTAGTGGGATTGGCGCCGGAGGCACTAAGACCCATCGGGAGCAAACTTTTTGCTGGAGGGTCGGAGCAGAGACGGCGCCATGAGACATCGGCACAACAAAGCAGCGGCTCGAAAGGGTAACGACTATCTCGGCGACGACCTCCAACCGCCTCAGTACCTTTTTTACCAAGGAGGTGCAGCGCAACTCAACGAAAAGGGTAAACCCAACATTAAAAACGGACATAAGATAGTCCGTATGACCCGATGTAAGAAGGGTCAGCAAAGAAGTCCTCACGGCCTAAAGATTTGAGGGTGAAGACCAATACAGCGTGAGCTCGGGGATGGAGGGTGGGTGTGATGAGTGGTGGAGACTCCGCCCAAGAAGATCAAGAATTACGTAGGTACGCAATTTCCTATCTTCCTGGACATAAGTCTCCACCACTCATTCACACTAGTGGGAGAGTACCAAGCTGATAATCCCCAAAAGGGCGGCAGGAAAGCCAGAGCTCCAGCGTCTAAGATAGAAGCCATTAAGGATAGTTCTGCCGAATACAGAATGTCGCCTGCATGAAATATCCAGTGCATAGTGCTTAACGAAGTATGCACTGAGCTCCAGGTAGCGGCGTTGCATATATCTGCAATAGGAACATTGCAATTTCCGCTAGGGATGCGCGATCGCCTCTAGTAGAGTGAGCGTACACTCTACCTTCTAATTTAACTTGAGCCATGGAATAGCAATGACGAAGGCATGCCACTAACCATGAAGAGATACATCTAATAGCGACAGGTTGACCCAGCCGGGTGTCGCTGAAAGAAACGAACAGTTGCTGAGTCTTCATGAACATCCTTGGTTCTATCTAAATAGAACTGCAAGGCTCTCTAACATCCAAGGAATGAAGAGCTCTTCCCTTCATTTTGGAAATTAGCAAGTAAGCGGAAGTACCAGAGGTTGGTTCAGATGGAATTCTGACACAACCTTGGGAAGAAATTTAGGATGAGTCACGGAGAACTACCTTGTCCTTATGGAATACAGTATACGGAGGGTCCGTAACCAGTGCATGTATCTCAGAGACCCTGGGGCTGAGTGGAATGGCCACCAGGAAGGCAGTCTTCCAGGTAAGAAATTTTAGCTCACAGGTAGCTAAGGGTTGAAAGGCTTCGAGTGAGCATGTCCAGCACCAGGTTAATGTCCCAGGCTGCAACTGGACGCTTAACAGGGGGTCTGGTATGGAGAATCCCCTTAAGAAATCTCTTCACCATAGGTAACTGAGCCAGAGTTAAGGAAGAAACCGGCTCATGGAACGCTGAGATGGCACTAAGGTGAACTTTAACTGTGGAGTATTGAAGACCTAAGTTTGATAGGTCCAAAAGATACTCCAGAACCTTGCCAGGAGGACAGGAAAAAGGATTCCAAGAGGATTTTGCACACCAGAGAGAAAAACGTTTCCATTTGGAAGCGTACGTTTTTCGGGTGGCTGGCTTCCGAGCAGCCAGAAGGATGTCTGAGACTCTACGAGAGACGTTGAACCGATTCACTTCTATCTCTTCAGGAGCCAAGCATGAAGGTGAAGTGATTTCAGGTTGGGATGGACCAACGAACCCTGAGTCAGAAGACTGATTCCAAGGAAGTGGTCTCGGAGAGCTGCTAACATACTGTTGAGTAGAGGAAACCATAGTTGCCGAGGCCAGGAAGGAGCAATGAGAATCATCTTGGTCCCCTGAGACTCGAACAGGAGTACTCTCTGGATTAGAGAGTGGTGGAAGGGCGTAAAGCGTTTGTCCACATGGCCTGAAAAGCATCCTGACAGAAAATGCAGGACCTGGTTCTGGAGCAGAGAGGCAGTTTTGCGTTGGTGGGGATGCAAAAGGTCCAGGTCTAGAGTCCCCACTCTTTGAACAGGGACCGAGCTACGGCTGGATCGAGACCACTCGTGAGGTCTGCCTCCGTTCTGCTGGAAGTGATCTGCTAGGTCGTTTTGTATACCTGCAGATAAACCAGCTGAATCAGAGACTTGTGCTCCAAGCACCACTCCCACACCCTCATTGCTTCCTGCAAGGGATACAAGAATAAAACACCGCCTTGTTGATGTAATACATCACTGCTTTGTTGTCCGTTTGAAGGAGAATGTTCTTGTGACAAAGGACATCCTTCAGAGCTCGGATAACAGAGGACAGCTCTCATCTCCAGGACATTTATGTGGAGATGAGTTTGAACTGAGTCCATACACCTTGAGTGTGGAGGGAGAACAGTGAGCTCCCATCCATTAGCGATGCATCTGTGGTGATGGAGATCTGATGATCCGGGGAGCAAGGGAATCCTTCAGGAGATTGCTCTCTTGAGACCACCAGGTGAGAAGACCTTGAAGGGGCTCGTCACCTTGATGGGATAAGACTGGGGTGAGAGGTCGAGGACCACAGAGTGGAGAGCATCCACTGGGTGGTTCCTCATGTGCAGTCGAGGCCAGAGGGACAGTGAGACCGAGGGCGCCATGAGACCAACATGTCCGTTGCATCGAGAAACTGTAACCGATTGGTTCTCCCTGATGTAACGGGCCATCACGAAGGATATCGAGTCTTCTGTCCTCTGGAAGGAAAGCCTTACGCTGAAGAGGTGTCAGAAGCGTCCCTATGAAAAGAGGAGCCTCTGGGAGGGTTGCAGTTGAGATTTCTTCAAATTCACGCAAGAACTCCATGGACCCTGAAGGCGAGAAGTCGCTTGCACCGCTTCCAAAGTCCCTTGGCGGAGGGCTTGCTGAAGCCAATCGTCCAGGTAGGAAACCTTTCGGAGTCAAAACTTTCCTGAGATGCGCCGCGAGAACTGCACAACACTTCAAAACTTCTAGCGGCGCGGACAACAAAGGGCAGGACTCTGAACTGATAATGCTGACCCAAAGCTACAAACCTGAGGAATTTGCGGTGGGTGGGTGAACGAGATATGCTGGTAAGCATCCTGCATATCAGAGAGGCCAACCAGTCGTGCTGATGCAGCAAGGGTAACAGGGTACCCGGAAATCATCTTGAATTTCTCCTGGGGAGGAATTTATTTAACTTTCTGAGGTCTAGAATGAGCGCATCCCCAGATTTCTTTGGAACCAGAAAGTAATGGGAGTAGAACCCTGTGTTTCACTGAATCTGAGGGGCACCAGTTCTAATCCCTGTTGTTCAGAAGGCCCTGGATCTCCAGCGGTGAGGAGATCTGACTGAGAGCCGACAACCTGGGTTATAAACATGGGAGGACAATTCGGGGTTCCAAGAAATGGAGAGTAACCCTCGTAATTATCCGAAGAACCCATTGTCTGAGGTTATGGACTTCCACTGGTTGTAGAAGTACATCAGGCGACCTCCACGGAGGAGGAAGTTCCACCTCGGGCAGAGTGGATGGAACTTGAGCCAACGACTCATAGTGGCGCTGGGAGCTTTGGGTCCTAAACTTTCTGCTAACGTCTTCTTTTGAGGTTGGGCAGGTTGGCTTTATGGAAGCTTCCCCTACCTCTGCCAAAGAAAGGACTGGCGACTATAGAGCAGACGTCTGTTCACATGCCCCGAGGGGGGCAGGCGAGTCTGGCCAGCCTAATGGCGATCTGGTCTTCTGGTGGCCTCTAGGCTTGCTCCACCTGAGGCCAAAAAGAGCCATCAAAGGCAGCGCCATCACCTGCTGCTGAGCATCATAAGTGAAGCCAGAAATGCGCAGCCAGGAATGGCGCAGTACAAATCCCGGCTGCTGGTGAGAAGCAGTGTCGAAAGCGTCCATGGCAGCTTTGACCTGTTGGTTATTGGACTCAATACCTCTAATACGGTCAGAAGAAGCTCTGACTTGGAATCCGAATCTGGAAAGCTTCAACCATTCTTTTCATAGAGTGCCACAGGATATACTCATACTGAGAAAATAGCCTTGATAACTGCTTGTCGCATACTTAGAGTAGGCAGCAAAGACTCTCTTACCTAATGTATCAATCTTACGAACTCTTTGTTAATAGAATTAGAGCTGTAGTAGTTGAGGAAGACGACCTTGTCATTCTCTGCCAGGACTACAATAGGATCCATAAAGGCCTGGGATGCCAAAATGGGACGATCCTGGGAGCTGAATACTTCTTATCAATGGTTAGCCACTGGGGAGTAAGAGCAGGAATTATTCCTACATTTGAGACCAGCGTCTCGAAGGAAAACCTGAATCGGAGGAGTCAAATCCGTAGGGATCTCCGAGCATGAAGATACTAGAATCTTAATATCTTCCCAGGATCGTGTCTGTAGTCTGGAGAGAAAAAGTGGATCCCAGGTTCTTCAACAGAGACTTAAAGGACGGGTCCTCGACCACAGGCTCTGTAGCAAAGAAAGATCCTGTTTCCTCCACTTCATTGCAACCGAAGGTCTGGGTCAGGCTCATCTCATCTCTGATGGCCCAGAAAGGACTGTTTGGACAGGAAAGGAGTAGAAAATTAGGAGAGGAGGAAATGGCAGAAAAACAAGGAGAAGTCCCCAAGGGCTGCAGGCGAGGCAGCTCAAAAGCAGGCTGAGCGGCACCGAGGCGCGCAGGCGCGCGCCGAAGAAACCTGCAGCCCCACGCGCCCCAGCGCAGCGCGCGGGCAGCGCGCGCCTGGGCAGCGGCCAGCGGCGCGGGGCGATGCCGCTGAGCGGCGCGCCATGAGCGGCAGCAGCGAAGCGGCGCGCCCGATCAACGGCACCACCGCGGCGCGCCGAGACAGCGGCGCCCTGCTTCAGCGCCGAGACCACAGCGGCGCCGCCAGCGGCGCGCGCAGCTCAGCGGCCCAGCGGGCGCCGACACGGCCACAGACCCTGCAGGAACGCCGAAAAGCCCCGGAACCTGGAAAACAAGAGAAGGAAAAATACCAGGAGATAAGGGCATCGGTGAGGCCCCTCGCGCCCGCAGCCATGTGAGGGAAACACCTAAGCACGGAGTCGCTAGCACGAAGAAGGCGCGCGCGACTAGGAAGGTCCAACCGCCCTGATCGCTGGAGGAGCCCGAGGCCCGAGGTAACCGAGCCAGGCAGAAGAACCAACCTCCGAGCCCATCGCTCCATGAAGCGGCCCACTGATGAAACTGCTCATCTGGAGCCCTACCTATAGGCGGGGAGGGCTCCGATGTCGGGGCAGCGATTATCGGAAGTTGGCGACCCGAAGAAGGAGACCGGCAACTCAGCAGCGATAACCACCGCCAATCGCCAGACATACTACAGAGGGCTACCTCGAGTGATGCCTTCTCTTTTTTGACCTGTGGGCCGAAGAAGAGCTCGAGGCCGAACGGCGCTGAGAATGCGACCGTTTATTTTTATGCCGGCGGGGGGACCGCCCATCCCCCCGGGCATCGGACTGACCGTAGTCGGAACCCCGCTGAGGAGAAGGAGGCTGACCGGACCCAGCCCGGCTGACTGAACAGCTTTCATACGAAGTCTCCCTACCGTCACCTGACCTGCTCATGGTCGACTCCGTCCAGTAGGCCGAGACTTCTTCAAGTAAGTTAAATTTAAATATTAGAAAAATTTTACGAAAAATAGAATAAAACTAAGCGATACTACTATCGTGATAATGTTACAAAAAAACAAACTGAAAACTATGCGCTAGTTTGAAGTTTGACTCCCGATAGGCAAGCGACGTCGTCACTGAAGCGCGCTTTCGTGACGGCGGGAAAAAAAAGGAACTGAAGGCGGTTGGAGAATTAGTCGCCGAGATGGTCTTACCGCCGAGCTGCTGCTCGCGCTGCGTCTCGCGGGCGCTGCCTCTCAACACCCTCCAGCAAAAGTTTGCTCCCCGATGGGTCTTAGTGCCTCCGGCGCCAATCCCACTAGTGTGAATGAGTGGTGGAGACTTATGTCCAGGAAGATACAGTTGGTACAGTTTTTAACCCCTGTTGGTCTTTTCTTTAAGTCTATCAGTCATGCCAAATGCTGTAGACCTTGTAAAATATTGTTTCCATGTGTTTAAAAAAAAAAAAAACCCTAGTTCCAGTGATTGGTTCCAGTATAATTTAATTAAAAAAAAAAAAAAAAGTCCTTCCCTCACAGTAATCAGGAACCGCCAGGGGACAGAGCAGTTTCAGTTTTGGAGCTCAAATGTAGTACAGTTCCCACAAAAGGTTGATCTTGGAGTTGGGGGAAAAGATGGTCAGATGGGTGGAAAACTGGCTGAGGGACAGAACCCAGAGGGTGGTGGGGGGGGGGGGAGAGAGAGTTATCTGGCACCAGAGAAGTAACCAGTGGGGTCCCACAGGGCTCTGTGCTGGGGCCAGTGTTGTTCCCTGTCTTCATCAATGACATTGGGGATGGCATTAAAGGCAAAATGTGCCTATTCGCAAATGACACGTAGCTCTGTGGGAGAGTGGACACAGCTGAAGGGATAAGGGACCTACAGGAAGATCTGGAAAAGCTGGGGAGGTGGTCCAGGATCTGGCAACTTGGCTTCAATGCCAAGAAATGCAAAGTTATGCATATTGGAGCCAATAATCTCAGGACAGAGTATTACCTGGGTGGAGTCAGAGTAATTAGCTACAGAAATAGACTGAGCTACCTCGCCACGCAGTCACAAACACATGTTCAGTGGGTAATGAGTCCAAACGAGCTGAGCAGACCACCAATGCAGTGTTAGAGGTGAAAGATGCAGCAGCCTCAGCACTGAAAGCCACAACCTCCCCCACTGGGCTCATCAAGGAAAATAAAGCCCAGTGGGGGAGGTTGTGGCTGTCTGTGCTGAGCTGCTGCATCTTTCACCTCTGACACTGCATTGGTGGTCTGCTCAGCTCGTTTGGACTTGTTACCACTCGACCCACTCCCAGACTGGCTAATTTGTTTACTAATCTTTTGTGCGGGATTGTCAAATGCCTTGCTAAAGTCTAGGTAGGCCATGTCCACAGCCCCTCCCTAGTCTACTACTTTGGTCACCCAGTCAAAGAAATCAATTAGATTCGTCTGACATGACCTTCCTGCTGTGAACCCGTGCTGCCTTGGGTCCTGTGCCCCACTGGCCTCTAGGTACTCAACAGTTCTTTCCTTCAGAAGTGATTCCATCATTTTACCTACCACTGAGGTCAAACTGATAGGTCTGTAGTTTCCTGCCTTTGTCTTGCTCCCACTTTTTTGTAAAGGGGAATCACATCCGCCCTTCTCTAGTCCTCGGGTACCACACCATCCTCCCATGATTTATTAAAAAGGGTAGTCAGTGGTGACTAGTTCTTGTCTTAGTTCTTTTAGAATTCTGGGGTGAATCCCATCAGGCCCCATAGCTTTATCCTCCTTCAGTTTTAAGAGTTCTTTCAGAACCCTTTCTTCTGTGAAAGGACTAATATTAACCTCCCTATCCAGAGTGCCTCTGTTGACTGGATTAGGTCTCTCCAGCTGCTTTTCCATTGTGAATACTGAGCAGAAATATTCGTTCAGTATCCCTGCTTTTTCACTGTCGCTCTCTGCCCAACCACCTTCCTCTTTATTCAGCCTCACTATCCCTGCCTTCGTCTTTCTTTGCTCCCTAATGTACTTATAAAATGTTTTATCCCCCTTCTTAACAGAGTTGGCAATCTTTTCCTCAATTTGGGCCTTTGCTATTGACTGCTTTAACTGGTATAGTTCTCTGTCCTGCTCCTTCTGTGTTTCCTTATACTTCCTGAATGCTATCTCTTTCTCCCTTCCCTTCCCCGCCACTTCTTTTGAGAACCATAGTGTTTTTTTCTTTCATTTTGATTTATTTGCTTCACACAAAGGCTTGTTGCCTCTGTGATGGCAGTTTTGATGTTTCCCCATTGTTGCTCCACCCCACCTGTTTGCTAGTACTTTTCTGAGGCACTCTCCCATTTTGACAAAATCAGCCCTCCTGAAGTCCAGTACCTTCACTTTTGTGTGACTTGACTCTACAGCTAAGTTTATCGTGAACCACACTGTTTGGTGGTTGCTTGTTCCCAGATGGCTACCCACTTCAAGATCAGAGATCCTCTCTCCATCCCCATTTGAGAGTACCAGGTCTGAGATTGCTCCCTCCCAAGTGGGTTCCAAAACTAGCTGTCTGAAGCATGCCCCCTGTAGGGCATCGAGAATGGCCCTGCTCTTGGATGTGGCTGCGGCAAAGATTCTCCAGTTAACTTCTGGCATATTCAGGTCCCCCATCAGCAATATCTCACCCTTCTCTGCCATCCCAAGAATGCCTTCTGTCATTTCCTTGTCCATTTCCTCCCCCTGAGACAAGGGTCTGTATGCAACCCTTGTGTGGATTGTGGAGCCATTTCCAGTCTCCAGGGTGACCCACAGAGCCTCCTCTCCTCCCTGTTTACCCTTTAGTTCTGTTGCTTTGATCCCTTCCCTTACATAGAGAGCTACTCCTCCTCTTCTTCCCTCCCTGTCCCTCCTGTAGATTGTGTACCCTGGTATGTTGACATCCCAGTCATGGTTCTCTGTGTACCATATTTCTGTGACTGCCACGATATCCAGGCATCCCTCTTCCATCAAGGCCACCATTTCGAGGAACTTTTTACCTAGACTACGGGCATTGGTACTCATTACCCTCCATTTTTTTCAGGCTTTATTTCTTTTTGCCCCATCCCTGTCCTTACTGCCTCTGTCTTTTTCGCCATTTACCCCTGCCCTTCTCCCTATTGACTGCTCTGGCTTGGTGTTTACCTCACTAACTACCCTGATTTTTCTGGGGGGCCAGGATTTCCCTTCTTTTCAGTGCTTTTCCCCCTTGGCTAGTTTAAATGCTTGCCAATGAAGCATTTAAACTTATCACCTAGGATCATGGTTCCACTCCAGGATAGATGCAGACCATCGCGCCTGTATAGGCCTGCATCCTTCCAGGTGGAGCGCCAGTCCCCAGTGCAATGAAGCCAAATCCCTGAGCTCTGCACCAGTTTTTCAACCAGTCATTGAATCCCATGGTGCAGAGTACCCTAGCCTCTTCCATGCCATAGACGGGTAGCACGTCCAAAAAAGTTACCGTGTGTGCTACTTGTCTAAGGCCCCTCCGAAACTCCACAAACTCCTGTTGCACTGCTCTGATCCCATTCTCAGTCAGGTCATTCATCCCTAGGTGGATAATGACATCCAGCTCTCTCCCCCTTGCAGCTGCTTCCATGATCCTGAGGATTCGTTTCCTGTTGTTCCAAGCCATGGCGCTGGGCAGGCACCTTACCTCCCTTTCCCTTCCTTCCCCTCCTCCAGTTCTACCCCCTAACAATCGAGACCCCCACCAGGAGTTGTTTCCTTCCCCTGTGGGGTCCTGTGCCACCCTTCTGTTGGTCTCCATTGTGGAGGTTCCCAGCATCCTCCTTGGGTTCCACTACTGGTGCCTCCATAGAGGAACCATGCGCTGCCAGAGTGGCGAATGATTTGTGGAGAGGCACAACTGGAGGGATGTACCTGTGTTCCACCACCCTCACCCTCCCTGAGCCCACTGTGTTCCAACCTCTCCTCTTTCTTGGCAACCTCTGAGGTAGTGGCGGTGGCCTGGGTGGGGGAGCAGGTTTTACGAATCATTTCCAGGTCAGCATGGAGATGAGCAACCTCCTCCCTCAGACCACAGAGGTGCCTGCAAATAGGGCAGCAACGCAGTTTCCAAAATGTCTCCCGGAAGACCGCTGCTCCACAGCCAGTACATTGCACCAGCCTGGATGCTGACAAACTTAGATTGATGGACCATTTTAGAGTCTGTCAATCAGCAATCACCCGTAAGAAGGCAGAATTCCTGTCCAGAGAGATTGCTGCTGCTCGGAATCGACCAGCTAAACTCTTTCAGACTGTCGACAGATTGTGCAATCCACTCTGTCTGCAGTCTGGAAGAGATTTTTCACAGATGAAGTGTGATGAGCTTGCTTGATTCTTCACAGATAAGATTGCCAACATCAGATGGGGCATCCGTCCTGCTCTCTCTCTTTAGGAAGTTCTGGTGGTCGGCGAGAGGAAGCAATCCCTTGTGTCTCCTGGTCTGACTTTGGTAGGCCGGCATTCATGGATGTTGTGAGGATTATCCCGACTGTACGGCCAACCAGCTGTAGTTTGGATCCGGGCCCTACACCACTGTTACCAAGTTGTGTAGATGTTATCTGCCCAATCCTTGCTGAAATTGTCTGGAAATCTTTGGAGCAAGGGGTTTTCCCCGCCCCCTTAAAGGAGGCGGTCATTCGACCACTCCTTAAAAAAACCTTCACTGAATCCAGACGTCCCAACTAACTACAGACCTATCTCTAACCTGCCCTTTGTGGGTAAGGTTATTGAAAAGGTGGTTGTGATACAGTTGGATGACCATCTTATGAATCGCAACATCTGTGAAGCTCTCCAGTCGGGGTTTAGGAAAAGACATAGCACTAAGACTGCCCTTGTCTGGGTTTTAAATGATCTCCTAATTGCGAGATCGAAAGGCTCATACTATTCTAGTCCTTCTTGATCTCTCTGCAGCATTTGATACTGTGGACCATGGTGTGCTGTTGGAGCGCCTGTGCTTTCTTTGGGGACTGTCTGGTACAGTTCTACACTGGTTTCAATCTTTCCTCACGGGGCAGACTCAGAGGATTACTATGGGGATTTATTCCTCTGATACCATCTCTCTGTCCTGTGGGGTACCGCAGGGCTCCATCTTGGCGCCCATGTTGTTCGCAGTCTATATGCTGCCATTAGGAGATATCATTAGCCGTTAGTCTGGGTTTTCACTGCTATACAGATGATACCCAGCTGTATTTGTCCTTTACTCCCGGTCAGGATGATGCAGATCCTTTTAGTGAATGAGGGAAATTTGGCCAGGACACGGGGGAAATTTTTTTAATTTTATTTATTTAGATTTTGGTAACCGGGTAGGCCCACTGAAACCAGAGATCCCTTTTTCAGGGACGACCTGGGATTAGTTACAGAGAGTACATATCTTGGCAACTTTACACAGTAGTCTTAGAATCCCCTACTCTTTTCGATAAGTGCCATGGGATCTTTAACATCCACCTGAACTACCACCAATCCAGGCAGATGGGACCTCGGTTTAACGTCTCATCTGAAAGACGGCACCTCAGAAGTGCAGCACCCCTTTCATGCTGCACTACAGTTATTATTGGGAAAGGCTGAGGTAAATGCCAATTTGTAGAAAAAAATGGTTCAGTTCCTTCTGGAAAGGAACCAGGCATTAAATGGTTTAAAAAAAAAAAAATAAAACTATTGTAAAGGTGATTATTATGCCAGAGTTATAGTTTTTGAAACAAATAATAGAGGTTCCCTAAAGGCATGAACCGTGCTGTATAGTGGCCTCTGGTTCCTCAGAACCTATCGGGAACCAGAGAAACCGCTAAATTTGATAGTAAATTAAGGCGGCCCAGTGGCACTGAGGTGCTTAGTGCCTTACCTCCCCCACCCCAGCAACCCATGTTCGGAAACAAGCATGGGTTGCCAGGAGTTGGCCGGAGTGGGAGGGGAAGAGTAGGATTGAGAAGCTTGACAGGCAGCTCTTCTCTCCTCTCCCAAGTAGGGGTGGATGGTCTTCCTGATGCTTGGCTGCCACCAAGTGAAGGCTCGGTAGTAGTGCTGTGCAGATGAGGGATCAGGCACTAGGTCAGGGTGGGCAGAGCAGGGACCGCTGGATCTGGCATGCACCTGCATGTGGTGCTGCAGCACCCAGAGAGTTAAAGGGAGAAAATCTGGAGTAAAAAAGGACGGGCATGGCAAGGTCGTTCGATGCCTTCTGGCCATACCTCCACATGCTGTGTCGCAAGGAACTGGATAATGTGTTTCGGGGTGGGGGGGCAGAGCTGCCTTTCTGGACTCCGCCATGGGGCAGGGGGGGGATCGTGGGGGTGCCCTCGTGGGGAGTTGTCGAACAGTGGAAGGGGGTGGGTGCAGTCGGCTGAAGGGAGTGTCCCTTGCCATGGCCCCAGTCGCACAAACTTAATATAGGTGGGGATTACAATAAAATAAATATACACCCTAACTAATGCAGGTTTTTAAGAAATAACTAAAAAGAATAAAGATTTAAATAAAGAAAATCACTGACTGGCCAGAAAGTGGAGGTGTACTTCGGGGAACTGCTTTCTTGAGCAGAGAAATGAATCTGACGTTAGGATGCTGGGGGTGCATGACCCCAGAGCAGGGCTTGAACTTTATTCTAATTCTGAAGTTCCATAATTAGCATAAGTTCTGTCTCTGAGGCAGCTCAATCCTGTGGACTGATTGTACTCTGTGAATAAGTACTGATGTATTTCTGAGGTTAGAATCTCCACCTTATTTGTAGAATTATACAGCAAAGGAACACCCTTGAACAGTAGGAGCATGCCTTTCCCCTGTGCCTTAGAAACGTATGCTGTGTAAAGTGCATCGTACACATAGGTGCCCTAGAAATAAGCATGTATGGGGGAGGTTTTCCATATTATGAACTAGATTATTAATTGGCTTCAGTCAGTAGTATATTCATAGTGCTATCAAGGCCACCCTTGTAAGAGGTGTCTCAGCATTTTAGGGAACCAGAACCTTCTTGTACCCTAAGAATGCATGTGAGACCCCTATTAAAACTGTAAGAGTGGTTCCCCACCACAGTAGAGATGTTAAGTACAAGTCTGAAATTATATTCCTCTGTACGCTCATAGCGCTAAACTTTAAAATGGCAGTGACCATCCTGTTCCTGCGTGCTCTTTATAACCCATGAAAAAATGCAGTTTGAACCTGCGCTAGCCCAGTGGAAGAGTATTGTGAACAATATTTATCCAAAGTGAAGAACGAATAGCACTTGTGACCACAGACACACACAGGAATCTGTAGAATCAAAAGTCCCTTTAATTGAAACCATTGTGTGACAATACGTATCGCATAGAGAGCGGATATACAGAGGTGAAGCCAAATCAACTACTGACGTTTCGCATGGTCACTGCCATGCATCCTCAGAGTAGTCTGCCCCGTGATTATAAAGCTCCTTAATTACAAAAATATTCAATCACCTTTACTTTAACCATATATGGTATATAATTAAAATGGGTATAATCAGACCACATTCATGACTGTACATGCAATAAAAACAATTTTATTTCACCATTCTTTAAAACTGGTCACATTTTTATATTTCATTAACCATGTATTCTTGGATAAACAACATGTGTGTTGCTAAAAAGGCATTGAATTCTTTATTTTTGCCTCCAGATACTGGGTATGGTTTCATTATGAATACTTTTTTTAATCAGTGCCTCAGGACCCACTCTATGTTGCGTCCAGGCACAGACTCTTATTTTATCTTTATTTTTCAAAACAACAGTCGACATAAAATACTTAAATCAATTTTTATTACACAGTAATTCAAATCCCGTGCTCTTATGGGTATTCTATACTTTTCTCTATTTGGCATGGGGGGAGTGCTATCTAGAATGCATCATGACATAACATCAAGGATGTATTACTAAAATTGAGTTAACCTGGAGACCCCGGGTTTTCTATGTATCGACTGAAGATGATTCCTTTGTTGCATGAAAGGTTACTTTGGCATTATTTGGAATATTTTTTTTTTGAAACTCCGTCCTAATTCTTAGTTCGATTACTGTTGGCCGAGGGTGATTTATTAAATAAGGTATTTCAGACTCTTTTATGATGTACCTGAAGCTGGCCCAGTGGCGCTGAAGGTTGAGGCGCTGGACGCCACAACGGCGACCCGGGTTCAGTAACAAGCCTGGGTCAGCAGGGGAGAGGGAGGATCGAGCATCCGGAGGACAGCTCTCCTCCCTCGGGGGGTTCCCGGGGATATGCCCTGCACAACAGTGACCTCCGGTGGAGACCAGAGGTACTGCCATGCTTAGGGCCAGCGTAGAGGGATGCGGAGCCATGACAGGACGTCCCCTGGTGTCATGGCATGATCGGGGCTCCGCACCAACCACTTCCATAAATAATTCTGTATTGTGTAAAACAAAATAGGTGCTCCACAATGCAGTAACGCCATGCAAGACTTCAACAGCTCCAAACAAAGAAAACGTCCGACCAGTTTCGCGCCGAAAACAGCGCCTCCTCAGGGACACATACACAGCATAATACCCACCACATTATAAAGAATTCATTTAAAGTGACATTACACCAAATTAGTAAAAACATAATAAAACATGTAACATTCAGGTGTTGAAAAGTTCACTATACAAGTCTAGGTATTAAATATTAGATAAATTTAGATGTAAATAAATAAACATTTACCCTGAGTAGCAAAAGACATTATTACAGAAATGCAAAAATACAAATCACAAAGTGTCATTTCAAAAGCGAATAAACAGCAGGGTTCCGATTTAGCCACACACCGCACCCCCACCCTGCGCATCAAGGAAGGTTCCAAAACAAATATTTATCAAAGGCGAATCATATAAATAACGAATTCACCTTAAAAAGGGACCTATATCAAATGAATCATTCAATCCTGGGTTAGTCAAAGCATCTAAGGTATAAATCCAATATGCTTCCCTCTGTAAAATCTTAACATCTACATCTCCCCCTCGGGGTCCAATAAAACCCTCTCTATTGCACAGAACGAAAAGCAATGTGCAACCAAACTGGAACACCGCTGTAAATGTTGCACCAAAGCATTCTTGATGTTCTGGCAACGAATGTCACTTAAATGTTCACATACTCTTTGTCTAAATACTCGTGAGGTCTTTCCCACATAAAATGCACCACAACTGCATGTAGCCAAATAGATAACTCCCACAGATGAACAATTAATAAACTGTCTAATATCATAAGATCTAGTAACATTCATCGTAGAAAATGATTTTGTTTGTTGCATGACACCTCAAAATTTGCAATGCCCGCAGCGAAAAAATCCAACAGGTTGTGATGGCAGCCAACCAGTCTTATCAACCTGAACAGGTTGATAAGAATGTACTAGTCTATCCGAAATATTTTTTCCCCTTTTATAAACAAATTTAGGGTGAATACTAATAGCCTCCTTTAATGCTGAATCTGTATTAAGTATAAACCAATTTTTGTTAATAATTTCCCTAATAGAAACAAGCATTTTGACCAAAGGTGGTAACAAAAGTTAGTGATGCCTCATTTAAATGTTCAATCTGTTCATGGACCCGGTACTGTAACAAACGATCTCTAGGCATCTGTCGTACTAGGTCCATCCTGACTTCCAACTCTCCCTGTGCATAACCTCTCTGAGAAAATCTATCTGCCATGTCACATAAATGCAATTCAAAATCCGCAGTATCACTGCAATTGCATTTAACCCTCATAAACTGGGATTTGGGGATATTATTGATGGTGTGGCGAGGGTGACAGCTCGAGGCATGTAAGAGCGTATTCCGGTCCGTAGGTTTACGATAAATAGATGTACCAAGAGTACCATCTTGTAATTTGCTAATGTCCAAATCCAAAAAGTTCACACGCTTATCAGCCTTAAACGAAAACCCTCAAGTTTTCGCTTTGTTGAATGTAAATATATTACGAATGCCTCCAATTCGAGTACTGTACCCCGCCACACCATCAATATATCATCAATGTAACGTCTCCAAAAATCAATCTTATCATAGAAACAGTTTTTATCACGATCAAAAATACATTCCTGCTCCCAATATCCCAAGTACAGGTTAGCGTAATTCGGGGCAAAGGTCGCCCCCATTGCAGTTCCCTTGACCTGATGATAATATCTCCCCTGAAAAACAAAAATATTATTCATCAAAACAAACTCAGACAATTTAATTAAAAAATTAATTTGATCCACACCCAATGCAGTTTTACACGTAAGCCAATAGCGTAAAGCATTCAACCCCGCTGGTGTGGTATGTTAGTATATAATGCCTCGATATCCATAGAGACCAAAAGCCACTGTGGTTCTAACTGCATATCACCCAGGAGACCAAGAACTTGCGTAGTATCCCTCAAATATGAAGGCAACATAAAACCAAATCGCGGATATGTACATCCAGTGTTTAGACAAAGGTTCAATTAAAGAGCCAATACCAGATACTATAGGTCTCCTGGGGACACTGCAGGCTTTTATGTACTTTTGGCAAAACATAAAAGTAGGTCTCACCGGTGCTTAACAGTCAAAAGTCAAATGAATTTTGGTTAGAATACCTGATTCAAGTGCAGTTGATAAACAGCATCTATAGCCTTCTTAAAATCTAAAGTCGGATCTCATCTAAGATAGTATAGAAGACCTCATTTTTAATTGACGCTGTACCTCACATAGATAATCTTTAGTATTCATAACTACCACAGCACCCCTTTATCAGCTGCCTTAATAGTAATCAACAAGTTAGTTTCTAATTCATTTAACGCTGTTTGCTCATCCCTAGTAAAGTTATTATAACCAGTGGGTTTCCATTCATTAAATAAAGCATCAATTTCATTGAGACAAGCTGTCTCAAAAGTCAAAATAGCTGCAGATGGGGGTGGATTGAAATTAGAAGGGCCTTTAAAATGTAACAGACATCCGTCCCCTTCAAAAGAAGAAATCGAAACGCTGTCACAATCCATAGATGTTACATCCACGTCAAGGCCCCGCTGTCTATTAAAGAAAGATTTTAAACTGAGTTTGCCAGTAAATTTCTTTAAGTCAAGGAAAGCATCAAATCGAGAGACACTGCATGTAGGCACAAACTTAAGTCCTTTCTCCAGTACAGATATTTGAGCCGGTGTAAGTTGGACATCTGATAAATTAATTACATTCGAGACAACGACCTCCCTCTGTTCTTCTGTGTGTTTTTCTGTAGAAAACCTTGTCTTTTGCCCCCAGTAGTTTTTATTCTTGTATCTTCTCCTTCTGCCCCCTCTACGGGTTCGTGCTCTGGTTCGAATCTGACCAACCTCTCCGACCGCGTGGTTGGCTTCCTTCGCTGCCAAATTCCTCCAAAGGGTCATCAGATGATTCTGAAGTGGAGAAAAACTGCTCTCAATATTGCTATTATTAGCAATATAGACTTGGATCTATTAGTATCCATTTTATTTCTCTGAAAGCCTCGTTTATTTCTTCCTAGGCCTTCAGCACCCTTCCAGGTAAAACACGATTGAGTGCATAGTCAAGTCTATCCTGCTCAAATTTTTTCATTTAATAGCTTTAAGACGAACATCTTGTTTAGTAATAGCTGTCTTCAGCTTATGTTCCAAATCTTTAAACTCCACTTCATTACTATACCCGCAAAACAGACTCTTTTGCTTGACAAGTGGCTCAATGACTGCCTTTTGGGCTTTATAATCCCAGATCAAACACTCTTGCAACATCATAGAAGCAAGTTGCAATTGTTTTGTCCAGTCTTCCTTAAATTCAGGCGCTCCATACCATAACCTGGCCATTTAATTATACGGAGGCCCTGGACTCGATTTACTAAAACATAAGCCTCAAGGCTAGTCAAGTTCCAAAAAATTCTTCGTGCTTCAAAATCAACTTTGTAATTCATAATAGGCCGTAAAAATACTTGCCACTGGTTCACACTCAAGAATCCACCAACTGTAATGTAGGATCCACTGTCACTGCTGAGGCTGTTTCAGGGCAATGAATGGATTCGAACCTCCAACACCCGAAAATAAAAAGTTGCTGAATGTAAAGGGGCCGTCGTTGCCAGCATGTATATCCTCCAATTTAGAAGACATATTAGAGAGGGAGTCAAAATTGGTGCAAGGTAAAAACCAAAAACTCCCAACGCTGACACGATAGTACTCAAGTCAATATCTGTTGTCTCTAGCGTTAAACTGGAAGTCAAAGTGAGCCAGCTCAAAAATCACAAATGAGTAATGTCAGAAGTGAGCGGCTCCAAATTGCTGTTGTGCCAGTGTAAAGAACCAAACTATGCAACAAGAAAAACACGGCACCAACCACTTCCATAAATAATTCTGTATTGTGTAAAACAAAATAGGTGTTCCACAATGCAGTAACGCCATGCAAGACTTCAACAGCTCCAAACAAAGAAAACGTCCGACCGGTTTCGCGCCGAAAACAGCGCCTCCTCAGGGACACATACACAGCATAATAGCCACCACAATACCCACCACATTATAAAGAATTCATTTAAAGTGACATTACACCAAATTAGTAAAAAACATAATAAAAACACATAACATTCAGGTGTTGAAAAAGTTCACTATACAAGTCTAAGTATTAAATATTAGATAAATTTAGATGTAAATAAATAAACATTTACCCTGAGTAGCAAAAGGCATTATTACAGAAATGCAAAAATACAAATCACACAGTGTCATTTCAAAAGCGAATAAACAGCAGGGTTCCGATTTACGGAGGGAAGCATATTGGATTTATACCTTAGATGCTTTGACTAACCCAGGATTGAATGATTCATTTGATATAGGTCCCTTTTTAAGGTGAATTCGTTATTTATATGATTCGCCTTTGATAAATATTTGTTTTGGAACCTTCCTTGATGCGCAGGGTGGGGGTGCGGTGTGTGGCTAAATCGGAACCCTGCTGTTTATTCGCTTTTGAAATGACACTTTGTGATTTGTATTTTTGCATTTCTGTAATAATGTCTTTTGCTACTCAGGGTAAATGTTTATTTATTTACATCTAAATTTATCTAATATTTAATACCTAGACTTGTATAGTGAACTTTTTCAACACCTGAATGTTACATGTTTTTATTATGTTTTTACTAATTTGGTGTAATGTCACTTTAAATGAATTCTTTATAATGTGGTGGGTATTATGCTGTGTATGTGTCCCTGAGGAGGCGCTGTTTTCGTCGTGAAACAGTCAGACGTTTTCTTTGTTTGGAGCTGTTGAAGTCTTGCATGACGTTACTGCATTGTGGAACACCTATTTTGTTTTACACAATACAGAATTATTTATGGAAGTGGTTGATGCCGTGTTTTTCTTGTTGCATAGTTTGGTTCTTTACACTGGCACAACAGCAATTTGGAGCCGCTCACTTCTGACATTACTCATGATCAGGGCTCCGCCTGGGGGGTGGGGGTAAGAGCGTAACAAGAACAAGAAAAAACTCTCCTGCCTCCTAATAGGTGACGGAGGGTCCAGGGGGATCGGTCAACCATGCCCAATGTCGGGCCCTACCTCTCGCTCCTCTGCTCTACACTGCCTCGCACCACCAGACTAAATTATAAGATAGAGCGCCAGGAGGAGTAATCTGGCGGTCCCGCCTGAGGGGACGCAGAGCCGGGGGGCCGGGTGGCAACGAGAGCAGTTAGAGGGGCCCTGCTATGTGGTGTGAGAAGAGGCTTCAGGTGGGCGGGATCAGGACTATGACCTCGAGAGACTACTCCTGAAAGAGTTCAGGAAGGTAGGGGCGCAGAAATAAAGGTGAAAAAAAAATAATTATGTACCTGGAATGCAGAATCTTGCAGTTTTTATTTTTTGTGTTCCTGGACCTATGAAGAGAGTCCTGATTGCTTTTATGTTTGTAAACCTCTCAGCGTACAAAATATTAGAGTTTTAAGTAAAAAAAAAATGCAGTTTAAAACAAAACTTTCTTTAGAGGAAAAAAGCCCATTTCAGCTGATGACACTGAATGGAGCCAGAATCCTGCGCGATCCCAGTAGACCCCAGTCTAGTACTGTTGATTGCGCTGCTCCTTTGTTCTATAAATATCAGTATTTTGTATTATTGCAGATTTGTTTCTCTTTTGACAGAGTGGCCGTCCTTCACTTAAACTGTTGTGTGAGCAGATTCTGAATGTTAAAGTGCAAGAATCGGAGCACTCTTCAGTAAGTATATTCATACAGAAATATGGATAACTTTTAATCCATATTACAAAATGGTTGACAGAGCATTGGTGAAATCCAGCAAATTTGTTCAGTTGTAAAACAGTACCATTGCTTAACCTTCTTTACAAAATGGGTAGAGTTTTCTGTGTCCTGATTGGTCAAGACCCATGTCCCTATAGGACTGCAACCATGTAGATGAGTGCGTGGGGGGCAAGCAGGGCGCAGTGCAGCCCACATCCCATGCCCGCCAGAAACAATTGGGGAATCCTAGCTACCATATTAGTACTGAAAAATGCAGTACTGTACTGAACATACAAATAGACCATTTGAAGACTTTTTTTTTTTTTTTTTTAAACTCACTACCCCTACTTCACAAGTATGAACACAAATAAATGAGAGAAATATTTAAAGAGCTGCTAACACTTCGAGCCAGGCAGTTCCTGGCAAGGAGTTGCCTGGCCAAGGACCTAAAATCGCACAGTTAATTTTTTTTATTAAGGTATTTAGAAGAAATTTAGATTACATTACCTGCTGTCTCCTTTCCATGTTATTGAAAGCCTCTCAGTGCCCACCTCCCTACAAACAGAGTTTTGATGATGGCTAAGTAGGGAAAGGGCTCCGTGACTACTCATGGCTATTAATAGCAGTCAGGAGTGGGATTGGAAGGAATGCATACAGAAGCAGATTTTGCCATGGCAGCCTGAATGCATCTGGATAGAAAATGCCAAAGTCCTGGAATTCTGGAGCAGAATTGAGGCAGTTTGGTGTTTTGTGGGGACGCAAAAAGGTCCACATCTAGGGTGCCCCACTCGTCGAAAAACAACCTGACGATATCTGGCGCTAGTGACCACTCATTTGGATCGGCTTCTGTTCAGCTGGCAGGTAGATTGCTTGGAGCAGGATCCCCTGTTACAGGCACTATTCCCACACTCTCATCGCCTCTCTGCAGAGGGGGTAAGAGTGTGCTCCTCCTAGCTTGTTGATGACAGAATTATTGTCTGTCCGGAACACACAAGTGTTTCGACTGACCAGACCCACTGGTGTGTTCTGGTTGTGCAGAACTGCTCGCATCTCCAGTGCACTGATCTGGAGATGTGCCTTGTGTTTGAAGGCCCTGGCAGTGGGCTTCCCACCCCAACAGGAAGACATCCATGGTGAGGATCACCTCTGGCTCCCTGGAGAGAAGTGGAAGCCCTGAAGGAGATTGTCCTTCATTGACCACCACATAAGGGACCTGAGAAGGGGTTTGGTCAACTGAATGGGATAGTTTTGAGGGTGTAATGCTTGTGGCCATTATGCGCTGAGCATCTACTGAGTTGTCCTTGTATGCAGCCATACCAAAGGCACTGTGAACACCAAGAAGGCTATTAAGCCAAGCATGTGTTGCATGGAATGGGCTTGCACAGTCTTGCATTCTGTGGCATAGCACGCCATCTGCAAGATTGCTTGTTACGTGCTGTCTGGGAAGAAGCCCTAAACCCAGTCATGTCCAGAACAGCTATTGTGAACAGTAACTCCTGGGAGGGTTCCAGCTGAGACTTTGAGGGGTTCAGTAGGACTCCATGAACGTTAGTAATTGAGAGGCAGTAGCCACTGCCTGGTCTTTCTTCCGTTTGGATGGGCTTGAGATTAGCCAGACATCCAGATGCAGATGTGGAGTCCTAGCTTCTGAGGTGCCCTGCAAGTACTGCACATCACTTTGTAAAAACTCGCGGCGCTGAGGAAAGCCCAAAGGGGAGAACTCTGAACTTGTAGTGTTGCCCCTCCACACAGAATTAAAAGTGCTTGTCATGATCGCTATGCAGCAATATGTGTTAATATGCATCCTGCATATCCAATGAGGCTAGCCAGTGCTGATGTTTGAGGTATGATAGCAGTAAGCCCAGAGAAATCATGCTGAATGCTTCTCAGTCCATGTATTTGTTCAGATTTCTGAGGTCAAGTAGGGGGTATGTGCCCCCTGATTTCTTTAGCTCAGCTCCTTGCAAAAGGAGTCATAGCCCATGTCCTGGATGACCAAGCCAGCCAGTGTTACTTGTCTAGGTACTTCTGATCCTGAAAAGGATTTTTTTTGGGGGATGCTGTGTGCAGAACCACAAGTTCTAGATGGTCAATCTGAGCTAGATTATACCATCCTTGGAGCAGAACATGTGGTTTTTTTTTCACTCTCTGGTCCTCCAAGGCATGTATTCTTCCACATTCTTGTCTGCAGGTCCCACATTCCCATCTGCAGGTCCCACTGCCAGTACCTCCAGTAGCGAGCTGAAGGGGTCCTGTAGCAGTTCTAGGTCATGTCATTCAGCCTCTCCTCAGCTCCAAGGGTCTTCATCAAGTGCATGGTAGTGGTGGTGGCCCACATGCAGTGCCTTGGAGTCGGGGTGTTCCCCTGCCTGGATGACTGTCTGGCAGCTGGTCCATCCACAGAGGTTGTGGTGAGAGACACAGACCTGGTTCTTCAGACCTGCAAAAACTTGGGCCTGTTAGTCAACCTGGACAAATCTGAGCTGGTACTAAAGCAGGTGATCAAGTTCATTGGGACAGAACTAATAGACTCCCTGTGGGTCAAGGCCTGAGGGAATGAGGGGGGGATCTGGGGAAGCTTGAAAAATGGTCTAAGGTGTGGCAACTGATGATCGACTCCAAGTGGTGCAAAATAATGCACCTGGGAAGAGGGAACCCTGGTGAGAGCTACAGGATGAGGGGGGAGAGAAGATGACGATCATGAAGGAAGAAAGGGAACTGGGGTTATCATTTCTGATGACCTACAGGTGTCTAAGCAGAGTACAAAGGCTGCAGAGAGCGCCAGTGGCATGCTGTGGTGCATAGGCAGAGGTATCACTAGCAGAAAGCGGGAGGTAGTGATGCCATTGTACAAAACGCTAGTGAGGCCTCACCTAGAGTACTCTGTGCAGTTCTGAAGGCCACACCTTCATAAGGACATTGACAGGGTGGAGGCGGTCCAGAGAAGGGCAACTAAGATGGTGCAGGGCTTGCACCAAAAAAACATATGAGGAGAGACTAAGGGACCTCAATATGTACTCGCTGGAGGAAAGGAGGGATCGGGGGGACATGATAGAAACACTCAAGTACTGTACCTTAAAGGCATAAACAAGGTGCAGGGGAAGACATCTTCCAGTATAAGAGATGTACAAGAACGAGGGGGCATGACACAAAATTGGAAGGTGGCAGGCTGAGGGGGAATGTGAGGAAGTTTTTCTTTACGGAGAGGGTGTTGGACACATGGAGTAGACTGCCACAGGAGGTAGTGGGGGCAAGCACAGTGGAGGGTTTTAAACATACATGGGACAGGCATAAAGATACCTTAGAGGTGGGAAGGTGGGGTGAAAAGCCATTGACCAGTTAGGGTCAGAGGCCACAAACTAGTGTAGGGCTTTCGGGTAGACTGGATGAGCCAGGCAGTTCTTATCTGCCAACAATTTCTATGTTCTATGTGTCCTCACAGATGGAGCACAGGATCTTTCTTCTTCAGTCCAGCTGTTTCAGATTGGGCTCTTGCATGCTGCTCGGGATTTCCTGTGGCTGCTGGGGTACATAACATCCACACCAGTGTGGTCTGCTGGGCTCACTGGCAGATGCGGCACCTTCAGTGGGAGCTGAGCCATCTGTGATCACAGTGACCCCGCCAGTGTGGAACACCATCTAGTGGTGGCTTGTCCAGGAACATCTGGAGGAAAGAATCCCAGTCCACCCAGAGCCAACTGTCACACTGATGGACACATCTCTGGTATGGTGGGGAGCACACCTGGGAGAACACACGGCCCATGGGTTCTGGCCACTCGGGGAGTCCCATCACCTCATAAACCTGCTGGAGCTCCATGCAGTGTGCTTGGCTTTGATGGAATTTGTTTAGCTAGTCAGGGGGTCGTGTTGTTCAGATCCAGACAGACAACTCCACGATCGTGTTTCACCTGAACAGACAGGGCGGCACATACACTCTTCCCCTGTGTTGGGAGGCACTCTGCACCTGGACCCCCATTCGCAGCCTGGGCACTGAGCTCCTGGCGATTCACTGGGGAGAACAGTCACTTGGCAGACGCTCTCAGCCATGTAGGACAGATATTGCACAAGTGGTCTCTGCATTAGGAAGTGGTGAACCACCTGTTCTTCCTGTGGGGCTCACCCTTGGTGGACCTGTTTGCTCCCTGGGAGAACACTAAACTGAAGCTGTTTTGTGCCTCCCCCACCTCCACAGTACAAGGCACTGGAGGATGCCTTCATCAGGCCCTGGATGCTGGGCCTCCTATATGCCTTTCCTCCCTTCCCCTTGATCCACAGAGTACTGGTCAAGCTCAGGAAGGATAAGATGCAGATGATCCTGATAGCAAGTAATGCCTTGTTCAGTAAGGAGCTGTTTATACTCTTTCTCCCCCCCCAACCCGCTGTACTCTGCACCCTTCTGTTGTTGCCTATGGCATCTGTCCCCACCCTCTTACCTGAAGCCTGAAGTGGTTGGTCCCCGATGTAGCCTTGGCTTGCCCCTCAGGCGGGGACGAGGTGGGGCCCGTACACCCAGAGTTCCATAGTGTTGTCCGAACACCAGTCCAGGACAGGCAGGGGCACTGGGGACCTGTTCCTGGCGCTCCATCTACCGGGAGCACAGCGAGCCATTTTCCTGTGTTCTCTTGCGTGATGTGCACCCTGACGTCAAGGTGCAAGCACCGACATCTGTCATGCAGGCCCCTTCTGTGTGGCTTGGGCTTGCTGTACCTCATGCCTCTGCCTACAGTCAGCCAGTCACAAGCCTCAGCCCCGGAGGCGGTGGTCCTGGGATGCTCAAGCCTCCTCCCTCTGGCTGGCCTCCAGCTCCCCAGGCTTGATCCTGAACCTGGGTTGCTGGCGTCGCTGGCCAAGGCAGTTCTGGTACCTGGATTTTCTGGACTCAGTAGCTGTTCTCTGTGGTGACTGCCTCTCCACCCAGACCTGCTGACCAGACTTTGGGGGCACAGGCCTGCGTGCACACACCTTCGGTCCCTGCACCTCACGGCCTGGTTCCTGAGCGGCTAGAGTTCCAGGCCTTGGATCTTTCCGAGGATGTCCTCCACATCATGGAGGCATCGAGAAAGGAGTCGACACGTGGGTGATGTGCCTTTAAATGGAAGAGATTTTCCATTTAGTGCCAGGCCAAGGAGCTCGATTCCCTTGCCCTACCCTTTGGTAGCATCCTGGACTACATCTGGTCCCTTTCCCAGTTTAGACTTCGAGCGACGACTCTTAAAATACACCTGGCAGCCATCTCTGCATACAGTAGATTTGTTGGGCTGCTACCTGGACGTCAGCACTCACCTTCATTTGCCACTATCACATCGACCTCAAGTCACGCTGGGATGCATGTTTTGGGACTTCAGTTCTCCATTTTCTCTTTGCCAAGTAGGGGTGCACTCCTTACTCCCTCCTCTTGGTAAACTTGCTAGGAATCTGCCAGAGTGTGGATAAGTTAACCATATCCACTCCCCTAGAAGAATAAGTTACTCACCTGTAACCATAGATCTTCCTCAGGGATATGTCTTTCATCAGGTCACACCTATGGAACTTGCAGACGTCAGGCACTGGGACTACAAGGAAACATTTCTCTAGCAGGCTAGTAGGGGCCTGTAAGCGTGGATGGCTCTGCTTCCTCCTCAGTTCTTTTCCTGCTGTTGACCATACTCACACGGACTGCACGGTAACTCCGTCATTCAGTCGACTGACAAATTTCTTTATTCCTTTGTACGTTGGATCACTTTATTTTAAAGTGATTCCTTTTTTTTTTTGTATGTCGAGAACGAAAGATTCGTCAGTGCTTTTCCATTGCTGCCGCTTTGTAAAGCTTTTTTTCCAAAATGAGCACGACCTCGGCGTTTGCCACCTCGAGCCTAGCCACAACATCCTTGCCTACGAGCACTGCCTGAAGTTCAACCTCGCCACCCATCGGTGCCATCAGAAAGTCCTAAGGTCCTTTCTTGTACAGCAGCAAGTAGTCAGGATGGAACAGGGGCCTTCTGGGATTACTCACGCCCAGTCGCCAGCTCATTCCTCAGGCTTTCAGGCCACCAAGGCCCAGGACAAGTCTTCAAGGGAGACATTCTCACCGGGCCAAGGAGTGTACCAAAGCCCGCTCCCCCCAGAGGCACTCCTAGTCCCTTGTTAGTTGCTTCTTCTTTGTCTGGGATAGTGCTATTGACCGCTTCGGCATCAACCCCTCCTACTGTCCATGCCTTCGCTTCCTCCAGACCGACCCTGGCGACAGGTTCCACCAGCCTTCCTATGACAGGTGAATGGTATTGACCTTGGGGTCTCCAGGGTCATTGATGCCAGCTATGCCTCTGCAACCCCCACAACTGCAAGGTTCACCGATGCTGGACCCCACTGTCTCTGCTTTAGCAGACTGTGCTTCTACAATGCAGGGTCTCTCTCTCTCTCTCTATATATATATATATATATATATATATATATATATATATATATATATATATATATATATATATATATACATACATACATACACACACACACACACACACACACACACACACACACACACACACACACACACAAATCATCACTGTTGGCACCAGTGTTGCCTCTGCTACCATCACCGTAGACACACAGCGTCTATGCTATCCACCATTACCACGACTCTAATCCAGCAGCTCATTCCCTGGCCTGAGCCTTCATCGCTGGTGTCAAGGGATGCTGCATCTATGCCGACACCAGTTCTGCCCTAGCGATTTGTGCCCTTCTGGGTGTCGTCTGCATCCTTGCTGTCAGTCCCTGCCTCAGACCAGGTTGACGTTGAAGAGGAATACTGCCCAGATCTCATCCTCCCTGCTGATGAGGAGGAGGAGGAGGAAGACCATGGGGCTGATTCCTCAGGTCAACGCTAGAAGCCTAAATCAAATAAAAATGGCAGAATCGGAAGCAGAGGTGCTGCAGGATGATGTAGGAATCCTGGCCATTACTGAAACATGGTGGGGCAAATCCACTCTCTGGGTCAGGGAAATCCCAAATTATGAACTATACAGTAAAAACAGGATAAGAAGATGTGGAGGAGGTGCTTACATATTTGTTAGAAATTGTATTCCTTCCTATGAACTCCAGATGTCATTTCAGCCTGCATCACCCTTTGAAAGTCTATGGGTCAAAATTCAATTTAGGGTAAAATGCAAAATCACTCTGGGTAATTGCTACAGGCCACCATCATCTGATAAAACCTACTATGGGAATTTAATTAAAGAGATATCCCAGGCAACTGACATGGGTGACATGGTCATTCTTGCGGATTTTAATCTACCCAGCATAGACTGGAATAATATGACAGGCAGGAACGATGCTGAGAGACAAAAATGTGTAATGTCTCTATTATATCATGGATTAAAACAAGTGGTTGACAAGCCCACTAGAGATCAAAATATACTAGACTTAATAATAACCAATATCGAATAAGAAATATCAGAGGTAGACACTGAGTCCATTGGGAAATGGTGACTGCAGTATGGTTCAATTCAAAATAAGATCATCTTATTGCAAAATATCAAACAGGACACTCATTAGAAATTATGACAAAGCAAACTACTGTGAAATTATAAAAACTATTGGAAGTAGATTGGGACGTAGAACTAAAGGAACTTTCAGTGTAGCAGTCGTGGGACTTATTCAGATGGATCATGTTACAGATGGAAGATGATTATGTGCACACAAAAAAATATATAATCAAAACGAGACCGTTCCTGTTTGGCTAACTACAGGAATTGAGACCAATAAAAACTAAGCAAAAATCCTACAGTAAAGCTAGGGATACATCATCCGAGGAAAATAACTCCTACAAAACAGAATAAAAAAATTATTTAAATCAGTGATAAAAAGGGCTAAATGTAAGACCTGTCGTCGAGGCACAGGTCAGGAAGCATAGGAAAAACCAGGAGCAATTTTAAAATTCGCAAATAGCATTTTATTTTTTCCAATAACAGTAAAATAAAAAATTATTTTTTTCAGTATGACTATTTATAAAGGCAGTACAAACAGAGAAAACTAAGTCCTTCTTCTCAGAGTATCTCTTAATTCCAAGTTTCAGTCTCTCTCTCTTTCCTTGTCTCTCTAGCCAAAAGCATTGCTGCTCTTTTTATAAATCTTTGTCTGGGAACTCATTAAGAGATTCTGCTTCTCACAGAATGTTCTTGTAAGTTTACAGAATGTTCTTGTCAGTTTCGATGCAGGTGCAGCAAAAAGAACACTGTGACCCAGGACTGACATCTTGTTTACAGCTCTGCAAAAGGTTTAAAACTGCATCTCAGGTTAACCTCTTGAGTTCCAAATAGCTTTGCAGTCATTTCAACAGTACAACTATATACAGTTTTAAACAAAGGGAACCCAGTGTCAGTGACATTTCCACATAAAGATTCACGTATGTATTTTTATACCCACAGATATGCAAGGCGGAAAGAAAAGACCGAAATAGCAAGGGAAGGCAGTAGTGAGAGGTGGAGAATTGCAGAACCGTCAGAGTGATCAGTTCCTAGGTCTCAAAAGAAAATTTGGTTGCACAACTAGACATAAAAGAAGAGGCTAGAACAGACCCTTGCATTTAACTCTTTGTGCATAACAAATTGGGTAATGCTTTATTCAACCCTGTCACAAGACCGAATTTAGAATAGCCCTTTCCAAGGATAATAAAAAATATCCCTATTCGCATATATTGACAATAAGAAGAATACATCCAGAACAACTGGACCACTTGTACATGAAGGAAAAATACTTGAAGCGGATGTCGAAACCGCAAACCTATTCAACACTTATTTTTGCTCAGTGTTTTCAAAACAGGGAGGAACAAATAAATTCTCAAAATTATTTTCTGTCCAATAATTTCCAAATTTTAGAAAAATATGTATTATTGGCATTTGGGAATATAAAAAAACAATACCAGTATAGATCCTGATGGCATTCATCCATAATTCCGTAAGGAATTGGCCCCTTATCTGGCTCACCCACTTACAATCATATTCAACAAATCGCTGGACCAAGGGGTTGTACTGGCAGACTGGCGTGTGGCTATAGTAATACCGATATTGAAATAACGGTAGTAAGGATGGTGTGGATAATTATAGGCCGATCAGTCTTACTTCATTATATTGTAAAATCATGGAAAAACTCATTAAAATATTTTTTGAAATAGAGACAGCTGCCCTGGGACTGGATGACCTTACCCAACACGGCTCCAAAAAGTGCTATTCATGTACCTCAAACTCGGTCATAGTGTGGACAGTGGCACACCTACAGACGCCATGCTGCTAGATTACAGCAGCGCATTTGACACAGTCCCCCATTGTAACCGTATAAATTCTTTAACATGAGCTATTTATTTATTTAGTAGAAATTGGAATTGCAAACCTTTGAGTCAGGGACTCATTCACAAAGGCTGCTTGTCAAGAAACGTATAGTATATACAAATACGGACGTAGTTACATAGAGTACAGCTCGACGCAGGGAACACTACATGTATGTACATAAATACAAGGGATAAAATTAATGCAAGAGCAAAAACGCTATACAGGAAAATACTATACGTACAGTAGATGTACATAAATACCAGGAATACAGTTCATAAGAGAGTGAACCTCTGTACAGGGCCTATACAGTGATGTCGCTAAACCATCTAGTACCCCAGAGACAGCAATTTGGGTTCTGTTATAAATAAAAATAGATAGTAACTTAAAACAAACATGGTGACATTTGGGCAGCTACATGTTCTGCTAGGGTATGAGATGGGGGGAGGGTCCCCAGTGAGGCAGGGAAGCAAACAGCTGTGTGCCATTACAGCTGTGGGTGGTGATTAGGTGTTGCTAAGGACAGCTTTGAAGGGCTCTCTTCTTAGCTGAGATGCGATATCAGGAGGGGGGAGGGCATTGCTCCAGGTCGGGGCCTGGTATCAGAACGACCTTTGGGCCTGGGATGTCCTGACCCTGGGCACCTGAAGTGTACACTTGAGTGCGCTCCAGGTGGAGATGGCAGGGATGGAGGTGTTGCACTGTCCAGACTATTCCCCTATTCTGATTAGATGGGTAGAAATGTGGCTGTCAAATAGAGTACAGCATGTGAGAATAAATCATACTCTATCCAGAGAGGGTAGTATGAGCAGTGGGGGGCCCCAAGGGCTCTGTTCTGGGCCCCATATTGTTCGGAATCTATACTAGTGACATGAAAGCAAATAATGATAATTTTCTTATAAAATTTACTAATGACACAAAACTTGGAGGTGAAGTCGACACGCTTATAAAATTCAGTTCACTCACCAATGATTTGCGTAACATTGAAAAGTGGGCAGTTGAAAATGGTATGTCATTTAACTCAAAAGTGTGTGCTACATTTTGGTAAAAAACAATCCTAAACATCAATATTTTTTAAATAATATACAGATCCAACCTTCTGTGATTGAACATGGTTTTGATATAACAATAAATAAACTCAGTTTTGAATCATTGCATTAAAATTTCAGGGTTAGCAAACGGTATGGTAAAACATATTCAGCATACCTTGATTTCAGAACTGAACAATGCCTAATCCCTCTTTATAGGTCCCATGTAAGGCCCTGTTTGGACTATGGGTCCCCATTCTGGAGTCCTCATTTAAGGGACAACATTGTTCTGGTTGGAAAAGTGCGGAGGAGAGTGACAACGGTTCAGCATTCTTTTTAAGGGTTTTCTGTTAATTGAGCACATCAGAAATCCATAGGAAAAGGACTGGACCCACAGATTTAAAAAATTGTTTGAACTGCCAAAGAATTTTAGCTAAAGCTGATACTCGCGACCTGTGTTTGAAGTGTTTGGGTCCAGATCATTACTGTGTTTTTTGCTCCAGATTCTGTTCAAAAGCATTAAGAAATAGAGCAAAAATGCTTATTATAATGGCAGAAGAAGGGTCTTCATCTGGTCCCAAACACAGACCCAAGGCTACTGATGAGGGGCCTATAAAAAATAATACAGGTGCTGACGAGGTGTATTTAAAATCTAAGCCTGGCACAGGTGCTGATGAAGTGCATTTTAAGATAAAGAACTCTAAGCCTGGCTCTGATAAGGTGTCTTCAAAAACTAAAGCTAAAGTAAAGGGGCTGATGAAGTTCCTAACTCAAAAAATGCAAAGGGCACTGATGAAGTGTCTAGTTCCAAGAGAAAACCTGAACAAGTCACTGATGAAGCGGCATCTAAAAAGGTATGCAAAGGGAAAAATCCTGCTGCTCCTCCAGGCGGTGCCAATGGTGGGGATGCGGGGGGGGGGTATAAAGATAAAACAAAAAATGTTGAACCCCAGGAGAGTGGGCCCCAAGATTTTCCAGGGGTCCTCCCCTTTATGGAGGATATGGAAAAAGCTTGACACCTTTACCAGACTAATCAAGGTATGGGTTCTGTTTTTGGTGCCTCTGACTTTCCTAGACACCCTTCTACTGCTCCCTCTGCTGTAGGGGTGGACGAGGGGGAAGGCAGAGATGATTTTGATGAGCACAGGGATGACATTTCGGAGGGTAATGTCCCGGAACCCGACGTGTCTCCTGATCCTAATTTTGGGGCATCCCTGGACCAGAAGGATAATTCCTCCCTGTTCTGTTTTTTGTAACATATGGCAGACACTCTTCATCTTCCCTCTTAAGAGTCCAGCCAGGATGAGGAGGAAGACCAGAACTATAAAGAGATGAAGGGTCTTCCTCCCCCTAAGAAACTAGTTCTTCCCATTTATAAACCCTTCAGAAAGAACACACTGAAGATTCTTCAAACCCCTACTTCTGCCCCAGGGGTTGAAAAAAGGGCTGACAAATATCAGTTTTCTAAAACCGATAACAGATTTTCTGTTTGTTCACCCAAGTCATGAAGGAGTAGTGCAGCAAGCAGCTTGTGATAAGGCTGGGGTTTCTCTTTCCTCCTAGCTTCCAGAAAAAGATTCTAAGAGGCTATTATGTTTTGTTACAGGAAGTACAGTAGGGAATTTCCTGGTGTGGTTCGTTGTCATTCAAGCAGGTGCATGGCCACCTCGGGTGCTCGTTTTCAGAATGTTTCTGCTGCAGAGATCTGTGCAGCTGCTACCTGTAGTATTGTCCACACCTTCACTAAATGCCACAGTCTGGATATTGCCTCTTGTAGACAAGCTGGATTTGGCCTAGCTGTACTACAAGGCTTACTTTCACGAGCCTGTAGGTCCCAGCCACTCAGACTGTTTGCTGTTGATACTGCTTGGTATTTGTTCCAGCAGTGTGGCCTGATGAAAGAGATGCATCGAAGACGATAGAACAGTTACATACTTACTGTAACAGTAGGTCTTTGAGGGAATCTTATCAGGCCATGCTGTCCCACCATCCTTTTGGCCTTTTGGGTGGGCAGCAAATGATTATTGTGCTGCCATCTTCACTGCTGTATTTTTCCAGTCCCCTGTCTGTCTCCTGGTGTGTGGAGTGCTGGGATCTCTCCTGGTTCCCTAGAGGGAGGTCCTCTGAGCATGATCTTCAGTGGGGAACTGAGGAGAGGAGGGGCCACCCACATTTATCTACAGTATATGCTGACATCTGTCATCGTGGGCAGCCCCTGGCTGACTACTTGCAAAAGTTTCCTTGTGATTCTAGTGCCTGGCGGCTGTAAGTTCCAACAGTGTAGCCTGATGAAAGAGATTCTCTCGAAGATTTACTGCTAAAGTAAGTACGTAACTGTTCGTTACAAATGAGTAACCCTCATTTTCACGATAATGCTACCAAAGATAGTTCACTGCCACAGCCATATCCTGTAACCTGTCCACCAAATGTAATTCCTTCTTAACATCGTCTGTCCTTTTTCTTCAGGTTCAGGATGCCCAAGCCACTATGAAGCTTTATACATCAATCAAAAAGAAATGGGAAGCAGAAATCAAAGCAAAATATAAACTGAAAAAAGAAGTTCCAACAGCTGAGAAGTAACACTTGTGCCCAGGCTATTCGATTCATGTTCGTTCCTTCCCTTGCCATACTCTAACTTGCTTCAGTGATGGTTAATCTGCAGCATCCACTCAAAATACGCAAGAAGGGTAATTCAGAAGTGGCATTGGAGAAATAATATCGTATATTTGTTCTTCACACTGTTCGACTGCACAAATGTAATGTTTAGAGCAGTAATATTCCTAATTTTCATAAGAAGACAAACTGTAAAGGTGATGACTCCACCAGTGGCCACAAAAAGCAACATGGCGTCAGGAGAAGTGGCTGGTACGTCTCAGCCATGTTGCGTCTGTCTGTTTTTTTGTTTTTTTTTTTAATTGTTTCTCTTTTTGCTCTTCATTTCCGCTTAACTCTGTTCTTATCTTTCTCTGCGGTTGTTGTTTTCATCCGTCTGTATTTCAGTGCTTTTTCCTGTCTTTGGGTTGTGCGTTTTCTTTAATAATATGGCCCCACTCTCCTGTTCTTAAGCTAATACAGATATGAAACACTGCGTATGCCAAAGAAAGAAAAGTTACGCATACATTTTCTTCTAACGGATGTGAATTGCTAGTCAAACTTGTGCATCATCTCCTGCTGATGTGTGGGCATAATTTGCACATCTGGTGTTTAAGAGGTTTTGTTTAGGGCTGTAAGTCTTGTATCCCCCTATAAAGAAACAAGTTCCTGTATGGGATTTAAATCTAGTGCTCATTCAGTTGAACTGCCCTTTAGAACCAACTGTTAATTGTCAGCGAAAACACATTACCTGAAAAAAATAGTTTTTTTTTTTTGGTTGCTATCACTTCAGGTAGGGGGTCAGATGAATGCAAGCACCCAGCATTGACCCATCATACCTGATTTTCCACAAGGGAAAGGTACTTTAAAAACAAATATTCTGCTTTTACCTAAGGTGAGGTCAGAATTTCACTTGAATCAATCTATAACCCTACCAGTGTATTTTCCTAGGTTACATTTCAAGAGGAGAGATAAGTCTCCATTCATTGGATGCCAAAAGGGCCTGCAGTTTCTATAAGGTTAGAACAGAGCAGTTCAGAAAAAGACATACTGTTGGTGTAGGGGTAAAAAAAAAGAAACCCAAATATATATCGAGCAGACATGATAGAGCAGGTCGTTTCTTTCTGCTGGCTACTTCTTATGTTCTTATGGTGAGTTAATCCAAGGACGCAGAGCATCTAAAAAATTATCTGGGTAGTCTGTATCAGGCTGGGTAGTTCCCACAATAAACTAAAAATATATGATGTTACAACATGGCAGGGGCAAAGTCCCAGAAATGTGGGTTCATTCCACAAGGAGTGGAGGGGGGGCAATATGATAGACATTCAAGTACCTTAGGGGTATAAACGGTACAGGAGGGAGGCATATGTCGGAGGAAGCATTGCACAAGGGCAGGGGGACATGATATGAGGCTGGAGGGATGAAGGCTCAGGGGGGATGTCAGGAAGTACTTTTTCACAGAAAGGGTGGTGGATCCATGGAACAGCCTTCCAGTGGAGGTGGTGGGGGCTAAAACTATCCAGGGGTTCAAGAGTGCATGGATTAGACACAAGAGTACCCAGGAGATGGGCAGAGAAGGTGTGCCACAGATCAAATAGGATCTGGGCTGTCAGTACCGAGTAGGGAAATAGGCAGACTGGGTGGGCCGTATGGTTCTTATCTGCCGTCAGATTTTATGTTACTGTGAGTAAAGTGGAGTCAGTTGCAGAAAAGAAGTACATCACAGACAGGAGTTGCAGACCTGCTGCTTGATCCTTTGTACAATCATAAACATTAACATTCCATTATTACCTGGCTACTCAAGCGAGAAAGGATGCTAGGTTTCGGATATCTATCCTTCAGAACCTGCTCTCTGAGTATTCTTAAAACCCTCCAAGCCAGGTAATGTTTGGAGTCTGTACACATTTATGTTATTAGAAGGAAAAGTTGGCCGGCCCACTGGCGCAGCAATTGGATTTTCATCTGTGACACTGACGACGTGGGTTCGGGAACCGACTAGGGAGTCAGAGAGCCGGCTGGAGAGAGGAGGCTTGAGCATCCAGCAACTGTTCACCTTCTTCAGGGAGGAAGAGGGGTAAGAGGCTTGGCATTTGCTGGTCCCTGGCAGAGGCCAGAGGCACAGCAATATGTCGAGCGTCACTGTGGAAGGGAGCGTGGCGACTGTCTGCTTCAGCCTTGACATCACATGGCACGTCACGCCCCCAAGCAAAAACTGAGAATGGCCCCAGCTTTGCCAGACAATGGCTGCTCCTGCTTCCACCACGGTAGTCCCTGGAGTGAGTGCCTGCCCCTGGGGCACCATAATTGAATTCTTCAGGGGAGGGGCCCTTCCGGTAGGGTTAGTGCCAGACCCTTCGGGGTGCGGGGCATGCAGGATCGTGGGCAGCGGAGGTGAGATGGGCACAGGGAGCTATGCGAGCCCAAAGGAATGGCATGACTGGGGCCCGGGAAAACAAAAAAGAAAAGTTACCATTGTACCACCTTTTCTTCTTATTGATATGAATTGCGAGTCAAACTGCCCTTTTTTCAACAAGGGTGTTTTTTTTTTCAATTCTTTGTTCTTTGGTAACTGGGTAAGGCCCAGTAGACACAAAGTGCCTATTATCAGGGGTGCTTTGGGATCACTAGGGAGGTTAAGTGACTTGCTCAGAGTTGCACAGCATGCAAGTGTGGGTTATGGGAATCAAACCCAGGTCTGCTGGATGTACCACATTCATTCACAGCTCATTGCTGTAACCTCTAGGCTCTACTTCTAGCAGTTAGAATCATTTTGATGTTTTCAAATGCAAAATGATAACAATTTTTCTGTTTACTCTTATAGGAATATTAGATCTCTAGTCTTTTTGGCCTCTTCAGTGCAAAGATCTGGGGTTGACGTGCTGGGAGATCCATGATCAGCACAATGCATTGAACATACTTTGAAAAAATTCTAAGCTCCAGGGCATCACACGTCAGCAGATGATGAGTGGGTTGGACTAGACAATTCATATTCATGTTGCTTAATATTAGAAATAGACTGTGAAGGTCCTGGCAGTGTTCTGAAATTACGTAGCTTGCTCAACTTCAGAACCCTGACACCTGGTGGAATCCACGTTTAGAATCTGCAACATCAGGGGGATAGCTAGGCTTCTTCAGAGCTCTGGAACAAGTTGAGACCACAAGGAATGTCCCAGGCTGTATTGTTTGCTATTTTTATGGTGTGATACTAAAATATTTACTGTACTCAGTATAGCCGAACAGAGACATATAAACGTTGCATACCTTTAAAACTATTGATCTTCTAATCAATGTTTTATCTGCTTACAATTTTAAGCAGATAGCCTGCATGTGCTCTGTGCCTCAGAATGTCAGAGTAGTTTGACCCAGTCCAAGCACCGATTAGTGTGACCCCTGACCCTCAACTTCCAGATAATTTATCAGTAAAGACCAGGAGGCCTGAAATAACATACTAATTATTTATTGAGAAGGATGTCATATAGGGGTGTCATCCTTTCCCATAGGGAATCGGTGACATCAGAAACTCGTTACATCATCACTCTGACATCAGAAAGTCGTAATACTATCATTCTGACAGATCAATAGTATTATGAGATGGAATGTTTTGTTTTATTACCAACAGAATAATAGGTTCCAGTGAATTACAAGGCTGTAATTCCATCGAGAGGTTTTGGGGACATACGGAACCTCGAGAATGAAGCTCGAGAGGTTCCCATGTCCCCAGAACCTCGAGATAGAATTTACAGCCGAGTGATTAACTGGAACCTATTTTATATTTTTATAATATGTGGATCCAGTTTAATTTTTTGTGTGCAGCTCTTTGTTTAAGGTGTGCTCTGTGGCTGGCACCCGCTGCAGTGAGGATCACACTCGCCATGAACCTCCCTCCTCACCCCTGCTCGCCTCGCTTTCTTACCGCTGGGGTCTCATACCTTTAGTCCTGTTCTTTATCAGTGTTTGTAGGATTCAACAGATACTTCTGTGGAACTGGCAAAGATAAAAAAAAAAAAATTAGAAAAAGAAAGTGACGGTTTTCTCTCGGTGAGCGAGAGACGGACACCATTTTTTTTTTTTTTTTTTTTTTCTGTTACGCCACCAACAGAGAATCCGTGGCCAGTCAGGAGGCACGGTTTCAAGAACGTCACGTGGGTAAAGGAGGTTGCCGTTGGGATCTTGGCAACAAGTCTACCATGTGGGAGAATCTTGAGCTTGCACTGTTTAGTTTTAGTGATACTATCGTTCAGAGGTAAACGATGGTATTATCACTTCCGTATGATAGTATTATCAGGGACCAACGAAGGTGTTATCACTTTGGCTACTGTGGTATTACCAGGATTTTTTTGTATGGGATACTATAGTATTATTTAGGTATCTCCATATATTTCAAAAAAATAACATGAGAAACCAGCAGTAACTAGGCTTGACATTCCATCCCTAGATTCTGGTGACGACATAAATCGCTCTAGCTTTGATCTCATTGTTTATGTCATTACCAGAATTCCTCTGTGGAATTACAGCCGTGTTGCTAATAATTTCCTGTCTGTTATTCCATTTATAATAATAGTTCACACCTGTTTTTTGAAAGCTTTTATAAATTAACCACAATTTTTAAAAACTGTAAAATCTAACTTTTATAACTGAGAGGAACAAAACACCTCTATAGAATAAACACAGATATTGATACACATGTCTGAAGGCCATATCTCAGGAGGGTAGTAGTAACCAGATGGAAATGCCAATTAGAAGAACTGTAGATCCTCATTGTGGATATTTCTTCTGTTAGGCCAGACCTTTGAAACTGTAAGCCATCGCCATAAGGACCAGTTAGGAACTTTTGCTAGCTATATATATACAGCGTTGGTGTTTATATAATGTGGGCAGCCCAATGCCCTTCAGTTCTTTCTCCCATATTCAACCACTTGTCTGACCTGCAGAGAAACAGTGCCATAGTTTTCTTCAACTTTGTTATTTTTTAAACTTTACTTTACTTGATAACGTTGTCCTTTTATACCGCTATCGAAATAACCTTTATTTAGGTTTTGCACCTGCGGTATCGAGAGCTACAAGGATGACGCTTACAGTCTGTGTTTGCTGTTTGGGCCTGTCTGACATTATCAAGGCCTGCAAGATCTGCCAGGGATTTAACTAGGCCACAAGGAGACGCTGGAAGAAGGCCCAAGAAACCTTCATTGCCATTAAGGACATGGAAGCTGCCGCCAAGGCCAGGGGCTCCAAGCTGGATTCTCCGTGTCACTCAGCTACCTCTGGGAAGGATTCTCCCTGGCGTTTGTAGATGCTGTTAACGAAGCAGTCATCAAGGACCAAAGACAAAAAGCCGTCAAAGTCCTCCTCTTCTGGCCATTACTATAAGCATAAAGACGAGACTTATGCTTTGCTGGGAAGGTAGATGTCTCCATTGAAGGGGGGTAAGTCCTCATCACGTCCACTACAGTGCTGACAACTACAGCCCCCCCAACTGTCAAGACACCAAGGTCTGGATCTGGTGCTGCTATACCTACTACAGATGGTATGCAGCCTGCGCTTTTGGGTTCTTCCCCTTCATTTGTAGTCCCGGGCCCTTTTTAGGGTTCTGTCAACTCCCAGGTACTGCTGGCAGTGTTCTTTGAACTGTTTTGCTGTTTTGATTATTCTTTCTAGCAATAGCAGGTTCAGTTGCTTATATAAAAGTGGGCTATCAAACCCATTCCTCCCCAAGAAAGAAACAAAGGGTTCTATTTCAGATACTTCCTGGTTCCCAGCCGAATAGGAGATCTGTGTCCTGTACTGGACCTGAGAGATCTAAATCTGTTTATCGAATACAAAAAGTTTTGAATACTCTCTCTCTTCAGGCTGTCATCCCCTGCTGCAAAAGGGGGATCGGCTGTGTGCCCGGATATGAAGAACACATACCTTCATATCAAGATTCACAAATGCCACAGGCAGTACCATTATTTCATTCTAGAGGGCAGCCATTATCAGTTCCGAGTCGTGCCCTTTGGCTTATCCTCAGCAGTGCCGTTATTTACCAAATGTTTAACGGTTGTGGCGGCAGCCCTTGGGAGGGAAGCGTTTCATGTCTTCCCATATTAGGATGACTGGCTCCTAGAGACCCTGTCTAAGGAAGAGGTTCAGTAAACATTGTCCAGAGTGAATTTAGGGACTGGATCTCACGGTGAGCATACTGAAATCTGTAATCATTCCTTGTCAGAGCCACCAATATATTGGTGTGGGTTGCAGCCTTACAGATTTAACAGCAGTGGATGTCCCTGGCAGCTGCTATATAAGTAGGTTTACTCCTAGTATAAAGAGCTCTTAGCTAGGGCGGCTCTTTGCTAGCTTTACGTTTAGTGTGAAATACAATAAGTGAGCCAATGAGAATGTAGTTTTTAGATGCTGGGTGACTCCTAGCCATGTCATCGTATATGACAAATGGTACCATCACCTCTAATGGTCCCTGTTCAGTATATGTAGTACTGTAATTGAGAGCCCTTTTTATATCCAGTTTATGGAGATGGGACTCTCCTGAACTTGCTTGGGGCCTTGGGAAGAATAAAGGCAGAGTAATATCCTGATTCATATGGAATTCAGTCACTACTTTGCGGAGGAATTTTAAATTGTTCCTGAGGATAACATTCCATGTGGAAATTTAAGAAGTCTGGTAAAATGGGAAGAGCCTGAAGCTTACTCACCATTCCAGCTGAAGCAATAGCAGCCAGAAAGGCAACCTTCTTTGTGAGAACTGTTTAAGTTTTGTGCATCAGCTTGGGAAGAACCAAATTCAGACCCCATGAGGGGTGCAGTTACTAAACTGGTGAACAAAGGTAGCTGAGACCTTAAAAAAAAAAAAAAAAAAAAAAAAAAAAAAAATATTGTCAAGATACTGTTGGAAGCTGTAGACTTCTAACCTTGTGTGGATCTGTAAGCAGATACAGCTAAGAGGGTGTATCCTAAGAAAAGATGGACAACAGCCTTCCTCTTCCAAGTATAGCAGCTATTCAAGTATGTCCAAAACAAGAGACTTGTCAGGATATATAGTTTTGGTTTTGCTACAAATAAGTGAAACATTTCCAGTTACAGGAATAGTTTTTTGTTTTTTTCTGGGAGCTGGTTTTCTAATCACTTTTAAAACTTCCAGTACCTAAGTTGAAAGATTTAGGCCTGCAAATTCTAGCTGTTAGTAATCACACATTTAGGTGACATGCAGTGGTTTGGTTGAAACACCCTTCCTTCAGACAGAAACAGGAGGTCCTGCCACAGATATATACATATAGGTCTCTTCACAATCTAAATAGTAGATAAACAGTAGATAGTACCAGCAGTGCCTGGCCCAGTCCGGAGCTATTAGAAATATTTCTGCACTCTCTTTTCTGAATTTGAGGATTTAAAGAAGTAGAGGGAAAGGTGGAAAAGCATACAGGAGTTTCCCACTCCAACACACTGACATGGCCTCCTCCAGTAATGTGTCCATCATTGGAGCCCTGCAGTGGAACAGGTTGTTTCTTGTTCTCCCAAGATGCAAACTGATCTATCTCTGGAGAATCCTACTTCAGCAAAATGTGCTCTGCCACATCAAATGGCCTAGCCTGCATATAGAATATGCTAACACATTCTGCTTCCCTGCTGGATGTACGGCAGAGATGTGAAATTGGCGCTTGAATGCCGGATTCCAAATTCTCCCAGACTCTTCAGGCATAATTTCAGAGATCTGGAACCCCCGTTTGCAAAGATGGAATAACTGTCTTTAAAGTTACTGTCTTGAACGTCTCTTTTTCATGTGTCTGTTTAGAATTCTGAGGTCCCGGATTGGCTGCCACTCACCATTTTTATTTTTGGTAAGGACATACCTGGAGAAGTAATATTTTCCAAATTGGAGCTTCAGAACGTGCTATATTGCTTTTAGATTTCACAGTTTTCCACTTCTGTATAAAGCAAAGCCAGGGTTTCTGTTGATGGGAACAAACTTGACATTCTGGAATTTTCTAAACTGACTGGATCATCTACAGAACCCACTGGTCTGTTGTATGTTTTTCCCCATTACAGGAGGTAAAAGGAAAGACAGCTTTCTTCAGGTAAAGCGGTGGAAGTGCAGAAGGGCCCTTGCATTTGCTGCGTGACTTGGAAACATTTGCCACGTTTTCATGAATTCTTCCACGGAGGTTGATTGTCCAGCTGAGAGACAAGCCTGCCCAACTAGAGTCTCCACAGTGGGTTGTTTGTTACATCTGTCTTTCACCAGTTTGCTCACACTGCATAGCTGTCACTTTGCACACTAAGGAGTTTAGTCTCTGGATCTTTCACCAGTTTCCTATTGTTGTGGGATTTCTTATCCTTAGTGGCACCAGGGGACACTTGCTCTGTGCTGGTCTCTTGGCCTTTAGTGATACTGCCACTAGTGGAGGGTTTAGCCATATCCTGTGAAGAGACATTAATATTGCTAGTTCTGTCACTATTAAGCTTTTTTTTTTTTCTTTTTACTGGGGTGTAGTATGTGGACACGTACTGAATGTGACAGCCTTTTAGATTATCTCCCTTTATCAGTTTTAGGAGAGAAATTATGACAAAATTCACAATTTTTGCTATAATGCCAAGGTCCCAAGCATTTAAAATGTTATGGTTGTCGGCCTTAGGGGACCCTATTAACATATCCCACACATATTTTAAAACTTGGTGAGCCTGTCCATGTTTTGGGTTTTCAGTAACATTAGGTGTTCCAGTAAAAATTTATTTTAAAATTGCCCCCCCCACAAAAAAAAAAAAAATACTAAAGCACAATAAAGAAAACCTGTTGGTTCCCCTTTGAAACTAGAACAAACAAAAAAAAATGCCGTGACCAGTTTTCAAAAATAGAAAATTAACCATTTTTTACCCTAAAAGTGCATGAATTGGAACAAAGTACAAGTCCAATGGGACATTACATTTTTTACTCACGAACACAGGACTTTCTTCAGAACAAAGTGCAGGATATCAGGTCTTTATTACGGTTGGAATTGATCTGGCAGTAGAGGCTCGGGGGTCATGTGAACAATACTTGATTAAAACTGCTGGAGTTCTAGGGCAGACAGCATGTGCAGATGAAAACATCGATGTTAGAACTAGCGGACAGTGGGGTCCTGCAGTTTCCCACAGATACACAGCTGGGAAGACTGAAACACAGTGAGGTCAGATAATTTCTTCCAGGTCACACAAAGCAGTGAGCATAGTGGGAGTTGAACCTGAGCTCTCCTGGTTCCCAGTTCTGTGCACTAACCACTCAGCCACCCTATGTATTTTTACTTAAAAAGCTGTTGCCTGCTGACATCACAGGAGCAGCCAGATTCGTCTCAGCTGAATTTCCATTTCCGTTGGAAAGGTTCCAGTTGTGCTGTGCATGCTACAGCATTTATGAATTTGTAGTTTTATTTTAGTAAAGCTCTTTTTGATTTACTGTTGGTCAGTAATCTGTGAATAAATGTATTATAGGTGTTACAACAATGGGAACTACCATTTAAAAGAACATTGACTATACATCTACCTTGATGTAGAAAGCTTGGCAAGAAATGTAGAGTAAATCTTTTTTACTACATTTGTATAAAACTTGGTTGATTATTCAGTGAATGAACAAGTAATAGTTTTTAATGTTACAAAATATTTATTGTAAAACAATTGTACTATTAAAGTTCTTGTAAAAAAAAAAAATAAGGGTATAATAAAACAAATCCATGTTTTTAGAAATTGTATTCATTGGCATTTCCAGTACTTGTGGGGAGATCTTGATATCATTGTAATGCTTCAGATTTGTGACTATTTGCAAGGATCAAGTAAAAAAAAAAAAAAAAATGTCACTTGCATTTTTTTAAATAGTGCCCCATTCAGCTTGCACTCCCACTTACCTTCAGTTCCTGTAGCCTCATGGTATGCCCTTGGTGAGGCCGCTAGGGGTGGAGGGTAGGTCCTTTGATGATGAACGAATTCACAAATGAAGGTGGAGCCTGATTGTGAGGCCAGCGGGGTGCTGGTTTCATCTGGCTCCTCTCCAGCATTTTCCCATGTTCCGCCCTTCTCTGAGTCGGCAGCGTGCCTGCATGCATGCTAGGGGTTGGCACAGACAGTCAGCCAGCTGGCTCACTTTCCCATTGCCATCTGTATGAACTGGACCATCTGTGCTGCTACAGGAGGCACTTACACAGCAAAACCAACAACCACCCTCCTCCCTGGATGGTCAAACCCCTTCCCCCTCCACCAGCCCTTCAGCAACTCTGGGTCGTTCCTGAACCCATATCACCGATATCGTGAGTGGTAGTGCTACAGCTGTGCTGATGGGCCAGCAAAATGAACAAAACAAAGGGCGCTCTTCCAAGCTTCGGGGAGTGCTGCTGTATGAAAAGTCAGCTGCAGATCAGAATGTCAAAAATAAATACGGCCCTCGTTGGGATATTCGTGGCTATTTTATTTATTTTAATGACTGGGTAGGTACACTGGAGCCAGCGGCCTTTTTCAGGTATAACCTGGGTACTGAAAGTACAAAACAGCCAAAACATGCTTGCAAGAATATGAATCCATACTTACGACTGAGAAAGATATTCAGGATGGGAGAAGGGTCACATAATACAGGAATGTACATCTAGTTTTTGCATGTGATCTTTCAGTTTAGCAGTGAAGACTAAGTGTTGAGGTCATTCTAATAGAAGATGGGGTGGTGTTCCAAAAGGAAGCAGCCCGGTAGCTGAAAGAGCTCTGCTCCATGCCCGTCCACATGTGAGGGACTTTTTAGTAAGTTGTTTACAGTAGTCTCGAAGAGAGGTAGGGGGATGCTTTTCCATGCAGGATCTTGAACACAAAATTAGCCAAACATAATTAGGCTCTGTATACTGGTTGCAGCCATCCGAGAAGTTCGAAATTGGTTCAGTGACAGGACCTAGGACATTGACTGGATGCAAATGTGGCCACTTAAAAAAAGTAAAATAAATAAATGTTAAATGTCATACCATTATGTAATGGCCAGGCTTCGATTTTTCCCAGATCCTCTACTAATGTAAAATATTGAGAGATGCAACTAATCTGTCCACCCAATTTTGCATCATCTGCAAATTTTAATGATTTTGTTATGCAGGTCGTTGCCCATGTCCGAAATGAAAAGGTTAAACAGTGGTCCCAGTACTGCTAACCCTCCCCTGCCCAGACAATGGGTTGTTAATACGCACACACTGCTGCCTGTTGTAAAGCCATCCACTGATCCATTTGATCAATCTACAGTCGATGCCCATACCCTTGAGTTTATTATGGGGCACTTTGTTGAAGGCCTTTGAGAAGTCTAAATAAATGACATCTGATGGGTATGTCTTTGTCGAGATTTAAACTGATGTTCTTTTAGAAAGTAATCAGATTTGTGCAACGTGACCTTCCTTTGGTGAATCCATATTACCCTGGCTCAGAGCTGACACATCCCAGTCAGGACATTCCTCAGGCTACTAGGTCTAATCGCCGCGGCCATTGTTGCAGTTCCTCTGGCCTGGTTGCACATGAGGATCCTGCAGTGGACCCTCAGGGTTCAGTGGGATCAGCGCTTAGACCATCTAGATCAGCTGGTCCTTGTCTCCTCACCAGTACACAGAGTGCTTGATCGGTGGATGGACCCAGACAATCTTTTAAAGGGGGGTCCCCTTTCTTATCCCCACTCCTCACCAAATCCTCACCACAGATGCTTCAGGTCTGGGTTGGGGAGCCCATCTAGGTCCCTATCAGACCCAGGGTCTCTGGTCTCATTGGGAGACTCTTCTCCACATAAACATCCTAGAAATAAGAATTCCTGCATGCCCTACAGGCTTTCCAGAACCATCTCTCTCCAGGCCCTCTGCTGGTGCAGTTGGACAATCTCAGTGTGGTATATCAGCAAGCAAGGGGGACCCATTCCTACCTTCTGTGCTGGGAAGTAATGAGGGCCTGGTACGGGGCTCCAGCCCACAGTGTAGAACTGTCGGCCGTCCATGTGCCAGGTGCCCAAAATGCCTTGGCGGACAGCCTCAGCAAGTCACAGTCTCGGGGTTTACTAGCCGCATACAGGATACCCTAGATAATGGGCGTTCTGTTGCGGCCATATTTGTGGACCTCACCAAGGCTTTCGATTTAGTTAAATATGAAAGCCTTTGCAGACACCATAGTGGTCTTGGCAGAAAATGACAAAGCCGTTATTCCTCAAGAGTCTACGGCTCATTCAATCAATAGAGAGTCCTGTAAGATTGACACCTTGGGGGAGCGAGTCTTTGCTGCTGCTGCTACCCTAGGAATGCATATTGCTAGCTACCAGGGCTATTTCTCACAATACGAGTATACCCTTTGGCATTCGCTAAAAACCTTGGTGGAAGCTCTTCCAGAGTCTGATGTTAGTTGAGAGCTCCAGACTATTACTAGAGGCACTTAATCCAATAATCAGCAAATCTTAATGCTGCTATGGATGCCTTTTGATACTCATTTCGTAGGGCATCATCGGGCGGATATGTACCTGATGCCACTCGTGGTTATGGACTTCGGGGTTTACAAATGATGCTCAGCAAAGAGTCATGAATTTGCCATTTAATGGAGTTTATCTGTTTGGCCCACAGGTGGAGCAGGCACTGGAGGCCACGTAGAAAACTAGGACTGGCATTAAAACAGCCAGACCAGCCCCTGCTGCCCCTCAATGGGGCAGAAACTGCGGGCAGTTTCATAACTGGCCAGCCCTTCCGTAGAAGGCAGAGGGGGCTTCAGCAAGAACCAAGCCCCCCCCCCATCCACAAAAAAAATGCAGCAGAAAGCACAGGGTCCAAAAGCACCTAGTGCCACCCAATGAAATTCCGGCCCAGGTCCCACCTCAGCTTTCCAAGGGGGACTCTTCGGCAATAGGGGGCATCTGACTCAGTTTTACAACCAATGGAGGTAAGTCACATCAGACAAATAGGTCCTTAGGATAATTTGGGAGGGTTACTTTCTGAATTTTTCAGATGCCCCTCCGGATCATCCACCCAAATGACAGCCCAGCCTGTCTATCACTCAGTCAGACCTCCTCACTTCCGAGATTCAAGGTCTTCTGAACAACAGGGCAGTAGAAGTAGTTCCGTAGGAGGAACTGGACACAGGTTTCTACTCCCATTACTTCCTAGTTCTAAAGAAAACAGACTGTATGCACCCTCTTCTAGACCTAAGGAAGTTAAACAAATTCCTCTTCAAGGAGAAATTCAAGATATCGCTCGGTACACTTCTTCCTCTGATTCATCAAAACGATTGGCTGGCCTCCTTGGACATGCAGGACACCTACCAACTTGTTCTCATACACCCAAACCACCACAGATATCTCTGATTTGTGGCCCTCTGTCAACACTACCAATTCAGAGTCCTGTCCTTGCTTTGCAGTACTCGCAGTGCATCTCAGGAAACTTGGACTTCAAGTATCTCGTGCCTGGATGACTGGCTCCTAGCAAGCTCCTCCAAACAAGGGACACAGGAAGCAGCGGTCATGGCTTCCAGGTTTCTCACATCCATGGGAGTCCTGTTGAATCTTGAAAAATTGCAGCTGCAGCTCTCCCAACAACTCCTCTTCATAGGGGCCCTCCTGGACACCTCCAGGGCAAGGGCCTTCTGGTGGACAGGAGAAACAATATCCTCCAGATGGCTCGCTTCATCAAAGAGAACAACTCGGTTCGAGCTCTTTCAGTGCAGTAGATGCTGGGTCTCATGGCATCTTCATTGTTCACGGTACCTCTGGCTCACCTTCACGAGAACCACTCAGTGGATGCTCAGTATTCAGTGGTCCCCGACCACACATCCACAGTCCTTTCACATCAAGGTGACTGAACCCCTAAAGAGGTTGCTCACCTGGTGGGCTCGGGGACAGCCTTCTTCAAGGCTTTCCCTTTACCCATTTGGAGACACAGATCACTATTACCATAGATGTATCTCTAAGCAACTGGGGAGCTCACTGTTAGGATTTCCACACCCAGGGTCTCTGGAGTCAGGACGAGTCTCAACTACACATAAATGTCCTGGAGATGAGAGCTGTGCTGTACACTGTCCGAGCTCTGAAGGATATCCCTGTCGCAAAGTAATTCTCCTTCAGACAGACAAGGCAGTGATGTACTACATCAAAAAGCAGGGTGGAGCACACTCTTACCCCCTGTGCAGGGAAGCGAGAGTGTGGGAATGGTGCCTAGAGCACAAAGCCCTGATCCAGGCAGTCTACCTGTCAGGAGCCCAGAATGATCTGGCAGATCATCTCAGCAGATTGGAGGCGGATCCACATGAGAGGTCTCGACACAAACATTGTGCAGTCACTCTTCGAAGAGTCAGCCACACCGGACCTTTTTGCATCCCCACTCAACGCAAAACTGCCTCTCCTCTGCTCCAGAAATCCAGAACCTGGTGCTTTCTGTCAGAATGCATTCAGACTGTGGTGGACAAGACGCTTTCTGTACGCATTTCCTCTTCTTCCCTTAATTCAGAGGGTGTTGCTCAAACTGAAGGCATGGGGGGAGGAGGGAGAATGATTCTCATCGCCCCATTCTGGCCTCTTCAGATTTGGTTTCTGTTAAGATTATCAGAAGCTCCACTGAGACAGCTACCACGTCAAATGGACCTTCTGACCCAGGACCCAGTGGTCCATCCCAGCCTGAGGTCCCTTCATCTCCACACCTGGCTCCTGAGGAGATAGAGGTGGGCAGATTTGACGTCTCCCATAGAGTCTCAGACATTCTCTTAGCAGCACGCTAGCCATCCATTAGGAAAACTTGCACGGTGAAATGGAAATGATTCTCCCATCTGGTGTGCAAAGTCCTCCCTGGACCCCTTTTCTTGCCCACCAAACAAAATCTTAAGAGTATCAGCTAGACCTGTCAAATACAGGGCTACAGTAGTTGACGGTGAAGGTCCATCTCTGTGCGATTTTTGGCTTACCACGAGCCTATCCACAATATGTCTGTGGCTCAGCTGCCTTTGGTTAAGAGGTTTCTTAACTCATTCCTTCCTGATGACGCCATATGGCGTCATAAAAAAAAATACCTCTTTTTCCTGATGACGCCATATGGCGTCCTAAATCATGTGCTGTAGTGCCTGATGACGCCAATTGGCGTCCATATCTTTCTCTTGGTGCAGCTCAAGCATTTGTTTACATTTGATGAATTGAGTTGTACCAGCTAGTAGGGGACATCGTACCCTTACTGATTTTACCTAATATGTGTTCCCATTGGCTATTTTTGAGAAAACAAGCCTTAATACATAAATAAATAAATTTTACTATTTTTTGCGTGTGCTGTGAAAAATGTATTATGTTCATTCTGCCATTAGTTTGTATTGTAACAACAAATCATCTTGTTTTAGTGTAACATGTTAAGCTGATCAGGTTGACACTATAATTAATTTCATAACTTGTATTTTTTTTTTATTCGAGCAATCCGATTGGCTGTCACCACTTTGGTGTATTTTTTTCGTCTTTTGGGGTATTTTTCTACAATAACATGTCACTGATATCATGATTGTTATAACTATTAGTCCATTTATATCACTAAGTGAGCTGAATATTTCTGTATTTAAAAATCGAGCTCTGTGATTGGTCGGATTTTCTGACATCATCAATTCTGAATTTAATTGGTATAAAGGGATTGTCTTAGATGCAGGCACCATCCCCCTGATGAAGCCTTAGTTGTCGAAGCGCCAGGGAACCTGCATGCAGATCTTTTGTTGTGCCTTCCACTGTTCTATTCGATGTGTGTGCCTGAAACGTTAGACTAAATCCTTATTTAGCATTCAAGCAAGGACTCGTATTTTTTTACAACCATCACTAGAGGGAAAGTGGCTCTCTGGGCTCTGGAGTGTACAGTGATTTTTTTTTTTTTTTCAGTTAAGGGTTGCAGCCCTCACCTGCACCTGCCCTAGCTCTGTAATGCGTCACCATTTGGTCATATTGATCCTCACTGTTGCCATGCTTGCTCTATGCTTATTGTACACGTCTTTATTTCCATTAACCAGTCAGAGCACACACTGGTGCAGGAAGAGCATGGTGACTGGAAACTTAGTTTCAAGATGGAGGTGATGCTCTTATCCTAAAATACTCACTTCATTTCGGTGCCAAAACCTCGATTTGTAATCTGTATTTACTTTATTTGTTTTTATTTTTATTTATGATAAAAGTTTTCATAGTTGTTACTTTGTTCATTTTGGGATAATTTCTGGTCATCCTGTGTGATCACATCTTATGGATCCGGCTGGCATTCCTGATGGGAGAGAGTGTTTCTTGTGCATGTACTAGATGAGGATACATGAATTCAGCACCTTTTGTTACTTTTTAAAGAGTTTATGTTCGGATTATGGCTATGTTAAAATCTAAGTGGCATGTTGCACCTTGTGTTATGGATGATAAGTGGGTTAGGGTCAGTAGCATGTTTGTCTCATGCTCTGCACTTGAGTTTTCTGCCTAATACGCAGTTGCTGATTGTTGAAAATGAAAAAATAATGGTGTTGCCTTCAACTTATCTGACATCAGTCCAGCCCCAATCTCTGATGCATTGTAAAGGCCAAATCAGTTTTGAATTCCTCCACAGTCACTGGTGTTGTCCATCGACTTGTATGACGTCAGTCCAGACTCAACTTCTGATGCACTGTAAAGTGTTCTTCAGGTTAAAATCCCTCCACAGCCACTTGTAAGAACTAGCTCCTTACCATGCATCAGTCGAGCCCCAAACTGTAGTGAACAGTGAAGTGCATTTCAGGTTCAGATCCCCCCTCAACTGATTGTGTTGTCCATCGACTTACCGCATCAGTCCAGACTAATCCCATAATGCACTGTGAAGTGCATTTCATGTTCAAAATCCTCCACATCCACTGGTGTAGTCCATCAATTCATATGACATCAGTTCAGCCCTCAATCTGTGATGCACTGTAAAGTATTCTTCAGGTTCAAATCCTCCACAGCCACTTGTAAGTTCTGTCTCCTTATCATGTGTCAGTCGAGCCCCAAACTGTAGTGAACAGTGAAGTGAATTTCAGGTTCAGATCCCTCCACAGCTGATGGTGTTGTCCATCGACTTACCATGTATCAGTCCAGACCAATCCCATAATGCACTGTGAAGTGCATTTGATGTTCAAAACCCTCCACATCCACTGGTGTAGCCCCAATCTCTGATGCACTGTAAAGTATTCTTCAGGCTCAAATCCCTCCACAGCCACTTGTAAAATCTCAGGCTCAAATCCCTCCACAGCCACTTGTAAAATCTATCTCCTTATCATGCATCCGTCTAGCTCCAAACTGTAGTGAACAGTGAAGTGCATTTCAGGTTCAGATCCCTCCACATCCAATGGTGTTGTCCATTGACTGATCTGTTGTCAGTCCAGCCCCAACTGCACTGTAAAGTGCTGTTCAGGTTCAAATCCCACCAGAGTCACTGATTTAGTCCATCTGTTCATCAGTCTTCAGTCCAACCTTTATCTCTGACACTCTGTGATGTGCATTACTGATATGGATCCCTCCTCAGTCACCATGGTGTAGTCCATTGTGCACATCAAGATTCATTCCAACACTACCCTCAGATGCACTGTAATGTTCTATTCAAGTTCGAATCGCTCCACAACCACTTTAGTCCCTTGTGCTCATAATGCTTCAGACCATCCTCACTCTCTGATGCACTGTGATGTGATCAGTGCCAGTGTATGACTTATACAGTCCATTCAAATGAAACACAGCACACAGTACACATGTGCACCAATGAGCATCACTCCATGGTGCAGGCATACCCACACTCCTTCCCACCCACACAGTGCGCCATACTGAATGTCGCAACATATCACATGTGTATGCAGGCAAACCATGTGACAGCACATAGTACACAACCTTTACAGGTGCCCATGTCATCACCCTGTATGTGTACCCACAATGTTTCTGCATGGCATATGAACACCATTACCAGGTGCAGGCAGACCCACCTGCTTCCCTACAACTGAGTATACCCCAAGGAAGGGTGCCAATTCATGACACAAAATGACTGCAGTGCCTATGAGCATCATTCCTTGGTACAGGCACACCCACCCCCTTCCCCATGACACAGTATACCCCAAATTACCAGTGCCTTTTCAGCAATTTCATCATCCTATACGTATACCCATAATGTATCTACAGTGTCTGTTAGCACCATTACATGCATACAGCCTCTCATATTTCCCCAGAACATATGAAGTGCATCTGAGCCTGTATTATGAATGCAGGACCCCCCCCCCCCCGCCACTAACACACAGTGCTTCATCATATAGTCATTCCCTCACCTTAAACCATCCCATAATAAAACCCCCAACAAATAAACTATGTCAGGAAATTAAATAATACACAGATTTATGTAACATGATGTTTACTGAAAAGACTGTGAACCTTTACATGAACAACATCATGCTTCATTTACAGTATGATAAAGCAAACAGCACAAATAAAATACAGTTTCCTATACTTATTATGGGATTTTATTACAAAAATAAAATAGTTTATTTCAATGAAATTAGACATTTTAACTACAGCACATATGCAATTAATCATAGAGAGATCTCTAGCACTAACAAATGTCTCCATTTCCTGAGTCAGCTCACTGACCTACACTGGAGGTGTTCTTCCTATTTACATCACTTGACCTCACAAAGCACTTCCTTCCTACATCACTTCCTGATATGTCCTTCTAAGGTGATGTGTAAATATGTTCTTACTAAACTAGGGGAAAAAACAAAAAATTGATAATCAGATTCATAAACTAAAATCAGTGGGTAAGAAGAATTAAACACTGCAAAAATTCCAACCAGGGGAGTGGAACAAAAACTCAAACTGTAATAACAAGAGTTTCAGATATTGATTTCTGACTTAAAAAAAAGGTAAAAAACTTGCAAAATTTATATTTAGACAATGACAGATGTTTATTGTATATTTTTAACAATTTTAATCAGCAATTTTACAGAAATTTAATATTTTTGTATGACCAAGTAAACAGAGCATAATTATATTTAGATAAAATCATCAGAATTTATTAAAATATGAAAACAACCTTACACAACATTAAATCCAGTTAAATAGACATTACCAAACCTCACTCATTTTCAAAAACTTTTTGTCCTGAAAAACTTCTCTTTTTACAGTTTTAAAATTGGATGTATGGTTTTTAAGATATGTAGGTTTAAGCACAGTGTGTTTGTATGAATGCTGCAGATCTAAAACCCCTTCAGGCACACAGGTGTTCTAGCAGCAGGCAGAGGGTACCTGAACATTCTAAGTGATAATAGGATAGAATGAGTTAAAGGTATCCTCCACACTAGGCCACCAGTCAGGAGACCGGTAGCTGCCTGGGTTATCAACTTGGTGCTAGACATGCTCACTCGTAAACCTTTCAAATCTCTAGCTACATGTGAGTTGAAGTTCCTGACCTGAAAGGCTGCCTTCCTTGTCACCATTACGTCTGTTCGCAGAGTGTCCGAAATACATGCCTTGATCACAGACCCTCCATATACAGTATTTCACAAGGACAAGGTGGTCCTCAGAACTCACCCTAAATTTCTTCGAAAAGTAGTCTCGGAATTCCATCTGAACCAGCCCTTGGTCCTTCTGACCTACTTTGCAAACTTCCAGAATGAAGGGGAGCATACCCTACAATCTGTGGATGAGAAAAGAGTATTGCGGTTCTACATCGACAGAACGAGAAAGATCCGCAAATCCAAGCAACTCTTTGTTTCGTTCAGCATGGCCCAGCTGGGTCAGCTTGGTCTTAGTGTATTTCATGTAATATATATGTTCTTTATTGCTACGAATGTTGCAGGTCAAGCTGGAAGGCAGGGTGTACGCCCACTCTACCGGAGCAGTCGCGACATCTCTGGCAGAGATACGGAACGTGCCCATTGCAGATATCTGCAGTGCAGCTACTTGGAGATGTCTGTCCCATATACAGCATCAGCTGTTATTACTTGTTTGAAATAACCACCAGTATTTGTTCTCCGATCCCAAGGAGGTTGACAAGCTTGTTCACAAGCTTGAGACGGCTATGATCGAGGATGCAAAGGGAGAAGAGTCATCCAATAATGAATGAACTGTGTACAGCTGACGTTTTTTTTCCGGGACTCTGGACATTGTATTGTGAGCTAGACCAAGGACTTTCTTTGAATATATTGCTACCTTTTGTTGTTGCCCGCACACTTGTTTCATTCACTGGGCCAGTTAAAACTTGTGGTAACATGGGCATTGGGTTGCATCTAATTTGAATGTTGCTAAACTTGGGGGAGTTCTACAGCTCGACTTGAGTGCTCCATTGTTGTTAAAATGGCAGCTCTCGCCTCTCCCGTTCTGAGTGGACTGCTCATCCCCTTAATGTAAGTCCCACTAGGGCCCTGGTGCATTTTTCAAGTTCACTATTCTTCCCTTTGTGGTTCAGGCCGCCCGCTCCTATACTCAAGGTCTGAGTATGGCACTTATAGTGGGGCTCTGTTTTCTTTCCACAGTGTGTCGACTGCCTTACGAAGTTCTTTTAAACAAAATGATTCAAATGTGGATTGCTCTGTGATAAGTGCAGGTTTGTACTAGTATAGTAGATATAAGAGAGATACAATGGTGAGCTGTCAGATAAATGATCTATCTACACAAGTGCTGTTTGACCTCGGGTAACCTCACGCGTGGCGTAAGCACGAGTGAGATGTCCGAGGTCAAACAGCACAAGTGTAGATAAATCATTTATCTGACAGCTCGCCATTGTATATTTCATTTATGCAATAGGGATGCTTTCTGTCAGTGCAAGAACATTATCTTTTTTGCATACGTTTGTCAAAAAAATGAACAAAAAATTGCCTTTTCTGCTCTTTTTTTGCTAATTATAAAAAAATCTATAAGGTATTTATCAATGAAATACTCATTTAATAGATAATTTTGTGCTGCACAACTTTCATGCTCACAGCACTTTGCTATTTCTTTTCATTTTAAAGTTAGTTGCATTTGAATACAGTTAGTACTGGTACTGAGGCTGAATATTCTAAATGAGTACCGAAGTGATTGTGACATATCTACTATGTATATAAATCTGTGATGATGCGTCTACTATGTGTATAAATGTAAAATTTTGAATTTATCTCATAGTAGCTCAGATTTATCACACAGGATTTATGTCCACGCCTATTGCATAAACTGTCTTCTGACTGTTTAGCATATTTACTTGTATTTTTGGCTTTATTTATGGTATTTACAATGTTTAACTACTGGTGTAACAGTCAAGACAGTTTGCCAGTAAAAGCTTTTTGATTTAAAGTTTAGCCAAGGTAATGGTCCTGGGAGTTGGGGATAATTTTTTTTAGTATATATATCCTACAACATTGGGGGGATCTTTAGACTGAATAGTCAATTTGATAATCAGGATATAAGAGATTCCCAGCCTTTTTCTGACTCCCCTTATTTTTCCTTTGGCTGTATGCATTTGGTTAATTGTCATATTATTGCTCTGTTTTATGCCTTCCTATGTGGTAACTCACAGGAGAGTGTCCTGATATTCCTCCTTGTAAGAGAACAGTATTATCTGGCAAATACATGGCTGCTGTCCCTCTGTGGGAGACTGTAAGTTCTGCTTGCAAATTTCTTAAATAAAAAATATAAAAATAAAAGGTCTCAATCGTATCTCCCTCTTCCAGGGTGTACATACTGAGGTCCTTTAGTCTCTCCTCATACGGCTTTTGATGCAGACCCTGCACCATTTTAGTTGCCCTCCGGTGGTCTGCCTTCACTCTGTTTATGTCCTGAAGATGTGGTCTCCAGAACTGAACACAATACTCTAGATGATGTTTTACCAGCAATCTATACAGAGGCAACACCACCTCCCTCTTTCTGCTAGTAATATACCTCCCTATCCACCCCAGCATACCTCCTTACTCCTTAGGAGGTAGTATAGTGCAGTGGGTTAAGGCTCTGAGCTGCAGATCTGGGGACCTGGGTTTGAATCCCACAGCCGCCTAGGTGCATACTGTGTGATCCTAAGCAAGTCACTTAACTTTCTTGTGCTCCCAGGTCACATCTGGAAACAAGCTTCGACTTAGTGTGCTACTCTTGGTTAAACAATGTTCCCTTTTCCTTACTGTCTTGTTGCACTGCCTGGCCACCTTTAGGTCACTCGATATGATTACCCCAGGTCTCTTTCCTGCTTGCTGGTCATCAGTACCACTCCACCTATTTTGTACTCGGTCCCTGGGTTTCTGCACCACAAGTGCATTATTCTGCACTTTTTCACACTGAAACCCAGCTGCCATACCCTTGACCACTCTTCTAGTTTTCTTGGGTCTCTGCTCATCCTTCCCTGCGCCACCCCCCAATTGCAGATTTTGGTGTCATCCGCAAAGAGGCAGACGTTCTCTTCCAGCTGCTCTGCAGTATCACTTATAGACATTAAAGAGGACCGGTCCCAGCACTGACCCCTGAGGCAGCCCACTGGTCACCCTCCCTTCCTTGGAGTGAACTCGGTTTACCACCACTCTTTGTCGCCTATCCCCTAATCAATTTCTTATCCAATTTACCACCTTTGAATCCACTCCTTAGCTACCCAGCTTGTTTACTAGTCACCTATGTGGAATGGTGTTGAACGCCTTACTGAAATCTAGGCAGGCCATGTCCACCGCTCCACCATGATCTAGTTCCTTAGTCACCCAGTCAAAGAAATCTATTAATTTGTTTGACACCTCCCCCCTTTGTGAAACCGTGCTGCCTTGGGTCTTGTAACCCACTGGATTCAAGATACTCCACAATCCTTTCCTTCATCAGTGATGCCATGAACTATCCCCCCACCGATGTCAAGCTGACTGGCCTATAATTGCCAGCCTCCTCCCTGCTACCACTTCTGTGTAGTGGGACTACATCTGCTTTCCTCCAGTCCTCCGGAACCACTCTTGTTTCCAGCGAGCTGTTAGAACTGTCAGAGGTGCCACCGGTATTTCCCTGAGCTCCCTCAATACCCTTGGATGCTCCTCATGTGGCCCCATTGCTTCGTCCACCTTCAGATTAGCAAATCCCTTCAAGACTCTCTCCTCTAAAAAAGAACTAGTGTCCACCTCCCTCCCTCCCTCCAAAGCTTTTGTTACTTTTTTGTGGCCTCTCCCCTTTTCCTTTCTCTGAACACTAAACAAAAGTATTTGTTCAGGATGTCTACCTTTTCTTGGCCCCCTCTGCACAGTCCCCCTTTCCATTTTTAACCTTACAATCCCACTCCTGGTCTTCCCTATCTAAAAATTTCTTGTCCCCTTTCGTTACCTCCTGGGCTATTCTCTCTTCAGTTTGCACCTTTGCACTGCTTACTGCTTTCCCTGCTTCCCCTGATACACCTCCCTATCCTCCTCCCTCTGCATCTCCTTATACCTTCTGAATGCTACCCTTTTAGCTTTTACCTTTTCAGCCACCTCTTTCAAGAACCATTGCAGTCTCTTTTTCTTCTTGCTTTTGCTCACTTGTTTGACGCAGAGGTTTGTTGCCTTTACTGTGCTCCTTTTTATCTTTGCCCAGTGTTCCTCCACCCCACCCAGGTCACCCATCCCTGCTAGGTCTTCCTTGAGGCATTCACCCATTTTTTTTAAATCTGCCCTCCTGAAGTCCAGGACCCTCACCCTTGTGTGGCTAGATTCTGCAGCTGTCCTTATATAGAACACCATACAGTGATCACTGGTCCCCAAGTGGCCTTCCACCTTGATGTCTGCAATGATGTCCCTCTTAGTGAGTACCAGGTTCAGTATTGCCCCATCATGAGTAGGTTCACTGACTAGTTGCAATGAGGAATGCCCCAGCAGAGTCCAGGATGTTCCTACTTCTAGCTGAAGCTGCTGCTGGGAGGCTCCGATCCACATCTGGCAGGCTGAAGTTTCCCATCAGCAACACCTCCCCCTTTTCTGCCATCTTGCCAGTGACTTCCATTAGCATCTTATCTAATTCCTCCCTGTGTGCTAGATGTCTGTAGATAACTCTAGTGTGAACAGTGGCTCCATTCCCTGTCTCCAGGGAGACCCACGGTACCTCTGCCTCCCCCTGTATCTCCATGGCTTTTATGCTTTCCCTCATACAAAGCACCAGGTATACACCTCTGATGTCGAAACTTTGACATTGACCGACACTACAGTGCCAGGATGCTGTAGTGTCGGCGCAGAGCCCCGGCACTGTATTTGGGGGGGTCTTGCATCCCCTTCCCTATTCAGCTCTGACTCTGAGTTGATTATATTTAGTGGGGGGAGGTGCGGGGGGCTCCCATGTTAGGGAGTTAGAAACTGTATGCTGACTGCAAAAAGCAGTCAACATGATGGTTTCGCAGTCTGGTCGTTCGACAGAAGTTTTGTCGACGACCAATCATAGATCCAAAGCACCACACCACCTCCTTTCTGTCCCACCCGGTCCTTCCTGAACAGAGTATAGCCCAGTACAGCCATGTCCCAGTCAAAGTTTTCAGTGCACCATGACTCAGTAATGGCCACAATACCAGGTTGGCCTCTAGGTTGGGAATCTTATTTCCTAGACTTCTAGCATTCACACACATGGCCTTCCAGATTTTGTTTCCACTCTGCTTGTTGTCCCCTTTTTTTCCCTCCCACCTCTTTTTAATGCTCCTGTTCCTTTCCCCCCTTTATCTCTACTACCCTGCTTCCTTTATTAATTTGCACCATGAGGGATTCCTCATCCCCTCAGATTCTTTTTATTCTTTGCTTTAGCATGCAGGGGAGGCAGTTTCTGACTCCCCAATTCGTTCTGCCAACCCCCTTGGCTAGTTTAAATGTTCATTGAAGTAACATTTAAACTGTCCACTGAGGACTGCAGTTCCCCTCCTGGATGGATGCAGGCCATCACCCCTGTGTAGGCCCTTATCCTCCCAGGTGGGTCCCCAGTTTAGCCAAACTCTTCCTCTGTACCATTCCTTCAGCAATGAGCTGAAACTCCTGTTGTAGAGTTCCCTTCCTTGTCACAGACAGGCAGCACCTCAGCGAAAGCCACTGAGCAAGCTACCTGGCTAAGACCCCCCCCCAGCACAATAAACTCCCCCTGCACTATCCCAGCCCTGTCCCTAGCCAGGTCATTAGTTCCCAGGTGGACAGTGATATCCAGCTTTCCCTCCCATCCTGCTGTCCTAGCAATCAGCAGGATTCACTTCCCATCCCTCTGGGCAGTGGCATTAGGTAGGCACCTAACCTACCTCTCCCCCCTTCCTATTCCTAAATCTATCCCCCCTCACCTTTAAGTCCCCCATCAGAAGTTGTTTCCTCCTCCTCTGGGGTCCCCACTACAGAGGGCCCCCACATTCACCTTAGTCACCACCGTGGTGCTTCTTACTGGCAGTCCTGCCCGCCAGAGTGGCATAGGGAATTCTGTAGTAGTCACCGGTCTGTCCCACCACCCCACCCTTCCAGAGCCCACCATAGTACAGCTGTTTCCTCCTCACTGGCATCCCTCTGAGGTGCCCAACTTGTCCTTGCCTACTCCTGCCCCTTATTCTAAGTTTTCACCTCATTCTGCCACTGGCAGCAATCTCCGCACTCTGAAGGGGCTGGTTCCAGGTATGACTCGTCCTTCCCTACCCTATCCCTTACCCCCCACCTCTCTCCTGCCCACTTTTATATCCCCCTGCACTTAAACAAAGGAATTTGTTCACTTGAGCTAATAACTTGCACTTTTTGTTCTGTCTGAGGTGCTCCCAGATTGCACTAGCCCTGTGTTAACTTGCCCCATGTAACTGATTTTTTTGCTCACTGTGCTCCGGTAATGTTCCCCCCCCCCCAAAAAAAAAATATCTTTATCCTCTGCTTCCCCCAGCTGGTTTCCCCAGTCTACTCCCCTTGATATCACCTCACTCATTCAATAATTGCTAAATAATCTGCCTGTTAACTGTGATCCATTCTTGCAAAGAGTTGGCTCCCAGGCTACATTCAATTTTTGTACCATGTTCCTCAGATACGCCACTTGTAATTCAATGCATATTCCACAGGTATAATATATTTAACTATGTTATGTCACAAATGCGATTGTATGATTATTTTTTTTTTTATTTATTCCATCAGCTGGGGGGATGTTACTTATGGTCCCCCCCCCCCAATCCACCTGGAACCATGACCCCGCGCCACTCCCAGTACCTGTGCTTGACCTCCGTTCCTCTCACTGGCTGGTTCAGGGCAGGTACTTACCCCACCACTGTGGAATCCGGGAGTCAGGATCCAGGGGGAGCATCTCAAGTCAGAGTGGTGCGGCACCAACGGACTAGACTTCATCTTGTGTGCTGGAGGATTTTTTTTTCTATGTATGGGTTTCCTATCCCCCAGCACGGGCGTGCAGTGACGTCTGATGCTGCTGTGTGTGTGCTTCCGTGCATTGCATCTGACACTGTCCGTGCTTCCCAAAGCTGAACTGCCCTTGCACAGACCCCCGCCACCACCAGGAGCCAGCAGAGCTCATGTCCCAACCCACCCTCCCTGGAGGAGGAGAGCAGTCCTGGGAAACACAATCCTCCTCCCCCGGCTGACCCTCCGACACCGAGAGTGCTCCCACCCCGGTAGTTGATATGGTGCGAGTGTATGCCCAACACCTCAACCCTCAGCACCACTGGGCTGGCTGATTGTATGATAATGATATTTTTTAACTGTATGTTTTGTTACAAATATAACTGAATGTTTAATTTTTTGGATATGTTAAATGTTAAACTGTATGTCTAATTCTTGATCCAACTGTACCCGCCAGGTCGCACCAGGAGATGAGCAACTTGTTGCTCAGTGTGCCTTCCTGGTAAAACATTTCAGTAAATAAAAATAAGTAAAATAAGTGGTAGACTTGGTGGGGGAGAGGTCCCCCAAATCCTAGCCAACTCGGCCTGGAGTCTAAAGACCTCCTCCCTCAACCCAGAGAGGTGCGTGCAGATGGGGCAGCACCGTAGTCTACAGATCTCTCTGAAAAGTGCCACCCCACAGCCACTGCACTGCATCACTCCCTGGGCCTTTGTTAAATCTTTTTACGCAACAGCTGTCCGAATAAATCTGCACTGATAAATGCATTTATCTGTGCTACTGTGTGGATAAATTTATTTATCCACATAGTAACTACATCATCAACTACCAGCACTGTCTCCCAGTTTCACTGTCACCTCCTCACAGTGCTCTTAACAGCCGAGCTATCACAGTCCCAAACACTCACAAAAGGCACACCCTAACCACCCCCCCCAAACTGGAACCACATTTTAAATGAAAACACTCTTAAGAAGAAAAAAAAACAAAAAACATTTTTTCCTCTTTCTCAGCATAGCAATCCTGCAAACCAAACACAGCAACCAGGCACAGAGAAAAAACCTGAAAAGAAACTTAACTGAAAAAAAACCAGAACACCAAAAAATCCTGCTGCATAAATTGTGGCTTTGCCTCTCGTGAGGTTACTTGAGGACACAGGCAACTGTACAAATAACTTTTGTTATCCTACAGGTACCCCCTGCATATCCCTTATATGTACTCTTACCCTAGAGAGGGTGTTGCTGTTTTTTCCAGTTTGGGCCTACCTTTGACCTTCCACCCTTCACAGCAGTGTCTGTTATATGGAAGTGAACAGGAGTCTTGCCCTAGTCCACTGCTTCTCCCTTTCCTTCTGCTGATGCCTATGATGTCAATCACCTGTTCCACTCCCTTGCTGTTCCACTCACTTGAGGGGACACAAATGTGGGCTGAATGTGGTCTGTGTTTACATATACACTAGGGTTGGGCCACTCAGGGTGTAAGGAGAGATGCTGATACAAACTGGATGGGTGAGATATTCAAGGGCCACCCATATAGGGGGTGGCAGTTGCTAGGAGGACTGCATGAGATGGTACACTGGAGCAGGTCTTGTGGGTAGGTTGTAACACTGATTGCTTTTACAATATAGATAAGCAGCTCTCTAAATGAAAGGAATTACCCAAGAGGGATACACAGTGGCTCAGAACAAGTAAGTACAGGCACAACAGATATGCAGCATACTGAACTTAAGGGATGCTCAGGCCAGTGCAGATACAATACAATGCAAAGCTCAGTCAGCCAATTAATATGCTGACCTAAATAAAGTCAAACAGCAGTACCTGTGTTGGATTGCAGACTACACAATCCTGCCATTCACTGACTGGAGAAATCAACCAGCACAGGGCTCCTGAAAGAATGACTAGCATGGCCATCCACTGGCTGCCTTCTCACCTGATGTCAGCCGTGATGCCCTTTGTGCTGCAGTCCTTCATGCTCTGGACCACTAGGAACTGTCAGTTTAAGAGAGGAAAGGAGTCCACCCACTCTTCTAATGGAGTCACCCAGCTGGGGTTGGGAGAGGTAGAGGTCGGAAAAGCAGTCTGGACTGTTCTGGTCCTAAGTTTGTCAGTAGCTTTCATGAGGCGATGTCCATTGGGAGGGAGGGAGGGCAGCTGACTGCTGAGCCCGTATGACCCCTTTCTGGACCGGTGATCTGGCAGCGGTGGACAGTGGAATGATGCTGCATGCCACAAGCGCTGGGGAAATGTCTTGAGTTTAAAAGTTGGCACCTTCAGTGAGTCTCTGCCCACTCTCCTGATACAGTCAGCTGCTTAGTGATAGGAGTTCAATAAGCAGTCTGGACTGTCCAGGTCCCAAGTTTGCTGTATGCTCCATGAGACAATGTCCATTGGGAGGAGAGCAGCTGATTATTGATCCCTCACAACCCTATGCTGGGCTGGCGGTGGTGGATCGTGGAATGGCACTGCAAGCCACAAACTCTGGGGAAAAGTCTTAAGTTTAAATTTTACAAAGAAATGTGCAGATGCTTACCTGAAATGGATAAGCACTGGATTTCTTTTTGAATTTCTGGTCCAGCAAAATGCACTGAATATTTGAATACTGGTGGCTTATAACAAACAAAATCGGTTATGCTCCCTAATACATAGTCTTAAAGATCCCTTATTCTGAGAAACTGTATGAATTGGCTCAAAAGTACATAAACAGGCTACATAATGGTAAATGCAACTGAAGGCTACCTCCTATTTATGAGGAAATACAAACCTGAGCTTGCAAATAGATTTTTTTTTTTTATTGATAGGGCAGCGTGGTGTTTTATATCATAGACACACTAATACAAGGTTGTTGCAGGTATGTTTATCAATACAGATGCTGTAACTTCAGAAAGCATACAGGAAGACCTGCTTCTAATTCACTGTACATCCAATGCAAATGGTGCACCAAAGTCATCTTATTTTGTGCAACTTTCTCATCACTTTTGCATTTTCAGGAGTGTTGAAGCCGTAAGGGACACTATTTCCTGAAAAATAAAACACAGTGCTTTTTGTGAGTTATACTTTCTTCAGCTAGCTGTGCTATTCCTAACAATGTTCCTCCCCCATTCTAGTTCTCCCCATTTTAGCCTCTCTTAAAGATCACAATGTTCCATTAACAGTGGGGTTCAGAGTAAAATGTGGCAAGTCTTATCCTATCCTATCCTACTTCATCCCTGGTGGTTCTGATTTATTAAAATGTCTTATCTGTCCTCTTCCCCCCCCCACACTTTCTAATGTAAACAGATTGCATCAGGAAACCCAAAGGCAGCATTTCTTCCTACATGTCCTGAGGTACAGATCTCCCAGTACAGAAAGTACAGAGTGACTGCTCTCTTCAAGCAGAAAAGTAAATCTGACTATTGGAGGGAGTGTGACCACAATGCAGAGTTTGAACTTGGTTCTAAGATTCCAAAATTAGCATTAAGTTCCATCTCCAGGGCAACTCAATCCAGTGGACTGATTGCTATTGTAAAGCTATACTGATGGATTCCTGTGGTTAAGAAAAGATTATCCGAGGCTGTAACCAGTAGCAGATCCAGGATTTTACAGGGGGGGGGGGGTGTTCTTGATATGCAATGTTTTAATCCTTTATATTATCTTTTCCATTAAATCTTTGACAGAAAATATCAATGTAATTTATTGTTTTGATTTTAGATTTTACTAACATACTATTTGCCAGCAGATTAGGCCTTATGGTCTATCAAGTCTGCTCGAACCTAGATCCTTAGTTGGGTGCCGAGACCCTCCCATCCCTTGTGCTCCAGAAACCCCTATCATCCATCCCCACCCCCCCAGGACAGGCCATCATCTGATACATCCACTTTCTGTGTCTGTCCCACCCTCTCTTAAAGCTCTCCACTGTGGATCTCTGAACCAGCTCACCAGGCAGAGCATTCCAAGGGTCCACCACCCTCTCAGTGAAAACCTCCTCCTCTTTTCCCCTCACCCTTCCACCTTCAAACCATGCCCTCTGGTGATGCCTCCTGCTTTAGTCTAAAGATCCCTCCATGTTTACCCTATTTATTCCCTTGAGGTACTTGAAGACCTCAATCATGTCCCCCTGTCTCTCCTCTCCTCCAATGAAAACAGGCAGAGCTCCTCAAGTCTGTCCTCGTAAGTCAAATCCCTAGCCTCGTATCATCTTTGTTGCCCTCTGTACCCTCTCCAGGAGCTGTATGTCCCTCTTCAAGTGTGGTCTCCAGTACTGTACACAGTACTTAAGGTGTGGTCTAACCAGTCCATTGTACAGCGCAGAATCACTTCCTTGCTCCAGAGGTGATCCTCTATGGATGCATCCCAACATCCTGTTTGCCTTGCTAGCTGCCTCCTGCACTGCTCAGTGTTATTCATACATGTATCCACCATGACCCCTAGGTCTTTTTCCCTGTTGAGGCTTCCAGCACCTCCCCTCCCAGGGTGTACCTGTGTTTAGGGTTTCCCCGACCAAGATGCAACACCTTGCACTTGGTGATATTGAAATTTAATTTCCATGTGTGAGCCCAGCTTTCCAGGGTGTCCAGGTCCCCTTGCAGGACCAACCTCCCCTCTTCTCCCTCAACTACTGCTCCCATCTTGGAGTCATCCGCGAAGAGACTCATTTCACACCCTGTACCATCCCTGATGTCTGATATGTATGCATTAAACAGGATTGGACCCAGGACCGAGCCCTGTGGTACCCCCACTACCAACCTCTGTAGGGTTCGAGAGCCCCACAGACCACTACTCTGAGTGCGCCCAGCTATCCAGTTTTCAATCCATCTGACCATCAAAGGCCTACTCCTAACCCCATCAGTTTCTCCACCAGACCATTGTGGGGACAGAGTCAAACGCCTTGCTGAAGTCCAAGAATAATACATCCACAGGCTTACCTCTGTCCAGTTCTGATGTTACCCATTCATAGAACTCCACAAGGTTGGTTTGACATGATCTACCTGGCACAAACCCATGCTGCCGACTATCCAGACCTCCCACCTCCAAGTAAACCCCAATCGCTCCTTTAGTATACTCTCCATTAATTTTCCCACCACCGAGGTTAAACTGATGGGTCTATAGTTTCCTGGTACTTCCTTCGACCCCTTTATGGATTGGTACCACATGTGCCTCTCGCCAATCCCTACGCACTCCCTGTCTCAAGTGACCTGTTGAAAGTCTGCCAGGGTGCAGCCAGTATGTCCGCCAATTCCCATAGTACTCGGATGAATGCCATCCGGCCCAGGAGATTTGTCTTTCTTTAGGCCTTGAGGGCAAACCACACCCTTTGGTGGGATGGCATCATCCGTCCCTCCACCTTACTGGTCTTTTTATCCTTATCCAGATGTGACACCCCTGGGGTACCTTTCCTCCCTTTGCTCCATTTCTGTTGCTCCTGATCCCACTCCCTGCCGCTTATCCCCTTTGTGCCTTGCTTTGTAGATATCCCATCCCTCCCTAGTGAACACAGAGGCAAAGTACTGCTAAATACCTCTGCCTGGTCCTCGCCTCTCCACCCACCCTCCTTCTGATCTCAATCTGCTGAGATGGCCCTTAGTTTTCTCTGCTCCCCAATGTACTGGAAGAACCCTTTCCCTCCATGTATCCCTGTGCCAGCCGTTGCTCTTTACTGGACTTAGCTCCCTCACCATACGGGTGACTTTTCTAGATGCAAGCTGGTACATTTCCTATCCCTATCCCTCTTGTTGTTTTATATTTTTTGTAAGCCGCCTTCTTTTCTCTGACTGCTACCTGGACCTCACTGGACCACCAGCATGGTTTATGTGACCTTGCTCCCTTACGTTTCAACTTAGCGCAGATCCTGACTGCCTCATGAAGTCCCCGTTTTATGACCTCCCATCTCCTTTCCACACTTGTTGAGGTAATCCCCTTCAAGTGATCCTTGAGAATATTTCCCATGCCCATAAAGTCTGCCCCCCTGAAGTCCACTGCCAGTGTCCTAGATCTCACCCCCACTCCCCCAATGCTTATTTGAAACCAGACAGTATTGTGGTCACTCCCAGTCAGGGGGTCCTGTACAACCATGTCCCTTACCAGATCCCCATCTGCCAGAACCACATCCAGGACATGCCCTCCCTTGTGGGCTCCATCACATGCTGTGTTAAGAACACATCCTGGAAGCCATCCAGCAGCCTCTGCTCCTTGGCCACCTTAGAGGACATGGTTCCCAGTTTGTACCTGGCATATTAAGGTCCCCATCAACACCACTCCTTCCCTTTTGGACCACACTGGGCAATGATGTTGTCCAGCAAACCATCCTCTAGAACATCACTCATCCTGGGGCCTATATGCTACTCCCAGCTTGACCTTATCTCCTGCTGGGGATCGTAAGGTGACCCATAAGGCCTCCACGTTTCCCTCTGCCTCTTCTACCATAGCAATTTCTATGTCATCTCTAATGAACATAGCCACTCCACCCCCTCTGCCCTCCTTTCTATCCTTCCTAAGCATAGTGTACCCCCGTACATTTAGGTCCCAGTCATGGTTTTTGTTGGCCCACGTTTCCGTGACTGCCGCCACATCCACCCCCCGAACAGCATGGCCTGGAACTCTGGCAACTTGTTTCCCAAGCTCCTGGCATTTACTAACACTAACCCCCACCCCTTATCCCTGATCCTTTTTGTCGAACCCCACCCAGATTCCTTATACTTCCATCCCTGCTCCTCCTGAACCTCCACCTCCAGTCTGTTTCCTCCCCTTGGGCTTGAAGGCTACTCCCTCATCTGGAGGGAGGGCTTCTGTCAGCCCTCCTTATCCCTTCCCCCTTACAAGTTTAAACCCCACCTTCTTGTATGTAGTCAGCCATCCCTGTTTAAGGACTTCTTCCCTAATGGGGCAAGATGAAACCTGTCCTTGGCATATAGTCCCTTATCCTCCCAAACTCCATTCCAGTTCCCTAACACCCCAACCCATTCTCTTCACCCCACTTCCTGAGCCATTCATTAACCTCTGTGAGCTTCATTTTTTTCTCCACTGAGGCCTTTGGTACTGGCAATATCTCTGAAAAGGAAATGTTGCATCCATTATCCCGACAGACTCTGGCAAGTTCTTGGAACCTTGCTTGGATTTCCATAATGCTATTTCCCTCTAGATCATTAGTTCCCAAATGCACCAGGAAATCCGTTTCCTCCACAATCCCTAACCATTTCATACACCATGAACTTTGCTCTGTGCACTGTCAGCCCAGAGATACTCACTACCTTCACCTGGCTATGGCATCCATCCCCTGTCCCTCCCAATGGATACCCTTAATCATCGAGTCTCCCAGTAACAGAACCTTAACACCGCCATCATCCTTATGGTTACCCCACTATGCCCTCTCAGCCCCCTCCCCCACTTTATTCATGATCGCAATTTCATGGGAGTCTTCCTGCCTTATTAGAGACCCCTTGTCACCTCCCCTTTCTGCCTCCTTGCTATTTTGCCCACTTAACTCAAACCCTCTGAATAGGTGTCCCTTTAACCTCTCTTATCTGAACCATTTATCCTGGCCCTGATGGTTTCCCCTTCCCCACACCCTCATCCCCCTTGTAATAGTACCCTTGTCTCCAGAGTCTCTCTGTGGTCCCTTCAGCTAGGGCCCCATCCTTGGTACTGACCTTCCTGCTGAAGGGGGGCTCCTCTCCCACCTCCTTGTCTCCCAGTTCCTCTCCAATCATGCTCTCCTCCCTCATGTCTGGAATATGTTGCATCTCCCCCATTTGCTTAACATATATGTTTCCCCTTCTCCCTCTGGGACTATGTCTGTCCTTTCCATAGCTGTTCTGAGATGCCCTATGGGTATCTGACTCCCTCCACCCAGCCTCTGTATAAGTTTCCTCATTTCCACCAACCCCTTCCTCCCCCTCTAGGATGCTTAGTATCTCAAATTTATTGTGACACTCTATGTCAGCCTCCATCAAGTAACCCGAGTTTCCCCTGACTGCATCTCTAAACTGACCCTCTTCTTCCTCTCTTGCACTGTTCACCTTAGGAGCTCCCTTCCCACAGTCTGCTGTTTTAGGCTTCCGCACAACAGCCCCTCCTGACTCTTTCCCTCCAGTCTCCTTGAATTCAGAATTTTCACCCTGCACGCTTTCCCTTAGCATCAACTTCCCTATCTAAGGGTCCTCTGTCCTAATATCCCCCTTCTGCTTGCTGTAGCATAATGTCCTGTAATTTCAGAGCTGCTGCCTCAGCCCCCTCAGCCCCACCCTTCTGCTGCCCATATCCACACCCCTTATCCTTGGACACCCCCAGCTCCCACAGCTTACTCCTTAACCAATATACCCTCACTCCTGATACAAGATAGCTGTCTACAGAGTGGGCAGCCTCCCTCTCCAGGCGCATTTAGAATTATTGCCATCCCACAGCCTGTGCAGCCTACAACCCTTCCGAAGATGCCTGCCATGGTGGAATATGGCCACCCTGATTATCCCTCTGTTTATAATAGCACACCCCTTTCTCAGTCCCTTTCCTGGAGTACAGTTTCTCTCTATACTGACTGTAGTTATTTACAAACCCAATTTCAACCCCACCAACAAAGTTCCTAGTCTCACAAACACATACAGTCCAGTATGTGTTCAGTCCCACTAACAGTGTGTGTAAGCAGACTCCAGGTACCGCTTGATGTCACAGGCCCACCAACTCCTGTTGCTTCAAATTTCAGTCCCAAACAGAAATACTCAGCCCTTCAATCCCAACCCCAGTGACTTTTCAGTATTTAAGAAAGCCTGCAAAACAGGGTGGGTGGGAGGGCTCTTACCAAACACCAGGCAAACAACACATTTAAATTACCTTCTAATTTTCCCTGCCAAACATCTATCCCCAAACTTACAATATCACAGCCCAAGTATCAGTTCAAATTCAAGGTAATAATTTTTACACATAGAACTAATTTCACTAACAAACTATTCAAATATTTCAGTTTAAAACAAAATATAACTCCTGGCCTCTTTTCTACCAACCTGTTGCTTAAGCTCCCAAGTGAACAATGAAAGCCACAGTAATTCCTGTTTAAAGACAAGTTAATTGCAGCTAATGTCCCTCCTCCAAACACCAGGCAAACAACACATTTAAATTACCTTCTAATTTTCCTCCAAACATCTATCCCCAAACTTACAATATCACAGCCCAAGTATCAGTTCAAATTCAAGGTAATAATTTTTAACACATAGAACTAATTTCACTAACAAACTATTCAAATATTTCAGTTTAAAACAAAATATAACTCCTGGCCTCTTTTCTACCAACCTGTTGCTTAAGCTCCCAAGTGAACAATGAAAGCCACAGTAATTCCTGTTTAAAGACAAGTTAATTGCAGCTAATGTCCCCTCCTCCAAACACCAGGCAAACAACACATTTAAATTACCTTCTAATTTTCCCTGCCAAACATCTATCCCCAAACTTACAATATCACAGCCCAAGTATCAGTTCAAATTCAAGGTAATAATTTTTAACACATAGAACTAATTTCACTAACAAACTATTCAAATATTTCAGTTTAAAACAAAATATAACTCCTGGCCTCTTTTCTACCAACCTGTTGCTTAAGCTCCCAAGTGAACAATGAAAGCCACAGTAATTCCTGTTTAAAGACAAGTTAATTGCAGCTAATGTCCCCTCCTCCAAACACCAGGCAAACAACACATTTAAATTACCTTCTAATTTTCCCTGCCAAACATCTATCCCCAAACCTACAATATCACAGCCCAAGTATCAGTTCAAATTCAAGGTAATAATTTTTAACACATAGAACTAATTTCACTAACAAACTATTCAAATATTTCAGTTTAAAACAAAATATAACTCCTGGCCTCTTTTCTACCAACCTGTTGCTTAAGCTCCCAAGTGAACAATGAAAGCCACAGTAATTCCTGTTTAAAGACAAGTTAATTGCAGCTAATGTCCCCTCCTCCAAACACCAGGCAAACAACACATTTAAATTACCTTCTAATTTTCCCTGCCAAACATCTATCCCCAAACCTATAATATCATAGCCCAAGTATCAGTTCAAATTCAAGGTAATAATTTTTAACACATAGAACTAATTTCACTAACAAACTATTCAAATATTTCAGTTTAAAACAAAATATAACTCCTGGCCTCTTTTCTACCAACCTGTTGCTTAAGCTCCCAAGTGAACAATGAAAGCCACAGTAATTCCTGTTTAAAGACAAGTTAATTGCAGCTAATGTCCCCTCCTCCAAACACCAGGCAAACAACACATTTAAATTACCTTCTAATTTTCCCTGCCAAACATCTATCCCCAAACCTACAATATCACAGCCCAAGTATCAGTTCAAATTCAAGGTAATAATTTTTAACACACAGAACTAATTTCACTAACAAACTATTCAAATATTTCAGTTTAAAACAAAATATAACTCCTGGCCTCTTTTCTACCAACCTGTTGCTTAAGCTCCCAAGTGAACAATGAAAGCCACAGTAATTCCTGTTTAAAGACAAGTTAATTGCAGCTAATGTCCCCTCCTCCAAACACCAGGCAAACAACACATTTAAATTACCTTCTAATTTTCCCTGCCAAACATCTATCCCCAAACCTACAATATCACAGCCCAAGTATCAGTTCAAATTCAAGGTAATAATTTTTAACACATAGAACTAATTTCACTAACAAACTATTCAAATATTTCAGTTTAAAACAAAATATAACTCCTGGCCTCTTTTCTACCAACCTGTTGCTTAAGCTCCCAAGTGAACAATGAAAGCCACAGTAATTCCTGTTTAAAGACAAGTTAATTGCAGCTAATGTCCCCTCCTCCAAACACCAGGCAAACAACACATTTAAATTACCTTCTAATTTTCCCTGCCAAACATCTATCCCCAAACCTACAATATCACAGCCCAAGTATCAGTTCAAATTCAAGGTAATAATTTTTAACACATAGAACTAATTTCACTAACAAACTATTCAAATATTTCAGTTTAAAACAAAATATAACTCCTGGCCTCTTTTTACCAACCTGTTGCTTAAGCTCCCAAGTGAACAATGAAAGCCACAGTAATTCCTGTTTAAAGACAAGTTAATTGCAGCTAATGTCCCCTCCTCCAAACACCAGGCAAACAACACATTTAAATTACCTTCTAATTTTCCCTGCCAAACATCTATCCCCAAACCTACAATATCACAGCCCAAGTATCAGTTCAAATTCAAGGTAATAATTTTTAACACATAGAACTAATTTCACTAACAAACTATTCAAATATTTCAGTTTAAAACAAAATATAACTCCTGGCCTCTTTTCTACCAACCTGTTGCTTAAGCTCCCAAGTGAACAATGCCAGTCAATATATTAAACTTTTCCAGCAAAGTAAAATACAGCTGCAGCGAGCAAGTTACAATGGGGGGGGGGAGCACCTACACCCTCTAAACACCCCTAGATCCGCTACTGTCTGTAACTGTGTTTCTTCTTCTGACGTTTATCCATATCCACACGCTTGCTGCATCCCAGCTCAAGGAGATGGCAACTGGAACCATCCAATAGGATTGAAGTTGCACCAATTGCACTGCTCCACACCTCACACCTGGTTCCCTCCAACAGTCATATTTTCACCACTTGAAGAGGAGAAGCACCCTACAAGTAATTACATACAAACATACGATGAAGCCAACAGATAAAGGCCTAATGACCTATCAGGTCTGCTCGAGTGTGCATCTCTGTGCTGTGCACTGATGCTGCCCCAACTCCAACTGATCCCACTTTTTAACGCTTTCCCTTCCCCATTTTGATTCTGCCTTAAAGTTTATCCCACCCCTAAATCCCTCACTGATGCCCTCAAAACCAGTTCCTCTTGCAGAGCAGTCCATGCTGTCACCATCCTCGTGGGAAAGTGCCTCATCTCCTTCTGAACCTCTCCCTCCAACTTTAAACTATGCCCTCTTGTAATTCCTTCCTTTCTAATTTTAAACAGACCCTCATGACTTACCTTATTAGTGCCTTTCAAGTATTTAAATGTCTTGGTCATATTCCCCCCTGTTCCTTCTGTCCTCAAGAGAGTACATAGTGAGCATCTGTAGCCTCTCCTCGTAGAGATTTTCCCTCATCCCACTCAACATCTTGGTTGCTCTCCTCTGTACCCCCTCCAATAGTGTGATGTCCTTTTCTAAGTACGGATGCCAGAACTGCACGCAGTGCTCCAAGTGAGACAGCACCAATGCCCTGTACAGCGGCAAGATCACATTCTCACTCCTTAGGGGTGATTCCCCTTGCTATGCACCCCATGCATCCTATTAACCTTCGCTGCCACTTTCCTACACTGTGCAGAGTGATTCATATGGCCTGTGACTAGCACAGCCAGATCTTTCTCCTCAACCGATACCAATAACTGCACACCTCCCAGCTTATAACTAAATCCAGGATTCCTGTTTCCACAGTGCATAATCCTGCACTTCTTAGCATTGAAGCCCAACTGCCAGGCGGTTGATCACTTCTTCAAGGTTTCTGGGTCCTTCTGCAGCACCCCCATCCACCAATTTAGTATCAGCAAACATACTCATCCGACTCTGAACCCCAACAGGCATATCGACTACACAGATGTTGAATAACATTGGTCCCAGCACTGAGCTCTGTGGGACACCACTGATGACCTCCCGTGGTGTTAATTCCCCCTACCACCACCCTCTGCTGCCCTTTTCTGGTCAGTTACCAATCCAGCTGACCACCCTGTTGCTAACAGCCAGGTCCCTTAGCTTGCCTATTAGTCCCCTGCGTGGCACTGAGTCGAAGACCTCACTGAAATCCAAGTACAGAAAATCCACTGCTTTACCCTCATCCAGGGCCTTAGTCACCCAATCATAAAAATTCACAAGGTTGGTCTGACAAGACCTTCCCTGTGTGAACCCATGTTGCCTTTTGTCTAAGAGACAATTCCCCTCCAGAAATGCCACTGTTTTTTTCCCCTCAGGATAGTCTCCAATAGTTTAACCGCAATTGACGTTAAGCACCTACAATTGCCAGATAGCAGAGACTGGGGTGTGTAAGTTGGGGGTGGGTAACTCTGGATAAATACCAGCATAAGAAACACAGTTACAAGCAAGTAATGCTTTCTTCCAACAACATGGATTTATCTATAGTCACACTTATATAGACTACTAGCAGTACAGTGGAGAAGGGGAAATCGTGGGAGTTGTGTAGGAAACAAGCTCTTTAGAACAGCAGTCCCAGTTGTGTGTCCCTACAGGACTAGGTCCACAGTAATGTAAAGTGAAGCTGTGGGTAGATGCCCAGTTGCCTGCCTTGCACATTTCTGTGAAGTGGACCAACCTGGAGGCTGCTACTGAGGTGGATACACTCCTAGTAAAGTGGGCATGCAGTCTTCCACGCATAGGGCAAGAATGTAACAATGGGACTGTCATTTTTGGGCATACTACAGCCCAGGGAAGTGCCTCCAGCAGCTGCTTTGGAGCTTAGTCCCACGCAAAACATTCAAAGCCCTCTCACATCAAGATAGCAGAGGGTCGCTTCATCCCTGCTTGTGTGTGGTCTGGCGAAGAAACAGATTACTTAACATGGAACACTGTGACAACCTTTGGCAAAAACCTTGGAAGTGTCCTGAGAACTACCTTGTCCTTGTGAAAGACCAAATAGTCGAGGTCAATGCAGAGAGCCTGAAGCTTACTCTCCTGACTGTCATGACTATTCAAAAGGCTGTCTTACATCACAAGCCTCCAGTGCCTCAAACAGGGGACTCGACAACATATAGAAGACTAAATTAAAATCCCATGAGGAGACCAGGAATGTAAACCCCATAAGAAACACATATAGTTCCCAGGTGACCTTGCACTGTATAGAGATGTTCACCAGGAAGTGCTACTGGGGAATTCACAAAGCACTCAAAAGGTAGCACTGGATACACTGTCAGGAGCTACAGTGGGGAAACATTTTTATAGGAAAACCAATTCACAGTGGAGATGCATTGCTGAGCAGCTTTGTGGCACTATGGAAATCTCTCCAGAAGCAGGACAACACAGCTGGAACCCAGGCGAAAACTTTACCTTTTGGATAGTTTTCAGGCTGGAGCTTGTTTTTTTTTTTTTTTTTTTTAATTAGGTTGAATTTTACTAAAGTGGTGATCATTGGGTGTGAAACCCATCAGAAGTGTCCAGTTGTATCAATCCCGACTGAGGATGAGGCATGGAACCTGGAGACTCCGTGGGGGCACAGTACCACTGGCAGAGATCCCTAGGGCAGGAACTCCGGAAAGGGATCTCTCCCAGGAACATAATGGGTCCCGAAGGGAGCAGGCCAGGGGCACCACAAGGGTGACCTCACTGAAATCGCCTAGAAAGGCATGTGCCAAGTGCTCTGGATTGTGTTGAGGGGAGGGGTGATGCATGTCCTCTAACATCCCCACAAGGAATCGCTGATACTCATCGCGATCAGCAGCTGGAGAGATGTGGACAGATGGCTCCTCTCCCACAGAAGAGGGGGATGAAGAGTCAGAAGACCTCGAAGGTTCAGAAGCTGGCTGCTCGGGGAGGTTGAAAACCCTGTCTGTCCATATCCCTAACGTAAGAGGGAAACTGAGCAGCCTGAGCTCTGAACTGCTCCCAGGAGAGAGGCCCGCTAGGACCAAGAATGCCTGGAAGAGCAGGAGAATGTGACAGGAGTGGGGGCAGAGCAGACAACAGAAATCGGCTGACCTCCACCTGGACTAGGGAGTGCACCAGGAGCCCTAGGGAAGGAAGGAAGGAGCTCTGGAAAACTCCACAGCCAACAGCTGATCAAACTAGAACTACCTAGGCTGCACCTTGAAGAATACCCCCTGTGAAGTGACCAGAGCTGTATGGTCCAGAAGGATGGTCCCCTACCTCCAAAGAATGAGGCCGTCTTGAGGCAACCGAAAGGAAAGGGTGGAGATCTGCACTATGGCTTCTCCCAGGGCCAGGGTGGGTTCCGTAAAAAGACCGCTGCACAGACCCCATGCCCTTTGACCTCTCAGAATCCAAGAGTGCCCTCCTCGAGAGAGTCAGCCTAGGCAGCTGGCAGCCCAGGTCGGCCCCTGAAAGGGCAATCCAGGGAGCTCCCCTCCCGTGGGTACTCCGATCAGCCCCAAAGTTGAGTGATCTAGGCACACCACCTGAGGGTGTACCACCACTGAGGGGGTCAGAGGACCCTCCAAGGCCAGGCTGCAGAGCAATAGTGGCCTGCACCACTGCCTGCTGGTCAGCGCCCCTGACCCTGGCAGTCATTGTCCACCACTCAGAGGGAGGCTGTCCACGTGAGCAGCCAACTCCAGAGAGCCAGACTGCCTGTCTGACCCAGAGTCCGACTCCTCCGAAGAGGTGGAGACCGAAGTCCTGTGCCAAACAGTGCGCGGACGCCCGCTGCCATCCCAACTGAAAAGGGCACCAGGACCAGAGACCACACCAGAGTCAGTGCTGATGTCCCCCGCTGCACTGCTAACAGTGTCAGAAGAGGACACTGCTCCAATGAGGGCAGCAGCCTTGGAGCCGGAGCCTGTCACAGTGCCGTCCTGATCCACGGTGCTGAGACCAGAAATGGCGCAGACGATGGCTCTGACCACACTCTCTGCAACAAGGCCGGAGACCCCCATGGTGCCAACCCGTCCCATGGCGCCACGAGTGGTGCAGAGGATACAGATGGCACTGATGACAGCCCCAACAGCACTTTCAGTGCCAAACTCTGAAACCCCCAAGGCACCATGCCCATGCTTGGAGTCGCGACATGGCGCCATGAATGGTGCCTCAGTGAGAAACAGTCAGGGACAGCACCATAGAGCCTCCCACGGCACCGCCAGCACTGTGAACGGTGCTGACAGCAGCAATGGCTACAAGCGACAGACCGGGCGCTGGACGACGGCGCCCATCAGGGCCCACGGCACCATGAATGGTGCTGAGGCCCAAGATGGCACCGACAGACGGCATCGAGGATGGTGCCGACCCAGGCCTTCCGAGCCGTGGGTACGACACTGGGGGAGCCTTCACCCCCTGAAGGGCGATTGCCAAGGCAGTGCCTCCTGCCTGTCCCCTGGGAAGGGGACAGACTGGGCCTCCTGCATCGTGGAAGGGGCCTCTGTCATGGCTAGGCTACAAGAGACAGAGGCCTCCTCCTTCAAGGTCCATGTAGAACCGGAGGGACCCAGTGGAAAGGCTGAGAGAACACGGCCCGACGAAGTGCGCTCCATCCTCAAAAGCTGTCCCACTTTCCACGCAGGTGTTGCTTGATGACCCAGCAGTCCATGGAGAAGCAGGCATCACACGAATCCATGTCATGTAGCAGACCAAGACGTGAGGCAACGGTCATGCTGGTGGGTGATGGAGTACTTGTCGCGATGGGAGGCCATCCCGCCTTCACAGTTTTCTTGCCCCCAACTGAGACATGACCTATGAAAAAAACACCAAACAAGATCCAACGTCACAAAATAAAATAAAGAACAGTCTTACCAGGCGATGTCGAGTAGGGCTAAGAGAACCGGCAGGATACTCTTAGCTGACGGACTTCGACATGGAGTCGAAAAACTGAGTCAAGGGAGTCTAACTACGACACGCAGGCTTCAAAGGTAGGCCTCAAGAGAGATTCGTCTTTAGCAACTTCCCACGAGGTGACCTCGACAGCAGGAGATGAAGAACTGGCGGGAGGGCGGAGTCTAAAACACCTAACGGCCAACCTGTGAGCGCCACGCAGTGTGTCAACTCCGCCCATCCAAAAAAAAAAAGCTCCCACGGGGTCATGACCTCCAGCCAAGTACTCAAAGGTGATGAATGGTGAAGACTGACACAGATAAGATCTACTGCTAGCAGTTCACTGTTTCAGCTGGGCTACGCACCTCCTCCATCAGTGACAGTGTCGATGATTCGTTTTCCCGCCATTGACATTAATGCTATTTATTCCTCCATTACAACATCTCTCACATTCAACAGTTTGTTCCACAGCCCGGGCTGTCGTCACCTGTTCCGCTGGGTGCTACTTTGGCATGGACACCAGTCTGACCCATTCGTGTTGCGCACTGAAGAGAGCCATCAGTGCTCTGACCTTCGGTTCCTGCTTCAGAGCAGGTGATGTGAAGAGGAATACCACCTGACCTCATCCTCCTGAGGAAGAGGATGAGGAGGAAGACATTGAAGTGGACTCTCTGATAGGTCCACTGTCTCCTCCAGGAGTGAGGACTCAGTTAATCACACCCCTAGGTCCCCCCCCGGAGGACCCCTTTTTCTTTAGCATAATGAAGCAGCTCTCTTCCACTATGGGATTTCAGACTGAAGAAGAGGATAAAAATGAAAATTACGTACCTACCGTAATTCTTGATCTTCTCTTGTATCTTCATCATTCATTACTTTTGGGTGTAAGCCGGAGGCGCCAACCGCCACGGAGCTTTTTTTTTTTTTTTAAGGTCATTTATCGGGCCGCCGAGACTGACGACAAGGCCATGCGCGAGGGCAGCCGTTAGTAGCTACGGACTCCTCCTCCATCTCAGTTCTGTGAGCCGGAGAGGCAAATATAGTATGAAAAAGAGAAGCGAGGCAAGCTAGCCAAGGGATAGTAAAGGAAGGAAATAAACTGAAAAGGAATAAGTCGATGGAGAATAGACAGAGGAGAGAGTATTCCTGCCTCACGGGATCGCAGGGCCTCCTTTCCGGGCGACTTAGGAGGAACAGAGAGAGAAAGGGAAGGAGAAAGAAAGGATGAAGGAAGTAGAAAGAAAAGAAGAAAGAGTGGCATGTTGAGGAGGCACAATGCCCAGCGAGCATTGTTGGCTGAGAGGCTTAAGGCTCGAATTAACAAGGAGCAAGAATCCCTATTGGTAGTGCTGAAGAGAAGGTTCACCGAACCCGCTAGACAGACCAAAGAGGGCAGAGTCTTTGGACTCTCAACATGCCAAGTTCCTTTATCCTAGTTGAGGGCTCCTGGACTGATTGAGCAGACCCTGTTCCAGAAGAGCGCCCATCTAGGAAAGGATTAAGTCGCAAGCAGCTTGATAAGAGCTGCTCTAGAAGAGTATAGGAAGAAACTGAGCCTTTTTGAAGGCGGTTTGTAAGAAAATATAGAGGGGCTCAATCGGACTTGCTATGTCAAGGCAGATAGAGACTTGAAGTTGGCAAGGTTAGCCAGCGGCTGTAAGTGCTTTTCTTGCAGCAATGCCTGCTGAAGGGTCCTTGTAAAAGGAGTCAAGACAGAGCATGGCTAACAGGCTTATGAGGAAACATGACCTGAGAAGGCAAGAGATTGCACTATAAAGCAGTCCGAAAGAGTTCCCTCAGCATTAAGGAAAATAATTTTATAACCGTACTCGTTCCTCTTCACTCTGGGAAAAAGAAGGAGGGATTCCAGGGCTTAATAATTGATTAGCAGAAGTTTTCTTGGGACTAATAACTGCACAGACAGTGTTAGACAGAGTCCCCAGAAGTGCCTCGCCTGAAAACATGGCGGTGCGACAGTCGTGCATCTCCCTCACGACCCAGCACTTCTGCAAATAATGCCAAAGAATCTTAGAGTAAAGTATTCCCTGGAAACCATTCAAGAGAATGGCAAAGACAGAAAAAAATTTTTTTTTTTTTTTGGGCATAAAGGCCAATAAGAGAGAGGAACGAGACGGGAGGGGGAGACGCCGCAGAAGGAGGCCACTGAGGGGAAGGTGGGTGGGATCAGTAATGAATGGTGAAGATACAAGAGAAGATCAAGAATTACGGTAGGTACGTAATTTTCATATCTTCCCTTGTCAATCTTCACCATTCATTACTTCTTGGGTGAGTAGCAAGCCCCCCTTCTCCCTAGAGGGGGGAAGGGGAAGAACCCTGAGGGAACAAGACCCCCAGCCTCCTGTTGGTGAGAAACAGAAGGGGGAAGACCCTGGCTAGTACAGAGAAAAGCCTAAGTGGGAGAAGAGCTAGGAGGTGCCTCCCGAGGACGTGGAGATAGAGGAAGCTCCTGCAAAAGTCTCCTAGCTCTGGAGGAAAAGAGACGGGTCCCCCGGAAGGCGGAGCACATCACCCTACGCCGGGCCAGGGGTGACAACCTTGATAGACGCAGCCATGCCGTCCGCCTAATGCAGATCGCTGTCCCCGCAAGCCTGGAAGCCACCTCATTGGCGTCATAAGATGCCCTTGCCTGGTGTCTTGCCAGCTCCAGGCCTATAGCGGAGAGGGCAACTGCTTGTCTGGTTTGCTCGGTATCAGGCATCGATGCTAGGAGTTGAGAGAGCATCGATCACAGATGCCGATTGTAGGCAGCGTGATGAGCCTGATGAGATGCTATACAAGCAACCGCACGAGAAGAAGAGAACACTCTTCGCCCCCACCGGTCGAACTGTAGAGAATCCGGATCCGGTGGGCGGTCATGCGCCAGGCAGCAGCGCCCGGAGGGAGTCTCTAGGTACACCAAGCCAGAGGGCGGGTTGGGAAGAGTACCCAGGGATTCCGAGGGGGCACAATACCTACGACGGCAGTCAGCCGGGGCTGGAGAAGGGCGGCGTTACTGCCAGAACGGATAGACGCCTCCGGAAGGAATAGGCCAGGAAGGTACCACCAGGTGCTGGGCACTGAATTCTCCAAGGAATTCACACGCTCCCTGCCTGTATTGTCTCTCCTTACATAAGAGATCCAGGTCCCTCACCATCCTCGAAGGAATCGCTGATATTCGTGAAATCAGCATCGGAGGAGAGATGAGTGGGTTCCTCTCCCTCAGAGGAGGGAGACGAGGATGATGGAGAGCTCGAATGCTCAGAGGACTCCTGCAAGTGTGGGAGAGTCGAAAGACCGCCATACATATCTAACGATGAGGGGAAGGTCACGAGAACCTTGAACTGCTCCCAGGATAACGGACCCGTAGGACCGACATGGCCTGGGAGCGGAGGGGGTGGAGGCAGAGATATGGGAGAAGGGCACCTACGAGGAGGCAACTGACCTCTGCCAGGACTCTGAAATCCGGGGAACGGAGCCCGAGCTGGCGGGGTCCCGGACAACAAACCAGGCCGCAAGACGGAACCCTGAAGAAGCGGAGCCTGGAAGAGCCCAGGGGGAGAACCTCCCCTGTGACGAACCCGGGACTGCATGGTTCCAGAAGGGCAGCCCACAGCAACGCCACCAGAGGACACTCTAGAGCCCCGGAGGGAAGGGCGGGGTTCAGCACTGCGGCTCCTAGCCACCCCACCAGAGGTGGCCAGCGGAGACCGGGGCACCGTCCCCCTGCCCTCAACCCCTCGACCGAGAGCCCTCCTCCTCAACCGAGCTGCCCGCCCCGAGGGAGCAACAGCACTGGAGGGCAGCTGTCACCGTCCCTGGGGAGGGGAGCCTCCCTTAGTCCCCACCACATCCCCTCTGGGACTCAAGGCCACCCCAGCCGGAGAGCCCTCAGGGAGGACGGAGGGGGGACAGTGGAGGGGCTCCAGCCGCTGGCACCCCATGCCACAGGAGACCCCGACTCAGAGGAGTGAGGGTACCAGGATGGGTCCACATCCGAGTCGTCGGCTTCCGAGGAAGACGAGACCAGCAGGACCTTGATACTGGCCACCCCGGGGTCCCTGGCAACGGCGCTGTGCCAGATGTGTCGGACGCACTCCTCGAACACCAGCGACAGCCAGACCGGGCTCACCTTCCCGCTGCACCAGCGAGGTCTCACAGCACCGCCTCCCGCGCCGGAAACCGACCCGGCGCCTGCTGGGAGGCGGAATTGGCTCCACGGCGCCGGAAACGGCGCTGGGGCCAGAGCGCGTCACTGACCAAATGGCGCCGGAGGCGGCGCCGAGGGTCCACTGGTGTCCAGCCCAGAAATCATGGGCCTCACACTGGGGAGCCTGCACTTCCGAGGAGGTGACTGCCGAGGCGGTGTCACCGCCACGCCCCGGAGAGGGGACCGCTACGCTCCCCGACACCGCGCAAAGCTTCCTCTCGCCAAGAGAAGAGGAGGATGTCCCTCCTCCGCAGACCGTGAGAGGCCCGGAGGGGACCCGAGGAAGGGCCTAGAGACTTACCTGGGAATCCTTGAGCGACGCCTGTCCTCTAAGGTCGGGCGGGCCTTGCTGCTTGAACGCTCGGACTTCGAGGACGCGACGGTCCATGGAGATACAAGCGTCGCACGAATCCATGTCATGGTTGGGTCCCAGGCAACGAAGACACACATCATGCCGGTCCGAGACAGAAAAATGCCAGCCACAGGAGCACCGACGCATCGGGGTGCGGCCCGTCTGCGAAAAACACTTCGCTCCAGAACCGGACATAATGCGAAACAATTAAGGCAAAAAACAGTAGGAAAACACCCGATGCCTTACAGATAGAAAAAGAACGGTCTTACCGAGGTATGGCGTCGAGTGTAACACTGAGGACGACGAGGAGTCGGAAAAAATATCGACTGCGAAACTTCTCGCTACTCGCTACCGTGCGGCAGGTGCAGCCTGCCGGCGGGAGAAACAGAACTGAGATGGAGGAGGTCACGTAGCTACTAACGGCCACCCTCGCGCGCATGACGCAGTCGCGCCGTCTCGAGGGCGGCGCTCAAGTTAGAGCTGACCTTTTAAAAAAAAAAAAAAGTTCAGTATGGTGCGTCCCGCTTGCACCCAAGAAGTAATGAATGGTGAAGATTGACAAGGAAGATCAAGGAGGAACTGTGGACTTCTTGGAGATCCTAGAGTCTCCAAAGTTATCCCTCTCTGCTGCCAGCACTGACTGATGCTGCCACTGTGGCCTGGCGAGGTCCAACCTGATACCAGTCATGCCCAGAAAGGCTGATGAGCTTTACAAGGGACCTCATGGGCTGTCGTTTTATGCTGCCCAGGCAGAAACCGACTCTGTGATTATTAAGGCCGTTCACAACAGACCTAAGGCACCTAAGCACCTCAGTTCTCTACCAGCTGATCAGGAATCTAGGAGGCTAGACCTCTGGGGAAGAGGACGCTTGTCTCTGCCACTCTGGGCCTTAGGATTGCCAGTTACTTGGCTCATCTCCAGACCAGAATACCTCTGAAGGAAGGGCAAAGCTGCTGCTCAGGCCCTCCTTGAGGGTTCCCAGAGACAGAGCTTCTCAAGTGCTCCAGGCCTCAGAAGATGTCAGTAAGCATCTCCTCAGAGCCACCTATGATATTATCGATACTAAAGCCAGGGCAGCTGCCTCTGGCATTTGCCTCAGAAGGCAGTCCTGGCTTAGAGTCTCTGGCTTTGTGGTGACATCCAGCAAAGGTGCTGAATGCCCTTTGTGGGTCACAAACTTGAGGGGCTAGACGGGCAGGATATTATCAATGACCTGCAGGGCTATTTTGGTCTGTCAACCCTTTATCATCCCCAACCAGGAGTAGACTGAGGCCTTTCTTTGTAAGGTCTCTCACAAGTCCGGTTCCAGAACCAAGCATCATGGAAAACGAGAGCCAGTTCTGCCTTGCTCTGCTCTCTTCCACCTCTGGTTCTTCTGCCAAGCAATCCAGAGGAGGAAGTGCAGCCCTGGCCACTGGTTCAGCTTCAGCCTGACTTCTTGACAGACCCCTTCCTCTTGTTCCAGTCCAGGAGGTGATGGTCGGAGTTCGGTTCTCCCTCTATCTGTCTCAATGGAGAACCATCACATCACATGCTTGGATCCTGCAAATAATTGGAACAGGGCCATGCACTAGAACTTCCAGAACAGCCTCCAGATGTTTCCCCCAGTCCTCACCTTTTATCTTCCAGACCACACAGTGGTGCTCAGGGAGGAGGTCCTCACCTTTCTATGCATGTGGGCCATAGAATCAGTTCCCAGGTGGCAAAGGAATAAAGGGTTCTACTCCAGGTTCTTCCTGATTCCCAAAAGAACAGGGGATTTGAGGCCCATTCTAGACCTCAAGGAGCTGAACCTTTTAATTCAGTAGGGCCTTCCTTTCTCAAGACCGCGCAGACCGCCTCACTGCCAAGACCCAGGAGGTGGCTCAGAGCCGGCATGTCCCACCCAGGATGTTCCCCAGGCTACTAGGCCTAATGGTCGCAGCCATTATTATGGTCCCTTTGGCCAGGTTGCACAGGAGGATCCCACAGTGGACCCTCAGGGTTCAGTGGGGTCAGCACTCAGACGATCTTGACCAACTGGTCCTTGTCTCCTCACCAGTATGCAAAGTACTTCACTGGTGGATGGATCCAGACTATTTGTTAAAGGGCCCCTTTCTTATCCCCACTCCTCACCAAATCCTCACCTTGGATGCTTGGAGTCTGGGTTGGGGAGCCCATCAAGGTCCTTATCAGATCCAGGGTTTCTGGTCCCTCTGGGAGGTTCATCGCCACATAAACATCCTGGAAATTACAGTTTTGTAGGCCTTCCAGAACCTTCTCTCTCTGGACCCTCTGCTGGTGCAGTTGGACAATCTCAGTGTGGTCTATCACAATAATAAGCAAGGGAGGCCCTCCTACCCTCTGTGTTGGAAGCAATGAGGATCTGGTACTGAGCTCTTGATCACGGTCTAGAATTGTCAGCCATCCATGTGCCAGGTGCCCAAAACAACTTGTTGGATAGCCTCAGTCAGTCACAGTCCAAAATGCATGAGTAGAAACTGCTGACCTTGGTCATAGAAGACCTGTTCGACAGTGAGGTCATCCAGAGTTGGACATTTTACATCCAACTCAATACAAAACTGCCATGTTTCTGCTTACTAGATCCAGGGCCTGGAGCATTCTGGTGAGATGCGTTGTCCCTCTCCTGCAAAGGGAGGTTTCTTTAGGTCTTCCCACCCTTTCCTTTGATTCAGAGGGTGCTACCGTAATTCTAGTGGCTCCATTCTGGCCTCGGCAGATATGGTTTCCATTACTGCAGTAATTGGCTGTGGAACCTCCAGTCTTCCTGCCCCTCTGCAGGGACCTGTTGACCCAGGCTCAGGGGACCCTGGTCCATCCAGATCTCAAGTCCCTCCACCTGCATGCATGGCTCCTGAGGATGCAGCCATTGCTCATTTTGGTGCGTCTCAGAAGGTGGCTGATGTTCTCTCTGGATATCCAGGCTGGAAGTGATGCTAGGTTTGGTACAGCAGTACTGCAGAGCCTATTCCCAAAATAGGTTTGGTACCCTCCTCCATGGAGGTACTGCTTGGTAGTCTGCATAATGTCAGAATACAGCAAGACTTCATGTTGTTTGAAGAAAAAATTACTCACCTTAGTAATTGTGTTTCTTCTAATGGAGTCTTGCTGTATTCTGACCTCCCTCCCTGCCTCCCCTCTCAGAACCTGGTTTTTGGGAAGTGGGCTGGCAGGTACAGTGTTGCACCCCAGGGGTGCTTGGCACCCCCCCTTTTAGAAAGGGGAGTGGGTTCTGTTATGTTGTTTTTGTAGTTTGTTGTTCATTACCTGGTTATTGTTTTGGGGTTCTACTTGAGTTCTTTGGGACCCAAACAAATTGGTTGCCTTTTTGGCTAGTTAATTTACAATTTCCACCTAGGAGGTGTAGTTAGTTAGTTAGTATTAGCTCGTAAGAATCTGATGGTTACACTCTGAAGTGCAGCAGACAGGTCTGAACTGAGCTCAAGCCCAACGTTCCATGCTTTGACATAGTTAACTCTTTCCTCTTCAGAGCAGTTCAAGTGCTGGGGCTAACTGCATAATGTCAGAATACAGCAAGACTTCATGTTGTTTGAAAAGGGGGGGTACACTCGAAAATAGTCGAAAACAATGTGTTACAACTGTAAACAGCAGAGAAATAAATATGAAAGCAGCTATGTATAGTAAATTGTGTACATGGATTTAACCCATGCAAATTAATACACAGAGTTGAAAAATTGAAATTACATACCTACCGTAATTCTTGATCTTCTCTTGTATCTTCACCATTCATTATTGCTGGGTGTAAGCCAGAGGTGTGCACCCACAAAGGGAGTTTTTTTTTTGGGGGGGGGGAGTCTGTGCCGACAGCACCGCCTTTGAGAGCGACGTACTGCATGGTGTGCGAGGGATGGCCATTAGGCACCATAGACTCCTTTTACATCCCAGTTCTGTAAGCCAGAGAGGCGAAATAAAAAGGGTTAGAAGAATAAGAGCGAGGTAAGAGAGCCGAGGCATAGATAAAGGAAAGGAAACAAACTGAAATAGTAATGAGCCAAAAAGAGGACAGCAAAGAGAAGAACCCTACCCTAAGGGACCGCAGGGACTGCTTCCTTGGGTGGCTCTGAGGAGGAAACAGATAAGGAAAAGAAGAAGAAAAGGGAAGAAAAGAGGAGAGGATATTGGGAGGAGGGAAAAGTGCTGCCACAAATCCCGAGTGAAACTGGCTCGAAGCTTATCAGCTCGGATCTTAGAGCAAGGAAGCAAGGATCCCTTCAGGCAAAACTGGTTCAGATGGCTCAAATGAACCTTCTATATAGCTTGAAACGAGAGAAGCAGATTTCCCTACACCTCCCACTATCCCAATACCCATCACTCAGGCTGAGAGCTCACAGAATGCAAAGGCAAAATCTGTTCCGGAGAGGGAAAGCACCCAACCAGATAAAGAGAAAAAGACCCCACTAGCACTCAGAAGTGCCAGTGCTCGGGGAGGGATGGACAGAGGCAGAGAAGGAGCTCTGTCTGACTCCTGGAGAAGGCAGGGCCAATGGGCCAGACCACCAGTTCAAACATTAATTGAATTGGGCTAGGACAATGTTGACTAGCCCTGTTCTGGCACCCTAGGGTAAGCTAAGGACACCGCCAAGTCCAAGACTGAGGATAGAGGATTGTCTCAGAGACCAACCTCATAGCCGGAGATTGAGCTAATCTGGCCTGAAGGAAAGCCACCAAAGGCAAAACCTTCCAGGAAATCAGAAAGAGTTTCCTTAGATGAAAAGGACAAAGTTTAGCATTGTCCTCCTTACCCGAATCCTTCATCATGTTTTTCTTAGAGAAGAACAGAAGGTCACAAGGGACCTCAGGATTAGTCCCCCCCCCCAGGGGGAAAGGGAGGAGGGCGGCAAGCAGGGTGTGGGAGACGCCCAAGAAAGAGGCCCACGAGGGGAAGGTGGGAGGGATTCAGTAATGAATGGTGAAGATACAAGAGAAGATCAAGAATTACGGTAGGTACGTAATTTCCATATCTTCCCCTGTCAGTCTTCACCATTCATTACTACTGGATGAGTACCAAGCCTCCCTGGAGGGGGCCTGAATTTTGGCCCTGAGGAAACAGATCCCTCAGCTTCCTACTGGTGGAATAGACTGTTGCAGTCAAAGGTTGCTGAGGGCAAGTGAAGATGCTCTTGAAGAATACCCTTGGCCCTGCGGGAGAACAGGCGGGTATCCTGGAAAGCGGAGGAAGTCACCCTACACCAAGCAATGGATGATAGTCTGGACAGACGAAGCCATGCCATCTGTAGATCGCTGTCCCTGCAGTCTGGAAGCCACCTCGTTGGTGTCATAAGACGCCCTTGCCTGGTGCCTTGCAAGCTCCAGACCCTGTGCAGAGAGGGCAATGACTTGTCTGGACTGCTGTGTATCAGGCATATACGCCAGAACCTGTGCTAGCATCAACCACAGATGCCTGTTGTAGGCAGCATGGTGTGCCTTATGTGAACCTATGCAGAGCAACACATGACTTGAAGAGAAGACTCTTCGTCCCCACCGATCAAATTCAGCAAAATCCAGATCCAGTGGTCTGTCATGTGCCAGGCGCCGAGGCCCGGAGGGAGTGTCTAGGGACATCAGGCCTGAAGGCAGGTGAGGTAGAGAACATAGAGACTCATGGAGGGCACAATACCATCTCCTGCAGTCTGCCGGGGCTGGAAAAGGAGCAACAGGAGACCGCCAGGTGCAGATAGACGCCTCCTGGAAGGGGATCAGCCAGGAAGGCACCACGAGGTGGCAAACGCTGAATTCACTGAGGAATGCACGTGTCTGCGCTCGATATTGTCCCTGCGGATGAAAGAGATATGAAGCTCTGAAATCAGCCTAGAAAGGAACCGATGATATTCAGTGAAATCAACGGCAGAGGATAGGTGGACAGAAGGTTCCTCTTCCTCAGGAGAGAGAGACGAGGAGGAAGTGGAGCTTGAATCAGGAAGCAATACAGCGCGGTGGTCTAAGGCTCTGAGCTGCAAATTTGGTGACATCCAGCAGACCAGACCTGGGTTTGAATCCCACAGCTTCCACTTGCATACTGTGTGACCCTGAGCAAGTCACTTAACCTCCTTGTGCTCCCACATCGCTCCTGTAAAAAAGCTTTCAGCTTAGTGTGCTATACCTGGTTAAACAACTAAATAAAATAAATAAAGAATCTTCAGAGGACTCCTGCAGTGGGGGGATAGGTGGAAGACCTGTTCATCCATGGCCCTGACATAAGAAGGGAAGGCCGCTGCAGTAGCTCTGAAAGTCTCCCAAGTTAAGGGCCCCATAGGACCCACATGGCCCGGGAGAGAGGGGGGTGGCTGCAGAGGGATGGGCGAAGGGCACCTAGAGCACATGCCTGGCCCTTGCTAGGGGCTCCTGAGATCTAGGAGCAAGCCACCAAGACTGGGGACCCGAGATCATACCTGGTTGCAAGGAGGTAACTTGAGAAGGCAAACCCCAGAAGAGCCCAAAAGGGCATCTCCTGTGACGCGACCAAGGTTGCGTGAGTCCAAAAAGGCAACCTCAGTATCGCCAGTAGAAGGCGCCTGAGACGCCGAGAAAGGTGGGGTTCAGTACGACCCTTCCCACACCTTGCAGGGCAGTGGAATGTGCCACCACCTCACCACGACCTCTCAACCCTCTGACTCCAAAGCAGCCCTCTTCCTCAACCCTAGTGCTGGGGCTGCCTGCTTTGCAGACCTATGGAGGGAGGCCACAGAAGCAGGGCTCCCCACCCCTTCCGAAGGAGCCTCAGCAACACCAGGGATGGCAGCTGCCTGGGCCCCCTCAGAAGAGGGCATCCTCCCATGAATCTCAGAACCACTGCCCCTAGAAAGTCCCTGGCCACCCCTAGCCGTGGGACCGCCAAGGCGAACCTGCCCCGGGGACTCGGGGAGAGGAACACTGGGCTGCCTGACACTGTGGCCTACAGAGAGTTCTGAATCTGAAGACTCAGGCTGCCAGTCCGGGTCCACTTCTGAGTCATCCTCCCCAGAAGAGGAGTCGAGCAGAGTGACCTCCAGAGAAGCTACCTCAGAAACATCTCCTGTTATGGCACTGTGAACAGCACCGATGTAGGCCATGACAACACCAATGGCGCTACTCGAGTCCAGGGCCCCGCAGGTGGTGCCAGAACCTGAAGAAAAACATGTCGACCTGTGACGGAAAACTGCTGGCCACATGGGCACCAACACATGGGGCACAGCCCGTCTTAGATTTACGCTTGGCCCCCGAATTGGACATGATGCAAAATTATTTTATAAACAGCAAAGATCCCGGCACTGTCAAAATATAAAATGAAACAGTCTTACCGGCTTCAATGGCGTCAGGATGGAGAACCAGGATGAAGGAGTCAAATGAACAGCATCGAAGAACGAAAGGCCAAATGGTGCAACAATTTCTCTCACTTGCGCTGCAGGTGCAGCCTCGACAGCGGGAGAAACAGAACTGGGATGGAGGAGGCGCCTAACGGCGGCCCCTTGTGTACCACGCAGAGCATCACTCTCATGGGCGGTGCCGTCGACGCCGACTCCACCCTCCAAAAAAATAAAAAACTCCCATGGTGGGTCCGCGCCTCCGGCTTATACCCAGCAATAATGAATGGTGAAGATTGGCGAGGGACGATCAGAGATTGTCATGTTAGGTGTAGCCAGAGCAGATAGAGTCTAGGGATCTTGTTTTATGCAACTACTTTCAATAATAGTGTGACTAATTACTGAAATATGTAAATAATAAAGAAAATGGGATTGAGTTGAATACAAATCTCACTTTTTCAGAGTTTTCCTAATGCTGTTAGGATCTCTTTAAACATTACAACATTTACACAAGCAAACAACCTTTTACAATATTGTGGCCTTCCCTTACCTTGGCTATATCCCATCAGTGAGTGCAATGACAGACACAGGCAATTACCTTAACTGCCGACAGGATGCTCTGCTTTCCCTGCCATTGCCTAAGATGTCATTCTTTAATCTGTTCCACTCCTCTGCTGTTCCACTCCCTCGCTGGGACACATTAGCTGTTTCATCTTTTATCCACCCCAAGCTACAGGCACTCCTGATTGGGTCGGGGGGCTGAGCTACAACCACGAAGCCCCTCTGACAAGCTAAACAAGCTACCGATGGCAGGGACAGCTCCACACAGATGTAAAATGGCTGTCCAATTAGCCTGATTGGCTCTGATCACTCCTGCCAGTCCCACAAGCTGCCTCTGTTTTCTTTTGATTGCAGAAACGCTCCGGTTCAGCTGGTTGTGGCATTCTGCTCACAGTCCCGCTGCCAAGCTACAAGCACTCCTGACTGAGTCAGAGGGACGGTGGGCCGAGCTACGACCAGAAAGCCCCTCTGACAAGCTGGATGAGCTGCTGATGGCAGAGACGGCTATACAAAAATGTAAAATGACTGTTCAGTGAGCCTGATTGGCTCCAATCACTCCTGCCAGTCATTTAAAAGGTGTGGCTTAATGGAGGAGATATCCTCAAAGAAAATAGAAGAGTTATATAAGAACTTACTGGAACAGCAGATCTTGATAGAATCTCTCCATTAGTCCATGCCATCCCTCCTTCCCCATTTGCTTTCAGTGACTGGTTAAGATGCTGTGCCTAAATCCAAATCCATGCATCCTGTATCCACCCCGCTCTTCCTTGTATGCCTGGTGCTAGTCTCATCTCCTGGCATCCCACAGGTGGAGGTCCTGAGGCTATTCTCCAGCGTGGAACAGAGGCGTGATGGGGCTGCCCAAGTTTATATACACGTAGATATGGTACGTCATTGCGGGTGGCCTCCAGCTAGCAAAGGTTTCTGTGTGGTCCTAACGCTGACAACATATAGTTCCAAAGGTGTGGCATAATGGAAGAGAGTCTCTCAAAGATCTACTGTTACAGTAAGTTCTTAAATAACTGTTTTTTACAGTGTCCCATGCACTAAGTTAAAATTAATAGGTGATCAGGTATTATCTGTGGTGGTCCCAGTTCTCTAAACTCCATCCCACCATACATCCCTGTTACAACCTCTAAGAGCCACTTTTAAGGCAGAAGTTAGAAAGTGACTCTTAAACTCAGGCTGACCCTGATCTGATTACATACAGGTAATCCTTTTCTTTTCAGTTTGGTTGATGTACTTACACACTTGAGACTATTTTGTTATTATGTTTCATGTACTAATGTACTACAGTGTATGGTGAGGGCTTGTTGTGGATAAAAATCCATCGTAGTTGAAATGCTGTTGTACCACAGTTCAAAGGTCATGGAATATGGTAATACCACACTGTGGTACAACAACATTTCACCTCTTTTTAGACTAGCACAAGGCACAGAAGTGGCAGGCTCAACCAGATAAACAAGTGCAGTGGCGATGGCACCATCACCCAAACCCACGACTCGAAGAGAATCAACCAGATACAGCGGAAAAATGCAGGATCAACCAGATATTTAAAATTACTTACAAAACTGAAGTCTCTTCCTCACAGTCCATGTCTTCTCGCTAAGCAAGGAATACATCCACCATTTTTTTTAATCCCTCCCACACCTGACTGGCAACCAGTAGAAGGCTGCACTGCAAATGTAGGGATGTCTGGTCCCTAACAACCACACATCTCACACTAGCAACCAGCTGTAACTACGGAACAGCATATGGCAACAAACAATTTCTGTTCCCTATTTTAAAAAGTACTAAAACTGTATTTTTTTCAGGGAGCATGATACACTACAAAAAATACTGGATGGGCAACTCTATGCCCAACTAGTGTGCTGTGTCAGCTTGGGGTTCTGATTCCCATGGACCTCTCGAGCTTCACTCTTGAGGTCACAGGGAAGCAGAGCCCCTTTGTGGCACAACAGACTGGTTGTGCACAGATGCCCATACAGTATTCTGCATGTATTAGTTGCTTATGTATACCAGTTCAGCATTTTTTAAAGGCACTTCTTAAAAATCTGTCCGTCTCCACCATGGTAAATTCCATCAGCATTTTCCTGACCTTTGAACTGTCTCTCGATGAGATGCTAAACCGAGGTCCCGTCTGCCTGTTTTAGGGATTACTCAGTGCATGTTAAAGATCTCTTGGGCCATCTTAAAACAATAGAGGAACTGTTCTCAATGTCCTGGTCAAAAGCCCCTACCCCCACCGTAACCAATCAATAGATTAACCTGATACAGTATCAGTCAGTTCCCTCAGTTTCAGTTCAGTTTATTGAAAGGGATAAGTTCCATTGAGCGAACTCATTTGCAAAGAGGTCCCTTGTACAACACAGTCAACGTGATACTTAAAAATGAAAATATATAAGCAGCCACATACATGAATGTATATGAAAACAAAAAAGACTTTGAGAGAATGAGAAAGGAAAAAATTACAACCTTCCAGAATAGAATTAGAATTGATTCAACAACTTAAACATCAAGTAACAAAAGGTGAAGCTGTACACCACATGGAAGAGATCAATTCAGTACAAGATAAATATAAGTACAGGAGTAATGAATAAATGCAATATACTCAAACCAATCAGCCAGGGTAAGTGAAACACTGAGAGAAGAATAGATGGTTAGAGAAGGATCAAAAGCATTTGTAGGGTTCAGGAGTAATTTCACCTACAAGTCTTTTGAAAGCTATTAGTGGGTTTAAGGTCTGAAGTTTTAGTGTGGATTGGAGCTTGTTCCAAGTAGTGGGGAGAACATAATTCGTGGCTGCCCTGCCAAAACGTGTGCGAAAGTTAGGCACTTCCAAGGAGGTTCAGCACAATTCCTAAGTGCATACAAACTGTGTAACCGATGAAGGGCAGAAGAGATGTAAAGGGGCAGTTCATTTATGAGTGCTTTGTATGTCCAGATATAGATGTGTGTAAGTCTTCTGGTTGCCATCATCTCCTTAAGCAAGGTGCAATGGTGAGTTCTGGCTGGAGCATTAGTTATGAAGCGAATGGCTTGGTAGAAGAAGAGAATCCAGTTTATGGAGGTATGTGATTGCACAGCTGTTATGTAAGATATCAGCATAGTCCAACAGAGACGAGAATCTAACCTGATTCTTGAATCGTGGGAGAACAAAGATTTATTTCTAAAGAAAAACCCAAGTCTGATTTTTAGCTTTTTGGTCAACGCTTCGATATGGGAGGAAAAGGTTAGATGGGAGTTGATTGTAACACCTAAGTATCTGAAGCTGTCTACCACATTTAGTGTATCCCCAAGGAGAATAGTGATAGGAGTAGGTGGCCTGGTCATAGGGCAAGTAAACTGAGAGTTTGGTGGGTAGAAAAACATTATCGTGTTCAAGCCTGGGGGCAGAGAATGGAAAGCTACTGTGTAGAGTGCGGCACAGAATGGCTGCTGTGTAGTGTGCTGGCACAGAAAGGCTGCTGTGTAGTGTGCAGCACAGAATGGCTGCTGTGTAGTGCGGTGGCACAGAATTGCTGCTGTGTAGTGTGCTGGCACAGAATGGCCGCTGTGTGGTGCACTGGCATAGAATGGCTGCTGTGTAGTGTGTGGCACAGAATGGGTGCTGTGTGGTGCACTGGCATAGAATGGCTGCTGTGTAGTGTGCGGCACAGAATGGCTGCTGTGTAGTGTGCAGCACAGAATGGCTGCTGTGTCGTGCGCTGGCACAGAATGGCTGCTGTGTCATGCGCTGGCACAGAATGGCTGCTGTGTCGTGCGCTGGCACAGAATGGCTGCTGTGTAGTGTGCAGCACTGAATGGCTGCTGTGTAGTGTGCAGCACTGAATGGCTGCTGTGTAGTGCACTGGCACTGAATGGCTGCTGCGTAGTGCGCTGGCACAGAAAGGCTGCTGTGTAGTGTGTGGCACAGAATGGCTGCTGTGTAGTGTGTGGCACAGAATGGCTGCTGTGTAGTGCGCTGGCACAGAACGGCTGCTGTGTAGTGTGCGGCACAGAACGGCTGCTGTGTAGTGCGCGGCACAGAATGGCTGCTGTGTAGCGCGTGGCACAGAATGGCTGCTGTGTAGTGCGCTGGCACAGAATGGCTGCTGTGTCATGCTCTGGCACAGAATGGCTGCTGTGTCATGCTCTGACACAGAATTGCTGCTGTGTAGTGCGCTGCCACAGAATGGCTGCTGTATAGTGTGCTGGCACAGAATGGCTGCTGTGTCATGCGCTGGCACTGAATGGCTGCTGTGTAGTGTGCTGGCACTGAATGGCTGCTGTGTAGTGTGCTGGCACTGAATGGCTGCTGTGTAGTGTGCAGCACAGAATGGCTGCTGTGTAGTGTGCTGGCACAGAATGGTTGCTGTGTACTGCGTTGGCACAGAATGGCTGCTGTGTCATGCGCTGGCACTGAATGGCTGCTGTGTAGTGCGCTGCCACAGAATGGCTGCTGTGTAGTGTGCGGCACAGAATGGCTGCTGTGTAGTGCGCTGGCACAGAATGGCTGCTGTGTCATGCTCTGGCACAGAATGGCTGCTGTGTCATGCTCTGGCACAGAATGGCTGCTGTGTCATGCTCTGGCACAGAATGGCTGCTGTGTAGTGTGCAGCACAGAATGGCTGCTATGTAGTGCACTGGCACAGAATGGCTGCTGTGTAGCGTGCGGCACAGAATGGCTGCTGTGTAGTGCGCTGGCACTGAATGGCTGCTGTGTAGTGCGCTGGCACTGAATGGCTGCTGTGTAGTCGCGCTGGCACTGAATGGCTGCTGTGTAGTGCGCTGGCACTGAATGGTTGCTGTGTAGTGCGTGGCACTGAATGGCTGCTGTGTAGTGTGCTGGCACAGAATGGCTGCTGTGTTCCATCCAAGAGTTGGTTGCACTTTAGTGACTGTTCAGGGTTACTGTTATTCATTGACTGGTCATACAATTATAGATCGTAACAGCACTCTTGTTTCCTCTGAGTGAGACACTCTATTCTGTGAAGAGTGTCTCATGTCCAGTGGTCCTGGAAATGGCCATGTTTGGGGCAGGTTTTTTAAATTATAATACAATATTAATCTATAATTACTGGTGACCCCCTTTATCAACCTGTTTACTAGGGTCTCCAAAACGCCGTAATACCCCAAAAATTAGTTATTACGGCATTCACTAAACTTTTTTCACCTGCAGTGTCTTTTGTCTGTCACTCAAGTATATCGCGCTACATGATTGGCTCATGCTGTGTGTGGGTGGGCTGAACAGTACTAAAAAAATGGCGGCTCGGTTTTCCTGTCTTACAATGAGCCTCTAAACTACCCTCCCAATATTTGTTGCATTTTCTGTTTTTTATCTGGTTGATCTTGCCTTTTAATTCCCTCCAAATATCTGGTTGATCCCTCTAAGTCTCCCAATCAGGAGACGCCGACTTGCAAGTGTGATCCAGGATGGGGAAATAGCACAGACAAGGTAGCTAACAACAACAAAAAAACAGTCTGTCTGAGAAAGCGAGGGAGTGTGTGTGCAAGTGAGAGTCTGTGTGTGAGAACAAGTGAGGGAGAGAGAGAGAGTGAGAGTGTGTGTGTGTGTGTGTGTGTGTGTGTGTGTGTGGTGTGTGTGTGTGTGTGTTTTGACAGCAAGTGAGAGGGAGAGAGAGTGTGTGTCTCTGTAGGTAGGGGAGACAATGTCTTGCATCAGTAATTATAAAAAATAATAGATATGCAAGTGTGTTCTTGGGGATTTTTTTTACACACCCTCGATGTGTGCTGACCTCATACACCTCTCAAGCTTCGCTCTTGAGGTTTATGGGTCATCACACACCTCGGGTGTGTAAAAAAAAAAAAAATCCATAACACACACTTTCATAGCTATTATTCTTTATATCTCTATCAATGTTATATATTAATACTGCTGTTGAAACCACTATAATAGTTATAAGTGTGGTCTTTGGTTCGTGGTTCTCATGCCCTAAGAATGCACATTAGACCACTCTTGCAACCAAAAGAGGGATCTTGGCTGTGGTACCAACATACATTCCAATCCCGTTGGAGGGTTTCATGTATAGGATCCTTGAGCTGGTTTCTCAGGCTGCAGCAATGGATGAAGTCAGGTTGCTGGAATGCTAGGCTACTGTAACGGAAGGCTTTGTTAGCCAATATTCACATCACTTAAATCTGAAAATATAGTCTGGAAGCGGTATCCTAATGTATGGAAAGCCTTTCAAAGGTCTCCATATAGTGACATCAGGTTTGTCCATTTTTTTAAAGGAATGGTGGTTTCTAACCCTTCACTTACCTCAGTGGCACTCTACCGTCTTCGTTTGTGCCTCTTCTCTCTCACTCCCCTCCTGGAGCAGGTTTGAGGGCCCCCATGGGTCACTACTCCTAACCACCACAGGCTCATCAATACACCTGATCTGGAGGCCTAAAGTGACTCTTCCCCTCTCCCCCAAGCCATCAGGCATTTTCCTGTCCAATGAATAGGTAACTGTATTTTAGAAAGGAATGGGCACTGATGTAGACAGTCTTGTCTGTCAAGAAAAATCATATAATGACAGATGTAAGCTTATTACAAATTTGTAAACTTCTACATCCAGTGACATGCAAACATAAAATATGGAGCCAACAGGCTAATACCAGAATTGGCTTGCATGTAGTTCAAAAAGATTTTAGCTTACTTCATTAGATGCAAACTTAATTCTTATTTCATTCAACATCTCTTTTACATTCTGGGATATTAGCTCTGGCACAGCATCATCTGTAATACAAATAAATGAGATGAGGACCAAAGAGGCCAACATACTGCCTATATAAACGTGGTCAGTTTCAAGTATGTCAAGCTAGTACCATAAATTTCAGCTGGATCATTAAATAATTTTAAATATCTTGTTCTTCCAATCCAAGTTAATGCAAACATTTTTGAAATGTGCAGTTATGAATGTGTGAATAAATGGAAAATACATTTTACCATACTGAACCATCTCGGAAAACAGCATACAGATTATCTCCACTACATCTGGATCATCACAATGCAGCCGGTAAGAATCGACAATCATTGTTACGCCATCAGTTTCTGCATATGGTAAGATAATTCTAAATGCCGCCAACTCTGGAAGAGATATGAAGGATAACTGTTATAAATGGTACCTTGTTTCATTTTGCCTTGTTTTTTCTCCATTTATTGCTCCTGTCTTTTGCTCAAACAATCAGGGTTGCCATGGCCGCACCCTTGCTGCAGCCTGGAGGGCCAGCGGTTGCCTTCACAATCGGTGCTAGTCTTTGGCTGTCCTACACGAGGTGTGTGGATACAGAGAAACCCATGTCCTCCTTCTCTGGAAGCCAACTGCATCACCTCTGTGATGCCCCCCCTGCTGGATCCAGAGTTTGCACATGAACCCTGGTCTCCTAGGAGTCACCGCTGTGCCAGCCCACAAAGGGTACCTTATCTTTAGTTGTTAAACTGAGACAGAAACCAAAGGAACTTTGTACACCTTCCACTTACAAATTAGTGAGCCAATTCCTGCACCTCTGACACCTTTACAGCTCCCCATCTAGATTTACAAATTAATCAATTAGTACTGGAAAACAAAGCTTCGGGTTTACTTTACCTGATGCCCTGATAAGACTTGCCAGGGCCAAGCAGGCATTCTTAACAACAGTGTGCTTTTCTGAATGGGTCCTGAGAGCATCCAGTAAGAGTAGAACTGTCATTTCATATTGGTCTTCAGTTAAGCAACCTACAGAATGACAAACATTAACATTAGTGCTACACTTCTTTGGCATGTTGTTTTCAAATGTTTATATATTCCAAACTTAACATGGGATCATTGCACCACTTTACTGCACATATTTCTCTGTGATTTTAGCAAAGGGTTGTACTAGTAATCTGAGCCTGAAGGAGTCAGGCTTGTATTTTACACCCAAAGATCATGGAATCACGCTTTTGTCAGTGGCTGACATTTCAGTGCCCTACTCCACCAAATTAATGAATAAATACATTTAGTACTACGGTTTTCTGATTTTGCAGTCTCTTCTTTTGAATGGGAATGAAGATCTACATGGTCATTCATAGTTTGAAAAACTATGAGAAGCTCTTTCTATTGAAATGTTTCAGCTTAATTTTTTAATTTTTTAATAAAAATTTTTTTTTTACTTTGATAGTAAAAGCATGGTATGATACAATATGTAAGTAACAGGACCCGCCTAACTGCATTGTGTGCTTGGCATTTCATGATGAAGCCAACTTGATCTTTATCTACAAGTTGTGGGAGGAGGGCGTCCATCCTGTGTGCCAGTATAGACATAAAAAGTTTGTAATCACAGTTTTGTTTTGATATTGGGTGGTAAGAGGCCATAAAGGTGGGGTCCTTCCCAGGCTTGGGAATAGCTACAAACTCTGCATACCTCCATGAGTGGGGGGGAGGGCTCCCTTCCTGTATTTCCGGAAAGGCTTAAATCAGCGGTAGGACAATCAGCTGTCACCATTTTTTATAGAACTCCACCAGGTATCCATCAGGTCCTGGGGCTTTCTGGGATTTAGTGAATTTAATGGTGGCTTTGATTTCTTCAGCGGTGATGGGGCGTAATAACCCTTCTGCCTGCTGTGGAGAAAGCCGAGGAGGAGGGTATTTTTAAATAAGCAGCCAATTGTTGGGGGATTCTATTTTCAGAATAAAGGGTTTTATAAAATCAGCCATGGCCTGCCTGATAGCTTTGGGGTGCAGTAAAGACGCTTGGTTTTGGGGTCGCATTTTAGTCACAACTGTCTGTTGTTTTGCTCCTCGGGCGCCTGGCTAAATTTCTGGCTCCTTAGGACCACCTTTCTGACATTTAAGCTTTAAATAGAGCAACTGCTGTTCTATTTTCTGGTCTGTTAATCTCTGTAACTTTTGTTTAGTGATCTGGAGTTGGGATTTGACGGTCAGATCCCCCTGACAGTCTCGCCTGCAAACGAACCAGTTCAGCTTGTAAATCAGTTTGGAGGACTTCCCTAACTTTCTTTTTGTGGGTCAAGTATCTTATAATCTCCCCCTAAGCACGGCTTTGAGGGTATCCCATTTTATTGTGAAAGGAGTCTCTGTTGGGTCATTATCTGTTATAATGAGAGGGATATATTCCTTTATCATATGACTAAACTCTGGGTCTTGAAGGTAGGATAAATGAAGCTGCCAGAAAGATTGCTTTTGGGGTTTGTCGACCTCTAATTTTCAGATGGGGAGGGGTGTGGTCAGACAAAAAAAAAGGCCCTACCTAAATATCTTGAGTTCTCTCCAGGTGTTCAACAGATGAGATAAAATAATCCAACCTCGTAGAGGTGTTGGTTCTAGGGGAGTAGTGTGTGTATGCCCTAGCATCTACCAGGCCCAGCGTGGGAAGGGTCGCAATCAAGTATTTCTGAAGTGGTGTAGCTCTATGTCTAGAGGGTACAGAAGCATCCAAAGTTGTATTTAAGGTAACATTAAGATCTCCCCCTATCACATATACACCCTGTGCTTGTGAAAGAAGGTCATCAAAAAATCTCCGTGCCACCTGTATCGGGCTACCTGGGGGGGAGTTACACTGATGCCAGTGTGACCTATGTAGAGTAAAGTTGCCCAACAACAATAGCATACCTACCTTCACTATCTATAATTTGATTCTGGACTTGAAACGGCACCCCACAAGAGACTAGTATTGCTGTCCCCCTCCTACACCCGGAGGTATGCGAGGAAGCGATCACTGTCTGGAATCCCCAGGATTTAAGCTTAGAGTGTTCTGATTGGGGGAGATGTGTCTCCTGGAGGAGAACAATGTCAGGTCAGTCCTGTTTAAAGAAGCAGAGCAATCTCTTGCTCTTAATGGAGTTCTGAATGCCATTCACATTGAATGACATAAGGGAGGTACTAACCATTTTTATGAATATGGTGGTAAGTTCTTAAACAGGGTGTGAGGCCCCTCCTTTCCTCCCAGCCCCTAGGTTCACCCCTAGTAGGATCTCTCCAGCTTCAATTTTTCCTGCTCCCATCCCCAGTTGAGGACTTTTACCTATGTTGCTATCTGATAAGTTAGCAGGCTTCCCATCCAGGTACCCAATTCCAGGAAAATCTCCTTCCTAATTGTAGTGGACTCGGACTATATTGCATATTTTCATTACAAAACCATAACTCCGTAGCAACAGGGCACAACGAGAACCATAATAACAATTTGGTAACATGTGAAATAATTTCTCTGATATAGTGGAAATAGTGTCAGCATCATAATTCAAATGGTGCTCATTCATATTAGTTCGTGGTGAGTCACCATTGGCTTCAAGGCAGGGAAACTGTAAATCCTTTCCCTATTGTGCTGGAGAAGCACAGCTATTGTACTACTTCATAAGTCCAGAGCAATCTATGCCCCGGGCCCCTGGAGGGCCAGTATGATCCAAAACTAAAATAGTAACAAGAAGGAAAAACCAAAAAAATGTAGGTGGATAAGTAACAGCCCGGATAATTTCTGCTATGTGGACGCCTAGAAGGTCTACCATCTCGGCTTATTCCTCCCTTACATAGGCATCGCCCTTGAAAGTTAGAACCTTTAATACAAACTTATTTTAAATGCCCCGGATGTACATCGATAAATAAGTAAGGTCGCATTCTAGACCTCATGAAGTCGGGACTATATAATTTTGAAAGTAAATATAAAATATTCAGGCCTTTTCATCACAACCAGATCTAAATAACTCATAGTGCCATATTCACAGCTAGAAGAAAATGTAGAAAGTTCCAAAGTAAGAGGAAAAAAGAAACCAGTTCAGTCAGTGTCCTGAGTCGCTTTGTAATGCACTTCAAAGGTTGGCCTGAATAATACAAATATGGCAATATTCAAAGAACTTGGTGAGTTCTGAGTTATTCCCATATGCAGAGGATGAAAAGTACAGGAGTTTGGGGGTAGAGGGAGGAGATAGGACTCTCAGGTCGCCATGCCACAAGTGACCAGACATCTTCCCATTTTTAGAGGGCCAGATTAACTGTGGTGTTGCAGTCTAGAGTCGGGGCCCGCCTTGGAAGCCCAGGTCAAGGAGCATCCCTCACCTCACCGCCTCCCTACTCCTACCCCAACCCATAACCCAGCACCTGTCCCTCAGCAGTTCGCACTGAGGCAAAAAGTAGAAGGGAGGTAGAGACAGTATCCCCTATCTTCAAGTCTCAGTGGAGTTGTTATCCTTCCTGCGGAACTCAGCCAGACGTTGTTTCGGTCAGGAACACTGCCATCTCCATTTTCACTCCTGTCTCTTTTACAAACTACTGCAGCTGCCATGTGCCAGCGTGGGGGCTGAGGAGGTTGTGCAGAGGCAGCGTGGTCACTCTGGAAAAACTATGCCCTATTTGATCAGCCTCCCGTGCCTCCTCAGCCAAGGAATATTCTTGCTTTCTGGAAGGGAGAACAACTGTCAGCTTTGCAGGGTAAGGTGGTAAATTTAATGCCTTTAGCTTGATACATCCAGCAGCCCAGACCTAAGTTTGATTCTCACAACCTCCACTTGCATACTGTGTGACTCTGAGCAAGTCACTTAACCGCCTAGTGCTCCCAGGTCACTCTGAAAACAGGCACTTGTGCCTAGTGGGCCTTACTCGGTTACTAAAGACTAAAAAAAAAAAGGAATTGGTAATGTCCTGATGGAAGACTGAATCTGAGGTACTTTCTGTGAGATTCTCTTATTGGAATATGAAAGTAGGCATCTTTTAGATCCACAGATGCCAGCCAATCTTGCCAGTGTGATCACTTTGAACTTTGGTTTTATTAAATGCTTGTTCAACAGTCTGAGGTCTAGAATAGGCTGCTACTCCCCATTTGTCTTTTTGGCGAGGAAGTACCTTGAGTAGAAACCTCTTCCTTTCTGATGCACTGGAACACCCTCCACTGCTTTTAGCTGGAGGAGGCTTTGAACCTCCTTCTCCAGGAGTTTTTTCTCTGAGGGAAGCTGGTTTGAACACCCTTGTTCTCAAGGGAGGACAAGTCTTGAAATTCAGGGACAAACTCTGACTCACTACCTGCAGGACCCACTTGTCTGTGGTGATGGATTGCCAAGCCTGGAAATAGTGAGCCAGTCTGCCCCCTACTGGTAGAGGAGAGGCGGCCTTGTTCATTAAGTCAGTGGTTATGCTTTGCTTGGGGCAGAGCTTGGGTAGTTTGGGAACTTCTCCTACAGCCCTTCTACCTCTCCTCTGCCCCTGAAATACCCAGTCTGCTGTAGTTATTGTTGATACTGGGGGGACAGCTTGTGCCTGGTAAAAGGGCCTACTACAGGCTGTCCTTCCTCTGCCTCCCCTTCCATAGGTCCTATAGGAGGAAGAAGGCCTCTCCTTTGAAGAATTACTCTTACAGGTGGCCTTATATTCATCCACCTTCTTCAAGTATGCTTTAGTCTGTTGACCGAACAGTGAATGATCCTCTACAGAGAAATCCATGGCCTTGGCCAGGGTATCCTGTGTTAGATTAGTATCTCTGGGCCATGCTAACCTTCTAAGGGCTATGGTAAGGGCCAGCCATCTGGCAGCACTGTCGCTGGCATCTGCTGCCATTTGAAATTGATACTTGACTGCTTCCAGTCCAAACCTGGCTGTTTCGGCCAAATCATCAGAGAAAGGTGAAGGAGCCTTCTCTGTCATCGCTAACAGAGACTGCCACAGTGATTTCTGATACTGTGCTGAGTAAGCTTGGTAGTTAGCCTGTCTTACTCCCAGTGAAGCAGCTAAGTAGCCCTTTTTGCCATGTTATCTATCTTGCGAGAGTCCTTCTCAGTGGGTGAGATGCCAGAGGTACCCTCACCTTCTCATAGGCTGCTTGCTGGACTATCCCCTGATGGTCAGGGTGAGTAAGGAGAAATTCAGCCCCTTGTCTGTCCAGCTGGTACTTTTTATCCACCTTCTTGTCCAAAGGTTGAACAGAATTTGGAGTCTGCAGGATTTTAAACATGTCTTTTTTAAAGAACTTGTTTATAGGGGGTAAGATTTTCTTTGTGAGTGTTAACCCCATCATCTCCATATATTTGGCCTTTTCCTCATACTCTATGACCTATGTGGTAGCTAGATCAAGGGCATCCACTATTTTTCTTACAAATGAAATATGAGAGGAAGTATCCTCTGGTCTGGGAGGAGAGCCGAATTTCTGCTCTGGTGAGATCTCTGGTTCAATAGGCTCACCTTGATCCATTTCATGTAAATCATATTCCTCAAACTCCATCATCTCCTGAGATAGGTTTGGGTCAGAGGAGGGACCAACCAGGATTTGAACCGGTGCTGGGAGGGCTGGAGTAGGAATAAAACCCTGAAAAGCCTGTATGACCTTCATGGCCTGGGCAATCTCCTCTGCTGATGGCAGGCTGTGAGGCACAGATGAAACCCCTTTTGGTTTATCAGCCAGGGAATCGGCGTGCTTTATTTTCTTGTTTTTTTTTTTTGGTGGGAGCTGGAGAGTCAGACTGATCACCCATCCTTTTCCCAGTAGTTGTTTCACCCTTGTCAGGGGTGCTTAAAGAAGAGACAGCGGTTTCATCTGCAGTTTTAGAGGGTGTGGGTTAGTCAGAACCCATGATACCCTACTCAAATTTTCTCTGGAGTCTTTCAAGTCTCTTTTCTACTGTTTTCTGAGGGAATGATCACATTCTGCTGAAAAATTATCATTCCCCAGGCAGACTACACATAAATGGTGTTTGCCCTGGCAAGAACATCCCCACACTTAAGGCAGTTTTTAAGCCCTTTTAAGTCCAGTCTTTTTCTTAGGTTTTCTGCCATCGTTCAACTGATGAAGAAAAACAGAAGCGCAATAAAGATTTTACTTTTTTCTTTTCTTTTTTTTTTTTTAATACGGTCGGTTCAGGAACCAATGCAAGTTACAATATTGAACTGGGAACCTCAAAAATAGAACCAGGTTAGCGGTTCACAGAAACCGGGTTAGCAGTTTCAAATATAACAATTTATTACACTAAAATAAGTAGAACTAAATACCGGAAATAGTAAATAAAGCTCCGGAAAGGGTACTAAGACCCAGTTCCTCAACAGTACTTATACTGAACTATGAGGAACTGAGAAAATAAATTAAAACAACACTTAAATAATGCTAACTAAAGTTAAGGTAATAAACAGAAAATAAAGGCAGCAGTAAGAATAATAATATAAGAAACTACCTATATTCAGTGAAAAACCACAAGGAACGACTGAGAGGGGAGTCTCCTGGGTGCCTTGACTTGTCAAGCAGAGAAAGAAATCTAATATGTTGGTGGAATGTTGCAGCTAAGGGCAGCAGTTTGAAAATGTGGCATGAGCCAATGATAGTTCTGTCATTAGCATAAAGTTCCATTATCTCTGGGCAGCTCTGCTTAGGAGGCTGACTGCAGAAAGAGTTAGGAATATAGAAGAATACCTGGGGTTAGAATGCTGCTTTCCAAGTCTGAAATTTCACATCACAGGTTGCAGTATGATTAAGGGGCTTGCAAGGAACATATCCAGCACAAGACTGAAGTCCAAGGCAGCTACCACCTTCTTGATGGGGGGCCTGTGAGGAACCTTTTTAGCGACAGGAAAATTGCCAAAGAGAGGGTACTCACCGGTTTGTGGTCTGCTGATATGGCATGTGGATGGACCCTGACTGTAGAATACTGCAGGCCAGCATCAGAAAGGTCCAACAAATATGCCAAACCTTTTCAAGTGAACACTTGAAAGGATCCGTGGCGGTTTGGAACACCAGATAGAAAATCATTTCCAGTTGGCTGTATATGTCTTCCTGTTTAAAGGTTTTATATACCCAAGAGTATTTCAGAGACCCACCGAGACACTTTAAATCTGTTCATTTGTATCTCCTCTGGAGCCAGTCCTGAAGGTGAAGAGAGCATAGATTTGGGTGGACTAGCTGACCCTGGGTCAGTAAGTCCATCCAGAGTGGCAGAAATGAAAAGTACATACTCACTGTAATTCCTGATCTTCCACAATATCTTCACCATTTCTTCACACTAATGGGTCTGTGCCGGAGGCAGTAGGACCCCGTGGGAGCAAAGTCTTTCAGCAGCCTACAGCTAGGAGGCCGATGTTGGTGTTGGTGCAGCCCATGAAGTGGACATATGACATGGTGCTCATGGATTGGCCAGTAACCAACCCCGGCACCCTACCTTCCTGAGTTCTGTTTGTCTGGAGAGAAAACAAGAAGAGAAAAAAGGGAAGAGAGAGGGACTATAGGAAAAGGACATAAAAACAATAGAACCCAGCTACCAACTTAGGGAAAGAGGCTAAGTATGGATCTGAGGGTAGTGGGTTAAGGCAAACGAGAACATACGGGCACGTGGCTCGCAAAGGTGGAAAGACAGTGCTATGAGAGGTATTCTGGGCAGGAGGAAGAGATGAAGGGATGTCCTAGCTCTCTTTTTGTAAAAAAAAACAAAAACTTGTATACAGTACAAGAGAGCACAAAAGGAATAGAATAAAGATGGAGTACTCCCCCTTGCCACTCTGACAGAAAAGGAGAAGAGAGAAAAAGCAACAGATCGGTGTGACCATCCCTGAAATGAAGGCTGTTGTGACCCAAAGGGTTGACCATCACTGGCTGCATGTAAGACAAGGCAAGACAGCAACATGTCTTATATCCAGAGAGCTGGAGCAGCGGTTGCAAGAGCACTGGTAAGGTAGCAACAGCTAGGGAAATGGAGGGCTAAAGGGAGGACAGTGCAACTGCAGGAGAGGGGAGAAATCCCTTCCGTAAGAACCTCTTTTTTGTTGTTTGTTTGGAAAATCCCCAAAAAGGGAACATTCTCCCTGCTCCTTTTCTCTTTTTCCTTTTTTTTTTTAAAAGACCCAAAACAGGACGCCACAAGGAAAACGGGGTAAAGGAGTGGCAAAGGGAAAAAGAGAAAGAAGAATAGGGTGAGCTACCCAGAAGCCCTGGCTCTAGCTGAGTGGGGGATGTGGGCAGGCGTATAAATAAATGGTGATGGTATTCTGGAACATTAAGAATTCTGGTGAATACATAATTTTCATCTCTTCCAAGAACGAATCTTCACCATTTATTCCCACTACTGGGTCAGAGTACCAAGCTTACCATGCAAGAAGGGTAGTGCTGGTTCACCCTGAGGGAAATGGTTGCTCCCTCAGCCTTCTGTGGGGGATAACCACAAGAAGGCAGGGAGGGGCCTCTCATGGGTCTGGCGGGACCCATGACTGATCAGGGACAGGTGGAGGTTCCTGTGGCCTGACAGCAGGAATGCTCCCCAATAACTCGTACCTGACCCTGCTGGAAAAGAAGTGGGTTTCCTGGAACCACAAGGTGAGAACTCTACACCAGGCCAAGGTGTCAGCCTGACTAGGCAAACGTGCACCATCTGTCGACTGTAGACTGCAGTTCCCACTAGCCTGGAGGCTACCTTGTTAGCATCATAAGATGCCCTTGCTTGATGCCTTGCCAGTTCCAGGCACTAGGCGGAAAGGTGAATGGCCTGCCTCGTTGCCTTGCAGTCTGGCATTGACGCTAGGAGTTGCCCCAGTGTCGTCCACAGGCGCCTGCCATAGGTCGCCTGATGGCCCTGATGTGCAGAGATGCACAGCATGGTGTGTGCTGCTGGAAAAAAAAGTCTGCCCCAGATGTCAAACTCTGAAGAGTCAGAGTCAAGGGGCTAGTCATGTACCAGGTGCAGAGGTCGATAGGGAGCAGGGCAGGGGTAAATGGAGAAAAAGGCAAAGGCAGTAAGTTCCATAGTCATCTTGCCCAGCAGAGACTAAGGACAGTGAGAGGGCCAATGGCCTCATGACTTTTCCGGGCTGGAACTGATTTTCTGCTTTCAGATTGTTTATTCAATGTTTTGAGACATTTGGCCCTGTCATGTAGGCACTATTTTAAAACCTGCAGGTCGTGCTCCTGAAAGGTTGGAAAGCTTGGCTCCTTGTTTATTTTAGCTCCTTGTGGGAGTGTTTTGCGGGTGGTTGTGGGGAGGTTATTAGGCTTTGGGGTCTTAGTTTAATGAGTGTGGTTGGAGTATGACTGGCTAGGCTTGTGTATTTTAGTTGTGTGAGTGTATGACTGATAGTTGTCAGCTACTTATAGAGGCTTTCTGGCTGGGACTGTATGTGTCTGGGGAAGTCGGTGGGGTCTGGAGCAGGCTAGGATTGTGTACAAGGCATCCCAGCTTTTCAATCTGCGGCCCTTTTCCGACCTTCCAGGTTCCACCAGTACAGTTCATCGCCGTAGGGAGGTTGGAATTAAGAGGCTCGCACTGATCAATTTAGGTGGGTGCCTCGTACACTTTTGAATGGGGGTAGGATTGAGGTTATCAGGTGTAGAAGGTGCCCTGGGTGTCAGCGGGTCTTAGAGAGAGCCAGACATGTTTGGTTCCGTCCCCAGGGTTTCTACCAGACCGGTGGACAAGTATCCAGAAGGGCTATACTGCTCACCAATTCCTGAGAGCAGTGCTTTGCAATGCCAGATTGATCAGGAACATTATAGTGGACTTGGTTTCTTCAGTTGATCTCAGCTTGCATTGCTGAGACCTGGGTGGGTGACGATGCTGGCCCAGTTTTAGAGCGCCGTCCCCTGGTTACTCGGTGGTGCACTGCCCCAGCATGGAACACAGGGTGGGGAGTGGCCATCTGTTTTAGATCTGAACTTGGCTTCACTGCACCAAGTGGGAAGACTGGGTTCTTTTGAATGTGTGGCCGCATATGGGAGTCGGGCACAAGTTGCAGATTCTCCTGATTTACTCCCCGGCAGTGGGAGAACTCCTGCAGGAGGAGCTGACTTCGCAGCAGCGAGATGTTGGAGTCCCCAGATGTTTAGTTCTAGGTGACTTCAATGTCTGGACTGATGACGAATCTTCTAGGGTAGGTTACAACCTCCTCCAGTTGATGTCATCTCTGGGCCTGTCGCAAGAAGTTTCTTCCGTGACCCACCAGGGCAGCAACATGCTGGACCAGGTCTTCTCATTTGGGCTTGAGATTAGTAATCTCAAGACTAATGGGGTCATTTGGTCCGACCATTGCACAGTGGAATTATTTGCCCCCCCCCAGAGCCCTCCCTGTTGGCATGATAAGCTACCACCCTTTGAGGGGTTTGACCCTGGAGAGATTTCTGGTGATAGCAGTTCTATCCAGTGTGGGTAGTGCATGCTTAGGGGGTATGTGTGAGGCTGTTGCTGCCTAGAACAGGGCAATGTCGGCTGCGCTCGACTTTCTCGCACTGGTCTGTGTATGACCCAAATCCTCTCACTTGAGCTCCCCGTGGTTTGATAGGGAGCTCAAGGTGATGAAAATTTTGGGTCAGAGGTTAGAGCCCTGTTGGCAGAGGTCCAGGCTTGATGTGGACAGACTGGCCCTGCGCTCTCATTATGTTGAGTATCGGGGCAATCACCCATAAGAAGGCAGAGTTCCTGTCCAGGGAGATTGCTGCCATGAAGAATCGACCAACTGTGCTCTTTCGGACTGTGGACAGGTCGTTAAACCCAGCCTGTCTGCAGCCAAAAAAAGCTTTTCCCGATGGTTTATGTGAAGAGTTTGCTCGGTTCTTCTCCAACAGGGCGTCCACCATCCGGTAGGGCATTCTGCCAGTGTGTCACAGTATGGCTGCCAGTGATCACCTCTGGCACTCGGAGAGCACTCCACCTAGCTGGGGGGAGTTTAAACCAGTGGAGGTGGCAGAGGTCGTTGAGATTGCCTGCGGGCAAAAGCACACATACTGTGAACTGGACCCGGTGCCGATGCATTTTCTTATGAGATGTGTTGACTCCGTTGGCCCGGTGTTCACCTTGATTGTCTGGTACTCTATCTCAGAGGGGGTCTTTCCAGATGCCTTGAAGGAGGCACTGGTTAGGCCACTTCTGAAGAAACTATTGTTAGACCCTGACATCAAGGTGAATTACCGTTCAGTCTCCAACATACCATTTCTAGAGAAGGTTTTTGAGAAAGTTGTGGTGCAGCAGCTAGAGGAGCAGCTCGTGACCTCTGGCCTTTATGAGCCCTTCCAGTCAGGGTTCCGGGCAAGGCATAGCACAGAAACCGCATTAGTTTGGTTGCACACTGACCTCCTCAGGGCTCAAGATCAAGGAGAGGGGACAATTCTCATTCTCCTCGACCTCTCTTCAGCATTTGACACGGTAGATCATTGTGTGTTGCTCGACTGCCTGAGGGAATTTTGTGGACTCGCCAGCACTGTCATCTGATGGTTTGAGTTCTACAGTATCTTATGACAAGGAGGCAACAGGTAGTAATGGGGAATTTCTCCTTCTCTGCTAGCCTCCTGTCGTGGGGAGTACCTCAGGGTTCGGTCCTGTCACCAATGTTATTTGCCGTGTACATGCTGCCCCTGGAAGATCTCATTAGGAAATACAGTTTGGGTTTTCATTGCTATGCTGATGATACCCAGCTGTATTTTTCCTATGCCCCTGGGACATCCAATGCGGTGGAAGTGCTGAACAGATGTCTTGCTGAGATCATTGACTGGATGGCCTCCAGCTGGTTGTAACTGAACCCCGATAAGATGGAGGTGGTGGAGTAGAACAGAAGGCATGATAGGATGGACCCTGGCTCAGCTACTGGGTTATTCCTGGGGCCTGTGCCATTGAAGCCTCTTCTAGTGTGCGTGATCATGGTGTGACCTTTGACAGTGGATTGACATTTGAAGCTCAGGTGTCATCTGTTGTCTGGACCAGCTTTTACCATTTTAGGAATATCGCCAGGATCAAGCCCTTAGTTCTGCCTATGGACCTCCCCACCTTGGTACATGTCTTTGTAACATCTAGGCTTGATTACTGTATTGCGCTCTACTTCAGGGTCTCAGGACCTCCCCACCTTGGTACATGCCTTCGTAATGTCTAGGCTTGATTACTGTAATGCGCTCTACTTTAGGGTCTCAGGAGGTACCCTCCGCAGGCTGCAGCTAGTGCAGAATGCAGCTGCCAGGCTGTTGATGGGGCAGCCTAAATACTGCCACATCACCCTGGTGCTGCGTGAACTGCACTGGCTGCTGGTCAGGTGGAAGACCCTCTTTAAGGTTGGCTTGCTCACCTTTAAGGCCCTACATGAGCTAGGCCCTGGATACCTGTCTGACCTTCTAACACCTGGTGCATCAGTCCGGCCCCTCTGTTTTTCCTTTAGATGATTCCCAGGACAAGGCTGAAGACCACCGGCAACAGAGCATTTAGTGTAAGGCTGGCCCCTATCCTGAGGAATTCACTGTCTCCATCTGTAGGGAGGCCCCTTCAGTTGAAGTGCTCAAGGCCCTCCTGTTTTGTCAAGCTTTCCCAGACACTGTCTATTAGTATTTATTTCTGGGACTACCTCTTCAATGACTGCTGTTATTTTACCTATTTTACATTATCTGGATTATTTACTAGTGTTTATACTGTATGTGTTGCATTTTATGAATAGTTTGTATTTATTTGTAAGGAGCCCAGAGCCTCCGGGATTGGGTGCCTTGAAAAATAAATTTTGCCTTGCAGTAAGGGCAGGGATGGGGCAAAAAAGGGTAAGGCCATCATAAAATGGAGGGCAATAGCTGGCCCGGTGGTGCTGAGGGTTAAGACACTGGACGCCACACCTCACGTCATGCTGGCGACCTGGGTTCGGACACGAGCCCGGGCCATCAGGGGTCGGCAGGGGGGAGATAGGATTGAGCAACCGGAGGACTGCTCTCCTATCCTGGGGTGGGATCCAGGGTGCCACCGCCCTGTAGTGGCCCCTAGTGACAATCGGGGGCACTACTAGAGACGGTGTGGCAAGTTGGGGAGCGGGGCAGATGTAGGCGCGTATGTGCCTCATGTCACTGCATGCTGCACTCCCGGGGCAGAGAACACAGGGAAAAATGGCAGCACAGACCGTGGCAGCTTGACAGCCACACTCCCATCAGCTGACGATGCCTGGATAGTGTTTCTGATGAGTCCCAGACACCCTAAGACTGGAGACCCTGACAGTGGGCTCCCACCCCAGCAAGGAGGCATCCACATTGAGAGTCACCTCAAGCTATGGTGGGGAGAAGGTGAAGCCCTGGAGATTTTCTTTTACATACACCACATCAGAGAACTCACCAGGAGTTTGATTACCAATGGGGTAGTTCTGAGGGTGCGATGCCTGGGACCACTGGGTACTGAGCATCCACTGAGTTGTCCTCATGTGCAGCCTTGCTCGAAGTACCGGGACCACTAGCAAAACTATGTGGCCCAACATGCACTGCATGTAATGAGCGGGCACAGTCTTGCATTTCATGATGTTGCACGGCATCTGTACGATTGTCCATAGCCTGCTGTCTGGGAGGAAGGCCTGAGCTCGGGTTGTGTTCAGAACAGCTAAAAACAGCAGTACCAGGGAGGGCTCAAGCTGTGACTTGACAGGGTCAGCGTGAGTCCCTTGAACGCTGGAACTTGGGAGGCAGTGGTCATTGCCTGCTCCATCTCGTGTCCGGATGGACTTTTTTTTTATCAGCCAGTCATCCAGATACAGGAAGACTTGGAGTCCTAAGTTTCTGAGGTGCACTGCAAGTACTGCAAAGCACTTTGAAAAGACTTGCGGTGCCCAGGGCAGCCCAAAGGATAGGACTCTCAACTGGCAGTGCTGCTTCTCCACGCAGAAACGGAGGTACTTCTGGTGGTTGGTGTGTACCAGTATGTGCTAGAATGCATCCTGCATATCCAGCAGTGGTAGTCAATCCTGATGTTTCAGGTAAGGCAGAAAATATCCCAGAGATAACATTCTGAATTTTCCTCGATCCACGTATTTGTTTAGTTTCCTGAGATCGAGAATGGGGTGCATACCTCCTGATTTCTTTGGTACTAGGAAGTAGTGGGAGTAGAAACCTGTGTTCCATTCTGACTGGCACTATTTCCGCTGCCCTGTTTCTGAGAAGGCCGCAATCTCCTATGCCAGAAGCTCTGACGTGAGCTAACCGGGGGAGTTGCCTTCTTAGAGAATAATGTTTTTTTTCTAACATATCCGGGGAATACCCCTCTCAGATGATCCATGAAACCCACTTGTCCGTCGAGATGGATTCCCACTGATGGTAAAGCTGGGTGAGGTTCTCTACCCCCTCCAACCAGAGAGGAGTGGTTCGCCTCGGGCAGCTGAAGCAGACCTGAGGCAAGAGCTTCAGATGGTGACACAGAGGATATTTGGCACCTATGCTTTTGGCTGTGCTTTCTTTTGGGCCTGAAGAGGTTGGGATTTATTCCTTTGGCCTCCCCTGCCCTTGTCATGAAATCCTTTGTGGGTTGCAGTATCTATTGGAATCTAGTGTGGCTCATCGTCTGTAACAAGAAAATACAGGGGAGGAGTCTGTTCCAGGAACAGGACCCACAAGCTGCAACCACCTCCTGGACAAATCAGACTGACTCACCCATTTTAACGTTCTTCTGTTGTATTTATTTTTGTCAGTCGGTAGACAAAGAAAATAGAAGAGAGAATGCTCCCCAGTATATGCCAGCGCAGCACAATCTATGATATTTAAAGAAAATTAATTTGTGACAGACAACATTTACAAATGAATATAAGAAAGGCAATAGCTCAGTAACTGGCTTGCTCTGAAGAAAACGGGTATAATCTCTTCGAAATGTTGGCTGGACAACAGTACCGACACCATTACGTTTACCAAAAAAAAAAAAAAAAAATTAGAAGGACTTTAAAATGGGTGAGGGAGTCTAATTTGTCCAAGAATTTGTCCAAGAACTGGTTGCCACTTCTCTAGCCTAGTCAGACCTTCACTGAGTTCCTGTCTCGCCTCCTCTACGTTCACCCTCCTACAGAGCTTTGTGTCATCTGCGAACCAGCAGCTCTTACCCTTGATCCCATCCATTATGTCACTTATGAATATGTTAACACCAGACCGAGCACTGAGCCCTGTGTGACCCCACTGGTCACAGGCCTAGCCTCTGAGAATCCCCCACACCGCAACTACCAACTTTTGGCTTTTGTCCTACAGTCAGTTTCTGACCCACCCAACAAGCTTAGCTCCCACCCCCAGGTCTTCTAACTTCCTGGCCAGTCTCCTCGAGATACAGAGCTGAAGGCCTTGCTGAAGTCCATCAACTGCTTGGCCCTTGTCCACTGTTCTGGTGACCCAGTTGAAGAGGTCAGGTTAGACTGACAGGACATCCCTGACACAAACCAATGCTGCCTCACATCCTGAAGCCCATAACCCTGCAGAAAGCTCACCAATCTCTCTTTCAGGACTGGCCTGTAGTTCCCTGGTTCATACTTCAGCCCACTTTTATGGAGAGGCACCAGATGTGCAGTTATCCAGTCCCAGGGCATGAACTCTGACTCCAGAAAGGGGTTAAAGTCTGCCAGGGGATCAGCCAGAGTTTCCGCCAATTCCCTTAGGACCCTTTGATGCATGCTATCTGGCCCTGGGGATTTATTCACCTTCAGGGCCCTTAGGCCTTTAAGTACCCCATCAGTTTGAATGATGCCCTCTGTGACTTCCCCACTTCCTGGTCCTCACCCCCCCCCCCCCATTCCCTTGTGGCACTGGTTCGACCTTCTCTCCAGTGAAGACTAAGCAACAGTGTTTGTTAAGCACTTCGCTTCCTCTTCAGTAGCCTCTACCAAACTACCTTCCTTTCTTAATCAATCTCATCTTTTATGTTCCCTTGCTCCATTATATATTGGAAAAAGACCTTCTCCCATTTTTACCCCCTGTGCTAGCTGCGCTTCCCTTGTAGCCTTTGTGACCCTAACCATTCTGCTTGCCTGCCTTGATTTAGCAGAGTAATCCAGCCTGTCTTCCTCCTTCTGGGTATGTTTGTAGTTCCGGAAGGCTGCCCTCTTGCCACCTATAGCTTCTGCCACCTACTTGCCAAATCAGCTGGGTTTTTAGCCGTAGTTTTCTTCCTGTGGATTCTGGCGTACTCACTAGTGGGCTCCATCAGCCTCTCCTTTATTATTCCCATTTCTGTTCCACATCCCTCTCCCTTCTGATCCCAGCAAAGTGTCCTACTAGAATTTCTTCCACCCTACCAAAGTCAGCCCTCTTAAAGTTCAAAGCCCTTGTCCTGGTCCTGACCATCCCCCTGCCTGTGTTCAGGCAGAATGACACCACATAGTGGTCACTACCTGCAAGTGGCACTTCGAGTTTCACATTCTGAACATGCTCATAGTTGGGCAGGACCAGATCCATCAAACTGCTGAAAGGAGTTCTGAATCCTGAAAGCAGCAGAGCCAGGGCTGCACACAGGTGCTTATCTTGTTACCCCTTCCCAACACACACACACACACACACACACACACACACACACATTTCCCTTTCAGACTGCTCAGTGTATGATGTATCTGATTTTGCTTTTTCAAAACACTGTAAGTAAGCCAAAGTGTGTGTCTTAGATCTAACGCTTCCTAAATTGGATGACCTAAAGGTCTGGATTTCCCAACACTCCCCTGATGTTGTGTGTGTGTGTCAGTGTCTTGGCTTTTAACCAGGATTCCTGACACTTCCTTCTCTATTCCTGGTATACCTTATATCGTCTGGATCTGACAGGCACCAAAAATTTAATTTAAAACTGCTTACTTGTTGTTTTGGAAGGGATCATAACTGGCACCGAAGCCTCGGCCAGTCGATCCCTTCCAGCTTCCTGATGCCCCCGCTCCGTCCCGTGCTCTCTGAAATTGTGACGTGTGGCCAGGGAGAGCGCGGGGGCGAGCATCATTCAAATCTATAGGGGGTATTTTTTAAGCCTGGTTTTTGCCATTTTAAATACTCTTAGGAGAAAATTATGGCAGTCGCTTAACTAGTAGGGTCCATACGAGTAAAAGTAGTCACTTAACTAGTAGGGTCCATACGAGTAAAAGTAGTCACTTAACTAGTAGGGTCCACACGAGTTAAAGTAGTCACTTAACTAGTAGGGTCCCTACTAGTTAAGCGACTGCTATAATTTTCTCCTAAGACTGCTTAAAATGGCAAAAACCCGACTTAAAAAATACCACCTGTAGACTTGATTGGGGCCTGCTTCATGCTCTCTGGCCACTATCGCCCACACTCCCAGAGCACGGGCACCAGGCAGCTGGAAGGATCGGGCGGTCGAGGTTTCGCGCCAGTTACAATCCTTTCTAAAACATCAACAAGCAGTTTTAAATCACATTTTTGGCACCTGTCAGCTCACGCAGCTATAATAAGGTATTGCGCTATGAAGCCCAATACCTTATAGCTTTAGGTTGGAACATCACTTTAAGCTTTTTGATCTGTATGTTTTAACCCCTTTTCTGCAATTATGCTTAATGGAGTTTTCTGTCACCAGATGTTTGACTTCATTTTCAGGAAAATATGTATTGTTTTATCTTACCAATGGATCTTGTACTATCCAGAACCCACATCAGTTCGGCTTCTAAATTCACAAAACCTGCTTTCAGCTTCAAGAATGTGTGTGCAGAAATATTTTTTTCAAATCTAGAACTCCAATGGCATACGCTAATTCCACCAACTCATGAATTAAAACTAAGCTGTTTTTTTTCCACAAGTCAGCTTCCAAAATTATTTACAAGTAACAGTTGTTTGAAATTCAGTGATCTTGCTTGTGATAAGTGCTCTAACATTCCAGCACAAAGTGACTACACTAGATGCCAGTCTATATTAAACAGGTAAAAAGAAGTTACCTTGCAAGGAGAGAGCCCACATTGCAGAGCAGGCCGGTTCTACTACTTCTCCGTCTTGAAGATGATTTCGAAGAACATTACCAACGGTCCACACTGCATCTTCTGCCAAGGCTTTTCTGGCACTCGTCTCTGTAAATAGTTATGAAACTTTATGTGCTGCTACACTGTGAAGGTAGTACCTACCACAACAGTAAAATTAAAGTGTTATGGTGCACACTACGTGTTAAGACATTGCCAACTCCGAAAGGTTCATCACGGTCATTCTCAGTTTGTTTAATCAGACGTACTAATAGTACTTTTGCTGCAAGCATGTAACATCATTTCTACTTTAACTGAAAAATGAAAACATTTAAAAAAAATGACAAACTCGGATCATTTTCCTGAACTGCTTTATTTGTTGGTATGGTTGATGTCATGTTTTAACTTGTGCAATGGTCAAAATGGCAATAAAATGGCACCTTATCAATAAAAATATTATTCAGTTCCCTCTTTAAGTAACAAAGGTCAAAAGTGACCTGCTGGGTTTCAGTAAGGGCTTCGGGAGCCTATATAAAACACACAGTACTCTCCACGTTTTTGTAAACTAAACAGTTCAGCAATAGAAGGAAAGAAATGGGATTCAGCTTTATAGTGTACCTTTCATACACTGCACCCAAAACACTTTACAAGTAACAGCTGCAGCAGCCATAAGATGCATATATTGGGGGGGGGGGTTAAAGTGGATTGGGGGAGGTTAAGCACAAAGAATGTGAGAGAGAGACACTTAATGCAAGGTTGCACATTATAAGTGGCAATGTTGGGACACAAAATTAATCTTTAGGTTTAGTTCTGTACTCTGATTACTAGCCTACAGGGCCAGAACCCAGGGGTTTTAAGATTTTTTTTTATTATACTTACAAATGTTTCTGATTTAGTACACCAACTCTCTTGTGTGCTCTACAGAATAGATACACAGATGGACAGACCAACAGATGGGAAAGCAGGCAGAGAGACAGAAACGAAAATGACATACTCACTGTACTTGCTGATTTTCCAGAATATCTTTACCATTGATTCATACTTATGGGTCTAGGGCCGGAGACAGTAGGACCCCACGGGAGCTTTTTTCCACAGGGAAGGAGCTGACATTGACTACTGACATCACCTGTGTACCTCACATGGTACTGCATGCACTAGCCAGTAACCATCGTCAGCTTCCTCACATACCTCAGTTCTATTCACCAGAAGAGAAAGTGGAGAGAAAGTAAAACATAGAAACAGAATGTGATGGCAGATCAGGGCTGCAGGACCCAGCCAGTCTGCCCATTTTTAACCTTCATTGTTTTTCCTGCAGGCCCTACCTGATCTATGGTGCAATCTCTTCCTCCCCTTTCCTTACCTCTACAATTCCCTTGTGCCTGTCCCAGGCATTTTTGAACCCCACCACTGTTTTGGCCCCCACTACCTCCACTAGAAGGCTGTTCCAGGTAGCCACCAACCTTTCTGTGAAGAAGTACTTCCTCACATCTCTCCTGAATTTACCCTCTCCAGCTTCATATGAACATACGAAGATGCCAGCAGAATAAGGCCGTTTGGTCAATCTAGTCTGCTCCTGTTGCAGGGTCTACACCTTAACCAGGGTTATTGCATGTGTGAGGTCTATACCAAAGCTTACATCCACTTCCAATTTCGTATATAAAAAGTCACCACAAATTCAACTGCACCAATTTTCTGACTGATTAGTCAGATAAGACGGCAAGATTTTTATCTTGCACTTACAGTCTTGAGGCCTATAACCTGTTTCAAAACCTTGTCCTGAAGGTGATCAACAAACACGCACCTTTAGCAAAACTCAGAACAAGAAAAAGGTGCTGTTCTTGATTTACTAGTGCATTAAAATCACCCTTGCAGGCCAGAGATGCACTATGGAAGAGGGCACGTAAAACCAAATTAGCAGCTAACTGGGTGGCCTTCAGAGCTGCCAGGAACCAATGCACCAAACTCATAAGGTCCAAAAAAGCAACGTATTTTCAAACAGCCTTGGATTCCTGCAAAAATAACGCTGCCAAATTCTAGCAAATTGAAGGGAAACAGTAGGCATAGCTCATTGTCATCTCTGCCTTCTAAAATTATTACCTATGATAATACATTCTAAAATAGTTAAATAATCATTTTCCACCACTGGATTAGCCTTTGACATCTCTCCAGCAAGCAAACATCTTACCCAGCACTACAATTCAGATCTATCCCGCCCCACCCCCATGGTTTCCCAACAAACAACCAAGTTTAGTGTTAGCCCAATATCCTTCAAGCAGGTCAAGGACCTCTTAATTTCTCTGGACACTAAAAAAAGTGCCAGAGCTGATCAGCTGGAACCCTTCTTTCTAAAGCTAGGACACCACTTTCTGACATCACCTATCACCCATCTTTTCAACTTGTCCCTTTCACAAGGGGTTCTTCCCTCTGCCTAGAAAATAACAGATATTATCCCTCTTTTTAAGTCTGTTGACCCATGCGACCTTAATAAGTACCAGCTCATATCACTGCTACCCATCTTATCGAAATTACTTGAAAAGCTGGTTTACTTACAACTAATAGCTGCGCTATTGCTCTATCCCTAACCCTGTTCCTGAACCTCTCCTTTATGCATGCATCTGTACCTAAGATTTGGAAGTCTGTTACCATGGTCCCTCTTCCCAAAGGGGACGATTCCTCCAATCCTAGCACTTTCACCCTATATCCCTGCTACCCATCCTGGCTAAGGTTCAAGAGCACTTCGTGCTGGAGCAACTCTTTAACCTCCTTCCTCCTCCTCCTCCTTCTTCACCCCTTTTCAGTCTGACTTCCAAAAAAACATTCCACTACCACATCCCTCCTCTGGCTCACTGACTCCATTCTCACAGGAATAGACCAGGGATGCATAACCTCAGTCATCTTTGTCGACTTGGCCAAAGCCTTCAACACTGTCGCCCACCCTTCTCCTCCACAAACTGACAGTGGCCAGCCTCTCCAACACAGCCACCCGACTGGTTCGGTCACTACCTCACTGACCGGTCCCAATTTGTCAGAATCAGCAATTCCACCCCCCCAATTAACACTGGTGTGCCCCAAGGCTCAGTACTTGGACCAATTCTATTTTCCATATTCCTGAATGATCTCCCAGATGTCTGCTCATCTGCAAGCAGACACATGTATGCAGATGACACCATGTTATTCTCATCTTGGAGCTCCCCTGCCAAAGTGACTACCAGTCTTCAGCTGGACTTTAACAATGTTTAGTGCCAGCCAACTCTCACTGAATGTAAAAAAAACGGTCTCTATGACCTTTAGCACCAGACAAAAATTGTCCAGAACTGACTCCACCCCAACTTTCACACCCTGTCAGGTACCAAACTGGATGACGTCCCCTCATTTAAGTACCTTGGGCTATGGCTAGACAGAAATCTAGACTTTGGTGTACACGTTGATGCCATTCACAAAATACTCCTCCCTAAGCTTGGTGCCCTGTACAGACACCATAGCTGCCTGCCCATGTAAGCCAGGTGTGAAACTGTTCAAAAGATGATTCTCCCCGTTTTCGACTTCTGAGACATTGTCTACAACTCTGCCCCTAAGACCACCCTGGCCAGACTGGACACTCTCTTCAAGTCTTTTTGCCACTTTGTCCTTGGCTGCCCCCCTCGCGCCCTCGCACCCTCGCACCCACCACTGCTATCGCTACACCTCACTCTTCTTCCCATCCCCTTCTGCCAGGCGCCTGTCCCATACCATCAACCTAGTAGGTAGGTTCTGGCTCAGCACTCTGCCATCTTACTTAACCGCCCTCTTGTCACCCCCCCCAGGTATGCACTTCGATCAACTCACAGAATGCTCGCCCTCCCACCGCGACGCACCACATCTGATTGCAACGCCTTCTCATACTTATTCCCCAGCTCCTGGAACACTCTCCCCTTCGAACTTCACTCTGCCAATCTCACCGATCCCTTGCATTCCTCCTTCAGAAACACACAGCACACTGCTGCAACTGCAACTAACCCCCTGCATACCTTCCCATACATAAATCCTACTCTGCAACTGCAACCCTCCCGCTTACTTTTCCCTATTTCATTCCTACCCCCACCACTCTAGCTTTCCACCTCCCCTACCACTAATTAATTTAACCCCTTCTCTCCTCTTTTCTTCTCTCTCTCTCTCTCTCCTCCCCAGTCCAACTCCACTATCTTCTGCCAGCTCTCCAGCCCTTGCAGAGTTCTCTGCATCCTGAAGGGATAAGGATCTGGCTTCCCACCCTCTCAGTTCTTCCCTCTATTCTTCCTTATTTTGCCACCCCTCCCACCCTTCCCCCTTCCTTCTATCCATCTCCCCATAGCCCAACTCTACTTTCTTCTGCCAGTTCCCCATCCCTTGCAGGGTTTCTGCATCCTGAAAGGGTGAAGGTACTGTTTTTCCATTACCCCAATCTACCCTGCATTTTCCCTAACTTGCCCACATCCACCCCATACTATCCCAAGTAACCCTGCCCATAGCCACCTCCTCTCTGCCCCTCTATCTTCCACCCTTTCTCCTACTTTCTCCTGCCAGCTCCATTGTCCCCTTGCAGGGTTCTCAGCATCCTGAGGGGGAGAAGGACTGGGCTAACCACCTCCCTCCCTGCCCCCATGCCCCCCGCAGTATTATACATAATAGGTCATACAGCTAGTGCTTAGCAACTCTTCCTCCCAAGTTAAGCACTTGCAGCCTAGGCCACCATACACCCTCAAGTACTAGCCATGTTCTCTATTGTCAGTCTCTCACCATTGTACTATAAATGGTTTATTCACCAGGTATAATGTCAAATGTTGTATCCAAAAGCAACTGCTGCTCTGCTCCATGAGCCTGTGATTTAACTTATGTTCATGTTTTTGTTACCTGGTCTGTAACGGAAACGTATATCAGTTTTGTACACTGCACTTGATTTCTTAATTACCTACAACCTGGTTTTTACTTCTACTTGTAATGTTTATGACTCTTTACTATCTTTCTCTTGATTGACGTCTGTCACATCCTCCTATGTACCCCGGATGCTTCTGGAAATTAGCTGTTTAACAGTTCATGTTGCTTTCCTGGTGAATCTCTTCTAAATAAATAAATAAAAGAGAACACCTGGAAACCTCCAACATTCTCAAACCCTTACAATCCGGTTTTAGACCAAAACACAGTATGGTATCTGCCTTGGCTAAGGTGACAAATGATTGGCAAATTGCGCTTGACTCTAAAACCCACATCAGCGCAGTCTTGTTGGACCCGGGCAAGGCATTCGATACCGTAGATCATGATTTATTATTGTATAAGTTGCGTGACATTGGTCTTGACGCCATCGCCTTGCAATGATTCTCCTGCTGCCTCATAAGTAGACAACAGCAGGTCAAAGCCCAAAGTGACCTCTTCCCACTTAAAACTTTGCAGAGAGGAGTTCCACAGGGGTCGATCCTGGGGCCTCTACTATTTGCAATTTATATCAACGACATCGATTCTAAAATCAGGACAGCAAATGTCCACCTTTTTGCAGATGACACAGTACTTTATGTTGCTAGGCCTACCCTAGACCTTGCACTTTCAGAGCTGCAGCAGGAATTTAACCTGTTACAACAAAACCTTCTTCACCTGAAACTGTTGCTTAATGCAAAAAAACTAAAGTCATGTTTCTCTCCCCCCAAGCCCATGTGCTAACTGTAAACTCCCCGGGCGCCAAGCTCCAGATCATGACCCTTCTTGGGGAACCACCTGAGGTAGTGGATAGATTCAAATATTTGGGATTTTGGCTTGATTGCCGGCTCTCAATCATTACACATATCGAGGAACTGTCCAAAAAACTAAGACAAAGGCTAGGTCTGTTCTTCTGCATCAAACATCTGCTTAACCAGGAGGCAAAAATAAGATTTGTGCAGACCACATTTCTCCCCCTTGTTGACTATGCAGACTTTCTCTATAGCCATTGTTCCAACGCCACCTTTGCTAAACTGGATACACTGTGCCATACAGTACTACAATTCATTACCAACACCCCTTTAAAACCCACCACTGTTCCCTCTATGCACAACTTGGCTGGCCGTCGCTTCACATAAGAAGGTTAAAATGCCTCCCTTTGGGCCTATAGAGCCATCACCACAAACTCCCTCTATATCTCTAATCTACTTAAGTGTACTGCAGGCATATAATCACTCAGAAGAGACTCACATTCTGCTCCAACATACCTAGGATAAGAACTCGCTATGGTGGATTGCTTTGAGTGGGAGGGACGATGAGCAGGTCCTCCAACATCCTCACGAGGAATCGTTGATACTCCTCAAGATCAGCAGCTGGAGAAATGTGGACAGATGTCTTCTTTCCCTCAGAAGAGGGAGATAAGGAGTCAGAGGACCTCAAATGTTCAGAGGGTGGCTGCTCAGGGGGAGGTTGAAAAACTTGTCTGTCCATGGCCCTGACGTAAGTGGGGAACTGAGCAGCCATGGCCCTGAACTGCTCCCAGGAGAGAGGCCCGCTAGGACCAAGAATGCCTGGGAGCACAGGATAATGTGGTAGAGGGATAGGGACAGAGTCGACAAGAGAAATCAACTGACCTCCGCCTGGGCTAGGGAGCGCACCAGGAGCCCTAGAAGATGACGGAGCTCTGGAAGACTCCACAGCCGACAGCTGAAACCATACCGGAACTGCCTTGGCTGTGCCCGGAAGAATCCCCCCTGTGAGGTGACTGGGGCTATGTTGGTCAAGAAGGACGGTCCCCTACCTCTAAAGAATGGGGCCCTCTCAAGAAAACCAAAGGGGAAGAGTATAGATCCACACTATGGCTCCTCCCACAGCCCGGGTGGGTTCCGGAAAAAGACCGCCGGACAGAACTCAAACCCCTCGACCCCTCAGAATCCGAGAGTGCCCTCCTCCTTGAGAGAGCCAGCCTAGGTGACTGGCAACCCTGATCAGCCCCCGAAGGGGCTTTCCAGGGAGCAGCACCCTCCTCTCCCATGGGTGCTCAGATCGGCCCCAAAGTTGGGTGATCCAGGCACACCACCCAAGGGGGTACCACTGCTGAGGGGTCAGAGAACCCTCCGAGGCCAGGCTGCAGAGCAATGCTGGCCTACACCAATGTCTGCTGGTCAGCACACTGACCCTGGCCTCGGTAGTCCCTGTCAACTCCTCAGAGGAGGACTGGCTGCGGCCTGTCGAGGACACTACTCGAGTGTCCACGTGGGCAGCTAACTCCAGAGAGCCAGACTGCCTATCCAACTCAGAGTCCGACTCCTCCTGAGAAGAGGTGGTGACCGAAGTCCTGTGACAGACAGTGCGTGGACACTCACTGCCATCCTGACCAAATAGGGCACCAGAAGCAGAGACCGCACCAGTGTCAGTACTGGTGCCCCCTGCAGCACCGCAAACAGTGGCAGAAGAGGACACAGCTCCAACAAGGGCAGCGGTCTCAGTGCCAGAGACCTCCACGGTGGTGTCCGGCCCCACGGCACCGCAAGTGGTGCCGAGGACAGAGACGGTGCTGAGGATGACTCCAACAGTACTCTCGGCACTGCGAATGGCGCCAAGATCCAGAACCTCCACAGCACCATGTCCATGCCCAGAACCGCGAACATATCACATATCTGGACTGACTAGTATGGTATGGGCTGCACGCCCATTGGCTCATGCTCTGAACCAATGGGCATGCAGCCATACTGAGCTGTCAGTCAGCGGGTGGCAGGCGGTTGGGGTGCTGACTGGGGGTGGAGCGGGTGGTGGGGCTCAGTGGGCAGGTGGGGTGGGGTCCACTAGATCACCAGGGTTTGGACTTGGGGGGAGTGAGAATGCCGCCATGATCGGGCTCGTGTGGTCCACTGGACCACCAGATATATTGGACTTTGGGGGATACTGATGCCCTGATTGGGCTACTCATGGTCCACTGGACCACCAGGGATATTGGACTTTGGGGGATACTGATGCCCGATTGGGGCATGGGGGCCTGCCAGGTGCAGGGAACAGCCGATGGCCATCCACAGGTGGCAGCTGCTGTGTTGGCGCGGCAATACAGCAGCTCACCTGTGGGTGGCCCTTGATTTGTTCCTGGTTTTTCAGGCGCAGCAATTTGTGCAGGTGCAGGTAGGGCTTGCCTGCATAACTCTGCACGATGGGCTGAATATCGGGCTGTGCAGTTTATGCATGGGCACACCCCACCTGTGCCTGCATGCATTACTGATGGCCCTGGGCGCATCGAGTTTATGCAGCGCACTTTTCCCTTTGAGATATCGCACCGGGGCGCATCAGTGGGTTGTGCATGGCGCAACCATGGCGCAACACTGTTGCGCCATGTGCAACCCTTTTGAATATCTGGGCCTGTGGGTCCCATGCATTAGTCTGCTGCTACCAAGGGACTGTATGGTGGAACAACAAGTGGGAAAGGGGGGCTCAGGACATTTGAAGCCATCTCAGCACTATGAGCTATTACAGCAGGTGAATATGCTCCTCTCTCCCTCTGACATTATTAAATCAGAGAAAGCGGTGCTGGTTTTCAGACGAAGGGGGAGCAATGCATCTATATACTGGTACAAATAGCTTTTTTTATTGTCTGTATGTGCCATGGAGAAACTCCAACATAAGGTTAGCAATATTTGTTATATTCTGTAGGGTCCATTTGCCAGAAGAGCCCCCCCCAAAAAAAAAAAAAGAACAATCCCCACCCCAAAAAATGAAACCTGTAGATAAACTTATATTTACTTACTGTTTACAACCAAACTCCAGAGTGCCCCACAACAGGAGATGCAGATGTCTCTGTTACCAGAAAATGTCCTTAGCGTCATTAGTAAGTCAGAAATACCTCCAGCAGTTTCCTTCATCTCTGCAACCACATCTAGATGGAAGTCATTAAGTACAATTATTCTGTGAAGCAATTTAAACTTACTGCTACAGTATCTTTCATGATGCTAGTTTATTAGTGCATCAGTAACAAAGTAGGCTGCATGCTTGCATCTGGGGTCAAAGGTCATGGGCTGTAATCCGCATCAGGAACTTGAGCTTGTGGTAGGGTGAGACCCTCTAATAAGTGCTTTTGTTTTGAGAGGATGGTCGGGGGCTGCTGATGGCAAATCATGCAAGCTCAACAAGACCCCCACCAAAAGCACTGGTTAAATAAGGTGTATGTAGGTACCGTGGGAGGTTGCACTTGTAATCCTACTTACCACTTACATTCCTTTCTTTGCTATGAACAGCATTCATCTATATTATCTGTTCTCTCCCTGACTTGCTCAACCAGGTGGGCAAAGGGGCCTGAGTGTGTGGTCCTACGTGGCCTGGGTTTTCACCATGCTTTATAGTTAATAGCTCTGTGAGGCTGTCATGAAAGAGATGGCTGTGCCCTGGTTTAATAGCACTGGCTGAACTTTAGGGTTTCCCTTTGTACACTTTTCAAAAATCCTGCTGCATGCAAATGGGAGTTAGCACTGTTGTTTTCTGTATATTAATTCCCTGGGACTAGTAGAATTAGCTCCTTCACTTTAGAAGAAAATGTTTAAGGCAGCAGATATTGATGGCAAGTTTTCTTGCTTTGCCCCTAAGACTCCGTATAAATTCCTCTTCTTGCAACTGTTTCATCACAGTGCCTGAGGAAGAAGAAACTTCTTCATACTTACCATAATTGCCTTTTTTGTTAGCTCCTACATTGTCAATGGGTAGTCATTACAACTGGTGTTGTGCACGCCTACTAAGGGAAATGGCACAGCCCAAGGCTGTTAACAGAACAGAATGTTGTCCAGATGAGGATTCCAGACAGCAGAAACTCTCCAGTCACTGTTATCCACGCAGTACCTCTAACTATGGAAATAAATATCATATCGGTCAACTTGACATGAAAAAACACACAAATTAGCTGTCTTCACAGATAGGACTTCAGCCAGAATAAAATAAATAAAATACAGTAAACAGTGGCCTACCTTGTAAGATGATAAAAACTGAGAGATCGAGGCTCGTCTTCCAAAGCCTACATCTTGGAAGGTCCTGCAAAACCGAATCAACTGAAACAGACTTATTAAATGGAAAAGGACTGCATGCAGTGAAAGCACTCACCTGCAACAAAGGAGGCACCCTTGGTTAACCTCAAATTCAAAACTGTTAAATCTGTGTGCTAGCAACCAACATTCCAATGTTAGACTGCTCTTTTTTTTTTCCCCACTACATATCTATATACACACAAATGCAGTACGCAAACTATAGAGGGATGTCCAGACAGGCTTACAATCAGAGTTTATAAATGAACAATGGAAATCCCCGCACTGGCATACCAGACAATACTGTCCCACAGGAGCGAGGTTCCCGGGTTGGCTCAATTGACAATTTGGAGCTAACAGAAAAGGAAATTACAGTAATTATGAAGAAATTTCTTCTTTCTGTAGTGCTCCACATTGTCAATGGGTTGTCATTACAACTGAGTTCAAAGAAGCAGTACCCAGACAAGAAAACCGGGTGGAGGAGAATATTGTCCCATACAACAACCCAAGGAATTCACCTGCTAACTACTGCCTGCAAAACTCTGCGACCAAGGCCGCATCAGCAGAGCTTTGAACATCCAGTCTATACTGCTTGGCGAATGTGTGGATGGGGGACCATGTAGCTGACTTGCATAACTCTAAAACAGATGCCGCACCTCTATCCACCCAGGAAGAGGCCATAGCCCTGGTGGAGTGAGTCTTGATGAGAGCCGAAGGTGTCTTCATTTCTGCAATATAAGCTTCGGCAATGCAGGCCCTTAGCCACTTTGCTAGGGTGACCTTAGAAAAAATTTCTCACCATAGTAATGTTGTTTCTTCTAATGGAGTCTAATGCAGTGGCTGAAGAAGCAATGAACTTGAGCATTGTGGCTGGAGGCAAACAGGTCGATCTGAGGAGGATGGAACCTTTGACACTGAAGGTCAAACACCTCCGGTTCAACATCCACCCCTGGATGGACATTTTTTGGGTTAGCCAATCGGTCTGAGTGTTCAACTCCCCATCATGTGAACTGCTTATACAGAGACAGCAGATTCTCCTCTGCCTACAGCAGGAGATCAGTGGCTTCTTTCAGCATCTCCCTGCTGTTTGTGTCTCCTTGATTGTTATGTATGCCACCATGACAGCATTATTTGACCTTATTTTCATGACTTTTGGCTGCACTTGACTGAAAATGAAGGTGCGTGAGATGCACAGCCCTTATCTCCAGAACATTTATGTGTAGGTGCTATTCCTATGCTGCTGAGTCCCCTGAATGGGAATGTGATCCAGGACTGCCCCCAACCCAACAGGCTGGCATCAGATGCTAGAATCAACTCTGGGGGGACTTCCAAGGGAGACTCTTTACTCAGATTCTGCAAACTCACCCACCAACTCGGAGACTGTCGCAGTCGTGGGGAAATGGGGATCCTGGCCTGATAATCCTCCGAGGTCGTATCCCGGGCTGACAGCAACATGATCTGCAGGGGCCGCAAGTGAAGGCGAGCCCACAGAACTAGTTCCATCTATGCTGTCATAAGGCCCAGAATTCACAGAAAGCGGTGAGCGGAAGCTGATGATTGGCTCCTGAGCCACTGAACCTCTCTAAACAGGGTCTCCTTCCTGGCTGGTGAGAGAAAGACCTTTCCCTCATCTGTCTGGAACATCACTCCTAGGTGCTCCAGGGACTGTGATGGCTCAAGAGAGCTCTTCTCCCAGTTCACATGGGACTCCAACACCTCCAGAGTCCTGGTCACTGACTTTCTTGCCAATTGTGCAGATGGCACTAGAATGAGGAGATTGTCCAGGTAGGGAAAAATATGATGTTCCTCTGTTGAAGCTAAGCCACCAGAACTATGAGAACCTTCGAGAAAACTCTGGAGGCTGTTGCCAGACCAAATGGGAGTGCACTGTACTGGAAGCACTGCCCCAGGACTGTGAACCTGAGGAATCTCTAATGAGACTGCTGGATGGGGATGTGGAGATATGAATCCCTCAGATCTATGGAAGATAGACAATCCCCCGGCTGGGCTCTATCCTGAAGGTCGTGTGGTGAACAAACTTGTAGTGTATGTTAGAACGTTGTATTCATTAAAAATCTAATGTCCCCTAGTCTTGTTGTACCATTGATGTGACATCACGATGTTGTTGTACCATCGTGAGTACATCCATAGTAATTACAGCAATACCACAATTGTGGCATGTGCGACTCATGTCGGTACATGAGCGACAAAAAAATGGGCAGTGTACTTCAGCATAGGGATTGGTGGACGTCCTAATGTAAATGTAAGTGCCATTTTGTTCATATCTTAGCCGGTACATAGCACAGCCCAATTAATTAATTTAAAATGCAGAGGAGTGTTGTCACTGACTCGGGCTCGGCGGGGGGGCTCCCCGACATCACAACGCAACCGCAAAAGAAACCACAAGTTGTTTTCTCATTACTTTGCCCATACACTATAAAAGACAGTATATAACAGAGAATCTATTGAACGGTGCCGTTTCACCGAGGTGTCATGGTATTTTCAGTCCTCCCCGAGTCATTCTCGAGGTGTCAATGGTTGTCATGACAACTTTCAAGTGAACAACACTGTTGTTGTTCACCGTTGCCCATACACTATCCTCTATGTTTAGGGTGTTTCAGATTCAGAACAGGTCTGAACCCCCCGACTTCTTGGGAATGACAAACTAGATAGAGTAGAATCCCTGGCCTTGCTCAGTGAAATACACTGGAACAATGAGTGAGATGGTCCAGAGTCTGTGACACCGCTTGTCTCTTCACAGGGTATTTTGGAATGGGAATGGCAGAAAATGTCCCATTGACGTAATTGTTGGAAACTCTACTGCATAACTCAAAGCCAGAATTTCCAAAACCCAAGCATCTGATGTTAAATGGGCCCATCTTGTGTAAACATTGTGCAGCTTTCCACGGAGTCAGAGATGGGCCTGGGTACCTTCACTGTGGTGTGCCTGCTTTTCGCCCTGTGTCTCCGTTGTGGCTTCAGGCAAGGGCTTCTCTGCTAACCTCTACTACTCTTGAAAAACTCTTGAAACCAGAATAGGCTCTTTTGCTCCTCTGGTTCCCAAAGTTCAGAAAGGGATGAAAACCCCCCTCAATACTGCCTCTGTCGGCTACCTCGACCTTTTGAAGTTGAATCTGCCTTTTGATGTTGCTTTGACACTGCAAGGTGACCATTTTTATCCTGCATATCTTTCAAAATATCATCCAGGCCAGAAACAAACAAGCCTCCCTCGAAGGCTATGTTAAACAACTTGGTCTTCAAAGCCTGATCAGCAACCCAATGTCAGAGCCACACTCCTTGCACAGCGGACACAGTCTGGTAAGCACAGTGAGCTGATATGCACATATTCTCCACTGTGGCATCCCCTGAGAAGGTGGAGGTCATGGATACCAACTTCAAAATGCTTGACCCTCAGAATCCAGGGAATGAAGCTGCTCAGGGTCATAACCCACAAGTTAAAAGCTCTGGCAACAATAAAAGGCAGCATAAGGAGAGTGCGGAGGTTTTCACCATTGAATGCAAAAGCACTACTGCAGGAAGCATCCACTCACTTGTGCAAATCCGTAAAGGCTAAGCACCCTGCAACAGGAATAGTGGTGCACCTGATGGAGTTACAGTATGAACTGACTTATCTGCCAGAAGACAGGTTTCTCACTTGCATGTATTTTCTTCCAGAAAAAAGGAAAACACCGTACCTTAGGTTTCAGCAGATATTTTCTTTGGTACGCACCTGCCCATTCCTGTTCAATAATTTAGCCACAGTGAATAAAGTTTGGAAAACACTTTGGAGCAGAGGAGGGCTCAGCCAGGATAAAACTGCCATCCAATGCTTCCATGGATTGCACCTCCTTGAGCTGTAATGTCCTACATACTTTAGTTATCGGATAGGTTGATAGGTTGGCGATGGTACAGAGGAGGGCAATCAACATGGTGCAGGGACTACATCACAAACCCTATGAGGCTAGGCTGAAGGAATTAAATACAGTATGTACTCCCTGGAGCAGAGGAGAGAGAGGGGACATATGACTGAAACATTTAAGTACCTCACAGGGAGAAATAAGGTACAGGAGAATACAATTGTCCAGAGGAAAGGATGCTCAACAATAAGGGGGCACAATATGAGACTGGAGTGAGTGAGGTTCATGGGGAACATGAGGAAGTACTTCTTCACTGAGAGGGTGGTGGAAAAATGGAACAGTCTGCCAGCAGAGCTTGTGGGGGCAGAAACAATTTCAGGTTTTAACGATGCTTGGGATAATCATAAGGGGATACTGGTAGTAGGGGAAGGGGACAACCTAATACCAGCAAAGCATGAAAGACAAAGACTTGGTATCCAACAGGAGAGGGACAGAATCTCTTCTTTGGCTCCATCCACTCCTTTCTTCCTCCTCCTCCTCCTAAGAAGGTTCATCCTCCTCATCATCAAGCAGCTTCCTAGGGTCAGGATTTTCCCTCTGGAAGTTTACAATGTCCTGGCAAGCTGTTGAAACATTTACAACTTTATTTATTAATTGAAACCTATACATTACCCTCTATGTAATGAATACCCATTGACAATGTGGAGCGCCACAGGAAGGAAGCATGTGACTTTGAACACTTGTATAATAACTTTCTGCTGGTCAAATAGAAGGTATTACCAGGTACTTTTTTGGACCTGCTGTGGCAGAGGACTGGTAGCTGACCCTGCTGTCTGCAGTAGTGTGCAAGTAACCTGTATGTTGCAGAAATGTTTCTAGGCTCAGATTCTATCATTAACAGTTTGCTGGGGTTTGTCTGTCTGGGGTGGGGGAGAGGAGCAGCGATTAGTTTGAAACAGGGAGTGTCTCTGTGCACAAGTGATTGGAACACTTGATTTGCAAATAACAAATGGGCTACTTGCTGTTCCTATTCCTCAGTGTGAGGACCTTAAAGCAGGAGGACAGTATCTGCAGGAGCATCCATAGGTCCTCAGGGGACTCTGCTTCACAGGGACTAAGTCGGTGGGGGTGGTAAGGGAACCTGAGAAGCTATGGGGTGGTAAGGGAACCTGAGAAGCTATGGGGTGGTAAGGGAACCTGAGAAGCTATGGGGTGGTAAGGGAACCTGAGAAGCTATCAGGGGTAGTACAGTACTGGAACCGGGAGGTGTGAAGGGTAAGTACGGGTGACATGGTAGGCCAGAAGGGACAGGACTGGAGCTAGGATTTAACTACTGCCTATTTGAAGTAGGCCTGTAGAGACTGGTTTGTGGTGGGATTTAAATACTATGAACAACTCCCTATCTGAGCTAGGCCCACAGTGGCAGATTCTGCCAAGGGAGGCCTCCTTGGGGTTCCCAGGGTAAGGCTGCGGCATTCTGGAGATAGGGCGTTTGCGGTTGCCGCACCTACCCTGTGGAACTCCTTACCAGAGTATTTAAGGAGGGCCCCATCGGTAGAAGCCTTTTAAAAAGGGCTTAAAAGGCATCTGTTCCAATAGGTGTTCTCAGATTTTTGATTATGGAAGGATAATTGATATGATTTTATATTGTAACTATTGTATGAGCTAGAAAGTCTAAATTGGCCACAGACTAATCTGCTTTCCGAACCACAAGGAATTTCTGCATGAAAACTATCAGAGCTGCAAAGTCTAGTTATTTCCGCTCTGAGCTTAATGCATCCACTAAATCTGCTACTAAGTTTTGGAAAACTTTAAGGGAGGATGAAGGTCGTAACAATGCTGTCACACTTCCCCACAAAATTTTGACTGGTGGTACCCACACTACAAATAAAAATGAGATCCTCGACCTCCTTAACAATCACTCTGCTACAGCAGGGGACGGCTTTTGATACCTCCCCAGCAGATGCCATCAGGGCACAGTTCCTCAGTCAGTCATCTGATTGCCATGATCTGGAATCTACTGACCCATACCACTCTTTCTCCTTCTGTCTGGTCACCATCAAACAGGTTGAGGATCTCCTTCTTCAACCTGATACTAAGAAAGTGTGGGTGCGGATATGATTGAGCATTTCTTCCTAAAGTTGGCCTACTATATTTTGGCTCCCCCTATTTCCCACCTTTTCAATTTGTCTCTCAATCAGGGCTCCCTCCACAAGGTCTGGAAGATGGCCCATGTCATCCCTCTATTCACATTAGGGGAATCCCTGCGACCTAAATAATTACCCGCCCAATCTCCTTGCTCCCGGCCTTGTCAAAACCATTCGAGAAGGTAGTAAATGAACAGCTCAGATCTCATCTGGAAAGTTTTAATCTACTAAACCCAATTCAATCCAGTTTCCGTCCAATGCATAGTACCTCCACTGCCCCTGCCAAGGTTATAAATGACTGGCAGTCTGCACTAGATAACAAGCAATATATATGCGCCTTGTTTCTGGACCTTAGAAAGGCTTTCGACACGTTGGACCATGATTTACTCCTGGTGACCCTGAAGAAAGTTGGGGTGGACAACCTGGCCCTAAGTTGGTTTCCAAACGATCTTGTGGACAGAGAGCAGCAGGTCAAGGCTGAAGGAGACCTATCGCCCAAAACAAATACTCCTTAGAGGTGTCACCCAAGGATCCATACTTGGTCCACTTCTCTTTGCTAGTTATATAAATCAAATCGACACTGGCCTAAAGTCATCTAGCATCCATCTCTTCGCTGATGATACAGTGCTATACATTGACAGATCAACTCCGGATCAAACCATTTTGGATCTCCAGAATGATATTGACACCCTCCAAAAAAATCTACTCAACTTGAAACAGCTGCTCAATGCCAAAAAAACTAAGGCCATGATTTTCTCTCCACTGGCCCCCCTCTCAAAAAAAAAAAAAAAAAAAACAGATAAGGTTCCTCACATAAGCACCCTTTTGGGAGAAGCCCTGGAGTTCATGGAACAATTCAAATACCTGGGGGTCTGGACTGACAACAAATTGTCCTTCACTGATCACATTGAAGAACTCACTAAGAAACTGCGTCAAAGGCTCGGTATTTTCTTCAGGATCAAGTACTCACTAACCCAGGAGGCTAGAAAACACCTAGTCTAAGCTACCTTCTTGCCTCTCCTACACTATGCAGACTTTCTATATGGCCATAGTACTAGCACAGCTCTCTCAAGCTTGATACCCTATACCACAGAGCCCTTAACGTTCATTTTGGATGCCCTTATGACCGCACCATTGCATCTCTATTCTTCCATAGGCTGGAGCTCCCTTAGCTTCAGGAGGCAAAAGAATGCTATTCTATGGACATATAAGGCAATCACTCATAAATTACCTCAGTACCTCACTAGCTGCCTAACTCCCCGCATCCCTAGTGCCTATTCTCTCAGAAGTCTTACCATCTTATCTCTGGCTATCCCTAAAGTTAAAAGCGTGCTTTGGTGAGCCTCAATAAACTTCATTCTTCTTACGCTCTGGAATAAGATCCAGAAAACCATTAAGCTCATTTCACTTATCGTTCTCCTCTTCAAATCCTTGTTCCTGAGGACCTTCTCCGAAGCCTGTCATTGCTTCAAGTCAAGGTCTTAACACCATGATTTGTTACTGCTTTCAGTTCTGGACTTAAACCTCAACCATTGCCTGAGGCGTCACTTGAGTCCTCCCTTCTGTCATTGTCCAAATCAAGGTCCCAACATCACGATCTGTCTTTGCTTCAAATATTGGACTTAAACCCCAACCATTGCTTGTGGCACCTGTCGTGTTTTCCCTTAGAACAGTCCTTCTTCCCTAGGCCATCATGTCCAACCCTCCCCTATCTCGTCTGACCTTCCCTCCCCACTCTCTAAACCCCCTCCACTTTCCACCCCACTTGCCAGGACATGTCTTTAGTACTTATCAAAGGACTCTTACATCTCAATCTTCTTCGCACTTTGATGCTAGAGGAACTGCCACTCCTGCTCACTATGACTCCTCCAATGATGTTTACTGTATAAACTTTAGCTCATTACCTTACGTCCATATATCTGTATCCATGCAATTGTTTTTAAATGGCACTATCTCCTATTGAACCTATTGCTATGTTCTGGTGCAAGTATCTTGTCACATGTGATAGTTATATGTTATTCTGTTATTATTACTATGTAATTGTTATGTACGTTCACTCATCCTGTTATGTCTTAACCCTGTTGACAATTGTTTTGCCCCAGGTCCATCTTGTAAATGAGCTTTTCTCTATGACGTTCTGCCTGGCAAAATAAAGATTTTGATTGACTGAGTGATGTCTTTAAAATAGTCACAAAATTCATAGTATTCTGAGAGATGTCACAACTTTGCCAAAAATACAGTGAATGACATCCCTGTGTCATGGTAGCTAATATGAAACACTTACAGCAGCTCTGAACAATATTTGAAAGCTTCAGATTATGGTTATGGTAGTTGGTGACTACCTCAACCAGCTCACTGAAGGACTTGGTGTAGGGTTTCTCAGGAGTCACCAAACTTTTTTTTTTTTTTTGCTCCAACTTTTATTTTTTTTGCCCCCCCCCCTCAGGTCTGTGCCAGCCTCTCCTTCAGGCCTTCCTATGCCCCTCGTTGCCACACTGCCTTGCTGCAGCCACCCATCATCCCATATTGCAGCTCCCTGGGTAACCCAGATCTAATCCTTTGCCAGGTGGGTCCCTCTCCTCCAAGAGGGAAGGCACTGGTGGGGCGGCCACCGCAGTTATTGGCCTGGGTGCTGCTGGGATGGTCCGTGCACTGCCCGAGGTCTCACGGGAGCTGGCAACCATCATCAGGTCGGCCTCAGGGCTCTTTTTCCCATTTACTCACTGGGGACATGGCGTGTCACTAACATCAGGCTTACGCTGACATTCACCATGCCCCCATTAGTTAGTGGGACCCAGCTGTAGCCATGCCACCAGCCTCTGCCAGGGGTCAGCAAGCAGTGGGTTACACCCCAACCCTCCCCGAGAGAAGCCAAACAGTCATCTGATGCTCAAGCCTTCTCTCCCGGCCTGCCTGCCAGCACCTGAGTCTGTTCCAAACCCGTGTCACTGGCGTCGCAAGCAGAAATCCAACCACTGCAGCAATGGGCTGGCCACACCAAACTTCTAATAAGATTGTATGTCTTTGTCCTACAGACACTCAGCAGACTAGCACATTTTTTTGTCAGCATTTTCTATAGAATTTGCAACAAAATACTGTGAGAATCTCTACATCCTGAATCCAGTCCTTCTGATCTGCACTGTAATCCTCTTTATTTCCATAAGCAGCCATTATTGTAAGAAAAGTTATCACCAACCCCACAGAAGAAGTATTGCAATTTTTTTCCTTGTTGCCAATGGGAAGTATTGAAAAACAGAGGAGTCCAATCAGAACTTTATTCCAGATCAGTTGCACAGGTACAGCTGTGCAGTCACGCAGACCTCGGGAGCATGCACACTATTGCATAAGCATTATTAAATACAAACATGCATACCCCAACTAAGGCCACAAGGTGGCATCTCACTGTTACTGTAATTCAGATTCTCTGCGTACCATGAAAACATAAAACACCTGGCTCTATGGTACTCCGTCCATCACCAATCCTGCTGTATAAGTAGCATATAAAGAAATCCTGACTCTAGTGGAACCATATTTCTGATCACTCCCAATAAGCATAGCATAAAAACAAAACACTTGGTTCTATTTGCCCACCTTCCTTCATCAATCCCACAGTAATGTTATCCCTGTACCCAGTCTCCCCCTCTCCTGGTCCTGCTGCCAATATCTTTGGAGTCTGGTGGCACAGCTTCCTTGTTTGAGACTGGTACTGACAGAGTTAGCACGTAAATGTGCTAACACAGTAACAATATAGTAACATCAAATCACACCAGCACATGAAAGTCCCCACTGCGGATCCCATCGTTTGCGCCATCAGAAGCACAGCCACGGGGCACCCTGGAAGATTTTGTTGAGCAGCATGGCAGGCAGGGATATGCAGGATCAACTGGTTACAAAATGCTGTGCTAAACACTGTACGTATTAAAACAGTTATTTGTGGGGTCAGGTTGCTTAATCCAGACCTGTAGGTGCCTACATCTTAGTTAAAGGGTTGTATGAGAGAGAAAAGACCTGTAATTCCTTGATTATTTTAAGGTTAAAGAGCTACTGACGCCGGCTTAGGCAGCTCATGGTAAGGAGTTACTGACCGAGGACCTAAGTCACACAAAGTTAAGTTTTTTTAATACAAGTATTTATAAGAAAATTAAGTTACATTACCCACAATCACACGTAAAGTGTTCAAGAAGCTCGTAGCTCCTGCTGCGCTCTGCCTAAAATCAGCATTTTGATGACGTTAAGTAGGAAGAGGGCTGCAGGCTTCTAATGACTATAGATAGCAGTCGAGAGCATGGCACTCTAAATTCACATAGTTGCACCTTATGCGCACTTACATGTTAAGGGGTAGTATTACATTTACATAGCCCCTTTAACATGTGTGAGTCTCCCACAAAGTAAACTACATATGTGAATTTACAGGGTGCCACCAATCTCGACTGCCATCTATAGCCATTAGAAGTCATGCAGTCCTCTTCCCTACTTAGCATTATCAAAATTCTGATTTTAGGGGCAGGGCTGTGGCGGGAGCTGAGTGACTTTCTTGAATGTGGAAGTCAGACTGCAGGTAATTTAACTTCATTTTCTTATAAATGCCTGCATTAACAAAAATCAAACTATGTGCGATTTAGGACCTCGAACAGGCAACGCCTTGCCAAAAGTTGACTGGTCCAAGGGCATATAGGTGTCAGCTGCTCTTTAAGATATATATACATAACAGGAGTGGAGATAAAAATGATAAGATAAAAGTGATAGCTTGGCTAGTGACATCAGTAACAGCAGCATATCAAAAATATTTTGTTGTTACTGTTGTCACAATAAATATTTTATGGTTACTGTCATCACAGTGGAATACTTAGTCAGTGAGCAGCTTTCAGTAGTGCTGATGACATCACAGTTTTTTTTTTTGTTTTTTTTTTTTTTACTATTTTTGGCCAGGGAAGATACACTAAGCTGAGGCTTGTTTTCAGGTACATCCTGGGAGCACAGGGAAGTTAAGTGCTTCGCTCACGGTCGCAAAGTATGCAGGTGGTGGCTGTAGGATTCAAACCCAGTTCTCCAGGTTCGCAGCTCAGTGCTCTTAACCACTACACTATACTGCCTCCCATAGTGCAGCACTGAAGCCAGCTCTTAAATCAAAGAAAAACAGTAAAATCTTCAGACTGCGGATTTAAATGTTATAATTTAAAAACTACTGCTGTATATACCAAACATATAATAATCTGACTTGAAATAGGCAAGTTATCATCACTTGTGAGAGGGCAGGACATTCATAACTCATCTGTGGCTGTTCCACTCATGAGTTACGGTCCTGTTCCTTCACACTTGAAGATAAATTGCATACCGGTATTTTGAGTCAGCCCATTGCATATCCCAGCTACACACACATATAGTATATATGCATGGAGGATACAGAATGGACTGACTCAAAATATGCAGTTTATCTTCAAATGTGATGGGTCAGGGCAATAACTCAGGACTTGCAGAGCCATGAGTAAGTTACAAAAGTCCATCCCACTCATAAGTAATGATGCATTGCATATTTCACAAACTGTGATCGCATACATTAATAGCTGTGCTTACTGACCTCTTGGCGCCAGTTTTGACATACCCATTCATAGCTATAGTTGTTGCAATCTTAAAAAAAACAGAGAAAGAAGTTACACACGCTAAGAAAAGGCATATTGAAGGGTAAGGCTACCCACCATTTCCTGACAGTATCATTAGTAAACGGCAGCACAGTGAAAGCAGCTCTTCATTATCCGGGTGCGATCTCATTGCTTCAAGTACAGATTTGATCACCAGATCACTGAATAGTGTCTCGTCATCCACCTTGTGTACCAAGGCTGCAAAAGGCAAACAAACAACAACATCACAAAGTATGAGTGAGGTTTTGAACGCTCTGAAAATTTGGCAGATAAGACAAGCTCTATGAAACCAAATCTGAGTCACTCCTGTAAAAGGAGCTTGATTCCTGTGAGTCTACGCAGTAAACAAAATAAATAAAAACTAAAATGCCAGAAATATTTTAAATCTTTCTCAGCCTTAAACAAACTGTCAATTTTATTACCAGTTGTTCTTACAAAACCTGTTAACAAATGTTAGATTTAGTTTAAAGGGACACATTCCTGTCCAGTGGCAGGCGTGGTTTGAAAGCCCATGAAAAGTTATTTTTAGTGAGGTATTGGGCACACCTGTAACTGGAAGCAGTCCAAAGATATAGATGACGGAGTCTGTGCAATATAAATACTACATTAGAGCCATTCTTAGAACCTTTTGATGTCAGTGACGATCAAGCAGGGCCTAACTGCATTGAGTTAAGCACTGCTTAATAGTCACTGACATCACAAGGTTCTAAGAATGGCTCTAATGTAGTACTTATATTGCACAGACTCCGTCATCTATATCTTTGGACTGCTTCCAGCTACAGGTGTGCCTAATACCTCAATTAAAAGAGCTTTTAATTGGTTTTCAAACTATGTCTGTCACTGTACATGAATGTGTCCCTTTAAGCTATATAAAATTAACAGGTTGGTTTTCCCTTTCTGCAGTAAATCTTTTTTTTTCCAGTTTCATGCAGTACTATACAAACCTCATTTATATCTCTTTAATGCTACCTGTTAAAGGAAAATGTAAATGAACAACATCCCCACACCTTAGTGTGGGGCAGTTCCAGAGTAAGCTTTTCACCTGAAAAGTAAACTTTTACCTCTGGTGTTGTCCACATAATTTTGTTTTATCAGGTTGATCCTGCCATCCCTCCAGCCCAACAGTTTGTAACGGGCCTTTAGGGCGACGCTAAACCTCCTGTGGCTGTTGTCAGAGCTATGGCGCAGTCCTGGAGACTGTAGGTAAGGTATAGGTTTTAGGAGCTATTAAAGATCACCTCTCTACTATAACAAACTCTAGCAAGAGCCAATACGGCTGAAAAATAACGGTATTGTGCATAGTGAGGAATGTGTAAACTAGCAGTGCACTGTCTACACACATTTTTATAGATTACAAGATACACTGAGGAACCAACCGTGTTCTTTTCATGCTCTGAGGGACATCAGAGGGTGCGGGGGTCGCCACTAGACACCTCATTTAAATCAGCAATGACATGCATCAGGCTGCAACTGATCTAGAGAGTGGGGGAATGTAGACTAGCAATTGTTGCACTAACCACTGATCCACCTAACTGTACTTTCTAATTGTTGTGATATACACACACTGACTAATACATATACACATATATGCATATATATTCCAGTATAACAGCAGTGCACTGTCTACATACACAGGGCATTGCCACACACCACGTAACACACATACACTGTCTTATATAGCATTTATTTACTTATACATCTGACCTCACTTTCACGGTGTTTAGGATAAGCACTGTGTTTTGCAGTAACTCATTGTACTCATCTGTGGCATGACTGGGCAACTAAGGTAGAGGACCAGGGAGGTGCGGTGGATGTTGCCTATCTGGACTTCAGAAAGGCCGTCGACACCGTCCCCCATAGAAGACTGATTAACAAACTACGCAGCCTAAGGGTGGATCCTAAAATAGTTGTGTGGGTAGAGAACTGGCTGAATGGCAGCAATCAGAGCGTTGTGGTAAACAGGGAGTTCTCTGGAGAGGGAGAGGTGAAGAGCAGGGTGCCACATGGCTCAGTGTTTGGACCAGTCCTCTTCAGTGTCTTTATTGGGGACACTGCAGAGGGACTGGAGGGGAATGTATGCCTATTTGCAGATGATAAAAAGGTATGCAATAAGGTACACATGCCAGGGGTGTTGAATGAGGGAAGACCTTAACAAACTGGAGATATGGTCTGAAGAATGGCATCTGGGATTCAATGCAAAGAAGTAAAGGATCATTCACACAGGGCACAAGAACCCAGGGAAAAGTACGAACTGGGTGAGGAGGTACTGACAGTCACAAAGCAGCAAAGGGACCTGGGAGTAATCATCTCAGAGGACCGAGGAGAAACTAGGCAGTGTGATAAGGTGGCTGGAAATGCTAGTCAGATGCTTAGATGCATAGGGAGGGGTATCACAAGTAGAAAGAGGGAAGTCATCTTGCCCCTGTACAAGACACTTGTGAGACCACACCTGGAATACTGCATCCAGTTCTGAAGGCCCCATCTGAGAAAGAACATAGAAAGGGTGGAGGCGGTGCAGTGAAGGGCAACTAAAATGGTGCAGGGCCTGCAGGATAAGACCTATGAGGAAAGACTAAAGGAGTTAAATATGTATTCCCTGGAGGAAGGGAGGGAGGGGGATATGATTGAGACAAACAAATACATCAACAGTATAAACAGAGTACAGGAAGGAAGCATCTTCCAAAGTAAGAGATGCTCCAAGTCAAAGGGGCACAAAATGAAGTTAGAGGTGGAAAGGCTCGGGAAAATTGAGAAAATATGTTTTCATGGAGAGGGTGGTGGACGCCTGGAATAGCCTACCAGAGGAATGGTTGAGGTTAAAACAGTCACATAATTTAAGACAGAGTGGGATAGACACAAGGGTATCCTGGATACAACTACAACAAAGTGCCACACCCACACACACACACGCGCACGCGCACACCCACAGACACACACTAACACACATGCACTGCTTCATGTTCTGAACTGTGCACTGCTAACATATAGCATTACAGCCATTTGCAAGCTGACGAGGAAAAGGTTACTGTACCAGGAAAGGGTCAACAGAGGGGCACAGGCATACACACATTAACTCTTGCAGATCTCCCTCCTGAACTGATAACAAAACACAGCTATTAATACACACTGAGTGCATCCACTGACTGTAATTTGAGCTGGCATGAGTATGCTCTATCTAGAAGAGATTTATGAATGAATCAAACAGTTTCAGCCAAAATATAGGGTTGCCACCTTTGGATGAGATGAAAATGGGACAATAAACCCCACCCCAAACCCTACCCTAGCTCCATCCCTTTTTATAACCAATAATAATTCAAATTCTCAGGTTTCCTATCTTTCAAATGGCTTATTCAGCCTCTGTCTACAGTGCCCAGTGTCATTATTTTGTGATGCATACTTGGATACCTCCCATAATGGCTAAAACAAATCGTACTGTACAGATGGGGGTGCTTGTTTATGATTTATTTATCCAATGGGGTCTTGCTGCTACCCATTTACTGTGTGAACTGGTGCACAAAGAGGTTAAGAGATTTCCCCAAGGTCACACAGTCAATACTTTGCTCTGGCAGGGTTTGAACCTGCAATTTCCTGGTCCCCAAGTCAGTGCTCTAACTACTACACCACAAGCACGTTACAGTGCACAAGCTTTGAGATCACAAAGATGCTAACATCAGGTGGCTGGAATTATTGTCCCAAAAGCTTGAATGCTATGTATAGTCTCTATTATATTGGCCCAATAAACTGTGTCACATTTCTCGAGTACAGTATATATACAGCAGTTTATCAAAGACTGCTACTGCTACACACATTCTAACAATATTTACTACATATAAGGTTTATTCAATAGTTCTTCAAATGTAAAGACTAACTGTAACCACCAACAGGATTTCAAATCAGGAATTTAAAGCAGCTTATGTATGCATTAAAAGTTCTGTTTACCATTTAAGGGGAAGACTATCTCCTTCGCCATGAACAATCTAGGCATTTCACTTTACCACAATACATACAGTCAAAAAGAAAGTCCCATTCAACAATTTTGATAACATGCTCTTAAAACTCAGGAGGTATTTGTATCATTTTTTGGCAGCCTTGTTTTATAGTCCACTACCCTACTGCTGGGACCCTATTAAAAATGAGCTGGTAGGCAGCTCACTAGTTGTTTTTCCCATTGAAATGCTTTTATGCGTTGAATAAAAATATTTTTACAGATACCTCCAGATTATCTTAAAAGTACAATAGATTGCAGCACACTGTAGTTCTTAGGCATTCCAGGCTGTGTAGGGTGACCCCCCTTTTATATACACCCCCATCCTCTGTCACACACATTAAAGGCTCCACTATCATCTGACCCCTTCAATTCCAGTGCTGCTGTTGCTATGTTTACATACAGGTCATCATTCATGGGGCAGGGGGATGTCACTACTTTAGGTAACTGAAATATCTTTCGGGTAATAAAACAGGAAATAAACTTTTCTCTCAGACTCGGAAGGCCACAATGTGTGTGTGTGGTAGTTGATCTGGCATCAGTTACAGTAAATACTGCTGGTTTCTCAGGCTGAGCAGTGTGACTGTGAGAGCTGACAACTTGAGCTGAAATGAGTGAAGTAGTTCAGCTCCAACCCTATTTATCTGCCTCTGTCAAAACAGGACATTTGATATCCCACTGATAACTTCATACTGATGGGATAAGAGTGCAAAAGAAGTGGCTGTTCTGCATGAAATGGGATAGGTGATAACCCTACCAAAGTAGCATGGAACAGGGAAACACCAAAGAAAACTGCTTTAGTGTAGCAATTCTAAGAAAATTTCAATTTTATGAAGTCCGTTAGGTATCTGGAGAGCTCCTTTTCTCTACTGTGATAGCAACACATCTGCAGGCTCTGCCCGCTGCAGCCATAATAAAAACAAAGAACCACATACTTATATCAATAATTGATGTTTTAACTTTATTGTTTTGTAGTTATTTTTTTATTTTCCCTGTTGGTCTACTAAATATTGCAGACAATGCAGTACTTGTTTCACTGAGCCTTTCAAAATGTATCAGACTGTCCCCTGCTGATGTCACAATTGCTGTTTGTGACATCACAGTGTGTTGTCAAGGGGAGCACTATGACGTAATAAACAAAAGCACTGTAAGGTTAACTGGGAAGAAGCAAATGTATTTTACATAAGCTTTTTGGATAGACTACTGCTGTAAAATTTGGAAAGGAACACTGAAACTGAAAAAAAAAACATTCTCTAGTAACTTGTAATAGCTGAAACATCATATTTATGAAAGGCATGCTAAAGTGCAGAGCTGCTCATTTATAACTCCAGTCCATCCTTATTTTTTTATATACAGCTTTAAGGAGGGCTAGACAGTTCTGCCTACTTTCAGCCTCGTAGGGGGTGGGGGATACAGATGAAAAACAACTGAAATTGAACCAGATTAAGCTGTTGGTGGTGTTTTTTAATGAATGGGGGGGATATTGGCCAGGACACCAAAGAAATTCCCCTACTCTTTTCAAGATAAAATCCAAAATGAAATTACCTTGACCTGCAAGGTCTTGTAGAACTCTGCAAGCCTTCATTTCTAGTTCCAGACAATCCATATGGGTCTTCATGGCACAAACCACAGACTGCGTAATTTCTGGGATGTAAGATAAAGCTAAGGAAGAACATACTTGTTAGAATGCTTCAAACTATCAGTGCTGACCTCTACAATGCATGCCCATTAAAAAGCACATGGTGGCTATTGTGACATTGTTCCAAATTCTCTTTAAATGCTGTAAAGACTGAGATGTGAAGAGTATACTGTACTAGGCTGCATGTCCCTCCTGGGTGCCTCCAGAGAACAGCTGTCTCCATCTAGGCAAACCGACACGCCAGTAATAATAGCTGTCTCCATATAGGCAAACTGATATGCCAGTAATAACAGCTGTCTCCATCTAGGCAAACCGATACACCAGTAAAAACAGCTGTCTCCATCTAGGCAAACCGATACACTAGTAATAACAGCTGTCTCCATCCAGGCAAACCGATACGCCAGTAATAACAGCTGTCTCCATCTAGGCAAACCGTTACGCCAGTAATGGCCAACTAGAGGTGCACTTCATAGCTGAGTCAGAATGTATATATAAACAAGGTGAATGTCTACTGGGCTATAACTACAGATTAACAGTCAGACTGAGACAGGAAAAAGAACAGTGCACTTACAAAGGAGCCAGATACAGTGGAACATATCTAATAACAAGCTAGTGGAACCAAAACAGAAAGACAGGAAATAATACACATTTTAAGAAATAGTCAGTTGTAACTTTTTATTTCTGAAGTATTTTTGATTTTCCTTTTGCTCACTAGAAAGTTTTCTATGTGATAATATTGTGCTGGATGTGTAGAACAGCTCACAGCCTGACAACTGACATATCTATCTGTATTCCCCCACTACATCATCAGCATTGTGATCTCACTGACAGTGACATCACAGGTGACTGATCTGGCAGCCACTGAGTGGCTGTTCCTAAGCAGCAGCGATGTCACAGACAGTGAGGTCACACTGCTGATGATGCAGTGGAGGAAGCAGAGACAGACATGTCAGTAGCTAGGCAGAGTGCTGTCCCACACATCATGCCTATCTCGAACCTTCCCTTTTTAGGGAAGGTAATTGAGAAGGTGGTCGCAGAGCAGCTCAAGAGTCACCTCATGGACTTCCAGATTTATGAGCCATTCCAGTCCAGGTTTAGGGCAATGCACCGCACGAAGACCATGTTAGTAAGGGTGTTGAATGACCTGCTCAGGGCGAAGGATAGAGGAGAGCGATCGATTCTTGTCCTCCTCGATCTCTCATCAGCATTTGATACTGTGGACCATGGAGTGTTGTTGGACAGGCTGAGAGAATATGTCGGACTCACTGGCAAGGTCATCAGCAGGTTTGAGTCTTTTCTCCGGGACAGGTCCCAGAGGGTGGTGTTGGGGAATTTATTTCTCAAGCCCGATGGCCCTGTCCTGTGGAGTGCCCCAAGGTTCTGTCCTCTCCCCTATGTTGTTTGCAGTGTACGTGCTGCCCCTGGGCAAGGTCATAAGGAGGTATGAGCTGGGTTTTCATTGCTATGCTGATAATACTCAGCTCTACCTGTCCTTCACTGGTGCACCCCTTCAGGTCGACACCCCGACAGCGAAACATGAAAAAAAAGACCCCCTTTTTCCGTGTTTAGCTTCCCCAATCTGTTCTGCCCCTCCCCAGACCAACTCTGACCTGGAGTTGATAATCCTAAAGTCAGGAGGGTGTGGGGGCTGTACCCCCACAAAGCTACTATAGAACAAGGCGGCACAATACCTGCATCGGTATTGTGCCATACTGCTATGCGAGGAGGTCAGCATTTTCACTGTCAACCTCACTTGGTGCTACCATCCTTCACACCTGGAAGATCTGGCGTAGTCAACGTGCTGAATAAGTGCTTGTCTGAGATCTGAATTTGGACATCGTCAAACTGGCTGGGGCTCAACCTGGGGAACACTGAAGTATTAGTGGTTGAGCCGGGTCAAGGGGGGGGAATGGGGGCCTCTGGGGAAGGTTTAGGGCTTTTTATTGGTCCGACCGAACTACAGGCCTCCCCCAAGGTGATGAATTTGGGCGTTTTGGACAGTGAGCTGACACTTGATACTCAGGTGCCAGCTGTTGTCTGGACTGGCTTTTACCATCTCTGTAACATCGCCCAAATTAGATCCCTTATTCTTCCTGGTGAACTGACCACACTAGTACATGCGTTTGCCACCTCGAAGCTTGACTACTGTAACGCACTCTACCTCAGGGTCGGAGAAGGTGTGATGCGATGCCTGCAGCTGCTGCAGAATGTTACGGCCCGGCTATTGACGGGCCTTCCTATGTCTAGTCATATTACGCCAATGCTGTGCTAGCTGCGCTGGCTGCTGGTGTGCTGGTGCATTTCCTTTAAAATAGGTCTTTTGACCTAAAAGGCCCTGCACAGGTTGGGTGCAGACTACGTGAAGGAGCTTCTGCATCACTACACCCCAAGTTGCTTCTTCTGATCAGTGAGAGGGGCCATCCTGGAGGTCCCTAGAGCAAGGTTAAAATCTTCCAGGACTGGGCTTTCGACATGGCCACCCTGGTACTGTGGAATTCTTTACTGAGGTACCTCCGGGAGGCCCTCTCCCTTGAGATATTTAAAAGGAACCTAAAAACATTCCTTTTTCAACAGGCCTTTAGGGTCTGAGAAACTTAGCCAACGTGACAAGCAGTCGAGGTTTATTAGCAGGAAATTTATTGATGGCTATTTATTAGTATTTATATCTATTGTTACAGGTTTTGTGTGTGTACCTTTGTTGTTTGTCTACTTTATATTTTGTAAGGGAGCCCTGAGCCTACGGGGAAGGGCGCCAGAAAGAAATAAAATCTACTACTACTACACCTAGACCTACTAACATCCGGTAAACAATCTTCTAATTAAACAAAGGGAAGTACTTCAGATATAAAGATAATAGCTGACTGTTTTAAAACTAATGTAAGTTTTAGGCAGTACACTAGCTCTTTAAAGACCTTACCGGACAAAAGAAACAAATTACTCACCGTAGTAATGTTGTTTCTTCTTAGGGATCCCTCACTATGGTTTCACTCATCTCCATCAAGACAGATGCCCCGGAGACAGACCTTATTCTAAGAGCAGAACTCAGAATTTAGAATAGGTGTTTGAAAAACTCTGCAGCCACCTTCCACCCTGGCAGTTGTTAGATCTGTTTCTATAACCAGACTAGAATGATGGCTGTTGAATCTACCTAAATGGCTACCACAAATGTATGCACATTTCTAGTTTTGAGAAAACCCCAATTAAATTAAAGCAGCCATGGAAATGTAAAAATGTAAATACAAAGAGAAAACACAACTTAGAGTCGTAGAGGAAAAACTGCAATATTAATGCTCATGCAACCTAAATAAAATTAACTAATTAGTACGAGAACCTATGTTCAGGTTCTGGAAGGGAAGACAGGGTGTTAGAGTAAAACCATAGATAGGGATCCCTGAGAAGAAACAACATTACTATGGTGAGTAATTTTTTCTTCTAACCCCAGCAATCCCTCACTTATGGTTCCACTTTATGCAGACTATACAGCAGTACCTCGGGAGGCTGGATCCAGAACCTATTTTGGAAGAAGGTTCTGCAAGACAGCAGTCCTAAAGCTGGCATCCCTTCTGGACTGTATATCCAGACAACAGTGCTTTGTGAAGGTGTTTACTGTTTTCAGGTAGCTGCTTTGGAAATGTCCAAAAAAGGGGATGCCCCTTGAGTATGCCACAGAGACAGAGGTGCCCCTTGTGCAGTGCAACCTCAAGACTCTGGGTGGCATTTTCCTTCTGTTTCATGGCAGAACTGAATGCAAGAGACTATCCACTGAGAGACAGACCTCTTGGAAGCTGGATTACCTTTGCCAGCCTCATCGTAGGTAACAACAAGCTCAGTATTATTGGATCTGACATCTTTTGTCTGGTCCATATAGATGCTCAAAACTCATTTCAGATCCAGGCTGTGTAATTTTTGCTCACTTGGGCTGGAATGCTCCAGGGAAAGCACAATAAATACATAGAAACACAGAAACATAGACCATGATGGCAGAGAAGAGTCCAGAGGTCCATCAAGGCTGCCTATATTCACTCTAATCCTTGAAAATGTTTCTGACTGGTTCAGGAGAAATTCAGATACCACCTTAGGTAGGAATTTCCTATTCGTTCTAAAGACTACCTTATCACTGTGGAAGATTACACAATTTGGCTCTGTGCAGAAGGCTTGGAGCTCACTGGGCCACCTAATGGAGGTCCTGGCAATTAGGAATATGGTTTTCCATGTGACACACTTTAGGTCAGTAGTATGCATAGGCTTAAAGGGAGCCTCCATGAGCTGGACAAAGCAGACATTGAGATCCCACAGTGGGACTGGGTCCCTTACCAGTGAATACAAATGACTGAGTCCTTTAAAAAAAACACCTTTGAAAATGGGTTGAGAGGCCAGTGGCTTTCCCTTGCCTGCTGATAGGTAGGCTAACACTCCTGCTAAGTGCACCTTCAGTGTTGCTGGCCTTAGGCCTAATGATTGCAGGTGCACCAAGTATTCCAAGACTATAGGCCACCCTGTCACTATTGAGATTACTCTTTTGGGGGTACACCAGTTAGAAAATCTCTTCAACTTACAGGAGTATGTTCTCCTGGTTGCTGGTCTCCTTGAACCTCTAAGCCCCTTCCGAACTTCCTCTGAGAGATTTAAACCAGAATATTCTAGCTTTGCAAGAACCATGCCCTCAGTCGTAGTGTTCTTTTTTTTTTTAAATTCAAAATTTTTATTGAAATCATCAATACCATAACAAGATACATACATAGAAATTTTTTGTTCCTTCATAACAATAACATAGCTTAGAACGGTAAACAGTTTTCTCCCCCAGAACAAAAAACACCACACACCCCCTAACCCCACCCCAGTCCCCCCTTCCCCCTTCCCCCAACTACCTACCCTCCCCTACAATACTAGATATCTCCACGGAAGATCTGCTCACCCATCTTCACTTCTAGTATTACCTTACTAGATCCGGTTTCATCTGGAGAAGGTATAAAGCCTGAAAGCGACTCCAAACCTTTTACGTATACATGGAGCTGATTGCCTTCCTGCACTCAATTTCTCCATATTTAAGTTAAATAGCATCTCCTGTAACCACTCCACATCGTGATTGAGAGTCCGTCATCCAATGCCGTAAAACTACCTTTTTGAGTGAACCGGAGATCAGGGCCATGTAAAATCTACGCTCCTTAAACCTAATACCAGAATAATCCCCTATCAGACATACTTCTGGGGTAAAATACTGGTCAATACCCAACAATGGATCTACTTTTTGCTTAATCTGCATCCATAACTGCTTTATAGGCGGGCATTCCCAAAAAATATGATATAAGTCTCCAACTGCCTGATGGCACCGGAAACAGCTTCGGCTAGGCCTAAGACCTACTTTATGTAGTTTGGAAGGGGTCCAAAACAAATTATTCAAAAAGTGAAACTGCATCACCCTCAGTCTATCCTGTTTAAGATACCTATACACATGTCTCCATACACCCTCCCAGTCCCGTCCCTGCTCTCCCAAACAACTAGACCAATATCTAGGCCTATACTCAAAGTCCGCAAGAACTTGATCCAGGAGTGCCTTGTATACTTTGGAGACCGCATGTGGTTCCCACGTAACTGGCTCCAATGATTCAAACCATTTCCCATTTTTACACTCTACTCGAAGCCTAATCAACAACTGGGTTAATAAGTGAGTGATTTGGTAAACTTTAAAAACCTGCTTGGACTCAATGTTATACTTTGCCAGGATCTCTCTACAGGCAGTATCGACCTTCTGCCATTAAGTCCTCAATTCGAAGCCCTCCAGCTGGGGAAGCCATCTACCCGGTATCATCTTCCCCCCAATCTTTAAATTGGGATTTAGGCAAATCGGCTGGCACTTGTCCCTATCTGGAATATAACCTAACTTGGCACATATCTGTCTATGTATACATACAAACTTTACTATTGGGGTAACAGTCAGCCTAGGGGGTAACATCTTAGGAATGGAATAAAGCAAGGCTTTCGGGTCTATCCCCGCCTCCTTAATTGCCTCTATTTCCAGTCTGACCCATGAGGGAACATAAAGCGAGGACTCCAACCTCCTGGCGGGCACTATCCATTTCAGATATTTGCAAAGGTTACTGGCCCAGTAATATATACCAAAATGCGGAAGTCTCAAACCTGCTCTCTCACTGGGGGCAGCCAGCTTACCATAGGCCCTGCGAGGCATCTTCCCCCTCCAGATAAACTCCGAGACTGTTGAGTGTAACTCACTAAACCACCTCTGGGGGAGTGAGACATTGAGCATATTGAGCGGATAAAAAATCCTGGGTAATACATTCATCTTAATTATATTGATCCGACCCCAGAGAGAGAGCGGCAGACCACTCCACCTTTTTAAATCCTGCTTAATAGTACTCCTAATGGCATCCATATTAAGTTTGATTAATTTCGAATCCGATCTGGCCAAATAAATACCCAGATACTTCAACCTATGCGGGGTCCATTGCATGCCCAGTTCCAGCGCCTCAAACTTATGCACCCTCATGTTCAGCGGAAAAATCTGAGTTTTCTCTACATTAATTTTATAATTTGACAATCTACTGTATTCTTCAATGTTACCCATGACTGCCCGAATTGAGTCACCTGGTTGAGCAAGATGCAATAGAATGTCATCCGCAAATGCTGAGATTTTCAGCTCTTGGGACCCCACTCTAACACCCATAACTCTAGGATCTAACCTCAATTTAGTGAGGAGAGGCTCCAAGTATAAATTAAATAGAAGAAGCGACATAGGACAGCCCTGCCTCGTACCAGAGTTCAGAGAAACTTGTAGAAAACACTCCGTTACAATATATTTTAGCTTTGGGATCTTTATACAGAGCAAACACGTGTCTGATAAATTGAACGGAAAGCCAAATTTCTCCATTACAACGGACAAAACTTCCAATCCACTCTATCAAGCGCCTTCTCTGCATCCGACATCAAAACACATGGAGAATCACAGTCCCTGGATGCAGAGAAGACATGAGTCAGTTTTCCCAGGTGGTCCGAGGCAGACCTGCCCTTCATAAAGCCAACCTGATCATGATGGATTAAACTAGGCATGACCTTAGATAACCTACTCGCTAAAATCTTCGCCAGGATCTTAACATCACAATTAATCAGGGAGATAGGCCTATAGCTTGTAACTTTATCTAATTCCTTCCCCTCTTTCGGAATAAGCACGATTAAAGCCTCAAATAAATAGCCATCCACTACATCTAAGGTCAAGATACTCTGCAATAATCTTTTAAGGCTGGGACATAACAGAGTCGCGAAACATTTATAGAAATTGGGTGAGAACCCATCTGGGCCAGGTGCCTTATCATTGGAAAGCGTTCGGATTGCCTCCAAGATTTCTTCATTAGAGATGGGATATGAGAGCTCCCTCTTTTGAACTTCTGTCACCTGGGGCAAGTTACAAGCATCTAGATAGACTTCAACTTCTTTTTTACTGGGTCTGGGATTCATTGGACTGTATAACAACTTATAATAGTCCTCAAATTCCCTAACGATTTCTCTAGGCGAAGTTTTAACCGACCCGTCTATTTGAGACGTGATACTTTGGACTATCCTCGATGTCTCAACAGCCCTCAACCGCATTGCCAAGAGCCTACCTGACTTCTCCCCTTGATTCAAATATAATGCTTTTGTTTTATTCATTGCATATTCTGCTCTCTCCCAGTATCTCTTCATACTCATGGCGCAGTTTAATTAACCGTTCCCTGGTCTCCTCTGGCGTATCCCTTGATAAGGCTCTCTCTATGTCCCTAATTTGTTCCAACAAAAACCTAACTCTATCGTCCCTCTTCTTCTTCCTTGCAACCGCTAACTGGATAAACTCTCCCCTCAACACACATTTTAAAGCACCCCACCACAAGTCCCCTCTAATAGACAAGTGCCTATTCTCTACCTCATATTGTTCAATCCGACCACTAATGTGCTCCCTTATTTCCGTGGAGGCGAAGTATCTAGTTATTTAACTTCCATATAGTCTGCGTGGGGAGTATCAGGAGCCAAACCAAGGAACAGCGAACCATGGAATGGTCCGAAAAAGATCCCAGTGTAATGTTACTATGCACCAATCCTGGAAGTAAGCCTCTACTCACCAAAAATAGTCAATCCTGGATCTGGTCTTATGAACTTCCGATAGAAAAGTATACTCCCTACGAAGGATGTAAAACCCTCCACGGGTCACACAAACCCAGGTTATCAGACAAATCCCTAATAGCTCTCTGGGCTGGTGAGAGACCCTTACTTTGCTTACTATCTTTATCCAATTCCGGAGTAAATGGCAAGTTCCAGTCCCCCCCTAACACCATCGGGAGATGGTGAAACGGACTTAAAACCTTCATTAGTTCCATAAAAAAACCAGGGGTATCTGCATTAGGACCATATACACTGCCCATCACTATCCTTGTTTGGTTTAACAGCCCTACAGCAATTACGTAATGGCCTACCGGGTCCGCTATCCTTTCCTCACATACAAAAGCAACACTCCTATGCAATAGGAGCGCAACCCCCCTAGCAGCGGTATTATACCCAGCTCCGTACACCTGACCAATAAACTGGCATCTGAGTGTACTCAATTCCTTTTCAAGCAAATGTGTTTCTTGTAAACATATTATCTGGCCCCTTGCCAATTGCAAATGCTTTAGTAACTTATATCTCTTTACTTTTTGCCTGGCACCCTTGACATTCCACGTAACAAATTCCAGAACACTACCCATCCTCTGAACAGTTCCTAAAAAACCATCGAACGCCCTCGTGTCTCTTCATCCTGTCCCATATAACTGGGAGAGTAGACCTTCCACTATTCCACCCTCTAAGCTCTCACTGCTAACCTCCCCCCACTCCCAGCCCTACCTTAAAAAACCCCTACAACAATCCAATCCCATACACCTATATTTAAAGTCATTAACACCCCCCACCCCATCTCTCCCTTGAATACCTCCCCCTCCCCTCCCCCATCACGTTTGACCCGTGATATCCATAGCTCCGCTACCTCAGACCCTTCCCTCCAGCCCCCCCTGCAAAAAGACAAAATGTCTAGCCGAGACTAATCCACAGTCCCTACTGACCCTATGATTCCCCTTTAACCACTCACCTAATGGGAGAAAAGAGAAACGACGAGAAAAGGCAGAATATGATGCACATAAGCAATAGAACCCCTCAGATCATAAACTTACACCTCAGAACCCCCTCCCCAAAAACACTCCATATATCCCTGCCCCTACACTCAATACCAGAGTTGACCCCTCCACAGTATAAGAAATCCCCAAAATTAACAAGTAAGACCATCTTAAATAACTTTTTTGCAATATAATAAATTAAAACCAATAGAAACAAAAGGTCATAATTATCTGCAGGAGATCCAGCAAGCAGTGTCCACGATACATACAGTCTCCGATTTGAGGCACAGGCGGCGCTCCAATACACCAACAAAAGAGAAAAAAAATATATATATATTCCAGTAGGTGCGTTTTCCTTCCGTTTCCATAGCCTGCAATCGCAAATAGTCCTCGGGTTCCTCCCTTCCAATTCTCAGCCTGGGATACTTCTTCATTTACTATGACCCCCTCAAGGCCTAGTAGAACATCAGCGCCACGTGGAGCCCAAAAAGAAAGAAAATAACCGGAATGACAGCACGGCTTCTGCATACCCAGGCCTGACTCTTACGAAGAAACTAGCCAGCCCACTGAGGCATACTCAGTCAATCACGGCGTACTGTAGGCCATATACAACGCGTTGCATCATTCCAGGCCAGGCTCTTGCATACGATAAGCCTACCACACCTCACTAGACGTCTCTTTGCCCAGTCGGTTTATCTGCAGGTCCCAGGTTCAAACCACCGCACCTCCACACTTCCAGGCTCCATGTTGTCTGGCGCCTCTGATAGTCCCCAGCGATTTGTTCAGGCAAAGCAAAGAAACAAGGAGGGGAAAAAAGAACAAACTAGATCGATGCTCTTCTTATCCCAAGGCCACGCTCTTTTGCTTTAAAGGGTCACAATCAAGCCTCAAATTTGGTATTATAGCCCATTTCTCTCTCCGCAGACGTCCCAGGGGCTATCTGAAGAGGTCCGGGAGGGCTACAGTCAGTCCCTTTCTTGCCATTACCGCATCATCATAGGAAGCCCATTGCCCAGAAATCATAACTTGTAGCTTAGGGGGTAGAGCATGCGGAACCGAATACCCGCTGGGATCAATTTCGTCACAATAGGATGGTACTCCGCTCTTTTCTGCCGTACTGCAAGCAGCAAATCCTGTGCGATCCTGATAGGCACTCCTTTCCATCTCAATTCTTTAATCTCCTTAGCCTTTAACAGAACGAACTGCCTTTCTTGGAAGTTCAAAAAACGCACAATGACAGTGCGGGGGGGGCCTGGTGATGGAGCCAGCATGCAGCGCCTGATGGGCTCTTTCAATAGTAAATTTGTCGCCAAAGGGTGTCGGACCTACAAGCTCCCTAAAAAAATTCTGCATATACGAAATCACATCTCCCCCCTCCTCACGCTCCGGAAGGCCAATAACAACTAAATTATTCCTCCTGCTCCGTCCCTCTAAATCTTCGATCTTTGCCTCCATTCTCGCTAATTTCTGCCTCAGGCTTACAATCTCCGGCTCCTGTTTCTGCACTCTCTTTTCCAGGGATGAAACCTTTGCCTCTGTATCTCCCGTGTGACGGGACAAGTCCTCCAGGGCCACAGTGACTGCCTTCAACTCCTCTGTCACCGTGCAGAGTTCCGATCGAAACAGCTTGAATTCAGCAAGAAATTGAGCCAGTGTTAGGGGCTCATTTTCGCGAGCGGCGCTTTCACTTTCAAGGGTTTCAGACTCCATGTTCACTCTCGCTTTCTTCGGCTGGGCCTTTGCGGGCGAAACCGGCGGGGTGTGTCGGGGCTGATTTTTTCCTCATTTCTACCTCCATGTGCACCCAGTTCAACACCAAACTGCTTTAGGGGTCTCCTGCACTGCTTAATGAAATCAGCTGAAGTCGTAGGCTAGCCCAAATTACCAGAAATGTAACTTTAAATGCAGCGGGAAGCTGGAGCTACAGGATCAGGCTGTGTTCACAGAGCTTGCATCACGTGACTCCCAGTCGTAGTGTTCTGAGGTTTGGGACTCCTATCTGGCCCTGAGGTAGGATCAGCAGATTGCGACTCAGTGGCAGGATGACTGGAGGTTTGCTGGACAGGGTCAGCAGGACTGAATACCAGGTCTGTCTGGATCAGTCTAGAACTATTACAATCACTGTTACAGATTCCCTCCTGAGTTTCACGAGGACTTTCTGGATGAGCGGATATGGCAGGAAAGCATACAGAAACTTCACTGTCCAGTACAAGACCAGGGCATCTTCTGGGACTGTCCTTCTGGCTGGTGGTCTGCAACAAAACTCTGGGAGCTGAATGTTTTCACAAGAAGTGAACAGATCTATTTTGGCAGTGCCCCATCTTCCGAACACTGTAACCAGAACTTTCCTGTTTAAGGCCCATTCGTGGTTTCCCTGTCTGATTCTGCTTAAGAAATCTGCCATGACATTGTCTTTACCTGGCAATTGCATCACATGAATGTTTGCTTCTAAAGTGTATGCCAGGTCTTAGCTCCTCATTGCTTCTGTACACAGTTTTTGATTATCTTGTCCCTTGATTATCTTGTCCCTCTTTGCTTGTTTCTGTAATGCATTGTTGCAGTGTTGTCTGTTCTGATTTGGACAGACTGACCTTGTAACTCAGAGGAGAAAAACTGCATTGCTAGCAGCACTGCCCAGAGCTCCAAGTGGCTGATGTGTTCCAGTGACTCCTGTGGGCTTCACGTGCCACTCAATGTGTGGTCCCGTAAGTGGGCGCTCTACCCCAGGAGTGAGGCATCTCTAGTAAGGATACTTGTCGGTAACTGCTGAAGGAAGGGAATGCCCTCTCTGAGACTGCTTTCTTCCTTCCAACACTCCAGTGATTTTACCAGTACTTTTGATACTGGCACAAGTTTTGAGAGTGGATCCTATCTTTGAGACTAGTTGTCTCTTAAATGGTACTGGCTATCTCTCATTTGGAACCTGGCCCATGGAAACACAGCTGTGGATGCAGCCACGTGTCCTAGTGATTGCAGGAAACTCCTTGTAGGTCTTGGCTGACCTATCATGAAGGAATCTGCTGTTGCTATCAGAGCTGTAATTCTAGTCTATGGGAGGCAAGCCTTCCCTTGTAAGATGTTTAGCTTTGCTCCTATTAAGTCCAGTATTTGAATGGCTCTAGTTTGGGCTTCTGCAGGTTTATCAGGAATCCAGACTCCAAGGTGCATTTTGCAGTCTGTAGAGAGTACCTTGTCTCCTGTTTTGTTTTCACTGAGACTAGCTAGTCATCCAGGTAGAGAAAAACTATCGAACCTTGTCTTCTCAGGTGTGATGCCACCACTACCACCAAGCACTTTGTGAATACTCTTGGTGTTGAGGTGAGGCCAAAGGGAAGAGCTGTGAATTGGTATTGTCAGTTTCTTAGCCTAAACCTGAGATATTTTCTGTGTGATGGCCTGACTGGTATATGAAAATAGGCATCTTTCAGCTTTGGTGATCCCAGCCAGTCTACCGACTGCAGAGTCGGTGTCACTGTTTTCAGTGTAACTATCTTGAATTTTCCTTTATATGCTTGTATAGATACCTAAGATCTAAAATGGCTCGCTACTCCCCACTTTTCTTGGGGGTGAGAAAGTACCTTGAGAATAGGCCCTTGCCTCACTAAGAGGCAGGGACATTTTCTATAACTTTTGATATCAGCAATTTTTTTTATTTCCAGTTCCAGCAGAATTCTTTCTGTGGGATAATGAGCTAGAAAATGTGTTTCTTCAAGTCTGGAAATTTTTTGAACTTCAGAGATAGTCCCTAGCCTACTACCTCCAGAACCCATTTATCTGAGATAATACAGTAACCCCTTGCTATAACGAACGAGTTGGGAGCCTTCGCTGCTCTTTGTTATAGCGCCTCATTCATTATAGCGATAGATACTAAAAAAAAAAAACAGACTGGAAAGGCTCATAGATGTCAAAGGTAATGATATGTGCCTCAAATTGCAATGCAACCACCTTCTCAATAACTTTACCCCACAAGGGCAGGTTAGAGGCCAGTCAGTGATTCACAAGAATGTGCAAGTCCAAAAGTTGTTGTTTTTTCAGAAAGGGCCTCACCAGTGCATCTTTCAATGCAGCTGGAAAGACTTCCTCCAAAAAGGAGCACCAGACAGTTCCAAACACTTTGCCCAGCTGCCCATTGCAACTCACCAGTAGTCGTGTCGAGCCTGGATCCAGTTCACAAAATTCTGGTTGTAGCTGAGAGATCACTCCATTCACCTGTTCTATCACTACTGGCCTAAATTCTCCCCATGACAGCTGAATACATCTCAGTAGCGTAAGCTTGGCCCTGCTGGGTTACCACACTCACTCGGAGAGATCCCGACCCAAATAGAGGACACCCTTTCCAAGAAGAATCCAGCCAACTCCTTGCTTTTACCAGGTTAAAAAACTCTCACAGCCTCCAGACAGGCCAGATGGAGTAATCTGTTCACAGTCCAAAAGAACCGAGTCAGTCGATCTTTACTGAAAACATCTCCTCCAGTGGTCCATACCTTTGGAACTATAAGTCCGGTGTCAGGACCACTCGGGACCTTTAGCTAGCTGGAGGCCACCCATGATGACATGCAACATCGGTGCCTACAGCTGCTCCTCAATTTTTTTTTCTGCTGTCGACCACCTGTTGGACCTCGAAGTGAAACAACATCATTTTTTTAAATTTGTTTATTTCTGCATCAAAGTGTTTCTTGACATTGTCCTTGTATGCCACTTTGAAAGAACCTCTGGTTAGCCTTTGCACCTGTGGTTACAAGATCTGTAAAGAGGATGCCCACACAGCTTGTGTTTGCTGTTTAGGCCTTTTCCACAATGCCAGGAGCTGCAAGATCTGCCAGAGATTTTAACTAGGCCACAAGGAGATGCTGAAAAAGGCCCAAGAAACCTTCATCACCATCAAAGCCATGGAAGCTCAAGCCAAGGCCACGGGCTCCAAACTGGCTTTTCCCTCACATCCTGCCATGCCAGTATCCAAAGGATAATCCCAGGTGGCTGGCGACAACACTGGAGTAAAGTATAGAAAAGGACAATGTAAAATAGCCATTGAAGCTCTGCTACTCTAGCCATCACCATAAGCACAGGGAAAAAACTGCTTCACCAGCGAGGCTGAGGTCTCGCCATTAAAGGAGGGTAAGTCCTTGTCGTTGACCACTCTGGCAGCATCGACTACAGGCCCCTCCTCGAACTGTCACTGAGATTCCAAGATTGGGGCTTGCCTCTGGGGCTACTGTACCTACTATGGGCAGGATGCTGCCTTTGTCATTGGGTTATGCCCCATCGATGATGATAGTATCGAACCCTTAAATGGGTGTCGTTGGCTCCCAGGCTGTGCTGGTGTAGTTTTCAGAAATGTTACTTTGCCTGTTCCCCTCACCAACAAAGATGGCACCTGCAGTCCAGGGACACAGAAGCATGCCTGCTGTTCCTCCATCACAGCCACCGCTTCCATCACTGGCTCTACCAAGTGCCCCCCTTGTCGTTCCAGATGATGACAAGGTAGAATGTAATCCTGATCTCCTAAACATGGAGCAGGATTTGGAGGATGAGGCAAGGGATGGAGATGAAAATCCCTATGAAGGGGGTCAACCGTCTAACTCTAACCTCTTCTCTTGCAGTGAGGAGTCTGTAGTATATAACCCTCCTGAGGATATCATGGGTTTTGCATGTGAAAAAGAAGACTCCTGTAAAAGGAATTTAATGGAGTTTTTAGAGCCTGCAGCAGCACTTCTATAGTGGTGCCTCCCATATACCCTGTAGTGGAGGATGCTACCTTTGCTGCCTAGCATAGGCCTAACACCTTGCCTGCAGTCCCTAGAAAGGCCGATAAACAGAACCTTGCTCTGTCTGTTAAGCCATATTATGATTCCCAGCCAGAAGCCGACTCTGTGGCAATCATGGCTGCTCATGGGCTCTCTACAGCCACTAGTACAATGCATACTTAGTCTTCTGACAAGAAATCCACAAGGCTGGATGCTATGGATAAAAGAACGTACACCTCTGCATCCTTGGGCCTAAGAATTAATAATTGCCAGCATATATATGATCAAATATTAGACCAGTATGTAGAAATATGCCTCAACTACTATTCAAGCTTTGCCTTATGGCCCTGCAAGTTTGAACTGCTTAAGGCTGCTTTAGCTGGTACTGATACTGGAAAGCATCTGTTACACCCAGCATTTGATGCCTCTGATGATTTGGCCAAGGCTGCTGCTTCTGGCATTTGCCTCAGGAGATATTCCTGGCTCGGGGTGGCTGAATGTGTTACTGATGTGCAACAAGCTGTGCTGAATTCTCCTTTTAGGGGCTCCAAGCTGTTTGGACAAGATGTTGACAATGCCCTTAAGGAGCTTCAGTCAACCAGAATGACTCTAAGGTCTGTAAAATCCCAGGCTCCTCTACCTGCCAGGGGGTGTAGTAGAAGCTCATTCCATAGACCAGCAGACCATGGTGGCAATGGCTACTGGCAAAGACCTATGGTTGTAGAGGTGACCCTCTTCTGGGTCCCCCTTCCCTGGTACCCATTCCAAGGCAGCCAAATGTATTGATTCAGGCTACCCTGTCACTCCTGATACCTTCTGACTTCCCATTTCCTCCCCCTCCACTGTTGCCTACAGGGGTGAAAGTATGTGTGTGTGTGTGTGGGGGGGGGGAATCTCCCTCCATCTGTCAAAATGGAAGAAGATCACCATGGACAAGTGGGTCCTGGAAATAGTGGAAAAGAGGCATACTCTGGAGTTGCTGTCCAACACTTCAGTCTATCCTTCACCTCCTTCTTATTATCCTCTAGGCCACTTGTCCCATCTGAGAGAAGAAACGCAATCACTAATTCAAAAGAAAGCTATAGAATCCACTCCTGCCCAGAAAAAAGGAACAAAGAGTTCTATTCCAGGTACTCCCTAGTTCCCAAGTGGACAGAAGATCTGCATCCTGTACTGGATCTCAGGGACCTGAACAAATTCATCAAATACAAATGTTTTGAAAGGTGTTTCTTCAGGCTCGCATCCTCTTGCTATAACAGGGGATTGGCTCTGCACCCTGGACATGAAGGATAATTATCTTAAGCCAAGATCTGAAAATACCTCATACTGGAGGGCTACCATTATCAGTTCTGAGTCTTGCCCTTTAGCTTATTCTTGGTGCTGGGAGTATTTAGCATCTGCTCATAGAGCAACATCTGGAGGCAGCTGAGGTCAATAAGCGTAGCCACGTGGCGTATGCCTTGGGGGTGGAGCTACAGCACCACGTTGCCTTGCTGGCCGTGCTCCGCGGGGGACAGAAAACTTAAGGAAAAAAAAAACTCCATGCTCACGGAGATGATGGGGGTTCCAGGAACAGAGCCCACATCCCAATGGCGGCCCTGCGATCGGAGGACTCCACGGCCAACCCGTCACCCAGGTAAGACCTCTCTAATTACAGAAAGGCCATCACAGGAGGATGGGCCCACCCTGGGGTGATCTGGGGGGCTAGGTCTGCTTGGGTGGTTGAGGGAGTCTCTCTGGTCCATAGCAGGGTTCAGTCAGGGAGTTGAGGCTGTCGTCGTTAGTACACCTCGGAAGGATGCCCGGGTGTGGTGCAGATAAAAACAGTTAAACAAAAAATCACATCTGCATCTACTTCAGCTGCAGACTCAGATAAAAAGGTCGAGAAACAGTATCGGGGCACAGAAGGGGAGTGGAATACCTGGATACCCACCCTGATCATCAAGGAGTAGTCCAAGTGGCTGCCTATCAAAGAGTCCCTTCTCTGCACAACCTCTGGATAAAGGACTCCAGAAATTGGATAATATGGCCAAATTGGTGTATACAACAGCTTCCCTGCTCATCAGACAGGCAGTTTACTTAGCACACACAGCCCAGCACCAGAAAACACTGTGGAATACAGTGCAGGCACTGGCTCATAAGACTGTAGGTGAGTTGGCACAGGATCTCGCTGCCACAGCAAAGTCAGGCCTGAATGCCACCCAATATCAGTTTTATATGGCTGTACATAGACAATAATGACAATAATGATTCTACTTCAAGGGTCTTAACCCAACAGTTACATAACTGAAATATGCACTCAGAGGCAACAAAATAACACACTTTTAAGTGTGAAGTTCAATACCTCTGGTAGTGATACACAAAAATGCTCCAGACTTACGCTCGTGCGTACAAAATTAATTTATTAACGGACTACTGCCAGCATTAATAAGAACAGTGGAAAGTGCTTTGTACCCGTAGGGCTACTGTTCACCACAATATTAAATCCAAACAAGCAACACTGGGCAAAAAGTGCTTATTAATAAATATTCAAACAGGCTATGCCTATACAAAATGTTTGCCTCTCACCCAGCTGCCAGATCAGCCAGCAGTGTCACTGAGGCTCAGGACAACCACCCTGTCTCAGTACACTCGGACCAAGGCCATGGTTTTCCAATTCAAAGGAAATTCACTTTTTGGTGACAAAACAGAGACATACATGAAAATAGTGGATGAGCACAAAACCACTTACAAAAACACCACTGACAAGGAAAATGCCTCCACTCCTACAGGCCTTATGGTAGGGGAGGCAGGGGTGAAAGCTACTATCCCAGACCCTACACCTCTTATGAGTACCAACTCAAAAGAAGTTACTACAGAGGCAGAGGTAGGAGGGGCTCTAAGCATGCTGTGGCAGTGCCAGCCACCACACTTCAGCAAAAAAAAAAAACCCTTTGAACTGGAAATCCATGGCCTTGGTCTGAGTGTCCTGGGACAGAATGGTCTGTAGATTTGCGCTATCTGCTCCTCGTCTTAAGCACCACTGTACTCTCTACTCTGACCTCCACTGGTTGTCTCCTTCTTCACGTCAGGCTTATTCATTAGGTTGTCTGACTGACAACATTATTGGTTCTTCTATTCCCTCCACACTCGCTGCTATGCTCACCCCCATGGACTGCCCTTGTTTCCCCCGTTCCATGTCTTTAGCTCTGTTATCTGTCCCAAAATGCTCTACCAGGATGGGTGAACTTGCCTTCTCCTTCTATGCCTCCAAATTTTGGAACTCTGTCCCACTTGATCTTAGGCACTCCAAATCTCACCTCACTTTCAAGAAAGGCCTCTCCAATTACCTCACCTCCCTTGACATTTGCAAATGTCCCTGGCTTCACGAGTCATGCAAATCTACCATTGTCCTGCACTTAAATTTCCCTGCGGCCTCTTGCTTCCTCCCATCCCCACTCTTCCTCAGCTGCAGCTACGCACTTTGTTCCCTGTTTCTGCCTGGGAATTGTCTCCTTGTTGACTTGCCAACAGCACTGTCATGTTTTGTACATTATTAACCCTAAATTGTGCCTTTTTGTCTGTTTTGTTCCTATTATACTGTGTGATATGTACCTCCTCTATGTACTATGTAACTTGCACCTCTGTATAACTGTTTGGAATCTCCTGTTGTACAACACTGTATATGTATTTTTTACCTGTTCCTTGATTTGTACTCTTCTGGGTTGTGCCTGAAAGTAGGCAGTTCTGTCTAGTGCACTTACTACGTTACCAAAAGCAAATAAATAAAATTCTCCAAGTTGCCTAACCATTGCCAGTGGATGAAGGATGGCCCACTACTTCCAGGAATGGGTAAACATTACCACAGACAAGTGGGCCCTGGAGTAGTATGCCAGGGTTGTCCCTGCAGTACAAAAGTTCCCCAAACTTTACAGCCCATTATCTCACAGAAAGAATTCTGCTGGAATTGGAATTAACAAACTACTACAAGCAAAAGCGGTGGAAAGGTCCCTGCCTCACAGTGGGGCAAGGGCCTGTTTTCAAGGTAATTCCTGACCCACAAGAAAAATGGGAGTGGCAACTCATTTTAGACCTAAGATATCTGAGCAAACATAAAAAAGAAAGGTTCAAGATGGTCACACTGGGAACAGTAAATGGAAATTAAGTACTCACCAAAACTCTTGATCTTCCCAAGTATCTTCACCACTCAGCACAATTAGGTCTAGGTCAGAGGATTGGACTCTGTTCGGGAGCTTGTCTCTTTAAGAATGTTTGGTGCTGGGGGAGTCAGTGTTGGAGACAGCGCTGCTCACAAGGCAGATGTACTACATGGTGCTCGCAGACTGGCCCATAACTAATGCCAGCTCCCCGCAGCTCCTCAGCTCTGTCCGCCAGGAGAGGAAGAGAGAAAACAGGATGAGGAAGGAAGGGCAAGAGAGCCCAAGGTATAGGGAGGAAAGGGGAAAACTAAAGATAAAAGGCAGTCTAACAGAAGAGTATAGTTAGGCAGAGGACTAGACGGGGTCAGGAGGTATGACCAAGTGGTCAGCACTGTATTCCTCCAGGAATGCCGGTGTTGTACAGAGCAGGATTATGTCGGTGAAGTGGGAGATGTGCAACTCCTCCAATGTCTCTGCCAGGAAGCACTGCTATGATGTGAAGTCCGCATCAGCAGAGTAGTGAAAGGAGGAATTCTCCTTTAGTGGAAGAAGCAGAAGACTTGGAGGAGCTGGGCTAAGTGGGAAACGGCAGAGAGGTTTGAGATCTGAAGATGACCTCATTTAGTGCCCTCAGGTATCTGGGAAATGCTTCCGCTGATTCCTGAACTCATTCCAGGTTAGGGGCCCCCTTGGGCCAAGGAGACCCAGAAGAAGGGAAGGGGGAGGCAGAGGATGAAGAGTGGGAGCAACCTGGCGAACCAGATAAGGTCCTCTGCAAGGGCTGCAAGACCATTCAGGAGACCCCTCTCAAAGGGGGGGGGGATGCCTATCTCACCAAACTCAGGGCGCCCAACAGCAGCGGGGCAAGCGGGGTGGTGCCCTTGGTGGGGAACCCCCAGATGATGAGAACATAGCTGTACAGAGCTCGATGGGAGGGGCATTGTCCATACCAACTGCAGAACTCCCTCTAAGAGGAGGTGAAGACAAGGAGGAGTCAACGCTATGGCTCCTCCCCGAATGCCTATAGGCTCCAAGGGTGGACCGTGGCACTGACCAAGCCCTGCCCCACTAGAAAGTGACCTACCCCTCAGAAGAGGCCTAAATAAAGAATCCGGGCTACCAGGAGATGGAGAGGGCTGAGTCGCTGAGGAGGTGACTGTGGACCGTCCTCTGCACCATCCCCAGCACCTGAGCCAACCTCCACCCAAAGAAACAGTGGAAGCAGACTCAGCATCGGTGATGACGCCAACTCTCGAATCGATGTCGAGCTCTGCACCACCATCTGCAGAAGTGCACCAATGCAAGAGAGAATCCCCAGTGCCAGCCGGCAGCTCCAGTGGCTTGTGGGAGGCTGTGCTGCGGGTGGCATCGGGGAAAGCCCACAAGCTCTAGACCAACCAAAGGCCTTGGGCTGACTCAGGAAGCATCCAGTGGCTTCTCAGAACTTGGCAGTCAGTCAGGATCATCCCAGTCTTCTCTCTCTGAAGTGGAGGATGAGATCAGGCCCTCTGGCACTTAGAGCGGTGTCGGGGAGAGCCCAGGAGCATGATTGGTGCCGGCAAGCAGTTGGCGTCAGGAGCTGAGGCAGCATCAGGCCATGGCACTGAGGGAACCACCGGAGCAGGCCCACCGTATAGCTGCGGCATCACATCCTGGATCGTCTGAGTCTCTGAAGAAACACTGGACTGCGAGGGATGCTCAGTCACACACCCGCTTCCAGAGGAGGATAACTGCCCCACCAACCCCTCGCTGAGACCCCTTGTTCCAGCAAGACTTGAAATACAGGGATATCTCTCCACTGGGCAATACAGAACCAGGGAGGGGCTCAGGGGAGGAGCCCAGAGACCTTGTTTTGGCATCCTGAGTGCGATACTGACCACCAAAGGTTTGAAGGTCTCTCCCCAACCTTGCTGCATGGATAATAAGGGTGCGGTAATCCTTAGAAAAACAGGAGTCACACTCATCCATGGCATGGTGGGAATCCAAACAAGAAAAACAGCGATCACGTGGGTCCAACATGGAACTGCCACAGAGTCTACCGATGCATGGGGGCAACTCCCACTTTTTTAGAAGACTTTTAAGGTACTGGACCCGGCATCACCACTGATGGAAAGAAAATAAAAAACAGATAGAAAACTTGATGCCACACAAAAAAAATGTCAAAAGAATTAAAAGAAAGCAAAATCAGTGCGCAAAGGGTGTCGAACCTATGGCATTAGTTAGTATATCATCAGTAGGCCAAGGCATGGAACAGAGCTGACGCAGTTGCTGTGAGACTCCTCACTGAGATCTGTCCTAATGGTGGGAAAAACAGAACTGGGGAGCTGGGGGGAGCCAGCATTAGTTACGGGCCAGTCTGCGAGCGCCATGTAGTACGACTGACTCATAGGTGACACCATCTCCGACGCCGGCTCCAAAAATTCTTAAAGAGACAAGCTCTTGAACCGAGTCCAGTCCTCCAACCTAGATCCAAGTGTGATGAATGCTGAAGACTGACTTGGGTAAGATTACATCTTTACAAATATGGGATTGGCTAGGGTCACTGGATCTGACAGATGTCTGTTTTTACATCTCAGTCAAACCTACCCACAGAAAATACCTCAGGTCCAGACTAGGAAACTGTCTGCACCAGTTTGTTGTTCTTCCTTCAGCCTCACCTCAGCATCAAGGGCCTTGGCAAAGTGCCTGGCCATAGTGGCAGCACATCTGGAAAGGAAAGGTGTGGTGTTTTTTAATTACCTGGATGACTGGCTAGTCACAGGGAAAACAGAACAAGAGGCAAAGTGCTCTATCCAGAAGGTAAAAAGCACCTGGAAAGCCTGGTGTTCCTGATAAATCCTTAGAAGTCCTTCACATGACCTGTTCAATACTTGACTTCATAGGTGCAGAACTGGATACTCTGCAGGGGAAAGCCTTCCTCCCTTAGTGAAGGGTAGCATATTTAATTGCCACAGCAAAATCCTTCACTGTGAGCCAGCCAAGGCCAGCAAGGGATTTTCTACAGCTACTGTGCCACATGGCTGCATCCAGATCAGCTGTGTCATGGGTCAGGCTTCTGATGAGAGACAATCAGTACCACTTAAGAGACCACTGGTCTCAAAGATGGTACTCTCTCTCCAAACTAGTGCCAGGGCACTAAAGTGGTGGAAGGATAAAAGCAACCTCAGAGAGGGCACTCCCTTCCTCCAGCCATCCCCAGCAAGTATCCTCACAACAGATGCTTCACTCCTAGTGTGCCTGCCCACTTGGAGGACATCACAGTAAGTAGCATCTAAAGCTTGCAGGACACTCAGAAGCACATTAATCTCCTGGAATGCAGGGCAATACCACTGGCAAGGCAATCCTTCTCCTCCCAGCTGCAAGGTCAGTCTGTCCAGATCAGAACAGACAACACCACAACAATATATCACGTAAACAAGCAGGAAGATACAAGATCCTCAAGATTATGCACAGAGGCAATGAGGATCTGGAATATGGCTTACTCCCTGGATGCAAACATCTGGGCGGGGGGGAGCTGTGCAGCCTGAGCAAGATGGTAGCCAGTAGTTAGTGCTCTGCATATTAGTCGACTTGTGAAACTATTAAAAGCAATCTTTTGGTGGCCCGGTGGCACTGAGGGTTGAGGCGCTGGACGCCACACCCCGCACCACCACGCTGGCGACCCGGGTTCGGGAACAAACCCGGTCATCGGGGGCTGGCAGGGGAGGACTAGAATCGAGCATCCATTGACTGCTCTCCTAGTCCTGGGGTGGGTTGGGGAATACCATCGCATGGCAGTGAGCTCTGGGGATGCCTGGAGGTACTATCAGCGTGATGGCAGCTGGGGGTTGGGGGGAGTGCGGCGGATGTTGTCATGTAGTGCCTGACATCAATGCACATCCGCATCCCTGAGGGACAGAAAACCAGAGGAAAATGGCTGGGCATGACCGTGCAGCTTCATGGCTGCACCCTGCACTACCCAGAGGAATTGCAAGGAGTCCCATCGGGGAGGATCCAGGGATGTCCTGGCTGAGAGTGGCAGAGGGGGCCCTCCAGCAGGACAGCATGACAGCCATCCCAGACCCTCCTGGGTGCGGTATGAGCCACCCAGCTCTCGGGGTGGGAAGGGCTGGTGGCTGGATGCCCCAAGCTGGTCTTGCTGCAGAAAGGAGACAAAAATAGCAGTGATAAAACAAACAAAAAAAAAAAGGTGATTTTTGGGGTGACATCTGTAATTTCGGAATGGCAGTAATTGTGTGGGATAGTCTGCTCATCAAGATGGGACACCCACTTAAAGACAGACACCAGACTGATGGCGCTAAGGGCAAAATTCTAAGCGGTGCTCCAGCTACATGGTCCACGTCACAAATCCAGCCCAATGCAACTGACAGTCCCAGAGAAGAAACGCTTTGATCACTAGGTCTAAAAATTACTAGGTTATTTCCTCGGTGGCAAGGCTATCCGACAAATTTGACAGCCTTACTAATTGGGTGATCAGCGTGGAGTCTGTGGTGGATGCAGTATCAACAGCGATGGTGGAGGCTACGAAGCGGGTTGATGCGGCCATGGGTGCCATTACTATTGTTATCAAAGAAAATGATCACCTGAGAACTCGACTAGAAGCCCTGGAAAATCAGGCAAGGGCTATGAACATTAGATTGCTGGGTCTTCCGGAAGGATGCAAGGGGGATCACTTAGTCCGGTTTCTTCAGGAGTGGTTGTGGCAGCAATTGAGTGGGAAACCACTGCACACATCCAGAGGATCCAGCAGGCCTACAGCATGGGTGTAGGCAGGCATACTCACTATACACATTTGTGTACAGGTTTGCTGAGTGCCTGTCCCAAACCATATGCCTTTTCGTTAACATTATCATTCTGACCTGTACTAGTTAAGTTAGTGTAGGCCACTGAGCAGTGTCTCTGTTTAAACTTTTACTGTCTAGGAGATAGATATGGGTACCAGCTGTTTAGAGATTGGATGAGTCATCTGACAACAATCCAATTGTTTGTTATGGGGGCAGCATTTAAAAAGGATATGTAGTGTACATTTTTTTAATGGGGGCAGCAGTTGGAGAGTGTGTGTGTACAAAATGGAAATTTCTGGCTACACCCCCAGCCTGGCACTGGATATGAGGTACTGGAGGGAGGATGCCCTTCCCCCATGTAGGACCCCCCCCGGGGTAAATCCACTGGGTTAATCAGGTGGTAGGGAGAGGTGGATGTCAGCTAGAGATGGCAGGGACTCAGCTGATAGCCAACGTCCACTTCCTGGAGAGAAACACTGTTATAGAAACAAAAAGGAAAAGAAAAAAAAGGAAATGCAGTAAGGAACTTCCTGGTGCTGTGCATGACCATTGTACACTTAGTATGGCCACTTCTGTTGCCTGTTTTCAGAATGTTTCTACAGCTGAAATATGTGCTTCTGCCACATGTAGCACTGTGCATATTTTCACTAAACACTACAGTCTAGACATTACCTCTTGGTGGCGTGTTGGCTTTGGTCTTACTATTCTGCAAGGCCTTTTGTCCTGATTACATATCAGACTTTGTAATCCTCTCTGTGTACATTATGTACTGATTGGGAATTGTTCCAATGGTATGGCACAATGGAGAAGATGTCCTCAATGAAGAGAGCAGTTAAGGGAACTGAGGAGCGATCTGTCCATGTTTTACAGGTGCCAACATTACACATCATTGTGGGCGTCCCCCAGCTCAGAAGTTTCCAAGTGGTTCTGACACCAAGAGCTTACAGTTTCAATGGTTATGGCCCTATGGAGGAGATTCTTTCAAAGCTCAACTGTTACTGGTAAGTAACTGCTCTATTCTTCCCAGCAGCAATCTCCCTTGACAGAAAACCTGCCTTCTTCTGGGTGATTCCCAGTTGGTATTTACCACAGTGAATACTCAAAATCAGTCTGTCCTCCTAGGTCGTGGATCTCCTCCAACAATGCTCCAACCTCTGCCTTCTTGTCTTCTTCTCCCCCCTTAGCTCACCGTCATACCACGGCATGAAACCTGTGGGTGTACACGGTTAGGTGCCATGTGATCGAAGTCCACCGTAATAGTCCTGCTATGGGCCACCACAGCATCCTCCATTCGAATGGCACAAGCTGCCACCAAACCCGAGATATCTGGCACAGCCAGGAGCCCTTCTGGCTGTAGCCCTCTTAAAGGGCGGTACTGGACCATCTCCACTGGGGATGGACTACAAGGGGGGGGCTTTGAAGTAGAACTTTATGATACAATGATTTGACCAACTGACTGGATCAATCTTGAGCCCCTTGAGTCCCAGGGAATATACTAAGTCCAGGGCCTAGTAATGTAGATGAGTCGCAGAAGTAACAGCATGTGAAAGGCCCAGGGACTCCATTCCCAGGAGGAAATCTCCAAAATGCGAGAGTTTGTCATTGACCCATGCATTGAAATCACCCCGCGACTCTCACACCCTTTTGACAATGAAATCTGTGATTTCCTTCAGAAAATCCCCCTCACACCCCGGAGGTGGGTATACGAGGAGGATCCTGCAACCTGCACCTGCATTACTATGCACAACACACATTCAAATGATGAGGTGTCTCCCACTGGATGCACCGCCATGTTCAGCTGAGACGTAAAACAGATGTGCCACCCCAGCCCCCCACAGCGCCACGATCCTTCTTCAAGCAGTAAACCACGAAGAATCTGACTGGGATGGCTGACTCTAACACAGAGCCATCATCATCATCATCAAGCCAGGTCTCCATCATGCAAGCCTGATCGATCAAGGAATCTGAAATAAAAACTATTATAGTAGTGGTCTTATTCCTCACTGATCTGGCATTGCATAGCTCTGTCTGAAGAAGAAGACCAGAGGTGGCAGGCTCTTCGGCTACCTGCCCACTCAGTCCAGTGGGAGCTCTGGGTATGGGAAGTAAACACGTCTGGCCTCTCTTCAGATCCCATTTTGCCCCAGGATGTCTCCTGGTCCTTACTGTCTTATTATACATAGATACATAGATACATAGACAGTGTCGGCAGATAAGGGCCTATGGCCCACCCAGTCTGCCCATTTGAGCTTGCAAGTTCAGTTTGTTTTCCTAGAAGTCTGTTGTACCTTACCCCTGACCTCCAGAATTCCTTTATGTCTATCCCATGCATTCTTAAATCCCGTGATTGTTTCAGCCCCCACCACTTCCTCTGGCAGTATAAAGGCAAATAAACAAATCAAAACGAAAGAAAAAGCCACTATGGTTCTCAAGAGAGGTGGCTGTGAAAGTCAGGAAGAAAAAGATAGCATTCCGGAAGTATAAGGAAACACAGAAGGAGCAGGACAGAGAGCTGTACCAATTAAGGCAGAAAGAAGCAGGGAGGGAAGTCAGAATAGCAAAGGCCCAAACTGAGGAAAAGATAGCCAACTCAGTTAAGAAGGATAAAACCTTTTATAGGTACATCAGCGGCGTGAAAGACAAAGGGAGGGATAGTGAGGCTGAATAGAATGAGCGGTGGGTGGGCAGAGGGGACAGTGAAAAAGCAGGAATACTGAATGAATATTTCTGCTCAGTATTCTAAAAGGAGGGAAGTGCCTAATCAAATTAACAGAAGCACTCTTGATAGAGAGTCGATCCAGTCCTTTCACAGAAGAAAGGGTTCTGCAAGAACTCCTAAAACTGAAGGTGGACAAAGCAATGGGTCCTGATGGAATTCACCCCAGAATTCTAAAAGAATTAATGAAGGAACTAGTGAAACCACTGGCTACTCTTTTTAATAAATCATGGGAGGATGGTGTGGTACCCGAGGACTGGAGGAAGGCGGATGTGATTCCCCTTCACAAAGTGGGACCAAGACAGAGGCAGGAAACTACAGACCTGTCAGTCTGACCTCTGTGGTAGGGAAAGTGATGGAGTCACTTCTGAAGGAAAGAATAGTTGAGTACCTAGAGGTTAGTGGAGCACAGGATCCAAGGCAGCATGGGTTCACAGCAGGAAGGTCATGTCAGACCAGATCTAATAGATTTCTTTGACTGGGTGACCAAGTAGTAGACCAGGGAGGGGCTGTGGACATGGCCTACCTAGACTTTGCTAAGGCATTTGACACAGTCCACACAAAGATTGATAGTCAAATTAACCAGCCTGGGAGTGGGTCCCAGGGTGGTAGCCTGGAGTAAAACATTGGCTGGACAACAGGACACAGAAGGTAATTGTAAATGGAGTCCACTCTGAAGAAAGGGGGGTTACTAGTGGGGTACCGCAGGGTTCAGTATTGGGTCCAGTCCTTTTTAATGTCTTCATCAGTGACATTGCAGAGGGACTGGAAGGAAAAGTATGCCTTTTTGCAGATGACACAAGATCTGCAACAGGGTTGATACACAAGGAGGCATGAAAAGGGACTTGGCAAGGTTGGAGGAATGGTCAGGCGTATGGCAGCTAGAGATTCAATGCAAAAGTGCAAAATAATGCACCTGGGAAACAAGAACCCAGGAAAGAATACACAATGGGTGGGGAGGTAGTAACAACAACAAAACAGGAAAGGGACTGGGGTAATCATATCAGATGACCTTAAGGTTAGCAAGCAATGTGAGAAGGCAGTAGGGAGGGCCGGGGTATACTGGGATGTATAGAGAGGCATCAGCAGCAGAAAACAGGAAGTTGTTATCCCTCTTTACAGACAGTTGGTGAGACCCATCTGGAATACTGTGTCCAGTTCTGGAGACCCCATCTCCACTAAGGACATAGACAGGATAGAAGGCAGTCCAGAGGAGGGCAACTAAAATGGTGCAGGGTCTGCAAGAGAAGCCGATGAGGAGAGACTAAAGGAGCTTAATATGTATACCCTTGAGGAAAGAAGGAGAGGGGACATGATATAAACTTTCAAGTACCTCAAGGGAATCAACAAAGTCCAAGAGGGTAGCATCTTTCAGAAAAGAGACTTGCAAGAACAAGGGGACACAATTTAAAGACAGAAGGAGGGCGGTTCAGGGAAATGTAAGGAAGTATTATTTCACAGAGAGGGTAGTGGATGCATGGAACAGCCTTCCTGAGGAAGTTGTGGGGTCTAAAACTGTGGGAGAATTCAAGAATGCATGGGACAGACATAAGGCAATTCTTGTGGGGGGCAGGAAGATAAAGGCTGTTGGTTAACTAGGATCTGCGGCCTATCCTGTAGGTAGGGAAATGGGCAGACTAGATGGGCCTAGCGGTCCTCATCTGCCATCAAACTCTATGTTTCTATGTTTCTATGGCAGGGTGTTCCACTTGTCCACCACCCGTTCTGTGAAGAAATTCTTTCTCATGTTTCCTCTGAATCGTCCTCCCTCCAACTTCATCCCATGCCCTCTAGTCCTGGAACATCTTTTCGCTTAAAATAGTGTTTTCCTGCACCCTGTTCCTCCCTGTAAGATACTTGCATGTCTCTATCCATCCCTCTCTCCCTCCTCTCCTCCAGGAGTACATGTTCAGTTCCTTCAACCTGTCTTCATAGGACTTGTGATGCAATCCATGCACCATCTTGTTGCCCTCCTCTGAACCTTCTCTACCCTGTCTATGTCCTTACGGAGGTATGGTCTCCAGAACTGTACACTGTACTCCAGGTGGGGCCTCACTAGTGTCTTGTATAGCGGAATTATGACCTCCCTTTTCCTGCTGGTAATGCCCCTGCCTATACATCCCAGCATCCTATTTGCTTTACCTGCTGCCTTGACACACTGTTTCCCTACCTTGAGGTGATCAGAGATGATAACCCCAAGATCCCTTTCCTGCTTGGTGCATGCTATATCCTCACCCCCCAACTGATATATTGTGCTAGGGTTATTGTGCCCCATATGCACTATCTTGCACTTCTTTGCATTGAATTTCAATTGCCAAACCCCTGACCATTCTTCAAGTTTCTGCAGGTCGCTTCTCATTCTGTCTACACTCTCTGGTGTGTCTACTCTGTTACAGAGCTTTGTGTCATTAGCACCCTCCCTGTCAGCTCTTCCCAAATCCATCACTCCACCTCTCCACCTCCTCACAATCCCTGCCTCCCTGCCCCGACAATATGCAGCATCCGGCAGGAGTGGTTTCGGAAGGGGCACAGATCCCAGAGAAGGGTCAGGGAGCAGATGAGCCCAGAGGTCGCTGCCCTAAACACATCCCGGTAATACTAGAAGTATAATACCCAGTAAATTACTCCATACCCCACTCCCTGCAATCGTCCTACAAACCACCACCTTCCACATACTAACACACTCCAGTGACACTGTAGACTATTCTTCTCACCTTCAAACACATACATACCCATACATATACTGTCTAATAAACAATATGTACACCCCTACACCTAAGCATACATGCCCCACTGACACCAAAGATAGCAAATATTTTACTAAATAAAATCACACAAAAAAGTAAGTCAAACAGTTGAAGAACACAGTCCAATGGTGCGATTACTCCATCAACAGGTTAAAAGTCTATTTTTTTTGTCCAAAACAGCATACCACCTCTAACACGAGCAATGTTTTTCTGCTCTTACCAGAAGCCAATGACCAAAAGAATATACTTGTGCAGTCACCAAAGGCAGCTCTCCCACTGTAGCCTTCAGGCTAAAAAGTCCCCATGAAACCAAAAGGAATAAAGATATGAGCCAATAGGGTCTCTCACCGCTCACAGACCCAGTCCCAAACAGTTGGTGAAACAGTGTAGTCAGTGAAGTCCTCCCAGTCTCTCTTTCGAGTCCTGGCTCTCTGCTCAACTCCAACTTTCCCTCAGGGCTTCATACACAGCCCCAAACAACTCTGATGGTGATCCACCAAACCCCCAATCCAATCAATCAATTCCTTTTACACAGAGATATCACAATATCCTCAACACTTTCCAGCTGCACGAACATCGGCAGCCAGATCATGCTTAATACAAAATAAATGACGATGATCATTCTGGGTATCCAGACTGCATGCAAGCATCTCCAATTAAAGGAAAGTTTCATTCAGTATAGGCCATTTTCCAGAAAAGGAAAACAACATGTTTTAAACTATTTCAAGGTGTGGGATTGGTAATGATCTACAATATAGGAAAGGAAAGGAAAAGGGGGAAATTGTTTAACTAGGAAAGGCACACTAAGCCAAAGCTTGTTTTCACGTGCGACCTGGGAGCACAAGGAAGTTAAGTGACTTGCTCAGGCCACACAGCATGCAACTGGGGACTGTGGGATTCAAACCATGGTCTCCAGGTTTGCAGCTCAGAGCCCTAAACCTCTGCACTATACTGCCTCCTAACTGAAATTAGGCTTTCCCTGTGAATTTCATGTTTCTGTAATATAGTGTTTTCTGGTATTTTGTCTGTTATACTGAATTATAAACATCTTTACATTGCTGAGAATAAAAGACTAGCAGGAGAATTACTGAACTCACTACGACCTTCTTTTCAAAAGATGTTCACCACCAGCACCAGGACATGGAAACATTATTTTGCCCTTCAGCCATGTGTCTAGCCTGTTCTATGGATGTATCAAGGACATACAAATGTTGCAGTTTGGTGCCATTGAACTGGATGGCGGCCATTTGTTTAACACAAAATAACAACAATTTCTGACACTGATTTGAAGAAAATGGTGACAGGAAAGAATGGGCAAAATGGTGTGCTACACTGTTACAACTTACCATCCTGGTCTGCTGTTAGTAGGTTAAGTTGATGCAATGTCAAAATCTGTGCTTCCTCGATGTCCCTGTAAGTCTGCATAAATTCTGTAATAACAGTGAACAGAAATTAGATTTAAACAAATCCTTACCAGCTACTAGTAGGCTGTTTTATCTGTTCCCAGGCAGTTTGTTCAAATTTAATAAAAAACACAACTTGAGTCTCCTGATCATACCGAAAAGATATGCTGACATATTTAGCAACCAGTACACAGTACACAAAAGAAAAACAAGTACTGTGCTACAAGTTACGGATGAAAATACATTTTTGATAGGCCTAATTACCGACTCTACTATCACCCTTCCTGGCTACTCAATCTTTAAACAGGATCGGCTCACCAAAAGAGGTGGTGGCTGTGCTATATACTTAAAAGACACCCTTATGGGTCATGCCATAAAACTGCCTTGTTTTGGGAACACCACGCAAGCACTAGCTATCAAGGTACTTCTTGGGGCACAAAACAAATCATTTACCATTCCTGTCTATTTACATACCTCCCAAGGAATCCACCACTGGCTTTAATAACCTCATGGAATATCTTCAGAGTGTGTCTCAGAACTCCAAAACTATAGTCATGGGAGACTTCAATGTAAACTGCCTCTCCCCTGATATTGGTCACATCAAGGATGCCATCTCCGCCGTGCACCTTAGCCAGCTTGTCAACGTCCCCACCAGAATAAATTATAGAACAGGCACCAGTACCCTACTGGACTGGGTCCTATCCAGCCATCCTGAGTGCATCACAAACAACGCTGTACTCCCTGACTCCCTGAGTGGCCACTTCCCCATACTATGTTACTGGTCTAATAAATTTAATAAACCACCACCTAATGTGACCCTCAGTAGGATCCTAACTCCAGGACACCTGGAGCCACTTAATTTCGACTACGAAGCCAGGATTGGTCACAGTTGGACTCCTCCAAAGATATCGATGAGGCACTTGATTTTTTCATCGACCACTTTAATGCTGCCTGTAATATCCACACCCCTTTGAAAAAGCGGAAAGTCAAGGGGTCAGCAACCCTTGGATAACACTGGACCTATTAGGACGCATGAAGACTAGGGACTGCCTCTGGTACTGTGCCAAAGCTACCAGAAAGCAGGCAAATAGACAGGCGTATAAAAAAATCCAGAAATGACTGCATCAAAGCCATTCATCATGCTAAAAATCAGTACTATATGGAAGCGCTCTCCATCTCCTGGGGGGATAGTAAAAATTTCCAGAATAACATCAAGGATATTACCAGCACTGTGCCCAAGAGAGCACCCAATATGCTCAATATTGATGGAACCCTGACACTTGACCCTATGACCATGGCCAACACTTTTAATAACGCCTTTACAGACCTCAGCAGTGTCTCCCACACAGATTTTTACATGATCCCTGCCCCCACAAACCCCCCAGTAAACACTGTTCAGCAACAAGCTCCCCCCCCCACTTCAAAGAGGTCTCCTTATGCGAGGCTAGAAAGTACATTTGGAAAGTACTTGGTAAATCCAGATTCAGTGGGGACAGCTTCAGCCTCAAACTTATTAACCTCACCCTCGAGGAAACTCTTGCACCCCTTACCAATATAATGAACCTCTCCCTAAGACTTGGGCAATTCCCCCCAAAATGGAAGCAGGCACTAGTAACCCCGGTGCATAAAAATGGAGATAGGGCTCAATACTCCAACTACAGGCCAATCTCCATTCCCCCCTTAAAAGCCTTGAGCGTATAATTGCGTATCAACTTACGGAATACTTGGACAAACACAAAGTTCACTGTCCCCAACAGCATGGCTTTTGAAAAACGGCCACAGTACAACTACTGCTCTGTTAGAATTCACTGGATTAATAAATAACTCACTCGATCAAAGCCATCTGGTTATAGCTGCCTTCATCAATCTGACGAAGGCCTTTGATACAGTGAACCACTCACTGCTACTCAAACAACTAACACAAGCAGGACTATCAAGTGATACTGTCAACTGGTTTAAAAGCTACTTAGCAGACCGCTCGCAACAGGTCAAGATATCCAATGTCCTCTTCAAAAGTAAGCCAGTCCACACTGGAGTGCCTCATCTTGGGGCCCCTTCTCTTTAGTATCTTTCAGAATAACCCACCATGCACCTGCAAAGAACAGATTCTGCTCTTCGCAGATGATGCCGTGATCTATTCTAGTAACCCGGATCCCCATATCCTCCAGGATAACCTTCAACTCAGTTTCTCAGAAGTGGAGAGGTGGTTCAATACCCAAAAACTGGTGCTTAACTATAAGAAAACAAAAGTGATGCTTCTCAATAGTGCCCACAACAAACACAAGTCTAAACCTTTTGTCATCACAAACTGCACTGGCACCCAGCTTGAGCAGATACACTTCTTCAAGTATCTTGGGATCACTGTCAATAGCTCGCTAACCTACTCCCAGCACATAGGCAACATAGCCTGAGCAGTCAACATAAAGATCGGCCTATCCCGTACACACAAGCATAGCCTAACTCCCCAGGCACTAAGAACAGCTATCTTCAGCTCCAACATCTTCATAATTGAATACGGGTTGGTCATATATGGCTCTGCCTCTGCTACCTCCCTCCATAGGATAACCACTGCTCTAAATAAAGCTTGCAGACTCCTGACAGGAGCTGCCCACCTCACACACACACGTATGATCTTTACTCCCAAACTGGATAGCTTCAACTATCCAGCTGGATCCAATATCAAACCTGCTTGCTAGCCAAGAAGGTTCAACTTGGTCTACTTCCCACTGGGGTCCAAAAGCTCCTCACCCCTTGTCGGGGCACGGAACATACTCATAGCTCAGTTACCCAGGTTTTTATGGTTCCGAGACACTGTACCACGTTAGGTCCATGGTCTTTTGCCTACAGAGCCCCCCTTTGACTCAACTCCCTAGGTAAGGACATCTCTTCTGAAGCAAAACTAGGACCTTTCAAACACAAGCTCTGGTGGCACCTACTGGCTAACAGTTTCTGTGACTGCTGCCCCTAATAAACTTAGCCCTTCATGCGAATACCACACGGCCCTTTATCTCTTCCCTTCCCACAACCTCTCCTCCTACCCCCCCCCATATTCCCTGCACCTTCGTGGTCGTCTTGCTACCCACTGTATGGAGTTACATCTCATCTTCTCCCACTGCTGCTCACTTAATCCCCCCTCCACCTGTGCCTCCACCACACCACTGTTTTGCTCCTCTCCCGTACCCCTTCCCCTCCCCACCATGTTTCACCTTTTCTCCCTACCCCTCCATTCCCCATTCCCTACTCTTCCCCCATTCTCGTTTTCTCTCTATCACCCACCCTCCACCCCCCCCTTCTTACCGGGGCCCTCGACAAGGCCTACTAAGCCACACTCCTACTCCAGGACACACGACAAGGCCTACTAGGCTGCACTCCTACTCCAGGACCCTCAACATGGCTTAATACACCACACTCCTACTCCAGGACCCTCGACAAGGCCTACTAGGCTGCACTCCTTCTTACATTTCTATTATTCTCACCCTTTTGTTTTATTTTTAATTTTAATTTTAATTTTATTCAATTTTATATTTTAGTATAACTTACAGCTCTGTTATTGATTACGTACATTTTATTTTCCTCAAAGTATTGTGATTATGTTCATTATTTCCTCTGCGTGTTGATTACCTTTATTTTGTTTGTGTTTTAATCATCTGACGTGGAACCTTTGTAAAAGAGTTGTACTAGTCAAAGTTATTGTAATCCAAGATTGAATAAATAAAGTAATAAAATAAAAATAAAATAGATACATTTGTATTATAAACAGCTAGAAACAGGGAGGAAGACAGAGAGGTGTACCTAAGGAATCTAAAGGAAGTGGGGAAGGCAGTTAGGAGTGCAAAGGCGCAGACCAAGGAAAGATTAGCACAGACAGTGAGGAAAGGAGACACAACTTTCTTTAGGTACATCAGCGAAAGAAGGAAAACTGGGGGGGGGGGGATTATAAGGCTCAAAGGGGATACAGGGGAGTGCAAGGAGGGAGACCTGGAGAAGGCAGAAATACTGAATGAATACTTCTGTTCTGTAGTCACTGAAGAGGGGGCGGGTCAGGGACCACAACTGAGTAACAGACACGAAGGGAGGGGAGGTGGACACATCTCCATTCACAGAGGAGAGAGTCCTGGAGGAACCCACAAAACTAAATGTGGACAAAGCCATGGGGCCAGATGGCATACACCTGAGGATATTAAGGGAGCTGTCAAGGGCGCTTGCAGCACCTCTGGCAGCCTTGTTTACCGACACTCAACACAGGGGTGGTTCTGGAAGACTGGAAGAGGGCACATGTAGTCCCTCTTCACAAAAGTGGTAGTAGGGAGGAGATAGGGAACTGTAGACCGGTCAGCCTCATCTCAGTAGTAGGTAAGATCATGGAGGCACTACTTAAAGAAAGAATAGTAGTGTACTCAGAAGCCAGCAATGCCGAGGATCCAAGACAGCATGGATTCACTGCAGGAAGGTAGTGTCAGACAAATCTAATAGATTTCTTTGACTGGGTGACAAAGGAGGTAAATTGGTGGGGGGATATCGCCTACCTCGATTTCAGCAAGGCCTTTGACATCATCCCACATAGAAGACTGGTTAACAAAATGGGTAGTCTGGGCATGGGGCAAATGGTGGTAAACTGGGTGAGAAACTGGCTAACAAACAGGAGGCACAGGGTGGTGGTAAATGGGATCCAATCTGGGATGAGGGGCGTGACCAGCGGTGTACCTCAAGGATACATCCTGGGGCCAGTCTTACTCAGTGTCTTCATTAGTGATATTGCAGAAGGGCTGGAGGGAAAGGTCTGCCTGTTTGCAGATGACACCAAGATCTGCAACAGGGTGGCTACATCAGACTGGGTGGAGACAATGAGAAGGAGCCTGGGGAAGCTTGAAAAATGGTTGGAGGTGTGGCAACTAAGATTTAATTCAAAGAAGTGCAAAATAATGCACCTGGGAAGAGGAAGCCCTAGGGAGAATTACAGGATTTTGTTGGGGGGTTGTTGACTATCACCAATGAAGAAAGGGACCCGGGGATTATCATTTCAGATGACCTAAAGGTGTCCAAGCAGAGTACAAAGGTGGTGGGGAAGGCCAGTGGCATGCTGGGGTGCATAGCCAGAAGCATCAGAAGTAGAAGGTGGGAGGCGGTGATGCCATTGTGCAAAACACTGTCAAGGCCTTACCTGGAGTACTCTGTGCAGTTCTGGAGGCCACACCTTCACAAGGACATTGAAAGGGTGGAGGCAGTTCAGAGAAGGGTGATAAAGATGGTGCAGGGCTTGCACCAGAAAACATATGAGGAGAGGCTAAAGGATCTCAACGTGTACTCGCTGGAGGAGAGGAGGGACTGGGGTGACATGACAGAAACATTCAAGTACCTCAAGGGTATAAACAAGGAGCAGGGGGGTGACATCTTCCAGTATCGGAAGAGTACAAGAACAAGGGGGCATGATATGAAATTAGAAGGGGGCAGGTTGAGGGGAAATGTGAAGAAATGTTTCTTCACAGACAGGGTGATGGATGCATGGAATAGCCTGTCACAAGAGGTGGTGGGAGTGAGGACAGTGGATGGATTTAAACATGCCTGGGACAGGCATAGGGGAACTTTAGAAGCAGGGAGGAGTAGGAAGAGGCCAGTGACCAGGTAGGGTCAGTAGCTGCACAAGTGTAGGGTTACGGGCAGACTGGATGGGCCTAGTGGGCCTTATCTGCCAACAATTTTTATGTTTCTATTCATGGGGAAGGGCAAAAAATGTTGTCTGTAATCACTGTTAAAAGATGAGTTTTTGGAGCTACGAGACAGGTGTTGCTAACGTGAATCCGCTGTGTACTTAAGCACCATTTGTCAATATTACTTTCCAGTTGACCTAGTGATGCTGGAAGTACAGTAGCTGAGTAAGTTAACATGTGGGAGAAGTAGGCTTCCATCCTGAAACTGGCTGTCAGCCCTGAACCACTAGAGTCTTGTTTACACTTTGCAAATATTGTGTCTGGACACTGGGAGAAAGGAGGTGGCCACCCCTCATTTTGAGTGTCTGTTCCTGTCGGGCTTAGAGCAGCACTGAGGTCACTGGTGACCACGCAGCTTGTGCTCTCCCCAATACAAAACGGTTGCCCTTACACAAGGCAGGAGGGAGAATTTAAAAAGTGACCCAAGCCATGACCTGCCAACAACCCCGAGATTTCACATCTTCCCATGAAATCCTTGAGGTGGGGGAAAAAAGATCCTTATATTGTGAGTGGAAATGGCAGGAATGGAGCTAAGGGAGGCAGTAAGCTGATGGGAGACCACTAAACATTTAATGATGTAGAGGAAGCAAGACAGGCACAATGGAGGAAGAAAGCAAGGTACTAACACCAGGGATAAAACATAATATACACACATATATATACATATATATATATATATATATATATACACACACATATATATATATATATATATATATATACACACACATTTTTTCCACCCTCCATGACCCAACAGGGGCTACGGTCCCCAACCACTGATTGCTCTGCAGGCCACCTGGAACTCCCCATGGATTAACCTCATGGGTAGAGAAGCTAGGAGAGGGTGCCAGCATACCCCACCCCTAGTAGTAGTCCCCTGATAGAGAGTTGTGGAAGAAAACAATTAGCTCCGCGGATGTGTAAGACTATCAACCCGTTGTAAGTAGATTAGAGTTATGTCCCTTTAAAACTACTCAAAGTATAGTGCTCTGTGAAGGTACAACCTGTAGACAGATTTACCCTGTAACCCACAAAAGAATAAACAAATGTCAGCAAAAGCAAAACCAATTTATTAGTTTAAACCTGTGTGTCTGTCCCCAACGAAACGTATGCAGTGCTCAATTCATGTCATATTCAAGTCAAAACCTTAAAGAAGTTAATACATAAGATCTGCTCCCCAGTAAACATTTATATAGACTTTGTCTTTACACTTATATATCACTGTTAAAAAAAAAAAAGTCAGGAGGGAGGATCTAATAAGTGACCCCCTCCGTGACCTGCCAACAACCCTGAAATTTCACATCTTGCCATGAAATCCTTGAGGTGGGGGAGAAAAGATCCTTATATTGTGAGTGGAAATGGCAGCAATGGAGCCAAGGGAGGCAGTAAGCTGATGGGAAACCACTGAACATTTGATGATGTAGAGGAAGCAAGACAAGCACAATGAAGGAAGAAAGCAAGGTACTAACATACACCAGGGATAAAACATAAATAAAACAAATTATTTTCAAGACAAAACATTAAGGGCGTTACTACATAAAATCTGCTCCCTGGTAAACATTTATATAGACTGACTCTTTTTAAACTTGTACACTACTGTTAAAAAACTAACAAAAAAATTGTTAAAAGTAGAAGCTGAAATGAAGCGTTAAGTAGCCAGTACTTAGCTGACCCAAGCGCTGTGAGATACACAGTCCCTCAATGCCACACATGGCCAGATATGAAACTAAGCACGTCCCCAAAGCAAAGCGCTCAGCTCTCAGGTAGGGAGTGCATCCCCAGTTCTGAGAAAAAGTGTTGGTACATTGTAATACAACTTAAATACTGCTCCAAAAAATGGTTTCAAAGTATTAACCATTACAACCAGGGATTGGGTACCATAAATTATAGTAAACTAACCCTAAGGAGTCATGGAGCAACTGCAAAGCCAAGCACCTTATACACTTAGGGTTCGATTTATTCAGGCAACTTATAAAATGGGTGGCAGCATTAAAGACACATGATTGGGTAAAAGTAGTCAGGTGACTGTTCATTATTAAACCATAATTAACAGTCATCCTGGCATTTAGTGTAGTCGGGAGTAAATCAGCACATCACAATCCAAGCTGCAATCAATGCCCCCACTAGTCCAAATCATACTTTACAAAGATGGCAGCATTTACCACTAAAACAATTATGCAGACAAGGCAATCTGAGTAAGTAACATGTTGCACAACTGAGATGTAAATAAAAAATTAATGAGCCATCTCTTGGGCCGCACTGAAATTTTGGAATGCCCTCCCAGAGGATATCCAAAAACATGAATCTCCCATATCCTTTAGAAAACACTACAGAATTGTACTTGTATCTAAACTGGGCTGCAACTGCTAGACTGGGGCGCTGTAGGACTGAACTGACATCTTGGGATTAACAAGGTCCTAATATAGGAAATTAAGGCTACTGTACTATATATCTTTGTGCAACTAAATATAATACCTGCTGGTTTTTTTTCTGTCACTAAAGCAGATTTATTTATTTAGTTTTTGTTAACCAGCTAGGTACACTAGACAGCATACCTGCCTATTTTCAGGTATGACCAGGGAGATTACAACAAAGGGTATGTAGACAATAGTAGATACAAGAAAACATCATGGGAACAAGTAGGAGTCAGACACAGCACACATACACAAAATGTCAGCAATGACAGTACATTTGCATGAATCTATATGTAGTAACAAAACAGGAATATAAGTGCAAATAACTAACAGTCATAAGTCATACAACTAGTGAGTAAGTGCTAGAAGAGAGGAAATAGCAAGATTTCCAGGCAGGTTTTGAGAGTAGTAGAAGTTGGAGCCGGTAGGCAACTAGGAGGAACCAGTACAGGCATGGGTGGATAGAGAACAGGAGCAAGGTTCAGAGCTTAGAAGAGCCATACGAAGCTCCCGTTTGAAGCTGCGTGGAAAAGGGGAGATTCTTAGATTCAGTGGAAGGGCATTCCATAGTTTAGAGGCCCAGCTAGAGAAAGCATTCCACCCCATTTTGGTTTACATCTCAGTTGGACAAGAAGGGATTTGTCAGCTGATCTCAGTGCATAGGCAGAGGTCACAGGTTTGAGCAGTAGAGCCAATTTGTCAGGTATCTGGGAGATTATATTCTTTATAAAACAGTAGGAAGTAAACTGATGGAAGGCTGAGGGGGTAAACCATCCCAAACTGGAGTATAATGTGCATCGGTGAGTAAGTTTGGGTAATGACAGAGCAAAATGGCAAATGCTATTGTAGAAGACATCCCACTTTCAGAGCAGCCCTCCAGTAGTTGCCGGAAAGGCTATTAACCCATATGCCAATTTGAGTCTCAGGATCCCCTGTGCAATGAGCATCCTCGCTGTGGATGTTAGGCTGTGTCCCACCTTATATGCCAGTCCAAGCTGAATATTGATGGTTTAATTAAAGAGGCTAGGTGTAGGTCAAAATCCAAGGCGGGATCAAAGAATTACTCCTAGGTATTTAAAGTAGGTAACTGTGTTAAGAGAAGAGCCATCAAATGCTCTGATACTTAATGGCTGGGTGCTGGACCGAATTTTTGAACCTGAACCGAAGAGCACAGTCACTGTTTTATTTTTATTTAAGACAAACTTGTTTTGCAATAGCCGGCTTTGAAAGGCATTAAAGTTACTATTGAGATTCAGGTTGATATCTGAGAGGTTTGAGAAGGATGAGTAACGAACAAGATCGTCTGCATATAGCAGACCTGAGCAAGCACCAGTGAGCGGTGGGATGTCGTTTATGAAGACCGTAAACAGGAGAGGACTAAGAATCGAACCCTGGGGCATTCCAATCCAAGTGGGAGCAAGAAGGGAATTAGCATCTCCAATCTGGACAAATTGTTAATGCTTCGAAAGATAATTCTGGAACCAGGCGGTGATGGAGGTAGAGAAGCCTAGGGATGACAACTTTGATAGGAGCAGCGGGTGGTCAACTAAATCAAACACTTTTGTAAGATCAACAAAAGTAGCCCCAGTGAGACAGCCATTGCCCATAGTGAGTCTGACTTCATTTGTGAACTGTATGAGAGCAGTGGATGTACTGTGCCCACGTCGGAAACCACATTGGTCAGGGGTGAAGAGTTTGAAGGAGTAGAGGGAATCCAAGACCTGGGTAGCAACAATTTTCTCCAGTATTTTAGAGAGGGTGGAGAGGATGGCAAAAGGGCAGTAGTTATCCAGGTTAGTGATGTCCCCCTTTTTGTGGACCTCTTGTTATTGTGTAAATTTTGTATGTTATGACTTATATTGAATGTGCCATCTATATGGCCCGGGTCATGCCTGTAAATGGTCCCTGGGACCAGAGTATTTACCCAGTAACCAAATAAATAAATAAAATGAACAAAAACTTCTCCATGACTCAAAATAACCACCAGAAAAAAAAACCTGAATAGTTACGAGCCCACATCCCTTGTATGGCGCTTGTAACAATTTCCATAAAATGTCATAAGTAATGTAAAAAAGACACTTTATACCTTGTAGCTCATAATATTTCTGTCTTATAATATAATTCCCTTTCAGCGAGCAGTCACAGTTGCTGCTTCTATGAAGAAAAAACAGGTTACTTGCCTGTAACAGTAGTTCTAGGAGTGGTATATGGTGTACATCCACAGGTTCTGGCAGTGTCCTTTCCCTTTAAATTTTGCTGGAAAGTTTTCAAGCTGACTTCTCCGGCCCACCTAAGTGGTAACTCCCCTAGCACCACCCCGTGACACCAGTTGTTGCCCACTGGAAGCAGAGTCATGCTCCACTGCCGGGGAGGTTGGGTGGGTCCGTGTGGATGTGCACCATATACCACTCCTAGAGCTATCGTTAGAGGTGAGTAACCGGTTTTTCTAGGGATGTGGATATGGTGTACTTATCCACACATTCTGGCAGACTCCTAGCAGTTCTCCAGGAGGAGGAGGGAGGCAAGACACTCACCCCTCTACTTAGGAAACAGAGATTGGAGAACTGAGGCCCCAAAACCACCATCCCGACATGACTCAAGGTCGATGTGGTAGTGGGAAATGAAGGTGTATGCTGACCTCCATGTAGCTGCCCTGCAGATTTCCTGGACAGGGACATCCCTGGGAGCAGCCACCAAGGCTGCAGCAATATGATGAGTGGAATGAGCACTTGGCTTTCCAGGAGGCTCCCTACCCGCCAACCTATAGCAGAGGTCAATGCTGGATACAATCCACCTGCCAATCATCCCCTTAGCTGCCGGTCTGCCAGGTGCAGCTTCAGCGTAGGTGACAAATAGCTATCGAACCTCTTCCCAAACTTCAGCGGTACGCTCCTTATAATAGGCTAGCGCTCACCACAGGTCCAAAGTATGGAGCCTGTGCTCGGTCTCAGAGGTGTGATTGGTGAAGTGCACTGGAAGATTAATCACCTGATTAAGGTGAAAATCTGACACAACCTTCGGGAGGAACTTCGAGCTGAGGAGCAGGACAACCTTGTCCCTGTGTAAGACCAGGTATGGAGACTCCACGGAGCGCACCTACAGCTCACTGATCCTTCTGGCTGATGTGATAGCCACCAAGAAGGTGGTCTTCCACAACAGGTGTGATATCTCACACCTGTACATAGGTTCAAATAGCTTGCCCATGAGCTTTGCCAAAACCAGTAACAGATCCCAAAGTGGTAGTGGTTCATGTACCGGAGGGGAACTGTGGTCCAAGCCCTTAAAAAAGCACCAGACCACCTTTTCCTGTACCACCGAATGCTGACTGGCTTGTGCCTGGTAAGCAGAGATGGCTGCCAGGTGCACCTTAAAGGTCATCGACTTAAGGCCCGACTGGGACAGGGACCAGAGGTAGTCAAGGATGCTAGCCACTGGACAAGACAAAGGGTCCAGCCCCTTGCCCTGACACCAAATGGAGAATCTCCTCCATTTGAAGGCATACTATTTCATGGTCGACTGCTTCAGAGAAGCCTCCACAACTTTGAGGACATTTTCAGAGAGACCCAAAGCCTGGAACTCTAGCCACTAAGGAACCAGGCTGTCAGGTGCAGGGATTGAAGGTCCAGGTGAAGTACCTTCCCCTGACTGATGGAAAACAGGTCCGGACAGAGAGGAAGACACCTCAGGAGCCTGCGGCTGAGGCTGAGGAGATTGGGGTACCAGAACTGGCAGGGCCAGTCCAGAGCCACCAGAATCACTCATGCCTTGTCCCTCTGCACCTTGAGCAGCACCTTGTGGATCAAGGGAAATGGAGGGAAGGTACAGAGGAGGCCCAGGGTCCAGGGCCTTGAGAAGGCATCCCCCTGCAGCGTTTTCTGCTGAGGGGAGGCACAAAACAGCCTCAGGTTTGCATTCTCCCTGGAGGCAAACAGGTCCACCAGAGGTGTGCCCCATTGGGAGAATAGGCTGTGTACTACCTCGGGACAGAGAGACCACTCATGAGACCCCTCACCCACCAGGCTAAGAGTGTCTGCCAGCTGGTTGGAGACACCGGCCACATGGATGGCCAGGAGATCGACCTCCAGGCTGGGTACAAGGATCCAGATGTGGACAGCTTCCCTGCACAGCGGAAGGGAGTGCATGCTGCCCTGCTTGTTGAGGCAGCACATGGTCGTGGTGTTGTTCGTCTGGACCTGAACCACCTGAACCCTGAGATGTCGAGCAAAAATCGTCAGTGTCAGTCAAACCGCTCTTAGCTCCAGCAGGTTGAGGTGACACTGGGACTCCTTAGGCATCCAGAGTCCGTTGACTCTGTGATACCCCAGGTGGGCTCCCCAGCCCATGAGAGAGGTGTTGGTCATCAGTATGACCATCGGCCCTGGGCAAACAAATGGGATACTTCCTGCAGATGTTCCGGGACTAACCACCACTGCAGTATGTGTCACATCCACTGGGTCACAGTGACCAGCTGGTCAAAGTGACCCTACATTGAGACCACTGGCTGGCCAGTTCCCACTGCAGGAAGCACATTCTCTAGCATGCCCAAAAGACCACACTGGTGCAGGCCACCATATAGCCCAAATGACGCAGGGGGTCCCGTGCAGGGCGCAATTGCCCAACATGAAATGATTGGGCAATGGAGGTAAGAACCTCCAACCTGTCTGCCGGGAGCCAAGCCCTGTGGCTGCAAGAGCTGAGCTCTGCCCTGATGAAATGAATCACCTGCAAGGGCATGTGTTCCAATTTGTCCTCATCAACCATGAAGCCCAGAGAGATGCAGATCTAGAGGGCCAGGTCCCTGGACTGCTCCACCTCCTGCCTGGAGGGACCCGCGATGAGCCAGTCATCCAGGTAGGCATATATCTAGACTCCTCAGTACCTCAGGTGAGCAGCCACCATTGCTACGCATTTGGTGAAGACCCTGAGGGCTGAGGACAGGCCGAATAGCATGGCCTGGAACTCGTAGAGGGTTCCCTCTGCTCAAAAGCAGAGGAACCGCCGGTGAGACAGATGGATCGGGATGTGGAAGAACGTGTCCTGGAGATCCAGACAGCAAAACCACATGTTTGGCTTGAGAGATGGTATGATCTGGGACAGAGTCACCATCCTGAAGGTATGGGACCTGAGGAATTTGTTCAGGTCATGCAGATCTAAGATGGGGTACCAGCCCCCAGTTCATTTCAGAACCAGGAAGTACCTGGAGCTGAACCCTGGTTGAGGTGGAGGTTCCAGGATGGGAGCCACTACCTCCTTGCTCAGGAGCTGGGCAATGTTGTCCCAAAGGGCTGACTAGATGCCGACTGACACCATGTCTTCCCGTGTGGCGCAGGCTCGGCTGGGTGGGTATGCCTCCCACTCAAAAGGCAGACCCTGACTGACCACTTCAAGAACCTACCTGTCCATGGTAACAGTGGACCAGGTGGAAAGGAAGTGGTGGAGCAGGCCTCCCACCAGAGGACCAAGGGGTTTCAGGATGGGAGAGGGGAGGGCACCCCCTGTCCCACCACTGGGCAGGCTTGGAAGCGAAGGAGGTCCCAGCTAAGTGGCAGCCGGGACCACGACCTCCGGGCTTCCTGATGACTGAGGCCATGGACTTGGGCCATGGAGCACCAGGTCTGCTACTGGGCAGCCTGGGGCTGGGCAAATTTGACTGTGGGGCAGAGGCAGGCCGAAAGGGCTTCTACTTAGAAGGTTTGGAGTTCTTGGAGTCCTTCTGGGCAGAAGTCACCGAGTCCAAGGTCGTGGGGGACTTTTCAATCCTAGTGAGGTGCCCCTCCACCCCAGGCACAAAGAAGGCAGTCCCCAAGAAGGGCACATCTGCCAACTTGTGTTGCATACCCACTGTGAAGGTGGAGTGCATGGCAACTACCGCAGTCATGAACTGGACGCAAGAATCCCCGATGTCCATAAGCGTTTGGAACTGTTGCTTTGCAACAGTGCATCCCTGATCCCGCATCTGGTTAACAGTAGTTTGCAGGTCAGCGAGAAGCACTTCATCCAGGGACCTCGGGAGGGCATTTGAGAAGTGTGCCATCAGGAGGGCCGAGCTCGCTTGCCAAAGGCTGAATGAAGAGGCAGCATACACTTTTTTCGCCATGTGGTCCAATTTCTTGGACTCCTGCGGGGGGGGGGGTTGTCCACATCCCTGACATTGCCCGTGCACCAGAAAACAGAGTCGTCAATAAGCCCCTCAGCCGAGGGATGCTCCATGAAGCCTGACAGGGATCTGGTAGGGACCGCATACTTGTGGGCCATCCAGGCCGACAGAGCAGGACAAGATGCCAGATTCTGCCACAGCTCCAGGACAGACCCGAGAATTGCATCCTGGACCAGAAAAGCCTCCACAGGAGTATCCCTCCAGTCAAGGATCTCGGTAAGCGGGTACTGCTTCCGCTTTTAGATGGGCTCCAGTTTGAGACCTGTTGACTCATAAATCAAAAGGAGCAGCCCCATAAGGAAGTGGGACCCTGGTCCATAGATAAGTCCCCAACCGACGCCATATCCAACAGGTGGGAGTGGAGGGAGGACTCCTCAGATTCTGAGGAATCATTAAAAAGCGGTCGCCCACCCGAGTCCCCACTCACCCTGCGAGGGTGGTCTGGGAAAATGATGACCGACAGCCAATGGGGCAAACCCTTGCCCAGCCAGGCGTTCTTAGTCAGGGTGCTGGTCATTGGCTGTCTGAGTGGCGGCTCCACCAGGATTGGTGGAGAGGTCAGCTTGCACTGAGCTGGGATCATACGAACCAGCTCCTGCTGGAGTGGAGTCTGCTGTGGTAATGGGAGTGGCATCCAAGGAAGGGCCGGGGAAGCCAGGATTGGCTTGATCAGGGTCAGTCAGAGCTGCTGCCACATGAGATCCTCATAGCACTGACATATCTTGCACCGGTGCCTCTCCTCATCTGAAGAGGATAAGGAATAGTGGTGGCACTGTTTGCCTGAGTGCCTAAAGCGCGAGCGTAATGAATGATGCAGACTGCCTGAGTCCGGTCTTCTGGAGTGGGATCTCAACTGGGACCAACAAGGGGATGGCAGCAGGTTTCAGAGTGGGCTGGTGAGGACCGGGCCCTCTCCAGGTCTTGGAGTTCTGGAGTAGGGAGCAGCAGAACAGAGGACTACCCTGTTCCCCCCCAAAAAGGTCAGGACTGGAGTCTTGGACAAGAAGGTATCCACCTCCTCGGTAGACAAAGTGTCAACCGGGTCATGAAAAATCTCAGCCGGAACATCAACCTGAGTCTCAGCCAACTGGCCATGGAGCCAGCGGCCTGATCTGAAACACTGACTGCAGCTGAGTGTTCTGGCAAAGCGTGGGAATCAGAGGCCCAGGAGTACTTCCGATCCCAGGAACATCGGCAAGATTGCTTCTTGGTCTCTTTCCTTGTCCTTTTTTGGTTTCTTGGACTGGTTGCACACGGACATGGTGTATATGGTCAGTCGCCAACAACACTGATGTGCTGCCCGGTGCTGCGTACCTGTCAGAATGACACCATTAACTGCCTCTGGTGGCCAGGGCTGGTGCATTGTAGCTGGTAGCAACTGCTACAGCGCCCTTTAGGACCCTGCCCCATGGTGGGCAGAGAATGGCACATGTCCTTGAATGCTCCTGTAAATGAAGCACCCAAAGAGAGCAGCAAAAAGGCTGAAGCCAAGGAAGTCTGCACTGTGGCAGGGGCCGCAGCCTTCTCAAAAGCTGCAAGTTGCTCGGTGGACCCCACAGCCGTAGAGACCACCCAACGAGCAGAATTTGAACGAATGGGCGGACCTCTGTCATCTGGACGGCAAAGGAGTAGGTGGGTTTGGCAGTCCTCAAGAGTTGCCCGTAAGAACGAATGGCAATGAAAGCAGGCCTGGACATCATGCTTGTGACCTAGGCAGTAGACGCATGAGGTGTGTGGATCCAATTGTGACATACGCTGCCCACAACTGCATTTCCAGAACCCTGGAGTGGACTTTGCATCGTCCATAATGGCAACGAGAAGAAATTCAAAAAATCGAAGACAAAGGTTTTTTTTATTTGGAAAAGTGAGCAAAAGGCCTCAGTATATGTGAGAGTGATAAGGAGGGAACCCGTTTCATCCAGCGGAAAGAAAGAACTGGCATCACAGGGTGATGCTAGGGGTGTTACCACCCAGATGGGCGGGAGGAGCCAGCTTGAAGACTTTCCAGCAACATTTAAAGCGGAAAGAACTTTGCCAGAATGCGTGGATAAGTACACCATATCCAGATCCCTAGCAATGCTTCTTATATGGCGTTGTATACAATCCCATTTAAACAGCGTTCCCGACCATGCTATAGTTAGCAGTCATAGCCTACTGAGTTCACGACATCCCCAGACCTGCAGCAAAGTAATTGCTGCTGTAAGAGCAGGCTGCAGTCCTGAGCAACTGTCGCTGGTAACTGAAGTCCCATGTGAATGAGTAAAGTGCTGTTGGGAACTGACGTCCCATGCAACTTCATGCAAATGCTGCTGGGAATATTAGGCAGTTGCGCAGGATTGCAGCTCGCTTTTACAGTGGTAATTAGTGCAGGTCTGGGAATGTTGTGAGGTCAGCAGGCAGTGACTGCTTACTGTAGCATGGTAGGAGTGCCATTTAGACAGTACTGTATACAACTGAATGTAAGGAGCATTTTCTGCCTAAAAACAGCAACTGTGCTGGCTCACTGCAAGGGAATTCTATTAAAAGATAGCCATATTATACAACTCAAGGTACAAAGTGGCTTTTAAGTGATTTATATAATTTTATTGTAAATTATTACAAGCATCATAGAAGGGAAGTGGGCTCATAATTATTTAGCTTTTTTTTCCTTTTTTACTGCTGCTTATTTTGGCATATAGAGAGGTTTTCGTTTATTCACTTTTTATTTATCCCAGTTTTGAGCAACTTGATGCTTGCTCAGATTGCCTTGTTTGTATAATGGCTGTGTTTAGTATTGTATGAGACTGAATGTGTTCATAGGAACTACTTTTTTTGCAGCATAAGAATACATAATAAAAAATATTTTATTTTTGACAATAAAGTTATGATTTTCTTTTTCTTCATATGTTTCTTGTGCCATTTTATAAGCAGAATAAGACTCTCCAGAGTGTGCATTATGGGTTCATAATCAGGTTCAACCCTATCGATGCAGCAGTCATTTTGTTAATGCTGATATGAGCAAAGGCAATATGCCACCAGGCATTATGGCTCCTGGGGTGCATAGCGCCAAAGCACCATCCCAGGAAACAGTCCTGTTTTTCAGGGGCCTTTGCCCCCCCACACCCACCAAAAGTAAAGATAACCTCCTCCAGGGTGGGCATACCCTGGAAGGGGCAGAAATTCTGTGGGCACAAAGGACAGCATGGGTGAGGGGCAATCTAAAATCAAGATAACCCCTGTCATTGTTGACCTGGTTGTGGTGCCCTAACTGCAGTGCCCTAATGTAGTTGCTGCTCTAATGGTCTACCGTCATAATCACATGCCTGTATTGTGTTTAACAGCACTTGACTGCACCTCTTGCCTAACAGCGCACCCCAGGTGTGCGGTTATGAACCCATAATGTGCACCCTGTCATGTCTTACTGCTTACTCGACCCCTGGAGTGCCCTAATGTTTTGAAATGCTTTATTTGTAGTCATTCTCTTATAATACAATTTAAATCATATAGTTTAAAAGTGGTGGTATTCAGTACAAGTGAGTACCAGCTGGGACCACTGCAAGAAAACAAAACTACTATTACTTTACTGACCCATTTGTCCTTTTAAACTCCATCTCTGGGACACTATGCCAATCTCTGTAAATAAACTGTTGTACATTACCTAATATGCTTTCAATGCTTCCTTCATGAGGTAATTCTGCTTCTTGAGGTAGCTTCTTCTTAAGTCCTGACAAAGGAGAAGCACAAAGAGCCAGGCATTCCTTGATATATGCTATATCAACTAGTTCTCTAGAAAACAAGGGAAGTAAGAGAAAGTTACTTATAATGGTATTTATATGTTTGGTGTTATGATAGTTGGGATTTGAGAGGTACAACACTGTCCTCCAATGCAGAGCAATCTTAAAGGGGTGCGACCAATCATCTGGCAGAGGGAGTGTGACACTGTTTTTGCTTGCTGTGCTGACGCTCCCTAGTTGAAAAGGAAAAGCCAACCCAAACATGTGTCAGCGCTTTCCTTTGATATAGACGGGCCAGCAGATACCGCTGATCCTTCATGAGGCCTAGGAATTTCAAATATCCAGGAACAGCCCTGAGCTGTTTACTGACTCAGAGGATAGACAGACAGACACACACACACACACACACACACACACACACACACACACACAACACTTTAAAGAACACCTAAACCCTCTTTTTACACGTCTACTAGCAGTGCTAACTATATTCAAATGTGGATAACTTTTAAACGAAAAATAATAGCATGGTACTTTGAGCAAAAATGTTGTTCAGCACAAAAAATATCTACACAATAAGTGGTGTTTCATTTATAGACACCTTTTAGATTTTTTATAATCAGCCAAAAATGGCAGGAAATTCAATTTTTGTTTCACTTTTTTGAAGGTATGGCACAAATGGAATATGCTGTTCCCTACTGGAAACACTGTTGATATTATTTGTTCCCGTGCTGCTTGACCTGATGACATCACTCGTGGCTTCACCACTTATGATGTCATTGAATCAATGGGTCTGCACTTCCCAGTTGGTTGATGGCAGTCAGCTGCGCCTCATTCCTCACAGCCCACCTGGGGTGTGTGGTGATATACATAACCCACAAAGTGCACCACAACACATCTACTACCCCAGACATTCAAGACCAGTGGTGAGCATCTGGCATGGACAAATTTTTTTTTATTGTAGTTTTTCAGAGTCACTCACTTGCAGAATCTGGCTAAAAGAGCCAAGACCTTGAACCATCCAATAGCAGTTGACCCACAGTGACTACCTCACCATGTACCCTCCAAAAATTTAGACTTTCCCACAGATATTTACTCTAATAATCAGATGTGAACTACCCAGTGTAGCATATACTGAGGAAAGATGGGTGGGTGGTCTTTTGCTTTAGATGAATACCACTGGAAGAAGCAGCATTAGAGTGTATTTTAACAATGTGGATCCATCCACAAACCTGCTCAGACTACAAGCAGTACCACCAGTGGAGAGAGATGAACAAGAAAGACGTATAAGGGAGTAAGCTCTGCAACTCAGCAGAACCAAAATCTGTACCCCTACAAGGCTGCATATCAACACAAGGCCTAATACATAAGCAAAAGTATAGATTTTATACTAAATACACACAAAGAGCAGAAGGACAGAAACAGTAACATCCTGCCATGGGGTAAGGTACTGCAGCTAAAACTCACTTGCTCCACTGATGTCATAATGTATAATGTCAGTAGTCATTTCAAGGTTGTCTTCAATCAACACATTTGAAACACAGGATGGTCCATTTACTTTGAACTCAGTGAAACAGCATATGAGAAAAAATTACTCACCGCAGTAATCTTCTTTCCTCCAAGGGGTCTTTTAGCATCAGTAACTTTTTTGCACTTAACTGGCTAGCAGCGCAATAGCTAAGTGCAAAAAGATTACTGATGCTAAAAACTCCTGGATGAAACTCTCTAGCATAAGGTGCAAGTGACATCAAACTGTTTGCCAACATGTCCCCCACAGCCCCAACAGTTTCATCCGGCCCACCCCTCAACGCTGCTAGCCAGCACCCGATCCTGTCAATCTCCCCCCTCGGTTGTGACAGTTCTGGACTTATTGGATTACCCTCTAAATATATTATTTAACCATTCTTTAAAATTTTCTGAGGTTCCACAGTCTTGGAAACAGGCGACAATTGCACAAATTTATCAATCTGGAGATAATACTTTGATAAAGAACCACTGCCCTATCTCCCTCCTTGCTCCTATGTCCAAGGTCCTTGAAAGGATTGTTTATGACCAAGTTAAAGGGACGCTGTCAACCTTTTTTGCATCATATTATTTTTAGGTAAAAACCCACATTTTTTGATTGCTTACCTTCTCTAAACTTCATTGATGTTGATGGTTGTTTTGTCTGCCATTTTGCTTATTAAAACTTAAATGCATGGCAATGTATAGCTATACCCAGCCTTGTTTTGCTTCAAATCATTGAACTACTCTTATTGCATACTTCCTAGAAATCAGACATACCATTAAACAGTGCACCCACTCATGATATAATAATCTCCTCTACTTCCACAGCATAAAGAATGGCTAGGTTGTCTTGGGGTGTTCCCGAGACCAGGAAAGATGCAGTGTGATGTGGTCAAAAAATGTAACCAAACATGTTTTGGTGTGGTAACACCAGTATGGCGGGCACTCAGTTTTTCCCTTTTTAAAAGAAAAAAGGGATCTGAATCAAACTACCAGCAGCATCAACAGTCTCTATAGAATGTGAACAGTCATAAAATGTGTTTTTTAAACTAGGGACACTTTGAGGCCTAAAAGGGTTGACAGTATCCCTTTAAGGATTATATGGATATTAGGGGCCTGATTTTCAAAAGTGGTCACAAGCCACGCCAAAAGCAGCTTGCGCCAACTGCCTGTGTGCCAGGAACCCTGCACAGAGTTCTCAATCAGGTAGGGTCCCGGCTGCAAAGTCCAGTAGCTTGTGGCAGCTGTAGCCATGTGCCAATCAGAGGGTGCATCTAGATAGGTTGTGCAAGCTGTGGGCAGTCATGAGGCAATGTAACAAAGCATTCCCTGGTGGTCTAGCAGACCCCCCCCACCCTGATCTGCCTGATCAGTAATACTTTCATTCCCAGGTGGTCTAGCATACCCTCCAAGCCCCGATTTCCCATTATGAAAAATAAAAATGTCCCTGGTGGTCTAGCAGACTGCCCCAACTCCGATCACTGGTTATAAAATGTAATGATGTCCCTGGTGGTCTTGCGGACCATCCCAGCCCCGATCCCCCATTCTGAAATGTGATGAAGTCCCTGGTGGTCTAGCAGACCGGCCCAGCCTCGATCCCTTGTTACAAAAAAGTAAATCATTCCTGCTGGTCTAGCACATCCCCCCAGCTCCAATCCTCTATTACGTAATATTAAAACTTCCCTGGTGGTCTTGTGGACCCCCACTCAGGCAGGCAGTGCCCTACCACCCCACTCCCCTCATCCAGAAACCAAGCCACTGACTAGCACAACCCACCACTCACTGCCACGGCCAGCCGCTGACTGAGATCTCAATGAACACATACTGTATACAGTATGTGCTCAGTGACTGACAGCCAATGAGCTGTCAATCAATGTGTACTGAATACAGTACACACTCACTGAGAGCTCAGTCGGTGGCTGGCCGTGGTGGTGAGTAGTGTGCTGTGCCAGCCACTGGCTCAGTTTCAGGATGGGGTAAAGGTGGTGGGGCACTGCCTGCTGGGGTAGGGAGTGGGGGTCCATTAGACTACCAGGGAACGGCTAATACTACATAATGAGATTGGAGCTTGGTGAGGAGGGGGTCCGCTAGACCACCAGGGATGGTTCACTTTTTCATAATGGGGGATCTTGACTGGGGTGGTCCGCTAGACCACCAGGGGCTGGTCTAATGGTACTTAGAAATTTGCCTGCCCTCTGGGAGAGTTTGTAGAATCCTGATTTAGGGGATTTGACAATGTACGTCTGCCACAAGCCCCTGGCACCATGCTGTAGCTCATTTTCTGCTGCACAGACAGAGCAAGCCCCATCTGGTGCAGGCAGCCTGTGGTGGACGCAAGCTGTATTTGAGAATTGCCCCCAGTACATCCTTTGGTGCAAGGGACACTTTGCGCCATTCCTTGTGGCACAAGTTCCTTACACCATGCTGGGAGCTTTGAGACTTGGGCCCTGGGAATTTACTGGTTCCTTTCCAGCACAGCTTAAGGGAGGATTATAATACATTTACAGCCATGCTGGTGGTCACTGATGTTCTTCACTGGACCTTAGACAGTGGGTACTTGGTGGCAACTTTATTTCTTGACTTGTCAGAGGCATCTGATCTCGTAAATCATGATCACCTGCTCACAAGACTCTTGAGCCTTGACTTCTCACCTGCAACTGTTTGTTGGTTTTAACATTATTTAGCAGACAGAAGACACTTGGTCTTCCTTGGTACCGTGAAGTCCCCCTGACTGACATCAAAATGGGTCTATTCTGTGTTTTCTAGGAAGATCTCAGGGGTCTATCATGGGCCCCATACTTTTTAGTGTTTTCTTGAACATATCACCTCTTGTCATTCAGGCTTTGGATACACACATCACTATGTATGCCAATTATATCACTTTGTACAGATCAGGTAAAGCTCCCTCTGACATTGTTACCAATCTTCAAAGGGACTTTAATGAGATACAGAAATGGCAATTAAATAATTGAATGTCACTGAACGCAACTAAAACAAAAGTCTTACTTTTTGGGTCTCAACAAAAGTTAAAACATTTGATTCTGTTTTACCACTTTGTGACCTGGCTGAAGGACATACTGAACTAGTCAAAAACTTTTGTTACCTAGGGTTTATTCTAGGCCAGTCTTTGACTTATCAGGATAACGTATATCATCTAATTAAATCTGTACATACTTGTTTGGGACAGTTGTATCAATTAAAAACCTTCAATCCAGAAAAGCGTTGGCCAATCATTACTTTTATCCGTAACTGACTACTGTTTTCCACTATATTCCTCAGCCACCTCACTGGTACGGCACGTAGTCAAAGTTTTATACCACTCAGTTTGTCATACTGCTGGTTCCACTCATTGCTTAATTCATCACTGTGTTTTATATACTAATTTGTAATGGTTATCTTTTGAACAAAGAATCAATTATCATTGTTTAATTATATTTAAAATTATTTTGTCACTGAGCTTATATTTTTTGTACGGTCCCATTTTTTGAAATTCATGTACTGTCATATGTTTCTGTTTGCATCGTCTGTAATTGTTGTTTTCTGCTGATGTGGAACCTTTTTAAACATGCTTCCAGCTCAAAGGTGTAATCCTAGATCCCAATAAATAAGTAAAGGTTTTATAATGTTGCAGTGTAATACTCTTTCACGTCAGATTTTTCTGAAAGCTCAAATCAACATCTTACAAAATCGGTTCAAACAATGTTTTTACACCATCCTCTTGATAAAACATCCTTAGGACAGAGTGCCTTCTTGTTCCGTGTCACTAAGTCATGGAGCACTTTGCCCGATTCTTTATTATTTGTTAGGTTCATGCTTGTTTTTAAGATACAGCTGAAACAACATTGAATGAATCTCTCACGATGTCTGTATAATGCTACTGATGCGCTGTGATATTTATACTAACATACTAATTGCCAGCAGATTAGGCCTTAGGGTCTATCAAGTCTGCTCAAACCTCAGATCCCTAGTTGGGTGCCGAGGCGCCCCCTTGTGTTCCAGAAACTCCTATCATCCTTCTCCACCCCCCGGGCCAGGCCATCATCTGATATATCCACTTTCTGTGTCTGTCCTATATATTGTTTTATTTGTTGTAATCTCTCAGGTCTCTCAGGTCTTCCTTAAAAATGGGCATCTGATGCTCCTAGGGTTATCCAGTCAACAGATTTTAAATAAATAAATAAATATATATATATATTGAAGTGTATGGAATAGAGGAATTTCTCCTAGTCACGTTCTGGAAGATTTTCTGCAAATAACTTCAGGGATTCATTCACAAAACTGGACTGTCTTGTACGGTATGGGCTGCACGTCCATTGGCTCTTGCTCTGCACCAATGGGTGTGCAGCCCCACAGAACAGTCAGTTGGCGGAGTAAGCGAGGTGGCAGGGTAGGATGCTGCCGCATCGCCGGATGCCGGGGGCGGGGTGTTGAGGGCTTCATGGGTGGGTGGGGTGGGGGACACTAGGCACCAGGGATGTGTTGGGGGTATTTACTGCATACATCCCACGATGGGAGTTTGGTCCACTGGACCTCAGGGCTATGTTCGGGGGTTGCTGCTTACATCCCGCGAACGGGAGTTTGGTCCACTGGACCACCAGGGCTATGTTCGGGAGGAGGGGTTGTATTTAAAGTGATACAGCCAGCGATCAGGCATTCTGGTCCAATGGATCACCAGGGATGTATTGGGGGGTTGTTTAAAACTAATGCAGCCGCAGTCGGGCTGGTGGGGGAACATTGCTGCTGTTGCCCGTCCGGAGCCAGTGGGGGTGGTGGTGGGGATTTTCACTCTTTAGCCCGATCGGGCTGCAGGGGCACAGGGAGTGGGTTGGTGGCCAACCACAGATGGCAGCTGCTCACCTGTGGGTGGCCCTCGACTTGAGCCTTTTTTTGGCTCAAAGCTGTGCAGGCGCAGGTTAGGGGGTTGCGCCTGCACAACTCTGCACAGCCCGGCTGAATATCGGGCTGTGCAGTTTTTGCATGGTTCCTCCCCCTCCAGTTCAGCATGCATTCATTTGCATTGCGCTGTTGCTCAGCATGTTTTCTGTGGCGCAACTGCCTCCTGCTGAATATCGCAGAATGGAGCAAGTTAGGACTTGCGCAGGCGCAACCCTATTGCACATGGCGCAACCCTTTTGAATATCTGGCCCATAGAGTATAAGTATGGGACCTTAGACAGCAGTGACTTAGTCAGTTGTTTATGTGGCCCTAACAAAAGCTTTCTATCTCATTGATCGGTAGTTGCAAATTTTCAGATTCAGGTCACTAGGCTTTTCATATCGTGAGCAAAATTAGATCTCTGACTATTTATCTAGCCAGTATCATAGATGCAGAGATGCATAGACATTGGTGGCAGAGAAAGGTTCTTGGCTTATCCAGTCTGCCCATCCAACCTAATCACAGGTTGTTAAGACTGGATCTACAATTTCTTCTCAACTTCTGATAACAAATAGGGTACCACATGGTCCAATCCTGGGGCCCCTCTTGTTCAGGTAGTTTTGAAATCCACCACCCTTATCATGTAATAACAAAGTCACACTTTATGCAGATGATGCAGTTCTTGCGGTTAGAGGTGTAAGGGTACCTGCTCTGTCCTTGAACATTCAACAATTATTTAATAGTTTGCAGAATTGATTTGGTTCTAACCAAGTGATTTTTTGAATTCAATGAAAACCAAAGGAATGGTGTTTTATAATTCTAAAATAGACCAGCAGGGCTTGAAGTGGAATTGTATACTGTTAATAGGGTAGGGACTGGGAAGAGGACAACCTTTAAATATCTGGGGGTTACTTTCAATAGGATGTTGTCTTTTGCAGACCATGTTAACTAAATGGTTAAAAAAGCAAATTTGCAATTAGACATTCTTTATCAAAATAAGAGAACTTGCATTATAAATACTTGGAAAAAGACAGCAACTGGTTTGCTGCTTTCCTTGGTTGCTTATGGATTGTCTACGTGGAGGTGTCTGACATCATGCTGTTGAGGGTAAGGGTAGCCCAAAATAAGATCTGCTGTTTTGTGTTAAACACTGAATAGCAGAGGAATCATTGTGAAATGTATAATGAACTTGACTGGTTACCCCTGAAAGATTGAGGCCAATTACAACTTGGCATTTAGATGTGAAAGTTGTTACTGGTGAACTATTTCTGGCATTACTGAAACTTTTACTTGTCTGACAAATTGCCATGGTACAAGATCTATATCCAAGGGGATCCTGTCCCTTCTAAAAAAGGATGACCTCCAGGCCCCTACTGTACCACTCGATAACATTTTGGAATCCCTTACCATCTTCATTATGGGAACCTGCTAAAATTGATGGATTTAAAAAAAATATTTAAACACAGATTGTCTGTATCCTTGGGATTACTGTGTGTTTTTATTATGTTGTTTTTCAATACTGTATGTACTTTATTTTACTACTCACTCTTAAGCACCCTTAGTCAAGAGCTGACGGAATGTCATTGGTGACTTTGTAAATGGGTATTTTATACCCAAAGATTTTCCCTTAATAAAACCAATCAACTAATCAATCAATCAAGTCAGTTCTTATACAAAGCTGCCGTAAAGAGCTCCTGACATGCTCCTACAATTTGGGCAGTCAACTCATTCCAGTGAGTTGTCTGCCCGGTGAGCTAAATAAGCTAGATTATAAAATGGCAAAAAAACATCCTGGACTCTGATTGGTCAGTCTTGGGCTGGACCCGTGCTGTAAACCAGTACAACATCACGGGTCTAGTCTCAGCCTCACTGTGAACCTGCTGATGAGCCAATGGCAGATGAGCTTTTTTTTTGCATCTCCTCTTAAGAAACAAAAATATTTTTCCACACTAATAAAAAGATTCTTTAAAATCATTATTTTACTTTATATATAACAATGAGCCATTGTATAATAGCAATAATGCCCTCAGGGTGTGTGTCATTTGGGATAACTTCATGCCTCAGTTGTTGGACGCACTCGGCCTGCGGCCTTGTGCCCAACCACCTGAGGCGTGACGTATTCAGCATGACTACACCACTATTAGGCATCATTGTAATTACAAACTTTTAAACACATTTTAAAGACTTTTAATTTTACCTTAAGAGTTGCCCTGCTTGCCGTCACGTACAAGCCAGCGGCGGAGAGTGCTGTAGCCCTGCCCGGAAAAATAGCACTTTGATGACATACAGTTGAGAATGTGGCTGCAGGCACTCCATGTAGTTACTAATGGGATCGGAGTGGAGGGGCTGTCTAAATGTGCTAAGATTATCTTTGCTGGCAGTTCTACATGTAGGGCTATAATATATGTGATATGCAATATTAGCCCCATACTCGTACAGCTGCCAGCAAAGATCATTTCAGCGATCCCACTGTTTACTGTATAGAGAGCCTGTGGCCCCGTTCCCTACTATACATCATTAAAGTGCTGGTTTTCGGGGTGGGGCTGCTGCACTCAGCAGACGCTTGGCTCATAAGCAGAAGTTATGAGCCGGGCAAATTAAGATAAAATTCAAGTCTTTAAACTGTTTAAAATAAATATCAAAATAGTTGATTTAGCTCATTAGGCAGACAACTCCCCCAGAATGAGTTGCCTGCCTGGACCATGTTAGCTGCTCTTTAAGGCAACTATTCCCATGACAAATCAGTGGAAGTGATTGTGTCTGTAAATAATGGTTACCTCATCATTCACAAGCAAACTGTGAACTTTATTTGGAGGGAGGATAGTTCTACATCAATTACCTAATACCTGGATTCCTCTCAGTAGATTATATGCATTTGTAATCACTAACCTTGCTGTTTTCCTGTCTTTGTGATCAATCTGCAGCATCACCTGCAACACAAGGCATAGATCCTCACTGTAGCCAACTTTCTTCTCTAAGGTCTGTATCACGTTCTCAAGCGTATGGGTATCCTGCTTAATATTCTGCAGCAGGGAAGTAGTTTCTTTCAACTGTAAAGTAAGAAAGAAGAGTTATGTACTTACTGTAACAGTAGATCTTTGAGAGAATCTCTTTCATCAAGCCACACCTACAGAACTTATAGCCATCAGGCATTAGGACCACACAGAAGCATTTGCAAGCAGTCCACTAAGGGCCACCCACAACAAAGTCCTATGTTGACTCTCCCTATATAAACATTGGCAGCCCCTTCTTTCCTCTCAGTTACCTGCTATGCTTGGAGAACCTCTCTTCAGGGAACCAGGACAGAATGTATGTTTTTGCTGAGCTGGTGAGGCACCAAAACTCCAGGTTGACCTTCATGGAGAAAAAGCATCTACAGAGCTGTAGGTCCCTAGGGTGATGGAGGGTGGGTTGGCATGGCCTGATGAAAGAGATTGTCTTGAAGATCTACTGTTATAAGTAAGTAACTGTTCCATTTTCTTCAGGGATATCTCTCATCAGACCACACCTATAGAACAATTATCAAGCAGTTTTGACCATATACAGTGTGGGTGGCTGGAGGCTACAGGCCTAAGAAAGAAGGCCTTGAAGCACAGCTAGGCCAAAGCAAGACCTTTAGCGGGATGCAATGTCCAGATTATAATGTTTGCTAAAAGTGTGGACATACTCTTGGTGGCAGCTGCATAAATCTCTGCAGCAGACACATTTTTGAAACAGGCAACAGAAGTGACCGTGCTTCCAGTGGAATGACCACACACCACACTAGAAAGTCATATACCCTATTTCCTGTAACAGAAAGTGATACAGTTGACCAGTCATCTGGACAGGCACTGGTGAGAAACAGAATCACCCTCTTTCCCAGGAGTGAGTGAAACTAAAAGCTGCGAGGGCTTTCTGCAATCCTTCATACAGTGTATATAATATGTGAGCATTCTATGTACACCTAGTGTATAGAGCAATGCTTCCCCTGTAGTGGCATGCTCTGGAAAATAAATTGGCAGGTGGATGGTTTAATTTAAAGTAAACTCAGACAGCACCTTTGGTAAAAACTTAGGGTTGGTGCACAAAGACACCCTGCCTTAATAAAAAATCAAAGAAGGTGCACATATGAAAGCCTGAAGCTCTGAAATTCTTCAAGCAGAAGTAATGGTAACTAAAAGCAATGCCTTCCCCAGAAAGAAGGCATAAACCACAAGTCACAGCTGGCTCAAAAGGATTCAAAGTAAGCTTTGGCAACAAGGCTTCCTATGTAGAATGCCTTTCAACAACGTACAGTCCAGCTGGCCCGCCGGCACACTGGTTGGAATTCCACTTGTGATGCCGGCAACCCAGGTTCAGGAACGGACTCAAAGAACTGGAGGGCTGGCTGGTGAGAGAAGGATTGGCGTCCGATGGACTGCTCTCCTTCTCTGGAGGAGGAGGGTGGGGTGAGTGCCTGATGCACGAGAGACTCCTGGTGGAGGCTGGGAGAACCTCAGGGGATCGGCACTTAAACTTAAGAAGGGCGGGGCGGACACAGGACGTCATTGCACATTCCTGCCCCTGGGGGTTGAAGCAAGAAAATAATGCAACCGGTCGCCATTAATAAAGCCTGCCCCCAGCTTCGAGTAGTTTCCAGGCTGGCTCCCCCAGATTAGTTACATGGATTGCGGCACTATGGGCCAGTGCTGTAACCCCACCCCCTGGGAGAGTGGAGGCCAATTTGGAAGTGGAAGCACGGGGGTCCATGACCGGGCAGATGCACCAGCGGCTGGAAGTGGCAAAAAGTGCAAATTAAAAAAAAAAATAGAACGTACAGTCCACCTGCAGCTAAGCAACCACATGACCCTCAAAAGGCACATGGAAAGCTGAAGTAGCAGCCAGGTGCACTGTGATAAAAGAGTATTATAGACCTGCATCTAACAAGAGTAGCAGATACTCCAGAACCCGGTTTACCGAACAGGTAACTAGATCCACATGATGAGAAGTGGTGCACAAGTAAATCCTGTCCACTTCATAGAAAAAGTGGCTGTGGTGGACGGCTTTCTAGCGGCCACAAAGACATCAGCCACCTTTCAGAAAACTCAAGTCTAGCACTGGCTATGATGTCAGTAGCCAGGCATGGAGTTGAAACTACTTAAAGTCCTGGTGGACCAAGATGCCCTGCACCTCTGACAATAGGCCCTGGCATAGGGACATGGGTGTTGGTAGTTCCCCAGCCAATTGCTGTAGTATGTGAAACCAGATCCGTGGAGGTCACAGGGGAACAAGAAAAAATTACTCACCTTAGTAATGTTGTTTCTTCTAATGGAGTCTTGCTATATTATAGACATTAGCAGTTTGATCCAGCTCTAGAACTGCCCCGGAGTGCAATGGTTAAAACCATTCCAAAATAGAATTTTGGCACGAGAGCAGCTCTATCTGTGTCATTTCAAACTTGAACTGTCAGATCTTTACGAGCCAAACTCACTAAGGTCTGTGTGGAAGCTGTAACCTACACTAGCCAAATGGCTACCTAAATAATAACAACCATTGATGGTCCCAACAACCAAGACTCAAGTCAGGGGACCAGAAATACTAACACCATTCTAATAATATGAAAATGGAACATAAGTATAATAAAACATACACATGCGTACACATACACACCCCCAAAGTCCCAAAGGGGACAAAATGCTAACAGGACATAAGTAGTGCCCACACTAAGTTGCCCGCACCCCACCAAGTAGAGGTTCTGAGAGGGCAGGTTGGGGGAGGTCTATATATAGCAAGACTCCATTAGAAGAAACAACATTACTAAGGTGAGTAATTTTTCTTCAAACAACATGAAGTCTTGCTATATTATAGACATTAACAAATACACAGCAGTACCTCCATGGAGGAGGCAGAACCTACTTAGGGAATAGGCTCTGAAGAACAGCTTTGTCAAACTGAGCATCCTCCTGGCCTGGACATCCAGGGAGGTCAGTTTTGCAAAAGTGTGCACTGCTTTCCAACCAGCAGCCTGGCAAATCTCTAATAAAGGGATATCTCTGGCAGCAGCCAGAAATGCAGCTGTACCCTGGTAGAATGAGCCCTCAAACCGGGGGCTCTGCCCACTTTCTGATAAAACTGGATACAAGAGACAATCCACCTGGCTATTGATCTTTTAGTGGCAGGTTTGCCTTTCCCAGCTTCACCATAGGTAAGGAAAAGTTGGAGGATTTGAACCTGTGACCTTGCAGTCGCTTCTATATAATAACTAAGAGCTCTCTTAACATCCAGGCTGTGCAACCTCCTCTCACCCGAAGAGGAGTGATCAGTGAAAATACTGGAAGGGAGACAGATTGATTAAGATGGAAATCTGAAACCACCTTGGCAAAACTTCCTATTAGTCCTAAGGACTACCTTATCCCTGTGGAAAGAAATAAAGTCAGTCTCCACTGACAAGGCTTGCAATTCACTTATCGTCTGGCAGAAGTGATAGCCACTAGAAAACAGTTTTCCAAGTTAGGTACTTTAAGCTCTGCAGAAGACAGAGGTTCAAGAGGTTGCATTAACTGGGCAATGCAAACATTAAGGTCCCAAGCAGGGGCGGTTCGAAAAGGGAGGATTAGTATGGAGTAATCCCTAAAAAACTTGGAAAACACAGGATGAGAGGAAAGAGGGATGACTTCCTGCTGACACAAAAGCAGACACAGCTGCCAAATGAACTCTCAGGGTAGCTGGTCTGAGACCCAAGGAATTAAGATGTACCATGTAATCTAACAAAATGGGCAATTCAGCAGATTCTGGGGAAATATTTTTCCCAGCACACCAAATGGAAAACCTTTTCCATTTAGAACTATAAGTAGCCCTAGTGGAAGGCTTTCTGGAAGCCTTTAGGATCTCAAGAACACCCTGAGAGAGGTGTAAATCAGCAAACTCTAACTCCTCAAGAGCCAGGCCTTGAGGTTGAGGGATTTGAGGTCCGGATACCCAACCCTTCCCTGGGCACAGCTCAACAGATTGTGATTCCTGGGAGGCTACAGGGAAGATGGACTGTCAGAGACAGAAGGAGTGGGTACCAGGGCTGCCTGGCCCAATCCGGAGCAATCAGAATCACCCTGCAAGGCTGAGATCTGATTTTGACTAGTACTTTGAATAGGAGAGGAAAGGGGGGGAAAGCATAGAGGAACTTCCCCTCCCAATCCAGAAGAAGGGCATCCAGGGGACCTGAGCCCAGCACTGGAGGCCTGCAACAGAACAGAGGAAGTCTGTGATTGTCTGGGGCTGCAAAAAGATCTATCTGAGGGATGCCCCAACTGGCAAAAACTATCCCCAGCACTTGAGGATCCAGGGACCATTCGTGATGGCCCTGGGAAATCCTGCTGAGGGCATCCGCTAGGACATTGTCCTTCCCTGAAGATGAACTGCTGAGGGAAGTGTTCAGGGAATAGACCAGAGACCACAACTTCATTGCCTCGGTGCACAAGGCCGAAGACCGAGTGCCCCCTGTTTGTTGATGTACCACATTGTTGTGGTGTTGTCTGTTCTGACTTGTATCACCTTGTCGTGGACAGATGCAGAAAAGCTTGAAGAGCTAAAAGACAGCTCTGAGTTCCAGCAAATTGATGTGGAGCAGAGATTCCTGGGGGACCAAACTCCCTGAGTGGAAAGGTCGCCCATGCTCCCACCCAGAAGGAAGCATCTGTAGTGAGAGTCAAGTCGTGAGAAGGGGAAATGAAGGGACCCCTGCTTAAAGTGCTCTTATCCTTCCACCACTGGAGAGCTAGGATCAAGGTTTGAGTCACTGGGACCAACTTGGAAAGGGGTCTCTTCTCTGAGACCAAAAGGTTCTCAAGTGAAACTGAATGTCTCTCATCTGAAATCTGGCTCCCTGCACAACAGCTGTGGATGCAGCCATGTGCCCCAGGAGCTGCAGAAAGTGTCTTGCTGGTCGAGAGACCTGCAGAGTGAAGGAAGAGGCCAGAGCCACTAAATTCCTTACCCTTTCTGGGGAAGAAGGCTCTAGCTAGCTTTGTATCCAATTCTGCCCCTATAAAGGTGTAGTACCTGGACTGGTTCCAGAACCGACTTTGGTAGGTTTAGCAGAAAACCAGGGAGGTGAGAAGCTGCTGGGTGACCTGCAGGTGAGATTTTACCTGTTCTGGGACTGGCCTACAATGAGCCAGTCATCTAGATAGGGAAAAACAGCAATCCTCTGCCTCCTTAAGTGGGCCACTGCCACTGCTAGACACTTTGTGAATACCCTTGGAGCAGAGGTAAGGCCGAAGGGCATTGCTCTGAACTGGTAATGACCTGAGGGCAGTTCGAATCTGAGGTACTTTCGATGGGATCTTCTGATTAGGACATGGAAATAGGCATCCTTGAGGTCCAGGGAGGCTAGCCAGTCCCCTGGCCTTAGAGAAGTAAAATCATTGCCAGAGTTACCATTTTGAACTTTGGTTTCAAAGATGCTTGTTCAGATATCTGAGATCTAAAATGGGCCACCATTCTCCTGTCTTTTGGGGTAGGAAGTATCTGGAATACAGACCCTGCCCTGATGCAGGGGAGAACCCTTTCTACTGCTCTGAGGCTAACAGGGATGAGACCTCTGTTTCCAGAGCGAGGTCTCTGAAGCACTTGCAGGTAGAAAAAGTCTGCTTCTCAACTTGGGAAACTTTTGAAGCTGAGAACCAGAACCTGGCTTACTACTTCCAGAACCCACTTATCTGAGGTTAAAGCCCAATTCTGACTCAGAGTAAGCCAGCCTGCCCCCACTGGTACAGGAGAATCGGCCCTGGGCACCCCATCAGGGTGCCTGTTTCGCAGGAGCTTTAGGCTGGGGGGTGGGAGCAGGTCTGCTCACCCCTCGTCTGCCCCTGCCTCTGAAGAAGCCCCTCTGAGCATAGGCAGAGGAGGCCTGAGTCTGGTAGAAAGGCCTGTGAAAAGGCCTACCCTACCCTGAGGCATGCCTTTGAGGTGGCTTGCCGCTCCTTAGCCTAGGCACTCTTGTAAGTAGTCCTATATTCATCCATCTTCTTCATGTAATTCTCTGTCTGCTCTCCAAACAGAGAATTTCCCATCCAGGAAAATCCATAGCCTTAGTCTGGGTATCCTGTGACAAACTAGTACACCTGAGCCAGGCCAACCTACAAAGCTACAGATGTGGCCATGACCCTAGAAAACATCATTAACATCCACAGCAGCATGAAACTGAACCTTAGAGGCTTCAATGCCATCAGCAGCCACCTGTTCTAGTTCACTAGCCAGCTGGCCATGGGCCTGCTTGGCCAGTGCATAACAGTATCCCATCTAGATTTCTGATACCTAGCCATAAGCCATATAATTTGCTTGCCTGAGTCCCAGAGAGGCTGCCATATACTGTTTTGCCATGGCATCAATCTTCCTGGAATCCTTGTCGGAGGATGTGAAGCCAAGGGAATATTAGCTTTATCACAGGCAGCAGCCTGAACTACTAACATGACTGCATTGCTGAGAAAGGATTCTGTATCAGGGCCTGACAATGTATACCTTCTGTCCATCTTTTATCTACAGGAGGCACAGAATTAGGAGCTTTTAAAATTTTAATTGTTTGTTTCTAAAAGACTTATGTAAAGGAATAGACAATCTCCTAGACTCTGGAATATCCATCATTTCTACAAAATCAGGCTCCTCTTGCTTATCCACAGCCTCTTCTAAAGGAAGCTGGAGGGTTTCAACAACTTTTTATAAAACATAAAATGAGATGGGGACTCAGACAGCATAGGGGATTCTAAAGGTCTGTCTGAGGAGATGTCGGTTCAATGGGCACACCCAGACCTTCCAGCCACATTCATACTGTTCATAATCCTCCTCCCCCTCCTCTGGTTCATAAAATTCCTCAATATAATAATCCTGAACCACTGGGACCGGACGAACCGACCTTTTACCAGATAGTGGTGGTTCGGACGGACCCTGAGACAGTGACTGGACAATTTGTATGGCTTTTGCTATCTGTGCAGCAGTTGGAGAAGGAATTTTGGACTCCAGACCTGCTAATTTTCTTGTTTTCTTTACTGGAATTGGTTTCTCAGAACCAGCTTTTCTTTTGCCTGAGGAAGTCTGGCCCTGGTCAGAGGGCACTCCCTCTGGTTCGGTTGGCACCGAACCGGGCTGGCCATCGGGTCAGCGGACATTTTGCGCCTCTGCTCCTGAGCCCTTAATCTTTTTCCAGGGTGGCTGCAGGGAAATTCTTACATACCTGGCAGTCTGACTGGAGGTGGTCAAACCCAGACAATAAACATGTGGTGTGTGGGTCAGCCTTGGCAAAGACTTCCCCACAAACATCACAGTGTTGAAACACTGGGCCCAGTTTTTCTTTTGGGTTTCTCAGACATAATGCCAGCCTAACCAAAAACTTTCCTTTTAACGGCAGTGCCAGGCAAGACACCTATCGGTTCTAACGTGTCAGGTATTGGAAAAAAGCGTAATAAATCCGTTTTTACAACCCGATAAGAACCGGAACCGCACTCTAAAATAGTAACTTTTAGTTTTAAATGAGTTTTAAACCCACTGATCGGTTCAAAACCAACTGATAACTACAAATTCCACACAGACAAAAACCTTCATTTACTTACAGTTCCACCACAGATAAGCTTGAACAGAGCGGTTTCGCGGTTAAAATAAAACTATTCGGTTAAATCCAACCGAGAAAACACTTTTAAACCGAGAAATGAACCGGCAGAAGGAGAAATCTCCGAGCGACTGTTCACTGAGGCGGAGTAAAGAATCTGACAGTTCAAGTTTGAAATGACACAGATAGAGCTGCTCTCGTGCCAAAATTCTATTTTGGAATGGTTTTAACCATTTCACTCCGGGGCAGTTCTAGAGCTGGATCAAACTGCTAATGTCTATAATATAGCAAGACTTCATGTTGTTTGAATGAGTATTAGAGTTGCCCCCTACATTTGGAGCTGGAGTAGCACACTCTGCATGACAGGGAAGGGAGGAGAGACATACAGAAATGTCCCTTTCCAATAAAGGGACAATGCGTTTCGCTGAAAAACTCCATGCCCTGGAGTGAGTGAGTGGCAGTTTTGCATTATGTAGGAATGCAAAAAGGTTCAGCTCTGGAAGACCCCACCTGCTGAACAAATTGCCCATTATGGAGGTCAGAAATCTCCCTTCATGTATTCTAGAGTGTGACCTGCTTAGCATGCCTGCTAAGGCATGGCAGGACTCCTGAAGCATGCGCAGCTCACAGGTCTAGACCATGTTCTAGACCCCAGTATCAGACTCTTATCGTGTCCCTGCATGGGGGGTAAGAATGAGTCCCCCCTTGCTTGTTGATGTGAAGCGTCACACTGATGTGCATCTGTATGAGCAGCAGGTCCAGGGATAGGTGAGTCGGAAAGGCCTGCAGGCTGTATGGAACAGCTCGCACTCCCAGAATGTTGATTTGTGTTTCACAAGCCCTATGGCTGATGGGCCCCTAAGTGCAACCCCAGCCCCTCTCCATTTGTAGTTAAAATAGGATATGGACGGTCGGCCTGGTGGTGCTGAGGGCTGAGGCACTGAACGCCACACCTCACGCTACGTCGGTGACCTGGGTTTGGGAGTGAGCCAGGGTGCCAGTGGGTTGGCAGGGGCGGGTTGAGAATGGAGTACCCTTGTGTTGCTCTTCTCCCCTGGAGAATGGGATGGGATGGTTCGGCATGCCGGCGACCCCTGGTGGAGACCGGGAGATGCTGCAGCAAGCCGGGCAGCATGAGAAAAGCGTGGCCAATGCTGGTAGGGTTGCCGTGCACCAGAGCATCAGGGGCGGGCCTACAAGGTGGGGGGCCCAGTGCAGAACAGGGAAAAAATACCGCTTCAGGGGACAGGGCGACGCACCTGTCCCCATGCCCTCCGTCGGGTTCTCCTCTGCAGGCCTTCCAGTTCCTCCACCTGGGCCCCACCTGCAGCCAGAGTCTGACTTACAAGTGAGCCCAAGAGGCGAGGGCGACCCTCCTTGAGTGGGTGAAACTGGGGGTGCTGGCTGCGGGGGGGGTGGGGAGAGGAGGCACAGACTGAGGAGCCACAGGCGGGCAGGAAAAAGGACGGGATGCCTGAGGGATGGTCCCACAAGCTGTGACCGAAGGGAAATAGAGTAAAAAAAAAAAAAAGGATATGGAGAGGGGAGCAGAGAGCCCCCTTTAGCAGGTTGCTGGGTTCCATCCAGCACTGGAGTACCATGTGGCCAGGAGAGGGTACTAGAACCCTGTTTCTCGAGTGTCTATGCGTAGATCCCTCTGGACTCTTAAACGCCATTGAGGGATTCTCATGTGTAGACTGGCCAGGGGTACCATGACAATGGCCATTGCCAATAGGCGTAGAAGGCTCCAGGATGTCCTGGCTGTGATATACCAGTCATTGTGGACCATCTGTGCTTGTGTAACCAGGTGTTTGGCCCTGTCCCTGGGCAGGAAGGCTAAGCCTTGGGCTGTGTCCCAGACTGCCCCTATGTACTGGAGTTGCTGGCAAGAAGTCAAAACAGACACAGGCACACTGACTGTGAGCCCTAGAACATCAAACATATGTCTGGTACATGCTAAAGAGTTAAAAAACTGCTCCTGGAGTGAGCGTTTAGTAGCGAGTCATTCAGGTAAGGGAAGGCATGAAGGTCTGCCTTGCGAAGAACTGTTATCACCACTGCTAAACATTTGGCACAGGCCCATGGCATAGATAATAGGCCAAAGGGCAATACCCTGAACTGATATGTAGACAGACATCCTGCATCTCCAGGGAAAAAAGTTAATCCCCGACCTGCAGTAGTGGAAGCAGGCCCTACAGAGTGACCATTCTGAGCTGCTTGTACTCATTAAAAAAGTTCAGAGCCTGGAGATCTGGTGTAAGTCTCAGATCTCCTGTCCTTTTTGGGATTAGGAAGTGCTCAGAAGAGAACCTCACTCCTGGAAAACAGGTTCTATAGCCTTTCTCTGAGGTAAGAGTGAAATTTCCTCCAGAAACAATGGAATATGTTCTGGAAAGTAGCATCAAAACACTGGTGAATGGTCTGGAAACAGTTAAAAAATTCCAGTGTGTGTCCTAGTGCCATTATTTCTATTGCCCAGGCATCTGGCGTCAGTATCCTCCACTGGTCCAGATGGAGGGAAAAGTGACCCCTGACAATCACGCATTAAGACAATGGTAGCTGAGGGTTGTAAAGGGAGTCGGGCAGAGCCACTTGCTGTGGCTGCTGCCACCCCACCACCCATATGAGCTTTTGAGTGGGCACCTGGAGTGGGTCCTGGGGTAGGCCAGTCTCCTGCTGCCCCACCTTAATCCTTGACATCTGACAGTGCAGTGCCTAGCACTGGCCGGACAAAAAGGTACCCTCTATCCACTCCTTAGCTGGTGCTGATAAGAGGGGATGGACAGATTTCAAGATTGTGCCTGAAGCCTACAGATTAGAGAGGCTATCTTAGGCATCTGCCCCAAACAATTTATACCCTCTAAAGGCGGCAGTGAGAATGGACTGTTGCACAACGTGTGCAAAGCCAGCCATCCCGAGACAGGGGTACCTCCTAAGGCATATTCCAGAGGCAGCTGTCCCGCCGGCAGCATCCAAAGTTTCATAGGCCATATGTAGGAGGTGTTTACCTATGTCTGCTCCTGCTGTAAAAGCTTTAAGGAGCTCCTGCTTAGGTGTAGCTTCTGGGAGCTTGAGCAGCTGCATCGGCTTGCCCCCAGAGGGCATTTGTATCTGCCCATGTGGACATGCTAATCTGCAAATCTTAGGTCCAGAGATGGCTAAAGCAAATGTTCTTTTGCCCAGGATATCTAACCCCTGCATTCCTTATTTGGAGGGAGAGAACTAAGGTGTCTTGATGCCTTAGATCTGTTATGAGCATTATATATGACTACAGAGTCTTTCTCAAGTTGGCCAGGAGGGAAAGAATTGCCTGAGACCTTTTGTTTGCCTTTCTAAGTATGGCAGGGATCATGTTAGGCCTATGCCAAGCAGCAAGAGTGGCATTCTCCAAGGTTAGTGGGAAGGGAGGGATGATCCTGGGAAGGGAATCAGGCAACCCCGAGGACTCCACCAGGTTCTTCTTGGTTATGGCCTGTCCCACTGAAGCAAGCCCCATGGCAGCCTGAAACTGCTGCATCATGACTGTAAAAGGGGGGGGGAGACCTGGGTGTTACATACTGGGTTCTCACTCCCTGTGGGCACAGTAGAACCGGTCTTCTCATAAGGGATTTCCCATAATCACCCCCCTCCTCTGCATCCTGCATTATAAGGACAGGATTGTACTCCTGCGCATTGACAGTTCGCAAGGACTGAGCTATTGGGGCCACTGGTGCTCGGGAAGAGAGTTAGTGTGATGGCCATACAGGCACTGATATGAGGCTTTGGCTTAGGTGCCCCATCGACATATGTCCTGCGATGGGAGGAGGAGGTAGCAGGCATCCTAGTGTACTCATAAGGGACAAGAGTACTGCCTGGATGTCAGTGCTATTATGGTCGACTGGAACGCCAAAGAAGGTTAATGGTGGAGGCAGATGTGCCACTGACGACCTGTTACTGTTTCTGCTGGGGAAAAGAGGTCAATGGGGGAGGCAGAGTCACCACCGTCGACGTCACTGCACAAGTTGAATGAGACCTGATAGAGACTGCCTCAGACCTAGCCATTGGTGCCTGATTCAACAGCTGGGGGGGCATCATCGCTGAAGCAGATGATGCCAGAGGAAAGGTGATCCCAGAAGGATGCCAGGGCAACCTGGAGTGCACTCAGGAAGACCTTCCCCTGCCCTGGTCCTAGTGCTTAATCTTAGGGTCCTCCACTGCCTGCTAGGTCTTGTCACCCAATTTGGAAGCCCATGAAGTGGCATCAAAAGCATGGGAGCTGTCGCTGTGTTGTGTAGATCTCATCTCCACATTCACAGTGACAGAAGAGTGTTTTTTTGACTAACTTTCGATGACATATAGGTTGTTGGAATCACTGTAAAAATCACTATTTGTATCAATGGTGAAAAGAAAAATGGCAGCAAAGGCAGCAACATTTCTGCAGTAGTCCATCAAGCTCTGACTGACGGTGGGAAAGGACTGAAGAGAGGAGGGAAGGGGCCACCAATGTTTATATAGGGAGAGTCAAGACAGGATGTCATCATGGGTGGCCTCTAGTGGACTGCTTGCAACAGTTTCCATGTGGTCCTGGTGGCTATACATTCCATAGGTGTGGCCTGATGAAAGAGATATCCTCGAAGAAGAGGTAACAGTTTCTACTTGCAGTTACATAAAGGAATGCGGTCAATCACTTTTCCAACCCATACTCGAGTGTTAAAATATATTTTATAGTGGATTAAATTCCCAAGGCACATACAATTATAGCTGATTACATTTTAAAACTGATTTCTTTTAAATTTTTAGATAATAGCTGCCAACTGCCATGAAGGTAGGGGATAAGGCAAGGCAAATTTTATTTTTCAAGGCTCCCAATCCCAAAGGCTCTGGGCGCCATTCATAAATTCGGACTAATAATAAGACAAAAGTAAATAAGAAACATAAAGATTACAACAATTACTATAAAATAAAATAAATAAAGCTGCCTTTTCCCACCATTTTTCTTTTTACCATTAATACAAACTGACTGAATTGTTGGTCTGAATACACCTCACAAATGCTATGTTCTATGAGAATATACAAATTTCACAATAAAAGAGGACAATGGGCCATCAAGTTCTTTGCCTCATGAACTCAGTGGGAATACCTGTCACCCCTATTCGTCAAGTGATGTATCAGGTTTGAGCTTAACAGTAAGAATACCATCATCCCTTTTTCTTCAAGCTACTTATCTGTGGATCATGCAAAAGTTCACGGTATTTGAACTGTTGAACATTTTCAATAGGAGTATAAGAAAGACAGTTGCAGTTTGCAGTGTCTTGTGGAGATATGAATTATAACTGTAGAACACAGAAATGATCCTAGGATGGAGCCCTGTGGTACTCCAAGCTTGAGAAAGAAGGAAGTCACATTGATCCAATAGTTTTGACCATCTGGGGCCTTCAAGTGAGTAAGCCCTAAACCAACAGCATGCTTAATCAGTTAATCTTAAGAGGCAAAGCCTATGTAATAAGATGCCATGATTAACAGCGTCAAAGACCTTTGTTAAATCAATTACTTTGGTGCCCATTAAGTACCCTGAGTCACGAGTTGATCCAATGTCATTAGAGGCTTTCTGTAATGTAATGCTGGTGAAACGCTGAGGTCTGAAACCTGATTGTTCTTCAGTCAGCAGGTCATTGTCCAGAATGTGAGACAATAGCTGTTTATGGATCATCTTCTTGAGAACTTTGTTCAGGGTTGACAGGACTAAAATAGATAGATAATTATTAGTGTCACAGGGGAGGCCAGATTTGAGGAGCTAAGTGATTTTTCCAAATCTTTGGTATGTAACATAACCTGTGTGAAGGGATAAATTCAATACGATTGAGATGGGCTGTGCTGACTGATCTGCTCTGAGTTTCGGAAGAGTCAGGGTTGATGCCATTTCAGCCAGGGCTTTTTGTGATGTTCAGGCCACATAGTAGCTGTAGGACCTCAACAGGGGCATTCATTGTGAAAGATAAAAATGAGGAAGAGGTGTTCTAGTTTGAGAAAAAGATAGGGATGGGGAACTGAGCACTCACAGACAGTGGCAGATTCAGATTGATGAAGTGCCTTTTTAAAGAGTTAGCCATTTCTATGTTGTTACTGATTAGGTTATTATACAGCAGGTGGAAGCTGGATAATGTGATGTTTTCACCCAGGACAGAGTTTACACCTGCCCAGGAATTTTCTGGAGAACTGCTGAGAGTCTCACATAGATTGCAGGAGTAATCAGATTTCATTTTCTTTGTCTGATCAATTTATGTATGAGTTCTCTTTATGCTTCCCAACCCCAGTCTAGGAGTGTGGCTTTGTACCTAGGCCAGGCAGAGTCTTGCTGATGGTAAAAGTCCAATGGAAGAGAAGAGACTTCTTTGTTGCTGGTGCTCTTGACCCTTAACTTGTTTGAATGGTAACAATTTATTGCAGACGGTCTTGACATCTGGGATGAGGTTCAAATAGTCCCAGTTTACTTTGTCGAGCTGATGGTAAAGTTTGCTCATGTCTAATTGTTGTAGGATGTAACAGTAATGCACCGTTGTGGTTCATTATTGGTTTTACATCTCCAGATGCAGTATGTGGGACTATGATCACTCATGGAGTTAGAGTACATTCCACAGCGTGTGATTCTATTTGTTGGGATCCAGTCATTATATTAAGCTATCCTAGTTTTATTATCGAGTCTTGTTACTGAAGAGAGCAACTGAATGCAGTTATTATTAGAGCACAGTCATGGGCAGCAAATTCTGATGACTTACGCCAATCAACGTTAAAGCCACCCAATACAATTAACTCATTAGGCAACAGACCGCTTAGACAATATGATATGTAGTGTGGGGAAAACTTTGGAATATTTTGTGGTCTTTAGATGTAGCTGAGGTGCAAGGTATTACCTAAGGTGATCTTGACAGGTATTCTGGACCATGTCTGGTCTGGTGTGGGATGGGCAACTCACATGTGGGGCAAATTTTAAACTGCTTTTAAAGTAACAAGGGATGCCACCTCCTTTGCCAGAAACTTTGTGTTGTTTGATAATAGTATAACTAAAAACTCTTACGTTCATGATGTTGTGAAGGAGACAGGTCTCTGAGATTGCCAAGACATCAGGGCTGTGTTATGTAGTCTAAGCTCTGCGATCCAGTTTCATCAGCTACCTTCCGAAGTTAAAGACCAACAGCATGGAGTCCCATGGCACGTGCCCCAGGATGAAGTCACCGATTTAAAGCAGCACTATTTGCTACTTAGCAAACATTTTCATAGCTAAAAAATGTATTTCTAACATCCTTGGATTAATTCTCAGTGTCTTAAAAATGTTCTTTGATATTTATAAAACCCTTTTTATAGCTAATTTTATATTTAATGACTCATGCCATTAAAGATGGCCACCACTCACGAGTTTTAAAAATTGCTTACATTGACGTTGGGGCTATGTGCATTCTAGATTCCTACCTAGGATCTGTTAGGATGGTGCTACAACAAGTTTCGGATGGTAAACAGCACAGCAATGTGCCAAGATATTTCGTTTTTTCATGGCGGGCATGTCACAGAAAAGGGATTTTTTTTAATTATTATTTTCTCTGCCACCACGAACCCAGCAGGGGCTATGACCCCTCCCTCAGAGGGGTACATCCTCCAGCCTTTTTTTGTGCCATCATGGGTCCTGCCTGGTCCCGGAAGTTTCCATTTTTCTCCCGCACCCACATCTGTGCAGTGGGTGGACAGGCCGTCTCCACCTCCATGGAGGCAGCCGATTGCCCTAGACGTGGGCCAACCCCGTGCCACTGCAAGGTGTCAGCCAACAGCGTGCAGTGCAAATCCCCCCACCTCAAAAAAGGACAGCAGTCCTCCGGACACTTGACCCTTCCTCTCCAGCCGACCCCCGAGCAACCCAAGTCCATTCCTGAACTTGGGTCACCAGCATGGCGTGAGGTAAGGCGTCCAGCGCCTCAACCCTCAGCGCCACAGGGCTGGCTAGGAAAGGGCATTTTTAAAAACTTCAAAAATTCTGTAACTTAGTCCAGAGATGAAAGAAAGCAACAACAAAAAAAAAAAACTTGGGTCTATTTTTGCTTTTGCCATAAAATCATAATTGCCGAAACAAAACTACATGGTGACTAACAAATACTGTTGTTTTAATGCTAGCCTCTTCCTGAAACAGACAATGGTGGGGGGGTTCAAAGAGTTTATTTTCCAGATGCAATTGTGCACTTCCATCAGAAAAGTTAGACCACAAAAAGGTGGTCACTTTTGAGTTCAAATAATGGACACAAGTACTGCAGTTGCAGACAAAAGTTCCACAAACTGTGTAAAATGTCACAAATGAGTCAGGATGTATTAAAACAGGACACACATATGCTGACACATTTGCATGGGCCCAGCACGTGTCCAAAAACCAGATGCAACTGCTGCATCCAGCACTCTTAAAAATTCCGCAGGACAGCAAACAGCATGGGTTTGTGGTGGGCAGATCGTGTGAGACGAACTTGACTGAGTTCTTTGATTGGGTCACCAAGGGAGTGGACAAGGGCCAGGCAATAGATATCATCTACCCGGACTTTAGCAAGGCCTTCAATTCAGTGCCGCACGGGAGGCTGATAACAAAACTGAGGGGACTAGGAGTAGGGGAGAAATTAGTAAGATGAGTTGAAAACTGGTTAAGTGGCAGGACACAGAGAGAGTAGTGGGGGGGGGGGAATCCTCCAGTACCCAGGAGGTCACCAGCAGGGTTCCACAGGGGGTTGGTGATGGGCCCGGTATTGTTTAATGTCTTTATTAGTGACAATGGGGAAGGCACTCAGGGCAAAATGTGCCTGTTCGCTGACGACACCAAGCTCTGTGGGATGGTGGACACTCAGGAAGGGATACAAGAGTTGAGGGAGAACCTAGTCAGACTGGACAGATGGTCAGGGATATGGCATCCAGCTTGGGTTCAGTGCCGAAAGTGTAGAGTGATGCACACAGGGGCCAAGAACCCAAGAGCAGAGTACTACATACGAAAGGTTCAAGTGGCTGCTTCTGAAGAGGAAAAAGACTTAGGGGTGGTAATTACTAGTGATCTGAAACAGTCCACTTAATGCAAAAAGGCAGTGGTGAAAGCAAACAGGATGTTGGAATGTACTGCAAGGGGATTTAGTACTAGGCAAAGCGAGGTGATTTTATCATTGTATAGGTCATTGGTAAGGCCACATTTGGAATGTGAAGTGAGGTACTGGCACTCACACCTAAAAAAGAACATTCAAATGCTGGAGGAGGTCCAGAGGAGAGCAACTAAAATGATCAGGGGACAGTAGGATAGGACGTACGAGGAAAGGCTTGGAGCCCTAAGAATGTACTCGCTGAAAGAGAGAAGGCACTGGGGGGAATATGACAGAGACCTTCAAGTACCTGAAGGGAGTAAACAGACTAGATTGTGGGTGTCTCTTCAGTAAGAGAGAACACCGCCATCAGAGGACAGAGCGTAAAGCCGGTGGGCGGTAGATTCAAGAGGGATGTATGGAAGAATTTCTTTACAGAAAGGGTAGTGGCGGCCTGGAATGAGCTGCCAGAGGAGGTGGTGATAGCTAAAACAGTGGTCTCTTTCACAAAATCCTGAGACAAACACAGAGGGAAGCCACTGAACCATGGAAGGGAAAGGGGGGATGGGGGGGTCAGTGTCACTGGTATAAGAGCTAGGATCCTGCATCAATTCGAGCGGACAAGATAGACCATGTGGTCTCCTTCTGCTGGCTACTTTCGTATGTTCATATGTTCGTAACCCTCTTCCCCACCCGCCCCATCTTCCCTGAAGAAGGCCCCAGCGAGCAAACCTCTCTCTGACTTTAGAGCAATTTCTTTATCCCTCCCTTACTGTACTGTGAGCTTTAACTGCACCGCCTTTAAGTTATCACTGTAGAGTAGAAAACTGCTGCATTAAATCTTAGGAAAAAAATCTTGGACGTTGACTGAACCAGAGTCAATCACATGACATACAAAGCTGCTTTGTTTACAAAAAAACAGGCAATAGTTCATTAGAATTGGACAAGAGTTTTTTTCAACCTCTGCCCATTCTAAGATGTGGGTCGGGGGGGAGGGTTGGAGCAACTTGCACAAGGTTTAATAAAACAGATATTGACCAGAGTTGTGTCAGGATATAGTGGGCAAATATAGACTCCATTGGGATGAATTTTTGCCTTACAGTAGTTATACTGTGCTCAGCCTTCGGCTTCAGGCAACATAACTACTGTCAGGCAATACTTCATCCCTGGGATCAATATTTTCTCACTACTGTATTTTCCTGAATTCTGAGCAATATTTCTATATCATTGATCTACCAGTAAATGTTTCATAGACCACGATGTATGTCTCCACCTCTATGAGCATCTTTCCCATAACACTCAATTTCCAAGGCCCTCAGGGACCTGAGAATCTCAGGTTTGGTCTCCCTGTGAGTCATGCAGTGTGCAGGCAATAAGTACAGACTGACTGATCTTAAGCCTTGTAAATAGCTTTCAAACTCACAGGAACTAGTTTATACCACAGACTATTGTAAATGACAAGCCCTGACTAGCTAAGGTTCAGTAAGCTGATGGGCAGTGATTTGAATGTTCAGATTGCAGTGTGTCTGCATGTGTTTACCTAACAGAACTGTCCTTCTGCAAGTGAATAAGAAAGGTAAGAACACTGTACTGAGATGAGTATTTTTCAACCCTATTAGTGCCTCACAGCTTTAGGGTGGTAGCAGTTATTATAGCTCCTGAAGGAGCTGATAAGGAGAACAATACAAATAAATAACAACAGTGAAAGGAGAACAATACACATAAATAACAATACTGAAAGGAGAATAATACACATAAATAACAACACTGAAAGGAGAACAATAAAAATAAATAACACTGAAAGGAGAACAATACACATAAATAACAACACTGAAAGAAGAACAATAAAAACAAAGTCTATTGCAGATGCGCTTAATAAGACATTCACAGACCTTAGTGGGGTCCTCCCCCCAGATTTCTTCTCGGACTTACCTATGCCTAGCCTAGTATCACAAAACACCCCTCGTGACAAACCACAATTTTACTTCAAGAAAATCAAAGTGCAAGCACACAAGTACATAGAAAGGCCTGCTCCAAATCCAGAACAAGTAGTGACACGCTAGATCTAAAATCCTGTCTCTCACCCTGGATGAAGTAATTCACCCTTGCAAAAATTCTTAATCTGTCACTTTGCCAAAGTCAATTTCCCAACAATGGAAATCTGCCATAGTTACGCCAGTGCACAAAGGGGGGGACAAAACCTCAACAGGAAACTATCGACCAATATCAATACTCCCTCCCCTCTCCAAAGCACTTGAACGAATAGTGGCAGACCAACTCTCTGATTACCTGGACAAATACAATCTACTCTGTAATCAACAGCACAGCTTTAGGAAAGGACATAGTACAACAACAGCCTTACTTGATTTCTCTGGAGAAGTCCACTCAGCCCTGGACAAAGGGTGCCAAACAGGTGCAGTCTTTATCGATCTTACAAAAGCTTTCGACACAGTCCATCATGGCCTACTTACCTCCCTACTTTCTAGCCTAGGCCTGGCGAGGTCCTTGTGCTTGGGTAAAGTTACCTGTCCAATCGGTCACAGGCTGTAAAATCTCTAATGAACTCTCCGACTTCAAACCAGTTCTCTCGGGTGTACCACAGGGATCAATTCTTGGACCGCTCCTCTTTAGCCTGTTCCTGAACTCCTCCCAGATATCTGCCAGGAGAAAATAATCTTATCGCTGATGATGCTGTAATTCTCTCCCCACAAGGATCCAAACTCCCTCAAAAAGCCTGCAACTTGCTTTCTCTAGTGTTGAAAGGTGGTTCCTGGATAGTAAACTTGTGCTAAACCACAATAAAACAAAAGCCATGCTCTTCTCCAATCACCAAAACAAAAATAGGCATACTCCATTCACCATACAAACCTCTGCAGGAATTACACTGGACCAAGTAAATACTTTCAAATACCTTGGCATCACTTTTGACCAAGGGCTCACCTTTACAACCCCATTGACAACACTGCGAAAACAGTGAACCAACACCTTGGAATACTATTCCATAACCGTCAATTTCTAAATCAAGCGGCATTGAGAATAGCTATACAGAGTTCCATAATCTCAATCATTGACTATGGCCTTATTATTTATGGCTCAGCTACCTCCACTGCTCTAAGGCATATCTCAATCACTCTAAATAAGGCCTGCCCGGCTCCTCAAGGGGCTCAAAGACTGACTCACACGTGTGATCTGTACTATGAATCAGGCTGGTTGAACCTATCAAATCGTCTTATTTATCTCACCTGCACAATGGCAAAAAATCTATCTTGGGACTGACTCCATTATGTATTCAAAACCTACTCCGACTGAATCCTGGCTCACAACCCTCCACCAGATCTGAGCGCCAACCTTTCCTGGTTCGAGATGCCGGACTGCACAGGGACAAAGATCTTTTGCATACAGGGCCCCGACATGGTTCAATGCGCTTAGTCCACCTACTCTATCCTCAACCTCGCTTGAAGCTTTCAAATCCATGCTCTATGCCCACCTCACCACCACTAGCAACTGTGATTGCACTAGATAAAGACTACTACTCCTCATGTCCATCCTCACATCTGAGGCCTCTTCCTCCCTGACTAATGAACCCTCTGGTACCTCTACTACTTCCTGTCTCCCCAAACTCACTCCCCTTTTTCCTGTCCCTCTCACTTACTCTCCGCTCCACCACCTTTCCCTCCTCTCTAGCCTCCTTTTGGCGCCTAATGATCACCCTCTCCCTGGAAGTTTCCTTAACCTCGAAATTGTCTCACGCTTGAACCTGTTATAGCTTGTTTTTCTATGAAACTTAAAAACGTTACTGCCTTAAACTGTTAATAGCAAATTTATGATGTAACTTTCCTGTCTGGTTTTACCTGTAATGTGTATCGTGCTTTGTTAAATGTTCTTTGTGACGTGGAACCTTTGTAAAAGAGCCCTGGCTCAAAGGTATTAATTCCTAGACTAATAAACTAAAACTAAAACTAAAAAAAAACAAATAACACTGAAAGGAGAACAATACACATAAATAACACTGAAAGGAGGACGATACAAATAAATAACAACACTGATAAGGAGAACAATACAGATAAATAATAACACTGAATAGAGTTCTAAGTTGAAACTTCTTTTAGAGTTGACTATTTCAGACGTTCAGCTAGTTTACTTTAATTGAACGTGTGTTGAGGGTTGTTTGCTTCTACAGTGAAACATACATCTAAAATGGCACATGTCATCATTTCGAGTAGGATGCAGCCCAAAGACCAGACATCCGATTTTGCACTGAATGAAAATCCTATAGCTTCTGGCGCCATCCAAGATTTTGAACCTGCCAACGAAAAAAGGGATGCTTTTTCAGAAAATGAAAATGCTTTAATAGTGCTATGACAAGTTATAAATAACTAAATCATTACACAGTTTTTGTAAAATACAGCTATCACTGTTTTATATAACAATTCTAAGGATTCTGAAGTCTCGATGAATTGAAACCTCCCAGTAATATGTGGATGTGCAGTGCTTTATTCATAGATCCCTGCATAGATCTTCGGTCTCCATTCTTTGTTTTCATATAGGTTTTTCTAGCAACAATATTTTACTAGTAATTTCATACAATTCTGCACTCATCTCAGCCCTGATTTTCTGCCATAGAAATAGAGCTTAGAAAATGTAAGTTCAAACTTTGGTCTGTGGTCACACTCTCCCTGGAGTTTTAACAGCAGTTTATTTCTCTGCTGAAGAGTACAGATGCTCTGGAGTCATGTTGTAGTCCTCGTGGCTACCTATTTTGTAATATTATTTCGTTGTTCGATGCTTGGTGTCAGTTAAGCTGCATTTTATTGAGTTTTCTATTAAAATAGTGTGTTTTTTTGTTGGCTCCGCAGTGGTTTCTGCAACCCAGAAAAGTGCAGTTTGAAGAAGCACTATTTAACTGACATTAAAAAATTACTCACCTTAGTAATTGTGTTTCTTCTAATGGAGTATTGCTGTATTCTGACAATTGCAGTTAGCTCCAGCACTTGAACTGCCCCGGAGAGTGAAGGGTTAAAATTCTATGCCAGTCATAGAACATTGGGCTCGAGTTTGGTTGAAAACTCTGTCTGTAATACTTTGAAACCAAACCGTCAGATTCTTACGAGCTAAAACTCACTATATAATGTGGAAATTGTAAAATTCCTACTAGCCAGCTGGCAACAAAGACTTTAGATTCCTAAAAGACTCAAGTCAGGAAACCCAAAGAACAAAAACCAAGCAATAAGGCATAAAAAACTCTTAACTAATCAAACACAAGGCACCCAACACAACAGAAAGTGGGCTGAAGACACCCCTGGGGTGCAACACTGCACCTGCCCACCCACTTCCCAAAACAGATCTGAGAGGGGAGGCAGGGAGAGAGGTCAGAATACAGCAAGACTCCATTAGAAGAAACACGATTACTAAGGTGAGTAATTTTTTCTTCAAACAACATGAAGTCTTGCTGTATTCTGACAATTGCAGACTACCAAGCAGTACCTTCAAGGAGGAGGGACAGAACCTACTTTGGGAACAGGCTCTGAAGTACTGCTGTGACAAACCTAGCATCACTCCTAGCCTGGATATTGAGAGAGTAATGCTTGGTGAAGGTATGAACTGTTTTCCAGGTGGCTGCTTGGCAAATTTCTAACAAAGGAATATCCCTGGCCGCAGCCAGAGATGCAGCTGTACCTCTAGTGGAATGAGCCCTCAGGCCTGAGGGTGAAATTTTTCCCAGTTTCTCATAGCAGAATTGGATACTGGACACAATCCACCTGGCAATGGTTCTCTTGGTGGCAGGTTTGCCCTTACCTACTTCCCCATAAGTGAGGAACAACTGGAGGGAGTCAAACCTGTGACCCTTTGTACGTTCTATGTAGTAACTAAGGACCCTTTCAACATCTAAACTGTGTAGCCTCCACTCTCCTGAGAAGGTATGATCAGTGAAGAACACAGGATGAGACACAGACTGGTTTAAGTGGAAATCAGAAACCACTTTGGGTAAGAACCTTCTATTGGTTCTAAGGACCACCTTGTCCCTATGGAATGAAATGAAGTCAGGCTCAACTGACAGGGCTTGCAATTCACTGATACGTCTGGCAGAAGTAACAGCAACCAAAAATGACAACCAACAGTCAAGTACTTGAGCTCTGCTGAGGACATATGCTCAAAGGGTGGGTTGCATAAGCTGAGCAATGCAAATATTCAAATCTCAGGCAGGAGCAGGATCCCTAAAAGGGGGATTGGTATGAAGCAATCCTTTGAAAAATTTACAGAATACAGGGTGAGATGACAGAGAAGAAGGCTTCTCCACTGACAGGAAAGCAGAAACAGCCGGCAAATGAACTCTGAGAGTAGCTGGTTTGAGGCCTAGGCCATTAAGATGGACCATATAATCCAGAACCATAGGCAATTCAGCAGTATCTGGGGAAATATGCTTCTTAGAACACCAAATGCTGAATCTCTTCCATTTGGAGTTATAAGTCTTTCTGGTGGAGGGCTTTCAAGAAGCTTTGAGAATATCCAGAACCCCCTGAGAAAGATGCAAATCTGAAAACTAACTCTTCAAGAGCCATGCCTTGAGATTGAGAGACTGAAGATTGGGGTACCAAATCCTCCCTGAGAGGTTGTTAACAGGTTGTAATTCCTGGGGAGAGACAGGGGAAAATGGACTGCTACGGACAACAACAGGGGGTACCAAGGCTGTCTGGCCCAATCTGGAGCAATCAGAATCACTTTGCAAGGCTGAGACCTTATTTTGACTAAAACTTTGAACAGGAGCGGGAAGGAAGGGAAGGCATACAGAAATTTCCCTTCCCAATTCAGAATCACAGCATCCAGGGGAACTGAGCCCAAGACTGGGGGTCTGCAACAAAAGAGAGGAAGTTGGTGATTGTCTGGGGCTACAAAGAGATCTACCTCTGGAGTGCCCCACCTTGAAAAAATCACTTTCAACACCTGAGGGTCCAGGGACCATTCGTGATGGCCTTGAGAGATCCTGCTCAGTGCATCTGCTAGCACATTGTCCTTCCCTGGAAGGTGAACTGCTACCAAAGAGGTTTGCAGGGAATAAGCCAGGGACCACAATTTCATGGCTTCCGTGCGCAAGGCCGTGGACCGAGTACCTCCCTGCTTGTTGATGTACCACATGGTGGTGATGTTGTCTGTTCTGACCTGAACCACCTTGTTCTGCACTGACTGAGAGAAAGCTTTCAGGGCCAGAAAAATTGCCCTAAGTTCTAGGAGATTGATATGGAGAAGGGATTCTTGGGGGGACCACAGTCCCTAGGCAGTGAGGGCCCCCAGATGGGCTCCCCCAGCCCAGAAGAGAAGCATCCGTGGTAAGGACCACTGAATGAGGCTGAGTGGCAAAAGGGACCCCTTGTCTTAAATTGTCCTGATCCTGCCACCATTGAAGGGCTTGGATCAAGGTCAGAGTCACTGGGATCAGTTTGGTAAGGGAATCCTTCCTCTGAGACCAAAAAGCTCTCAGATGGAACTGAATATCCCTCATCTGGAATCTTGCCCCTTGGACCACTGCTGTTGAAGCTGCCATGTGGTCCAAGAGCTGGAGAAAATGCCTTGCTGGTCGAGATACCCGAAGGTTGAAGGAAGAGGTTAGTTCTATAAGAACCCTTGCCCTTTCCAGGGGAAGAAAGGCTCTTGCTCTGACTGTGTCCAGTTCTGCCCCTATAAAGGTAAGGAGCTGGACTGGTTCGAGAACTGACTTGGGAAGGTTGAGAAGAAATCCTAGAGAAGTGAGCACTTGCCGGGTCACTTGCAGGTGAGACTTGACTTGGTCTGGAGACTGGCCCACTATTAGCCAATCGTCGAGATATGGAAAAATGGAAATCTTTTGCCTTCTTAGAAAGGCAACTACTATTGCCAGGCACTTTGTGAAAACCCTTGGGGCTGAGGTTAAGCCAAAGGGCATTGCTCTGAACTGATAGTGGCCTGAGGGCAACTCGAACCTGAGGTACTTTCTGTGGGAGCACCTGATGGGAATGTGAAAGTAGGCATCTTTGAGGTCCAGAGAGGCTAGCCAGTCCCCGGGCCTTAGAGAGGGAAGGATTATTCCCAGAGTTACCATCTTGAACTTTGGTTTTAAGAGATGTTTGTTTAGATATCTTAGGTCTAGGATGGGTCGCCACTCCCCTGTCTTTTTTGGGGTCAGGAAGTACCTGGAGTATAGCCCTTTGCCCCAGTGTAGGGTAGGTACTCTCTTTATGGCTCTTAAGGCCAGAAGAGATGAAACCTCTCCTCTAGGGCAAGGGTTTCTGAGAAGATTGCAGGTGGAAAGATCTGACTCTCATCTTTGGAAATTTCTGAAGCTGAGAACCAGTCCCTGACATTACTTCCAGGACCCACTTGTCTGATGTAACAGACATCCAGTCCTGGACAAAAGCCAGCCTGCCCCTACTGGAATAGGAGAGTCGACCGGGCAGGCCATCAGGGTGTCTGCTTGGCAGGGACCTTAGGCTGAGGAGTGGATGCAGCCCTGCTCATTCCCCTTCTGCCTCTCCCTCTGAAGAACCCCCTCTGTGAAAAGGAAGAGGAGGCCTGTGCTTGGTAAAAAGGCCTATGAAAAGGCCTGCCCCTGCCCCTAGACTGCTGCCTTTGAGGAGTTGCCTACCTCTCCTTGGCCTGAGCATTTCTGTAGGTGGTCCTGTACTCATCCATTTTCTTCATATAATTCTCTGTCTGCTCCCCAAACAGAGAATTACCCACTACAGGAAAATCCATGGCCTTAGCCTGGGTATCCTGCGAGAGGCTAGTACATCTGAGCCAAGCCATTCTCCGAAGAGCCACAGATGTAGCCATGACTCTTGATGACACATCATTGGAGTCCACAGCAGCATGAAACTGAACTTTAGATGCCTCAATCCCATCTGCAGCCACCGCCTCCAGCTCCTTGGCTAGCTGGGGGGAGGCCTGTTTAGCCAGTGCCAGTACAGTGTCCCACCTGGACTTCTGGTACCTGGCTGTATAGGCCATATAATTCACCTGTCTAAGTCCCAAGGAAGATGCCATGTACAGCTTTTTTGCCATGGCATCAATCTTCCTAGAGTCTTTGTCTGGGGGGTGTGAAGCCAAGGGAATGCTTGCCTTATCACAGGCAGCAGCCTGCACACCCCCAATATGGCTACACTGCTGATATAAAAACTCAGTTTCTGAGCCTGAGAGTGTATACCTCTTGTCCATTCTTCTGTCCACAGGAGGTATAGAATTGGGAGACTTCAGAATTTTTTGTGTCTGTTTCCCAAAAGATTTGTGGAGGGAATAGACAGTCTTCTGGACTCTGGGATGTCCATCATTTCTACAAAATCAGGCCCCTCCTGGTCCTCCATTGCCTCTTCCATAGGAAGTTGGAGGGTCTCAGCCACCTTTCTGAAGAACATAAAATGGGAAGGGGACTCAGAAAGCCTAGGAGGGGATGCACCTGAAGGTCTGTCTGGGGAGATGTCCGGTTCCACAGGCACATCTAGACTTTCACCATCACCATCACCATCATCATCTTCAAACTCCCCTTCCTCCTCAAACTCCGCTTCATAAAATTCTTCCAGAGTATAGTCGTGAACCAGGGAAACGGACCGAACCGAGCCCCTGCCAAAAGGTGCCGGATCGGTTGGAACCGGGTGAAGTGATTCCTCAATCCGAATCGCTCTGGCTATTTCTTCGGCGGTTGTAACATGGACTTCTGGATCCGAACCGGACAATTCTTCTTCGCGCTTTCTTTAAGTCAGAACCGACCCCTCGGGATTGGCTCTCCTTTTAGAAGTATCGCCCTGGTCAGAGGGCACTCCTTCTGGTTCGGTCGGAACCGAACCGGGCTGGCCATCCAGGTCAGCAGACTTCTCGGCCTCCTTTTCCCTCAGTCTACCTAATCTCTTTTCAAAGGTAGATTTGGGAAAAGTTTTGCAAATTTGGCAGTCTGAATCGAGGTGTTCAAACCCCAGACAATAAACACAGGTGGTGTGGGGATCGGCCTTAGCAAAGACCTCCCCACACTCACTGCAGTGTTGAAACCCAGTGGGCCTATTTTTTTTCTTGGGTTTCTCAGACAAGGCCAACCTAACCAAACTTACCCTTCTTTTGGCAACCGCCAGGCAAGACTCCCTTATCAGTTCCTAACCGTGTCACGGGTCTTGGAAAAAACCGTATCAAAACACTTTTTTTTTTAGAACCAATAAGGACCGGTAACCACACACTAAAGTTAACACAAGAATTAAGCAAATGATCGGTTCAGCCGAACCGATCCACACTTTTTATAAGTTCCACACAGAAAACAGTACAAAACCTATCTAGTACTCAGAGAAAGAGACTGAACCGACTATGCGGGAAACTTTTTCGGTTAGAAACCGACGAAAAACCGACACTTCAACCGACGTTTGAACCGAGCTGCAGGAGAAATCTCCAGAGCGACTGTTTTTAGTGAGGCGGAGTAAAGAATCTGACGTTTAGCTTTCAAAGTGAAACAGACAGAGACATCAACTGAGTCTGAGCTCAGCATTCTATGCTCTGCATAGAAAGATTAACCCTTTGTTCTCCAGGGCAGTTTAAAGGCTGGGGCTAACTGCACTTGTCAGAAAACAGCAAGACTTCAAGTTGTTTGAAAGACGGAAGCTGCCTGCCTGGCACCTCGGCTTGGCTACAGGCAGCCAATAAAGCTGCGGCAACCGGAACCGGTTACGCACTAATGCACATCCTGTGCAGTTTATAGGCAGCCGTCTCGTTCACATGTCTGTAGTCTCCTTGTGCCAAACAACCTCTTTGTTTAGACGATTTATGAATTAAAAGACAAAGAACCTCAGCGTAAAAGAACTGAAGCAAGGGTTACCCCAAAGGGCATTGGCAATAATCCCAAGTTTAAAAAAATACAAATTCACACATACCCACATAATGAAAGCATCATGGGATGTAGATGCAAATCACCATGAAATTTTAGGGAAAATGAACCAGCCCTAAGTTGGTCTTATGGGCTCAAAGAGGGCTGGTTCATTTCCCCTGGGGTGTGATACAGACGAGGCACACTGATGAGTCCTGGGTAGGATGAAACATGTGTCTGTGTCTTCTATTTGCACCCTTTGCAAATTGTGTGAGAGGCTCTTTGGCACCATGCATTCCTGCTTAAAGCTGTACCCGCCTAAAATGTATTTATTAATTTGTTAACCGGGTTGGTGCACTGATCTAAAGACCTTTTTCAGGCATGGCCCAGGCCAGGTACTGGCAAATACATAGGCAGAGAGCAACTGGCAGTACAACTTTCGGAAAAAACATCAAAAATAAAAACAGAGTTTATAACAAGCATAACAACAAGTAGGCAGATCATAATAGTGGTGAGGGGGTAAATACAATAGTCAGAGACAAGCACATGTAATCAGGTAAATATTGGAATGTAACTTGACATACACAGTACAGGGCAAATGAAGCCACACAGGCAACAAAAACAACGTCTGATGACAACCACAGGTGGACAACAGAGTCCATGAGGGAATTAGGTACTGGTAGGTAATCGACTGCTGGCCTGTGGAGGAAGGCAGTTTGGGGTTCATTACATGGGGTAGTGGGGGACCAAGTGGGAGGAGGAGGTGGGGAGGTAACGTGGGAGGAATACCTGGGTAGAAGCCAGAGGACAGGTGCAGGCTGAGGAGGACAGAAAATGAGCTCTTATCAGTGCATTAGATTTGGGGGGTTAGGGGAACGAAGGGACAGAGGAGGTCATTCAAAGTGAGGTGATTCATGGTGATTTGCCTATACATCCCATGATGCTTTGCATTATGGGGTATGTGATTTTGGACTTATGAACTGCTTTTAGCAGAGACTTGGGGGCAAATCTGGCAGGGGAGCTGAGCCCTCACTCCCCTTGGCTACAGGCCTGGTAGTTCTGCATTCTTACTTAAATTTACATTAGGCAAGAATAACTAACATATATTAGATAGGCAGTCACATCCCTCCTCTGGTCTTCAGCTATAAATCTGCTGTTAGAATTCTAGTGGAAAGTGTGACCACAGAGCAGAGTTTGAACTTAAACATTCTAAGTTGTATCTTTGGGGCAACAATTCAGGACAAAGGTGATTACAGAATTGTATGAATCACAAGTAAACCCTCTAGAAGAAACATAATTATTATGGTAAGCATTTTTTTCTTCTCCCCTCCCCTGTACCAAGTTTCCATGACGTAGGTCCGTCTCTAGCCCTGACAATCACTAAGCTACAGCCCAGGTTCCTTCATGACTTGCTCCCCTCCCCATAGCAGGGTCGAAGGGGGTCCCTGAGTTACCCTCAACTGTCCTAATTTGGAACAGCTGAGGCTTCATGGTGTGAGGCCCAAGAATGGCAGCCTTCATCTCACAGGTGGTAGTGCAGGCTTTTCTCCCCTGTAGGCCCTTGAGTCACCTTCCTCCTACAGTACCTCGCACTGCCACTCCTGGCCTTGCTGCCTGCAGTGACTGTGTTAGGGCCTACCCTTGTAAGGGAGCTGACTCCCTGGCCCACTATGAAGGGTAGCTGCGGTGGTGGGCAAGGGCACCTCCTTCCCCAGGCGGGGACAATGCTTCTGGAGGCAATGTTCTTCTCAACCCTGGCTGCCTGACTGCCGGTATCGGAGTCCGCTTCCAACCAAGATCGCCAGCATGGAAATGCAAAGCATCAGTCTCTATTGTGATTTAGCAACATAAAAAAGAAATGCACTGTTTAGACTTGTACAGGAAACAGTTAAAGTTCTTACTTTCTTTTATTCTTATCTTCATTTTCATTTCATCATTCATTGCAGTCTGTACACCACAGTCAGCAATCACAAAGGAGAAATCCTCAGTTAAGAGGATGTTTGTCGATTTGAGGTTTCTGTAATGAATAAAATATGCACATTCATGTAAACATACATATGTATACAATGAAGTATAAACGAACACAATTGTAACAGATTTTTTTACAAGTTTTAACAAAATCATTTCAGCATTATACTGCATGCAGGATACCAACATATGCATTTATCATGTAAATATTTGAATACAAAATTTGTATCACAAGGCCACCCTAATAGCCCAGCTGTAGCACAATATGCTGTCATGTGAGCAGCCCGGGTTCTGGTAAAAACCTGGGTGTCCACAGTCATGTGGCCCCATGGTTGGCAATTCCAGTTGTTGTCCTTAAGAGCTGGAGGACACAGGCATCCCCTTCCCCATCTCATCAGTGACCTGTATGGCAGGCCAAGGAGGTAGTCTTCCACCTCCGGGGGGGGGGGTGCTACAGGTTTAGCATTGTCCCAGAATGCTGACTGGGAGGAGAGTGCAGGGAACAGCGTGAAAACTTGGGTAAAAATCCCAAACAGCAATACACATGGGTATTTTTGGCTCCATGCCACGAGTGTAGCCATGTTATGGTTGTCAGGGCTGGGAGGTCGCTAAGTGAGGTGATGAATTTGTTCAGGGGACCCAGGACCCAGGTCTATACAAGGTTAGTTATATAAAATTGCTGATAACCACCTGTATATATACAGTTGACAATGGCAAGGTGTACAAGGCTTGCAGAAAATACAAATGGCCAATGGGTGACTGAATGAGGCCAACATATAAGTTAATATGGCTAGCTAGTCAAAGGCTGCAAGTGGCTAAGTAAATGAATGATACCACCATGTCAGTTAATATGCATGTATGTTTAAGACTTTTGTTTTGTGTTTTGTGGAATTTTGTTGACCCGGTAAGCCCACTGGGCCTAGAAGTCCCTTTTTCAGGAGCGACCAGGTGGGGTACAGATGGTAAGCAACTGAATTTGAACCAGATTAAGCTGTTGGTGGTATTTTAGTGAATGAGGGAAATTTGGCCAGGACACCGGGGAAATTCCCCTACTCTTTGCAGGTTGGGGGATCCTTCCCATGAGACATCTGGACCCTGTCCAGTATGCCTCAGTCACCAGAGACAGCAGGAGCAACGGACAATGTGGAACAACTAGACGGCTCTCTTACCAGCATGGATACTGCTCCTCCTGCAGTTATGGAAGTTTTGGAAGTCTGCAAAGCTGTAGACATCAACCGGGATAGTTCTCTTACAAGTCAGGCACTGTCGGATGCGGAGGATGGTTGTCGCGAGGCAGCACTTACAAAATTAATTTCTCTACCGGAGGAAGAGAAAAAATGAAAAAGACCTGAATCCGGACAGTTGGTTTCTTCAGTGTCGGTGAAAAAAAGCAGTGCACAAGCTATAACCGACCCCATGGAAACGGCCGACGATACACTCAGAAGCTCACAAATGGAAGACTCTTTTTCTTTCTCGTCGAGATTTTCTACTTGGTCTCCAGATTTGGCTTTGGAAAGTGCAGGATGGATCAAAAATCACTCGACCTGGATCCCAGACCCGAATTTGCCTTTACCTGGCTCCGTGATACAGGCGGAACGTTTGTGCAATGCTAGAGAATCGAGGACCGTTTGCAGGCGGACCGAAGATTACGCTACTTCGCTTTCACCTCGAGAACCGGAAGCACAATGCAGATGGAGCAGTCTATGGAGTCTCCCAACCTTTCACCTGCTGCTAAAGCGACCATTCTTATGGACCACACTGCTATTTCTGGACATTTAAATCATCCTAAAGGTCAGTACTTAAACCAGGGGGAAGTGAATGCCAAATCTGTCGCTGCAACGCTGACTGCTTCTGACACTGCCTCTGCTACTGTTAAGCCAGCTAGCTATGCTTCCTTATTTAAAACAACAGAGGTGCCAATGAGAAAAAGATTTTTGGCTCGTATCCATTACAAAGGGGGTATGGATCTCCCTGATAGGAACTTTGTAGGAAAGCCCTCATTATTGACTCATTAGGTCTCAGGCCATCAGAGGTGTATGCCTAATACACCCTCAGGGACTATAATTTGATGTTTCTTTTCGCTCAGCCACTCTGTTGGATAAATTTTGGTCAGCCTATTATACTGCCCGGACTGATTCTGTCTGGAAATATTTTATAGTAGTTCCTATTACTAAACCAACTGCCAAAATTGTTACTGTTCTTTTAGGAATGAAGGTGTTAATAGTGCTAGATATCTTGTATTGGTTGGAACAGCGTTGCACTGTTATGGGTCACCCACATGCAATAATTGATGACAATGGTTTTGGACGGGGGATGGAAGTTTAATGTTCAGCTTAAAATTACTGAATCTGGAATACAGCACTTGCCTAATTGTTTCTACTTAGGTAGGGATCGTGGAATTTTGTTTTACCCAGGGCAACCTCGTTCTTGCTATAGATGTGGAGATTTGTCACATTTGAGTTCAGACTGTACTCAATTGAAATGTACTTCTTGTGGTATGATAGGTCATACTGCTTTAGCTTGTACTACACCTCCTTCCTGTAATCTTTGCAGTGATACGTCACACGCTTTTGTACATTGCCCTTGGGCAGCCCATAATACTTCAGATTATGTAGAGCATGATACCTACATAGCTAAGTCCTCTTCTACCAAGACACAATTTGCCCAAACACCTTTACAGCCTGATAACAGTCATGTTAAGTCTCATCCCTCTAAGTGTTCTACTATACTTGACTTACCTGAACATTCTGCTCCCATATCTGTTCCAGATCTCTCTGAAACCTCTGCCCCCTTAGGACTCTTAGTACTCCTGAGACCACAGTCTTTCCACCACTTGGTATTTCTGAAACAAGCAGACTTTCCATGACTAATGGGTTGGCCACAGTTTCAGATAAAGTTTTACTATCGTCTACAGGAGACCAAGTGGCAGACTCAGAGGATAACTTGGAATCCTCTTCCCCAGTAGCCCGTAGACTTCGCTCCACTAAGCAAGTCGACCCCGTTATTTCTTCCTTTATCCCAACATCCGATCCATACGAGCCACTACAAAGTTGGGGAGACGCTATGGAAGAGGAAGAGGAGGAGTTGGGACACTCCTCTTTGACCCCCCCCCCTTTGGCTGCCCCCATATTAGCTGATATTGTTGGAACTACTTCAAAGAAGAAAGCTGCAAGAATTAGAAAAAAGAAATGAAGGGTTTTTTTTGGCAATGGTTTGTTTTATTTTCGTCATTTATGTCAGTTATACGTTTGGCTAGTTTAAATGTGAATAGTATCAGGTCCAGATATAAGCATCTTGCTACCTTTTCAGCCCTACATGGTTTAGCCTATGACGTATATTTTTTGCAAGACATTAGGTTATATACCACGGGGAACTCCTACTAACCTCCAGAGACTGGAGTATAGGACCTCTTATTGGTCCGTAGGTCAAGAACTTTGTTCTGGCGTTGGTTACTGTTTTACATCTTCTAA